>CM067321.1:66624816-67874816 GCA_034231615.1 Meghimatium bilineatum
GTATTGAAGGACAAATAAAGACATGGGAGACAACATCAAGGAATGGACAGGACAAGATGTTTCCTCATTCATCCGCATCGTTTCATATAGAAATCACTGGAGGACTCTGTGTGCTGAAGCAACCAATGTGGTACCCCTACGACCTTGACAGGTTACAGGCTAATGGATGGATGTCTGTATGTCATCATATTCTGATTATAATTTAAAACTAACATTCTGTTTCTGAAGCTACAAACATCTGGACAACGCAGTGGTATAAAAACTTAACATAGTCACGACTTCGTATTTTATTTCATTAACCATGATTGTCTGATAAGATAAATATTAACCTACAAGACTGTTTTCTTATCAATGTATTAGAATATAGACAACGCAAAAACATGTTTTATAAGATAAAATCAATCTGTGAGGAGGCCCTGTTGCGCTGTAGTTAGCGCACTGTCTTCGCATATGAGTGGTCCTGGGTTAAATACCCCAGTTGAGGCGGAAATGTTTTTCTGACCGCAACGGCTCTCAGTTCGACCCACCAGTTTTTCGATACTGGATTTATTCGAGAAGTAAAACTAAGCGAGAGAGGAGATGGCAACACCCTCATATAGCAGAGCCACTGAAATCTGAAGTTGCTAACATCTCACAACCCTACGGCGCTAACAACTGCTATGAGTTTAATTTAACTGTAACTTATTATTAATGTCATCTCCACAATGAATTTTGATTCCAATATTGCAGGCCTTGTATTTTGGGGTTTTTGTTTGTTTTGTTTTGCGTTCGCTCCATTGTAACCAGCACGGATATCCGTGCGATTTCCGCCGGGAGCGTGATTACGTGGTGCCACCGTTATGCGCCTTGTAGACCTAGCACACCCGGTTTCGGCATGCCCTGACAAATCGGGTGGGCTAACCTAGCATGTGACAGCCTCAATATCTGTCTCCAGGCATGCGTGTATGTGGTAACTCTTCGCCCAGACGATTTTTGCTCTCGTCTGTCTTGCACGAGGTGTTTCACTGTCTATGAACTTGCCTCGTGTAATTGGACGTACTGTGCCTGTGCCCATCGGGTACTGAACCGTTTCTCATCCGTGATCCTGGTTCCTTAAGGGGAAGAACTAATCGGAAGAGTTGGACCCTCTTAGCCGAGGTGTCATTCACCGACATCGTGTGCCCCATGTCCAAGTTTGAGTCTCACACCACACGTTTGAGAGCAAGGCGTTCTCGAGCTGAGCGACCTTGTCCCAATAGCGCCTGAGCCCATCAGGTACTGAACCCTTTCTCTCTGCAAGTGTATTTCTGGTATAGGAAAACCTGACATTGGAGTTGGGCCAGGACTAAAATCGTTGTCTCTTTTGTGCCTAAGCCCATCGGGTACGGAACCCTTTCTCTCTGTAAGTGTATTTCCGGTATATGAAAACTTGACAGTAGAGTTGGGCCAGGACTGCCATCGTTGTCCCTTTCTTGCTTAAGCCCATCGGGTACGGCACCCTTTCTCTTCGCGAGCATATTTCCGGTTTAGGAAGGCTCGACATTAGAGTTGGGTTAGGACTTCTTGATTTTCCGAACGCCAATGATTGGGTCTGGGTCTCTGTCTGTAAGGAGCACAGGTAACTAGAAACTCGTTTCGTGCTGACGGAGTTTGTAGTTCCCCTTTCCTAGGAACTTTTCACTTTCTATTTGCAGTTCGCGCTGCCCTCTAGCGCTGTTCTGCCCTTTCATTGTTTCATTGTACTCAGTATGAAATCTATTTGTCTCTCTCCATGCATCTATCTTTACGTGCATTTTACATTGGCAGCCCCTCCAATGTTCGGACTGGACTGACTAGCTTCACTGTATGTCGACAGTGTCGCTATATGTGGTGATGCTGGTGGTGTCGGAGATATTGTCTGTTTCTTATGCAGTCAAATCTCTTTCCATCTGCTTCCTCCACATTCTCGGACACGATCCCCAAATGATTTGGCCAGAATCAGCTCGAGCTGCTGTATTTCTGTTCCCAGGGTGCACCGCGAGGAGGTACATTTGGGATCTTGGTTATCTGCTAACCCTGGGTCCGTCTAGAGCAATGCGTTCCTTTTGCACCACACGTTTGGGGTGAACTCAGAGATACTTTTATGTTATCGTTTTCACTACATTACACTATTATAAAGGTCTTCAGCAAGGTTATTCCCTTTTTTCCATCTCAGTTGGCTCTGTCTTCTACACATTGGAAGATATAATTTGTAGAATGGACTGCGTCGTGCCATGGTTCATTGATTTTCTGCGATATTTGCGACTTTAGGCAAGACATACTCGTCTTTAGCATGACTTCTGGGTTATTTGGACCCTATTTAGCACGGGACACCTAGCTCTTCCCTTAACTTCCTTTAGTTGACTCCTATGAGGTATAGCCTATATATATATATATATATATTACAGGTTATATTACTGGTTATATTACAGGTTGGTTTTAGGTGATAGGTTTCCAATAATTTCATTTGCAGAGATGCCATAGAAGAAAGGGCAGTCATACTCTATGCCACACACACATCACACCATTGTTAACAAGAAATTATCAATATGCGGCCTCTCTTTATAATGATATTGCGACTGTTTTGTGCGTTTATTTCATTGTGGTACTAGGGCATTTCATTTATTTCATTATGTAGCGTATATATTTCATTTATTTCATTATTTTACATATATATTTCATTTATTTCATTATTTTACATATATATTTCATTTATTTCATTGTGGTACGATGACATTTCGTTTATTGCATTATGTTGCGTATATATTTAGTTTATTTGATTTAATTTATTTCATTGTGTTGCGTATATATGTCGTTTATTTCATTGTGATATGTAAACATTTCGTTTTCAGTTCCGTGTTGGTAAGGTTCAACAGTAAGTGTGGGTAAGGGGCGACAGTAAGTGTAGGCAAGGTTGGACTGTACGTGTAGGTAAGGTGGGACTGTAAGTATAGGTAAGGTGGGACTGTATGTGTAGGTAAGGTGCGACAGTGAATTAGAGTATAGATAACTGAGAAACATTTAACTCAGTGAAGGCTGAACATTTTAGAGATCATAGTTACATATTCAGAGATTATTCTTGTGATGGTATGCAATTTTGTCTCACGTGTCTCATATATAGTATAGTATATATAGCAATACAGGTAGACGTCATTGAACCTGCAGGAAATGAAAGACAGACAGACGTCACTGATCCTGCAGGAAATGAAAAACAGGCAGACGTCACTGATCCTGCAGGAAATAAAAGTCAGACAGACGTCACTGATCCTGCAGGAAATAAAAGTCAGACATACGTCACTGATCCTGCAGGAAATGAAAGACAGGCAGACGTCAATAATCCTGCAGGAAATGAAAGACAGGCAGACGTCAATAATCCTGCAGGAAATGAAAGACAGACAGATGTCACTGATCCTGCAGGAAATGAATGACAGACAAACGTCACTGATCCTGCAGGAAATGAAAGACAGACAGACGTCACTGATCCTGCAGGAAATGAAAGACAGACGTCGCTTCTTCCCAGTTTAGAACATCACGATCAAGAAAACTGTGTTGCATACTTGACAGCTGTGCCAGTCCAATCTCTTGTGCAGGAATCCACTGTGCCAACCAATCTCCTCTTCTTTATGTTAACAGTTTAACATGTCTACACATCATGTCAGGATTTGTTTTTATAAATGCTGATGTGTTTGAAAGCTACTCAGCGCTCCCAAACAGCTTTCTCTGTGGATATCTGTCCCTATTGGCCAGTGGTCCTCCTTTAATTGGTACAGTGTAATGAGGAGTGTAAGCAATATGGTGACTGCAAGTATTTGCGATAAGACACGTATCACCCGTATGTTGCCGGGAACCGTAAGGGAAAGAGAGAATAGCACTACTATGACCTGCTATGCATGTCATAAGAGACGACAAGGAACGTTTTTGGGGGTGGCATTGACTGACCCATCCGATCGATGGTCATAATGATCAGAAAACTTACTGACGCCGGATGAAAAGTGCATTTGTCGCAGCCAAGCTGCAAACAAGAACACCGCTCATTCCATTCTCTGAAGGCATCCTGCAAATATGAAAAAAGTTTTAAATCGAACCAGAGCCGCAGATATGATTACCTTATGATGGGTGTTACCTAAAAAATAAATGTATTCGTCTTTTTTCAAAGAAATTTGAAGACCTTTTTATGAAAAATCCATAAAGGAGGAGTTTTATCAACATTTTGGTTTCGTTCCTAGTACTAAAAGCCATGTTCTATTTGCTAAGTGGTTTACAATTGTTGAACACTCCAATTCTCCCTTATCTACGGGCCTACGGGCCTTGACCGAATGCATAAGACGAAGAAGGGGATTCTCTTTTTAATTAAATCTGACAGTTGGTGGTTGATAAGGGAATCAGACTTAAATAAATTCACCACATCTGAGTGAAGACATAGACATCACTGACACATTTACAGACAGAGGTCTTGAAAATACCATTGTTTACTATGTTAAGTGTTTACAGGAAACATCAGTATGCACTTAGAAACATTCCGCTGAATGAGAGAGAGTACTTTTAACAGTTGGAAGTCTCAAAGTTCCATTGTTAACATAAAACATTCCATGGCAGCATATTTACAAATGATTTTATGTTATCAGTTAAACACTGGTATCTGCTGTTCCTCCATTTTGTCCCTTTCTTCCCACCTACCATCGGTATATCATATATGCGTCTTTATGTAAAGGTTGGTATGTGCCTGATGTCGTTCGATCTGATGAAAGTTTTCTAGTCGAAACGTCGTTTGCATTTGTACCATGTAATTAATAATTTGTATTTAGCACTTTAGCACGTGCTCAAGTCTTAGAGGATTTACTTAATTGTATTCGTGTTGCCCCATTTGTACTCCGCCCGTCTCAACGAAGCGACGTTTTAAAAATAAACATTTTGAAGTATGACAAGTTTTTAAATATAGTTCAGGTGACACATCTGGTATTGGAACGAAAACTGCAGCTCTCATCCTATTCTTAACGGCAAGTTTGGATAATATAAACTATAATCGATCTGGGGGAAATCAATAGACAATCGAGAATAAACAGTAAACACAGATCATGATATCATAGCTTTATTTGTAAAACACTATAACAGTCTGCAACTGATTTAATTCAATAAATTGAATTTAAGCAATGATGTTGTCATCTTTACATATGCAAGTTGAGCAACCGTTGGCATCTACTTTCATTCCTCCGGGACAAAGTACAGCACACATCAGTAAGGGACATTCGTGAAGTTGGTCAATGTGAATTTCTGGGAAATATAATGGAAGGAAATAAAATCGAACTGTCAGTCTAAATATATATTGATGGAGTGATACTGTTTTAATATAGTGATGTTGTCTTAACATTTTGGTGTTATTTTAACAAGATAATATTGTCTTAACAGCATGCAGCTGTCGTAATAAAGTAATATTGTGTTAATAGTTTGATATTGTGTTATTAAGTGATATTGTGTTAATTAAGTGACATTGTGTTAATAAATTAATATTGTGTCAAAAAAGTGATATTGTGTTAATAAATTAATATTGCGTTAATAGTTTGATATTGTGTCAATAAAGTGATATTGTGTTAATAAAATAATATTGTGTCAATAGGGTGATATTGTATTAATAAAGTGATATTATGTTAATAGTGCCATATTATGTTACGTGTCCTGGTCTTCTCCATTGTAAGTTCTCAAACTCCTGCGGATTTGAAGGATGTTAGACGTCGGATCATCATAATTCCACTTCACAAACGTCCATTGGTACTCTGATCATCACTGCACTCCGATACACGCATGGATAACATTCTCATCACTGTTACAACTACTACTATTACTAATTCTATTACTACAACTATTACTAATACTATTTCTAATACTATTTCTACTACTGCTACTACTACTACTACTATAACTACTACTATTACTAATTCTACTACTACTAATACTAATGCTAATACTACAACTGCTACTACAACAACAAGAACTACTACTACTACAATTACTATTACTACTACAACTATTACTATTACTAATTCTACTACTACTAATACTACTACTACTATTACTACTGTTACTACTAAAACTACTACTACTACAAGTACTACTACTACTACTACTACTACTACTACTATTACTACTAATACTACTATTACTACAATTACCTCTATTACTAATTCTACAACAATTGCTACTTTTATACCATAACTATTACTACTAATACAAAACTGCTATTACTATTACTGCTACTACTACTACAACTACTACTGTTACTATTTCTACTACTACTATTAATAGTACTATTACTACTACTACTACTACTACTACTACTACTACTACTACAACTTCTAGTACTAATATTACTACTATTACTACTAATACTGCTATTACAAAAACTACTATTACTATTACTACTACTACTTCTACAAAAACTACTATTACTATTACTACTACTACTTCTACAAAAACTATTATTACTACTACTACTACTACTATTACAAAAACTACTATTACTACTACTACTACTACTGCTTATACAAAAACTACTATTACTATTACTACTACTACCTATTTTAACATGTGCATGTTCTCGCTGTTGAGCACGATTTTATTGTATTGTTTTTAATAATGTTTCACAAGATTGAATTGTACCTTCCGTGTCTTCCTGTTCGGTAGATCTGCCTTCTAGGATTCCTGAAAAAAACACGCACCGAGTCAAGTACATACACTGTACACATACGCATTTGAAAGAAGACAGACATCTACGTACATAAACACATATATATACACACACACTCACGCACGCAAGCACACACGCACATATGATATGTATAACAACCAATACAAATCAAAGAAATAGTCAAATGAGTCATTTTCTTCCTCTTCTTCTTCTTCAGGGTTCATTCTCAAACTCCCACTGGATCTCTCTTCTAGCAGGGCTATAATACTACTATATTTCCAGTAGGATGTAATCCAGAGAATGGAAATGTGCTCAGTCGCCGTTTTATTTGCGCCAATGGCCCGACACATACGTCTTCAGTGGAGAAATTAGTCATTTTAAAAGGCTGGGTTTCTATTAGTCAGTAGGTCATATGTTGTAGATGGTTATGCTACGACGTATTATAATAGTAATAGTAATAATAATAATAATAATAATAATAGTGAAAATAATAATAAAGCACATAATCCGTCACAGTTGTAAAATTCTTGAGGATGTCTTGAACTGAACCAAGTCCGTTCTAGAAGCACAGAACCGCCTTGCAACACAAGTAAACGGGTTTTTTCCGTACTTGACTAACCACATCTCTAAAGGTGTGTCACATTGAGACTTTTGATTGAGAAAAATCTCCACGCATCTCTACCCTCTACCATTCTGAGAAGTTTGGAAATTGTACACCCTGTACAGTCCTCGACATTATCCACTCATGTCTTGTTCTGGCGTCCTCGTCTTCGATGTACACAAGTTATGAATACGTTATCATGTCCCTGACGTTATCAACTATTAGTTGATAAACATTAAACCTACTTTCTCATCGCTTAATCATACACTCTACTGATTTATTATAATATATAGAGATATCATCACGGTGCCATTGTACGAACTCCATTGGCTCAGCAGCTACACTTTTCCTTGTTCTCTGCCATTGTGCTACTGCTTTCCATTTCTCGCTCCATGCTTTTTTGTACCTCTCTGTTACACTAGGCGCGGGGTGTCCTACTTCTTGAGTCCTACGTTTGTCTTGTCAAATTCTGATCACAACTTCCGCTCCTCTGCGATCATACTTAAAAGACCCGACCCTTAGCCTGATCTGCTTACCTTTGTCATTTTTCATAACAGATCAGAGGTGGTCACTGCCATGATGATCCAGGACATCCCATTTGCAGATAAGCATATAAGACGATGACACCAATGCCAGGACAATAGCACTAACATCATCATCATTCCTGTTTGCCATTCTTGTTACCCGACCATCATTAATGCACACCAGTTCCGTATCTGTCAGGGCATCCTCAAACTCTCTTCTCTGTTTGTTAGAAGCATTGTTACCCCATGATGTACATTTCGCATTGAAGTCACCGCAAAAAAGATATCCTGTTCCTGTTTCATTATCTCCCCTATAGTTTTCAAGCCCTGCAGATCAACGCTCGTGGTGCAGGCATACACATTAGAATTACTGATGGGTGCTGGACTCTCTGGACCTCAATGTCTGTAGCTTGATATTGTCACTATCTCACTTGGACATATCGACCACGCATAAACGAATACCCTCACATACCGAGATTGCCTGTCCAAGGTGTCGCCTGTTGTAAAAACACTGAATACCTGTTATCCTGATGGTAGCTCTATCACCAAACCGTGTTTCCTGCAACGCCACAATGTCAGCTCAATACACCATTTTGTCCAACTCACACATATGTAGACTAGCAAAACTCCAAAATAGAACACGCACGTTTTTAATCCCGATCCTAACGGTTTTCTTTTTGGCTCGTCTTGCTCCCGTTTAGTGACCTTTCCTTTTTGAGCCACTTCGTTTAGGCCACATTATTTTGGTCGCCCTTTTTGTCAAAACTATATAATAGCGGCTACACTCACGAAGACATCAGCTCAGATGCACGCACTCCGTTAGCACCGGCGAAGATCTTAATGAGTGGACCTCCTGGTCAGAGAATACAACTATTACTAAAGGTATATTATTCACAAACAGATACAGAAAGTAAACAGATGTTTACTTAAGGTATATTATTCACAAACAGATACAGAAAGTAAACAGATGTTTACTAAAGGTATATCATTCACAAACAGATAGTAAACAGATGTTTACTAAAGGTATGTTATTCACAAACAGATACAGAAAGTAAACAGATGTTTACTAAAGGTATATTATTCACAAACAGATACAGAAAGTAAACAGATGTTTACTAAAGGTATATTATTCACAAACAGATACAGAAAGTAAACAGATGTTTACTAAAGGTATGTTATTCACAAACATATACAAGAAGAAAATAGAGCATGGCTGACGTACATCTCCTACATAATCTCATAAATTTCTCCATCTACTTATTCTTATTCTGTATTCTTGTCTCACAATCCCTTCAGTTACCAGGATGGAGTCTTGAGATTCGAATGAGTCTAGTGGTTTACAACATAAAATGCGACATCTGCACCATTTGACTAGAAGCATCGAACTTTAGAAATAAATCTTGGCTACTTTGATCGTCTACTCTATATCTAACCTTCCTTAGTCTCTTTTTATGCCTCTCATGACATGTCATACTATTGCTATTCTTCATTACCCTCTTTGATACGGGGATAACACACGCATAAAGTGATAGAGTGAATTATAATTTTCAGAGAATATAATTCAACTTTATATGATCAAAAACTCACCCAAACTCAAAGTCAACCACATGACAATCAAAAATAGCTTCATGTTTCTGATTGTTTATTTCTGCTAACCTGCAGTGAACATATATCTATCGAAAGGATTGAATTGTTTCTTCAAATTCAAAGTCATGAGGTTTAATATAACCTTAAGAAGACACCATCCCCTATTGAGCCCACGCCCGTTCTTGATTTCCGTTGACCGAAAACCTAGTTTGTTAGAGATATGTTATCAGGAAGTCCTGTTGGCTGACATGTGTGCGGTATCGAGACCGTCGCCAGTGAAGACATCTGTACTGAAAGTAAACATGATCTGAAAGGCTTATTTCTTATTATTTACATGCATTTCGTTGATCTAGAATTCATTGGTATGCAACTCCAAATGTATAATTAGTGACCGACGAAGATCACGACAATAATAAACGAACGTCATGAATGAAGTCCTGTTTACGTTCTCTGAACAGGTTTATGTTGGAGTCCGGCATTGGCTGTATGGTGTGTACTTATTTTCGTTTCATAACGATACATGTGGCGTATTTAAGGGAATGGTAGGGCGTAAGCCGCGAGCACCCTGCTAGATTCATCAAAATCACTTCCCGAGACAAAACTCCATAAATAAGATGGGGACGTAGTGAATCAGTACATACCATTTACTAAAAGGAAGCGATTTAAAGGTTAGCAAAAAAAAAAAAAAAAAAAAGCCTCGAAAGCGAAATACTGATACTATTAATTAGGAATGTCTTACTCATCAGTGAAGGGGTGCCAAATAGTTCAGTTCACCCCGAGAGTTATATAAACAAGGTACGCTACTGTATGATGGGTGTTATTCTTCTTCTGCCTTTGTTATTAATTCTTTCAGAATATCAGTAGGTAGTCCGGAGAACGGAATGCGTTGTGTCATGGTTTATAGCTTTCCTGTGATATATACACCTTTCTGCCTGACTCTTCTGCATGGTTTCTGAGTCAATTGAGCAAAATAAAACATGGAACATCCAAAACCATGCATCAATTTATGCATGGCTTCTGAATCAAGTGAACACAATAAAAGATGGAACATCCAAAACCACGTATCAATTTATGCATGGCTTCTGAGTCAATTGACTACAATAAAAGATGGAACATCCAAAATCATATAGTAAGTTCTATAATAGCATTTTACAACATGCGTTGAAGGTTATAGTGTTGCTATACTTTCCCCTTTCAGGGCCCGGGGACACAAAAACGTCTATAGTTACACAATAACAGTAACAATTACAGAATTGATGGCAATAATCTATCAGTTATCGATATTCAGTTTTGTGTAAATGATGCTGGCAATGAAGAGAAGTTCCTGTAATGGTGATGAATTTTCCTCTCACCCACATGAGTTAGTGGTTATATCAGGGCCGCTTCAAGATTACCTACGAGCCGCGTCAT
Source organism: Meghimatium bilineatum (assembly GCA_034231615.1). Lineage (NCBI taxonomy): Eukaryota > Metazoa > Mollusca > Gastropoda > Stylommatophora > Philomycidae > Meghimatium > Meghimatium bilineatum. The sequence goes on from CM067321.1 coordinate 66,635,618, forward strand.
TGTGATGATAGCATACCCTATTCAGGAAGTAGCAAACACACCAATATTTGTAGCTGTACTGATTTTTTAGGAGATATCTTATGTTCAATAGGTTGCTATTGCTTTCTGAACGGTCCGGATTCACAGTTTACTGCAGCAGGATTTGAACTTGGTACCTCTGCCGATCAAGACGTGTACTGTACATCCAGGTTACAAAGCCGGATAGATCTGTGTTTATTTCTTGGAAATGACGGGCAAGATACCTTGCTGTTTTGCGACCGCGAAGCTTAAAGAGATCCTGCTGTTTTGCGACCGCAAGGCTTAAAGAGATCCTGCTGTTGCCGACCCCAAAGCTTAAAGAGATCCTGCTGTTGCCGACCCCAAAGCTTAAAGAGATCCTGCTGTTGCCGACCCCGAAGCTTAAAGAGGTATGTCGTGATAAGGGCATCTCGAACATTATAAAATCTTGTGATTAAGTTCTTTGATTTTTGTTCAAGAGATAGCGCGTTCGAGCCCGGCTTGTATTTTGTTTTGACATAGAATTTTTTTTATAGATTGTTTTGGATAACTGCTAAAACCTACGTCCTTTTATTTTTGTTCAAGAGATCGCCGGTTCGAGCCCGGCTCGTATTTTTTTCATAGATTGTGGATAACTGCTAAGAGCTACGGAATTGCGTGCTATGTGTGGTTTATTTTGCAGACAGAAGTTGAGAGGGACGAAGTATTTATATGGGGAAACCCGACTAAAATGAGATAAATCAACTACAATCTTTGTGTCATCACCATTGTATTCTCCTTAAATTATGTCATCACCATTGTATTCTTCTAGTTCTGGTAGATGTGTTCCTGTTCTACATTCGCTCGCTGATAACGAACACGAATTTCCGAATTGTATCTGTCGTGTAGCACCATGTACGTTATTATAATTTGTAATTTCCACCATGTAGGTCTAGCAATGGGGTCGGAAACCTATGGCTCGCGAGCCAGATGTGGCTCTATTGATGGCTGCATCTGGCTCGCAGACAAATGTTCGATTATAAAAAAAAGTTTCTTTAGACTTCTTTGATCTACATATTAATGCATATCAATATTTCATTCTACAAATGAGCTAAAGTCTACTGCAGCTCAGCATCAGAAGTGGTAAAGGAGATAAACTCCGCTCTCAGCATAAGAAGGTTATTAAAAAGAATTTAGAGACATAATTATTGTACTTTTAGTGTTGAAATGACACAAAATTCACACTTTAACTTGAATTCTTAGTTTTAAACCTAATGTATGGCTCTCACAGAATTACTTTTTAAAATATGTGTTGTCCATGGCTCTCTCAGACAAAAAGATTTCTGACCCCCTATCTAGCACATCGTTTTTGCATGCCTTTATTTCAGGTATGCTTTCCTAGCTTGGATCCCTCTTCAAATATGTTGTCAGGCGTTTACCTTGAGTCAGTTCTATGTTGTATCTGTCTATCATCAAGTGTGTCCTTGGACTGTGCAAGCTAATGGATGTACCTATTTGGCAGCTTTCGAGAGACTGCTAACAGGGATTTACTTATACTTGGGTTGACTACGTCTATTTTGTTCGAGGTGTTTCGCTGTATATTTTCATATAAAGATTTGTCATAACCGCTTTGATTTCGCTTTTCATGAAGTTCTCAACTTATTCTTCTATATAACCACCACTCAAAGGCATAATTTGTGTCTTCTAGTGTTTGTTCATTATCCATGTTTCTGAGCCATACATTAACGTAGAATAGATGTAGCATTTTATAGTTTCCCTACTTAGATTATTCGTGATTTGTTTGTATGTTCATATTTTCCTCGTGTTATTAAAATACTTTATTTTAATACTTTTAGAAATTGCTATTTGCCTTCAAACTTCTGTTTTAATGACACTAAAAGCTATCAAACATACTGTTGGTTTACTTCTGCCTATTTCTGACCACACGGCCCATTTGACACCGTAGCTTCAATACTGCTTTATATATATGCGGATGTGTATGGGTGTTTGTGTGAGGGTGTGTGTGTGTGTGGGTGTACATGGTGTTAACATATAAACAGAAGACAATTTAATGATGTAACAAAGTTAGCAATTATTTCATAATTTTATGTTATAAATATTTTATTTTAAATATATATATATATATATACCTTACTAGCTATCTATCTATCTACCTACCTATCTATCCATCCATATCCATGCATCCATATCCATGCATCCATATCCATCCATCCATATCCATCCATCTATCCATCTATCCATCCATCCGTCTATCCATCCGTCTATCTATCTATCTATCTATCTATCTATCTATCTATCTATCTATCTATCTATCTATCTATCTATCTATCTATCTATCTATCTATCTATCTATCTATCTATCTATCTATCTATCTATCTATCTATCTATCTATCTATCTATCTATCTATCTATCTATCTATCTATCTATCTATCTATCTATCTATCTATCTATCTATCTATCTATCTATCTATCTATCTATCTATCTATCTATCTATCTATCATCTATCCATCCATCCATCCATCCATCCATCCATCCATCCATCCATCCATCCATCCATCCATCCATCCATCCATCCATCCATCCATCCATCCATCCATCCATCCATCCATCCATCCATCCATCTATCTATCTATCTATCTATCTATCTATCTATCTATCTATCTATATGTCGACCTATGTTAGCTATTAAATTATTTATATCGTATCTTTCTATCGGTTATTATCCCATTTACCTTATAATGTTATGTGGCAGATAAGTACTCTGGTTATGGTTGTGGTATGTGCCTCATATATACTTGTTTCTGTTACTTTGTTATTTATGTAATCCCTCGTTTGCAGATTCATTTCTCTAAGTTATATCCCTTGTATTAGAACAGCAATGCTTTTTGGGTAATATTCTGTCAAATAATTTATATTTATATTCAACTGAATTATGTCAATAAATTTGCATTTGTTTTCATATTCTGTCATGTGTTACATGTCAATAATTTGTTGTATATATTTGACTTCGGAAATCTCCGTGGAATAATGGTTAAGATATTTATTTATGTTCAATAGGTCACAAGTTCGATCCCGGTTTGTAGCTGCTTGTTCACAAGTTCATTATTCGGACATTACTGCGAATTATCTCTCACAAAGTAACACGTAAAAAGAGCTGTTCTTATCATGCGGCGTTCCTTTGTGTTGAAATCGGTAGTACATATTAAAAACAGAGTTCAGTGATGTCAGTTGTAATTTTAATCTTTTTATAATAAAGATCGTCATTTGGGGTTAATGTTGTCGCCTTCATGAAAAACGTTAAGCGAGTCAGAAACCCGATTTCATAGTTACGTAAGCGTGAAACTACAGAATATTTCAATCCTTCATTGATGGTAAGAGAAGCTCCGTGTTTGTTTATTCCAAGACCAAACATACAAACATTTTAAGATGACTTCATGTACATACTTGTTATGTATGTATTTATTGTATGTATGTATTTATGTATGTTTATGTATGGAATGATTACATAATTCCATGGAGTCTCATTCTATATTGATCGTCTTTGTTTATTTGTCCCTAACTTGATGAAGAACGTTGGTCTAAACATCCATTAGTTCTTTACATGTTCTCTATATTTTCTATCTACATCCCTGGCATAAGTTATTCTAACATTATATAATTAATTTTGTATCTATTTATATGGTATGACATCACATTATATATATAATTATAACAATTTTCTTTAACTTTAAAATCACAAAAACCCTACAACAAAGAACTACTCACAAAGAGTACTATGATATACAGAGTTCTCGCCATATTATTCCGTACAAGATTACAGAGACCAAATAGGTACTTCACGTATTAATTGTAATACTGATGAATGTTAGTGACGTCTGGGCTGTCTTATTTCCATCACACTAATTCACACGTATACATGTACCAGAGTGTATATAATATTGCTTTATAGTCTTGTATTTATTTGAGATTTACGGACCTGTTTGTGTATATAGCACCTAGGACTAGGACAATATGTCTCTGTACTGATGTACAACACTGCGATTGCTCAACTCCTATGTGGTATCCGTGTTGATATATGGTTGCAAATATGGAAAATGACTAAGGCACTGAATAATAAATTTAATTCATTTGAAAAGAAATATTGTAGAAGAGTCTAAAATATTGGTTGGCATGAATTCAAGTCAAACATGCAAGTAAGAGAAGACACCAAACAGAAATATGATTCAATAGCTATACGAAGACAATAATGATCTTAAATCTGACATGTACTCAGAACAAATTAAAACAGGCTGTCACAAAAGCATTAAAATTGGTACCAGATGGTAAAAAAACAAAACAATGGAAGACCAAGAGTGACTCTTCGCAGAATTATAATCAAAGAGGGTATGCCTGTGGGTCTCAACTACATACACGAATTACATATAGTAGCATTACATCGCTGGAAATAGAGAGTTCTCGATTCTGCCTTATGCAACGTGTTCAACGCTGAAGGGATATAGACAGGTAAGCAGAAAGGCAAGCACACAGGCAAGCAGACAGGCAGGTAGACAGTCAGGCAGGCAGGAAGACAGGCAGACAGAAAGGCAGGCAGGCAGGCAGACAGGTGGACGGACGGGCGGGCAGTCACTCAGAAAGGCTGGCAGACGGACCGATTGACAGACAGACAGACAGACAGACAGACAGACAGACAGGCAGACAGACAGAGAGACAGACAGACAGACAGACAGACAGACAGACAGACAGACAGACAGACAGACAGACAGACAGACAGACAGACAGACAGACAGACAGACAGACAGACAGACAGACAGACAGACAGACAGACAGACAGACAGACAGACAGACAGACAGACAGACAGACAGACAGACAGACAGACAGACAGACAGACAGACAGACAGACAGACAGACAGACAGACAGACAGATAGACAGATAGACAGATAGATAGATAGATAGATAGATAGATAGATAGATAGATAGATAGATAGATAGATAGATAGATAGATAGATAGACAGGCAGACATGCAGAAAGGCAGGCAGCAGGTGGACGGACGAGCGGGCAATCACTAAGACAGGCTGGCAGACGGGCAGACATACAAACGGACCGACCGACCGACCGATAGAGAGATAGATAGATAGACAGAAGGATAGATAGATAGAAAGACAGACAGATATATAGATAGATAGATAGATAGATATATAGATAGATAGATAGATAGATATATAGATAGATAGATAGATAGATAGATAGATAGATAGATAGATAGATAGATAGATAGATAGATAGATAGATAGATAGATAGATAGATAGATAGATAGATAGATAGATAGATAGATAGATTAGATAGATAGATAGATAGATAGATAGATAGATAGATAGATAGATAGATAGATAGATAGATAGATAGATAGATAGATAGATAGATAGATAGATAGATAGATAGATAGATAGATAGATAGATAGATAGATAGATAGATAGATAGATAGATAGATAGATAGATAGATAGATAGATAGATATATAGATAGATAGATAGATAGATAGATAGATAGATAGATAGATAGATAATATAGATATATAATATACCAGATTGTTTATAATGTTTTACTGCGTTGTTGTTTAATATAATATTTATGGACATGTTTGTGTATTAGTTCAGTCACTAGTGCAGTGCTTTATTGTTCAAAGGTTGTTGGTTCAAGTCTTGGGACGTCAGCATTTCAGCTTACCATGTGTTCAAGTGTTTAGGAATCTCCTGGTGTAGTGGTTAAGCAGCTTGCTTTTTATCTCCAGAGGTCGAGGTTTAGAGTCTTGCTCTATTTTTATCTATGTATGCAATCCGTGTGGTTGTGAGGAAGCCAGAGATATACTGCGCTGCATTGGTTTTTTTTCTTCCTATGTCTGAAGCACATCACAGTCACTCAGGACGTGACAATCCTTTTGACTTGAACATTTGGTTGCATGACTGGAGAAATAGAGAAGTTCAGCATAACTAGTAGTCAATTGGTGAAGGGGAATGAGCAGTGAACCCTATCTTGACTACGGTGGCTCGGAGCATTCCATAGATAGACACCTACCTTCCTGGTGTTGTGATAGTTATTCTAATGGAATTGGCCTGGGTGGCTCAAAATCCACAGACTTATCGGCAATATAATGCCATTACAACTGGAAAGTAGAGGAGCGGTCAGAAGGGAGAGAAACAGAGATCCGAGTTGTATGAAAACATCATGAGATGTCAATCAGTGCACCACGAGGACAAGAGACACAGCATATTGTATGTTCGTTGTAATCAAGCTTGGATACGCAGACAAAACTTGATTAAGATTATCATTATATTTTGAATCCATCTGTGACATTTTACGATTCGAAAAATTTATAGTAATCTGTCAATAATAAAAACAAATCTCTGAAATAAGGTGCGTGAGATAGAATGATATATAAGCTCAATAACACTCAAGTATCAGTACGTGAGATAGAATAATATATAAGCTCAAGTATCAGAGTTAGTACCAGCGATTTCTGGAACATTTTAAAGTTGCAGGCTATTATCAGAAATGAAATCTCCAAGTATCTGTATCACGCTTACCCTGGTGAGTAGTGTAGTTGTTTGATCCACAGGAAGTACGAGCAGTATAGCTCGTGTATATTTTAATGTACTAGACGAGTTTCTGATGAATTTTCTTTCACACAGGGAAGACTTATCATCCATCGATGAACATATGGTTTAAGTAGAAATCTCTATACCAACCAGGACCGTAGATATAGTTTGAGTAAGGATGCAGTTTTACCTATAGAAAGGTCATTCTACCGCTTTCAAATTTAACTCCACTCCCTCATTTTAATGATAAATATGGGTATACGATGTCCTTTCAGTGAAAAACTTTAAAGAGGGGGGGGGGGGTTACCAACATTTTGTCTTAATTCCTAGTAATACATTAATGTTCTGAATTGATAGGGAGGTGGAGGGGGGATTAGACTCTCCCAATCCCACCACCCCCGCCCATATCTACGTGCTTGTTTGGTAAAAGTTATTATTTTCCTTTTTCACGCCATTGAATCGTAATGGGGGAATACAATGTTAGGCACTTGTATTTCATTAGCGGGTATAACTGGGGATAATGTGGTCAGCATCAAGCCTGCCGCTCATTGAACTGGCATACTTGAGGATCAAATTGTCCGCATCAAACCCTCCGCCTTTACTTTCCCAGAAGATTTAGTACCATTACATGTTCATAAAAAGACTTTAGACTAGGAAAATGTGTCTCTAGAACTATTCACGTATATAGACTTCATTGGAATGAACATTCTGTGAGATACACGATTCAATTTCGAAAACTATTCACAAGGATCAGCTGAGGATGTGATAGGAGCAGCTCAAACACACATTAGGAATGGTAACATAAAAATGACTGCTCAAGCATGATTTTCTTACACTCATCTAAATTACTGAGTACAGAGGTGTTTGGAGGACTTCTGTTCGGATGCCTTCAATATACCCCCTCTCCTCCAACTTTTCGGGCCATGGGTCATATAATTATTATTCATATTCAGATCAAAATGCACATAAGGAATTAACAATTTAGTGCTATACATAACATCAACAATTTTACTAGCGAATCCATGAGCATAATCATAAAAATACAAGCGTGCTGTATTCATGAACATTGGCTTGAGGTCAGAAGATCGAAGTTGAAGGGTGTCACATTTATTTTTGCTCCTGATCATCGGGTGTTCAATTCAATAAGAGAGAAGATAGACCGGCAAGATCTGCCTTTGAATTGAGTGACAGGGCAATTGATCCGGTCGACATATTGAACTCTGTACGAGAAACTGCGCGGTCAAATAAAATTAAAGAGAATGATTTTATTTTCTATGTTCAGAATCTAGGATCTGGACTTAAATTGTGAAGTCGCCAGAGTTTAGCGTCATTATTGACTTAAGAAATCGCCCGTGTCTAGCCGGGGCCCGAAAGGGGAGCAAAGAATAGCAACACTGTTTACCTTCCGCGCATGTCGTAAAAGGCGACTAAGGAGGTAATGGGATGGAGTTGGCTGTCCCATCCCATATAGGGTCAGTGACCCAAAGCCATGCTGAAGTCGAATGTGTCAGGCCGAAAGGCGCAGATAACGCAGCAATGCTGTAAACCATGACACAATGCATTTCGTTCTCCGGAATACATCCTGCTAATCTGCTGGAGTTTGAGAATGAACGCAGAAGAAGAAGAAGAAGACTTAAGAAATGTTTGTCAACCAATAGAGAACTGGAAGTGTCAGCCGTCGTGTAATTGTTGATATACTCAGGGGGGGGATCTACATCGGAGTACCTAATTCTGTGTTGTGTGCATTGATGATAATCTATCAACTAACGAACCAACTAACAATTTTTACATGTGTGTATTCCATAGATTGCGATGTATTTTGGACAAATACAGACGAAAACTGTTGACCCGTTGTGTGTTGGCAAGGTATATAAAATGTTATTTATTTCTTCTAACACTTCTGTGAACTGTGAAACTACAAGTCTCAGTTCATTTTCATTCTTGATAACATCTTTGAATTACGCCTATGAAACTGGTTATAAAACTGGTGAAAATAAGTCCGTCGTCAATTATATAGTTCTGTGAAAGCGTAACAATTTATCCTTCAAAAGTTGCGCTATTTTAGGTATTCAATTATTTTCATTTGTCAATTTGTTTCGAAAGCCAAAGAAAAACACGAGAATAGTCAAAAAGCATCATTTTTAAAGGATGAAACCGATGAGTCCACATTACCATATAATTGGCATGGGACACATCAGAATGGATGTAGTATAAGTATGACGTATTATCAAAATAATTGGATGAGCATTACTAACAATATTTTGATAAAACTTCATTACCTATTCATTTTCATATTGATTGGTGTATCCGTATTATCGCAGTTAACACCAGTATTTCATATTTTTTGTGTAATCTGATCCACAGAGTTCACTTCTGCTGTTATTCAAATGCCGCCACCCTTCAGTGTCAGTTAATTTTATATTTTTGTCTATTCGATAGATATTACATGTTGATAAATCATTGTCGAATAATTACCACCAAGACCATATGGTCAGGTAGTAAAACTGTCAGATCATGTCAATCAAATATGATTTATTCTCGTTAATTCATCATTTTAGAGAAACATTTTGCTGTCCAGCTCACACGCTGTAACTTGTGATAGTGGTACATTCCACATTGTCTGTCTATTCGATAAACCATTTGTTGCCTTTCAGCGTCTGGGGTAGCAGAATTTTCTGGAGACGACCCCCGTGTGTGCTGAGTATATTGTGGAATTTGTTGCTTCTTTTATTTCGGTGGTTCATCGTTTTCGTGGTAGGCCTCTAGGTCTGCATTCACTGTATCTGTGTAACATATACTGCTGTGTTGTGTTGTCTTTTTGCTAGTCTGTTGATGTGTGGAAACCATTTCATCTGTTGTCTCTTAATATATTACAAGTTTAGTTTTTCTTACGAAAGATCCATATCACCATATTTTTACAATTATATTTTAACCCTTTAAAGTAGGATGCTTCTTCTGATAGCATTGTGCACCGTTGAGATCTTGACTGTTCTCAGTATGAAGTAATAATAACGAACAATCATCTCACAACACCGAAAACTTTGCACAAACGGATGGGGGTACTTTATGTAAAAAAACAAAGATATCTACGCCATAATGCACGTTGTTATCACACATTCCATTCGCTTGATTGTATCCCGATATTAGGCAGGAGTTTGAGAACGAAACAACAGAATAAGAATAACAATAGTATCCTATATGTCTCAATATGTATAGCCATAAATGGCTTCCCGTTATTCTTTTACATATTTCCATTAGAATGAACACCATGTAACGTGAACTTACCATTGCCGATTTGTTATGTGACCTTTAGAGTACAGCATAAGGCATATTAGCCATCAAGTAACTCAAAGACAATGAGATAACTCGAATTTCGGAAAGTGAATGCAACAAATGGTTATTATTACCAACCACGGACTAACAATAACAGTAGTATAGTAATAAAAATCATTTTGTTAAGTGCTTGATGACATCTTGTTAAGCTGTTAATTGATCTTTGACAATACCGTTCTTTACTCGTCGTGTGTTATATTGTATTCGTGACAGTATTTTTGCCGAAATGTCCTTTTCTTCGTGTTATCTATTCTGTGACAGCAATACATCCAGAGGCAGGGGAAGACCAAATTTGATAGATTTAAACAGTTACAAGCGATATGAGACCTCACAATATTACTGTATGTCAAGCGACCAAACCTGTCATATCCCGAAAACAGATCGTCATTCAATCCTGCGAAACCTGGCGGAAAAGTAGATAAAAGAGAATAGATATGCCTAGATAGATTGATAGATCCTGTGTGTTTCTAGCAGGTAGAATTATTCTTTACTCCGCCTCCATATTTTATTGTTACAAAATGTGTAAAATATTACTTACAACAAATATTAATTTCAGGTATGTCCGAAGGATAAGTTTTGCAGAGTTGTAGCTCATTGTTCAACACAGAGATCCTGTTCTCTCAAGGCCAAGTGTTTAAGTAAGTTAAGAATCAATAAGAAAGTGAAAACATTGTTTTTCTGGACCTCCCTAGCGTAGTGGTTAAGTTGTTCGCCTTGAGCTCAAGAGATCATGGGTTCGAATCCGGCTCGTGTCGACTTGTTTACAAGATGTATTACTTTAGGAGATCTTTGTGGATTATTGCTTGAAGCTACGGAGTGACGTGCCATGAGTGGTACTCTCGCCATGCTGCGTGGAGTACATATGGGAAACCGAGTACAGTGAAGTCAATCCTCTATGACTTTGGACCCCTTTTTTAAGAGACTTGGATTTCACTAGTAGATTGTTAGATACCGGTAATTTTTAGTAGACTATATATGTGATATATATTTCCATATAGTCTCCTGATATATTATTCTGAAAGCTGCAGCTATCGCAGTGGATCTGTAAACTATAAAAACGGATTCTATTCTTAGAGTTACGTCAAGCAAATAAACAGGAGTTTCAACAGCAGAAGTTGTAGATATTATATGATGCATTTGCGTGGAAGAATGGCGTTAAGCATGTGACCGAATGGTTTTAAAAACTTGGTCAAATGAACTAAAGCACGTGACCGAATGGAATTAAGCGCGTGATTGAATGTAGTTAGGCATGCGATAAAATTGAGTTTGCCATGGGACTGAATGGAGTTATTCATGTGATCAAATAAAGTTAAGCACGGGATAGAATGGAGTTAAGCACGTGACCGAATGGTGTTAAGCAACTGGTCGAATGCAGTTAGGCATGTGACTGAAGTTAAGCACTTGGCCGAAAGTAATTAAGCGCGTGGCGAATGGAGTTAAGCACTTGGCTGAACGGAGATAAGCACGTAACTGAATGGAGTTAAGCACATGACAATTAGAGTTAAGCCCTTGGCCGAACGTAGTTATTAATGTGGCCGACTAGAGCTACTAACATGGCCGAATGGAGTTAAGAACCTGATCTATTGGAGTAATCACGTTACTGAATAGTTACTAGCATGGCCGAATGGAGTTAAAAATGTCGCCGGATGAAGTTCAGAACGTGGCAGAATGGAGTTAACAACATAGCCGAATGGAGTTAAACAGGTTGGGAAATGAAAATGGAGTTAAGATCATGCCGGAATGACTAGAACGCATGTCGCGTTCTAACTAACATTGAGTACAGTGTTTCTCAAAATGTATTTTTCGTGACCACCCCCCCCCTTTTGGCGCAATCTTCCTCCTATCGCCTACTTTCTGCGTAAAATAAAAATACTGTGATTTACTCTCTTCTCAAGTAATCAAGCTTTTTTTTTTAGCTTAATAGTCATGCATCTTAATTATTATTGCTCAAAAAGCTAAATTTATGTGGTGCTCCTCGACTGTTGTGTGGTCAGGCCCAACCTCATTTTCAACTGTGTTCTCTTTTGCCCCAAGCAGGTCTCCGTGCGCCAGGAGAGTGGACCGCTTATCTAATCTAAAACCAAATGACAGCTTATTCTCTGGCAAAATCAGGATCTAAAATGGTAAAATTCAGCTATCCTCTGTCATATAGTGAGGTCAAATCACTAATCAGCAACAATTATACATCACAGTTATGTTATGTTATGTTCCTCCAGGGTCATAGGCGGCGCATAGGGCAGTAACCATAGCTTTCCATTTCCGTATTTGTGTTGCCAGGTCTTTCAATTGTTGCGTGTTGTTTAGGTTCATTGACATGCCTTCTCTTTTAATGGTTCTTCGTAGAGTTTCTCTAGGTCTCCCTCTTCTTCTTACTCCAGGTGGCACATACATCACAGTGGAAGAAAGATATGAATATTGATCAGAAACTAGACCACATATATACAATTCATAGGTAACAACAGACCATCATCTTTCGACTTAGACCTGGACACTACAGACTCCAGTGTCATCTGTACCGGACCAGGGTATTTTGAATACCAATGAGTATTTTTGCGGAACAGGCATGCAGACTCCTGAACACATATTCCTAAACTACAGATTACAAAGAACTGCGAGACACGACATGGCCACACTTGACTGAACTGTGGTAAAACTTTAGGGCAGCAGCTGTGACCTGAAGAAAATTGAAGCTTCGTCATGGCTACTGGCCTAAAGACCTAGCAAGACCTGAACGCAGAAGAAGAAGAAGCAGTCTACAACCAGGTCTGAATATTGAAATTGTACGTCTGGTACATTTCGTTTAAAGAAGAAACACATATTTTATATTCACAGAATACATTCGGCACAGCCATGGAGATGTATGCCGTATAGGAAAACCTATTCTACATTATAGTGGCGGACGTTGGTCTGAATTGTCTTGTTTCGAGGAGTCTCCATGCCCATATTCGACATACTGCAATATAGAACTACAGGATACATATTCCATATGCTGCAGATCTGATATGAGTAAGAAATTAAATCTGATATTACATGTTGATATTTCCTTGTCGAATAATTACCACCAAGACCATATGATCAGGTAGTAAAACTGTCAGATCATGTCAATCAAATATGATTTATTCTCGTTAAGTTCATCATTTCATAGAAACATTTTACTGTCCAGCTCACAAGCTGTAACTTGTGATAGTGTTACATTTCAAATCCATTTGTGTGTGTGTACCCTTTATGTTTATTTTCTGTAAAACTGATATGCACCAGATATGAATAATGTCCCATTTCTTTTCGCAGATCAATACTAAAAATCACTAGATGTTAGCGAGGTTAATCGTTTCAACAGATCAATATTATTCAGATGTAATATTTACTGGTGATTAATATTATTGCACGTTCAGCTAGCGTTTCCCTCAAACAAATGTAATTAACTGATTAACCGTCTAACGTATTAATGCCAATTTTTGCATACGATAATATGTTAGGTTAGACCCAACACATATACACTTTATTTTGTGTATCATGTTCAGTTTTAAAAACGAATGAAATCCTTTGATCGCTGTCACCATACAAATTATTGTGTATCCAGAAAGAAATGTTACCGTTTCAGAAATTACACCGGATACAACATTAAGCACCGTCTGTCTTGTGTTCAAGGGCACAAATAATGCAATTTTACTCTTAAATCATGTCAATCGTATCATAAACCAATCATGTGAAAATGTTACCTTGTAATTGATTGTAAATATATTCAAATATGTGTGCGAGATATGTGTTGACTAGAAGACTTTTGCTATACATCGTAAATGTAGAAAAAGTGAAGCTAATGAAAGGATTAATGAAATGACTATATTTTTAATGAAAAGTTGCATTCATAGGGTCTATACAATTTCAAATTCACTCGCAAAATTTCAATTATATTCGCTGTATATTGTCTGAGATAATCATTTTGTAGATAGGCTCAGCTATTGAAAAGTGCTATATATTTGAGTATTTCTCATCTTTTATTTCTCATCTATGCTATAGTGAACCTACTTGTATAACTCTTATTTGTACGATAATAACGATAGTACGAAGTACTACGAATGTATATCAAATCTACAATATTTGCGTATTATAAAAACGTACATGAGTTTTGATTGGACCAGAGTTGTGGTATCAAACATAGTTATGTTTGTACATGAGTTTTGATTGGACCAGATTTGTGATAGAACACGCAGTTATGTTTCAGATATAATTTTGAAATGACAATCTAAGAAATCGTGGTTTCTAATATATTGGTTGTTGTACACTGACATGGGCTAATGTATCTGGCGGTAGTGAATACTCAAATTCAGAAATTAATATCGTCGGCCATACTTGCACTAAGAGCCTCAGAGAACTGCTAGAGGAGCCACGGATTTTTTTTTAATATTCGCGACCCCATATAGATAGTGATAATTATAGCGATAAAATATAAAAATCCAGGATTTTTATCTTGCATTTTCCCCCTAGAAGATAACCACATGCCAGAGAAAGGTTGATACCCAGTGCCATAAATCACCTTTATGAAATTAACTTTTGGACGTTCTGATTGAAGGGATATATTTATAATAATAAGAGAGAGGAGTTCCGATGTATATATATATATATATATATATATATATATATATATATATATATATATATATATATATATATATATATATATATATATAAAGTGACATATTATTTCCAGAACGTTGGCTTCGTCGTGGATACTTTGAACGTCTCTCTGTCCACGGTCCCGGCAAGCAGGCCTGTATTGGCCAGAGACATGTGCATACATTCTTCGATGCCGCTGGGCGATTGTCTTCTTGTACTCCCTTTTCTTCTCTCTTCTTGCACTCTGCCCTCTAGAATCAGCCTTTCGATACCATCATGTCGCTTCAAGTGTCCAAAATACTATAGCTTCTATCTTATTTATAAGCCACCTTTCATTTAGTTTCAGTAATTTTAAAACTTGTATCACAAATCACAAAATTTGTGAACCACAAAACTTGTATTTAAACACCCAAAAAACAAAAATGATGTCAACAGACATAACAAGACAACAACCAAAACTCAGACAATACCGAGATAGAATGTGTGGATATATTTTAATACTTATGAGCAAACATCAACTATGAAGGAGACTGCATGTTAGTAATAACGAAGAAATTGGCAATGGCATATTGTAAAATAACATGTTTGAAAACATGGAAAAGCAACAAAATTGAAACGAAATTTGTAATGTTACGAACTTTTATTTTTCCGGCTGCAGCATACGGCTGTAATACATGGACCCTAATTAAAACAGTGGCACAGAACATTAACGCCTTCGACAGGAAATGAAAAAAAAAACTTTTAAAAAACAAAACTGACTATAACTAGACCTGCGTTTGACTGGAACTCGCTAAGACCTGCGTTTGACTGGAACTCGCTGAAATGAAATAGTTTGGGAAGAGAGAATAACATTGCAAGGGATAATAGAAAAAAAAATCGAGATTGGTTTTGGACCTCATAGACAAGGTTGAAGAATAGTAGGCAGTACACAAAATCATAGACAAGGTTGAAGAAAAGTAGGCAGTACACAAAATCATAGACAAGGTTGAAGAATAGTAGGCAGTACACAAAATCATAGACAAGGTTGAAGAATAGTAGGCAGTACACAAAATCATAGACAAGGTTGAAGAATAGTAGGCAGTACACAAAATGCTAATGGACGATAGTTTCAGTCTATATTCCACAGGGACTGAAAGAAAAAGAAAAGATAAGAAACATTGTTTATAATTGTGTCTGTTTTGTTCATTATTGTTTGTCATTGTGTCGTTTCTGCTTATCATGTGGCATCAGTCACATCTCTAAATAAGAAAATAAGAATAATCCAACAATTCTATCTACCTATTCGCTGAAACCCTTTGTTGCTATTCGGCGTGAGGAGTAGAAGAGTTTTCTGGAGACGGCCCCCTAAAGTGTGCTGAGTAAATTGTGGAATTTGTCTCTTTTATTTCAGTGGTCCATCGTTTCCGTGGTCGCCCTCTAGGTCTGTCTTCACTGTATAGCATAGCTTTTTGTGGTATGCTGTCTGATGGTAGTCTGCTGATGTGTGCAAACCATTTGATCTGTTGCCTCTTAATATATTCCAAGATTGTGGCGGTGCCTGTTCTGTGTCTAATGTCTTCATTTCTCACTCTCTCTTAGTGATATTCCTAGTATTCTGCCCACATATGCCATTTCAGCTGTAAACAAGTATGCCTTTGTCTAGTGATGTCGTTGTCCATGTTTGCCATTAATAGCACGGAGTTGGTATAATAATCGTTTTGAATGGTGTTAATTTGGTATTTAAATATACGTATTTGTTTCTGAAGATTGGTGTCATTTGCCCTAGGTCTTGGTATGCTCACTACATCTATTATGTATTTATTTGCTGCTCTTGCCGCCTGTTGTTATATTAATTCCTAGGTATGTGAATTATGTCACTTGGTTAAGTCTGTTGTTACCAATATATATATATATGTGCTTCTTTCTGTTCTTTCTATCTTCATTACTTCAATCTTTTCTATATTTATCTTCATGTTAAAGGTATGGCATGTTTGATGTAATATATCTATTTGTCAATGTAGTTCTTCTCCTGATGATGCCACTAGTGCTTGGTCGTCTGCAAATAGTAGTTCGTTTAAGCTATCCTTCAGATTATTCTACAATTGAATCCCCTTATAACAACTTGGCCCCGATCCACAAAATATGTGTGGAATTCGTATGAGATTATGAATAAAAAAATTCGCTATATCCAGTACACACAATAAAGAATAAATATTATTGAGGATTTGGAAAAGTGTTGTTATATAGGAACATTTGTTAGAAAAGAATGCGTTACAGAGAGATTCCACTGATTTTTGAATGAATAATTTAACTTTTCCTGTCATCATTATCAGTAGTCATTATTACTTTTAACAATTGCTTCAGGTTACCAAGATAAGCCAGGAAAGTGCCCCGTCTATGACATCGGTGAAGATTTCTATTGTGTTGATACGTGCGACAATGATGGCGACTGTCGCCATGACGGCAAATGTTGCCAGAGCGGTTGTCGTAAAAGCTGTTCCGAACCCACGGATAAATAAATATTACGGTAAATTATTATTTTATTATACTCATATTAATTGTTCTTCATCTTCGTTAATTAGCAAATTACTGCAGACTAATAGGCAGTAGTCCTGAGAACGACATGTGATCTATCATAGTTTACAGCCTAGCTGTGACTTTGCACCTTGCGGCCTGACACATCCGACTTCTACATGACTTCTGAGTCGCTTTGATCGTATGTGTGATGGGACAGCCAACTTCACACTAAAACCTCCTTAGTCGCCTCCTACGACATGTCTGGTAAGTAACAATCTGGACTCCGTCAAGACGAACGTAACTTCTTTCTATATTATAATCTCTTTGCTGCTTATACATTCTAAAGGTAAATCCTCCTCCATCAGGTGGTGGACTGAGAGTAGTCAGGTGACCATGAAGACACAGAATACATAGACATAAAGTGTCTTCAACTTGTAGATATTATTGTAATGTAGAAGTCGACTGATGGCCCATATATCACTAATCACGGCACTTTTTCTGAATGTCCAATCGAATCATGTATCTATACAGTATTGTGCAGTCATTAGTCTAGTTAACAGCTGTTCTCACCTTGTGGGTCGCGACCCCTTTTTAGGTCGAACGACCCTTTCATATGGGTCGCTTAAGATTATAAGAAAACATATATTATAAAGTATCAACAAAAATAAGTTTATGGTTGGAAGTTACCACAACATGACGATCTGTATTAAACGGTCGCGGCATTTGGACATTTGAGAACCACTGGACTCTAGTAGGACCAAGCTAAAATTCTAGACAGTGCATAAGTCCGGCAAAATTCTGGACAGAATTGATGCTAGACTCATAAAGAGGAAACTAGATATCAAAAGCGATCTCCCAGATAACCTATGCGCATACAGACCCATAAGAGACACAGTCACAAATGCAGCAGTTCTTGCATATGAAGTTTATGAAGGTTTTCAAAATAAAGATGAATATGTAGTTACAGTGATAAACATAGAAGATGCATACAATAGAGTTAGTTACACCTATATTGTTAACATGTTAACGGAACACGATATTCATCCCTGGATCACACGCTTGATAGCAAATGTGCTAATCTATAGAAACGCTGCTCTGAGTTGTGGATCCTGGACGTCTGAGATCAGAACAATTGCACCTAGTCGGCCACAAAGATGTCTCCTGTCTCCTGTGCTGTTGAATGTGTATACGATAAAAATGGCTAAATTGCAAACCACAAGGAATTGTAGAGTTCTGACATACGCTGATGACATCCAACTATACAACATGGGCAGGAACAGAACAGATATCACTGATAGTGTACAGTGTGGACAAGATCAATTATCGATATGGTGCAGAACATACAATGTTGTGATAAATCCCACGAAGGCATAAGACGTCTGGTATTCCTTAAATAATAATCTGGTAAATGACACACTGCCAGCTGTTAGTTGCATGTGTTCATTCATTGAAAGAGAACAGTACCTTAAATATCTTGGGATAACCGTTGATAGAAGTCTCATTCAACAAACACATCACACATATATACATATATATATACATATATATATAATTTTGGTAGTATTGGGACAGGGCAGTGCCGTGCTATAATGCAGATAGACTTCGGCATCAGGGGGCACCAAACAAAATACGTTTTCAGGGGACGGGGGTGACATTTCACAGAACAACCATTTAATAGGGAATTTGGCGTACGTTTTAAGACGAATATGATTTTTACTGAGACAGTGTACCGCTAGGTCCGAGGGTGGGGAGGGGGTGTTGCAGAGCTTTCTTCAGTACGTCCTTTTATCTAGAAGGTATTGTCTCAGAAATATTCAATGCTTTAAGAATAACTGCGTCTTTTTATTTGTTCTGTGATGATCGTTTGTTCTCTAACTCCTGCAGATAAACAGCATATATTTATGAGAAGGAAACGTCTGCGCTTTTCAGCTTCACATATCATGCGCCGGAATGTCTTCTGGGTTTCTTTCATTCTATATGGAATATTACAAACACCAGCAATAAGGATTCTATGTCTGTGAATATAGGGATTCTATGTCTGTGAATATAGAGATTCTATGTCTGTGAATATAGAGATTCTATGTCTATGAATGTAGAGATTCTATGTCTGTGAATATAGAGATTCTATGTCTGTGAATATAGAGATTCTATGTCTGTGAATATAGAGATTCTATGTCTGTGAATAAAGAGATTCTATGTCTGTGAATATAGAGATTCTATGTCTGTGAATATAGAGATTCTATGTCTGTGAATATATAGATTCTATGTCTGTGAATATAGAAATTCTATGTCTGTGAATATAGAGATTCTATGTCTGTGAATATAGAGATTCTATGTCTGTGAATATAGAGATTCTATGTCTGTGAATATAGAGATTCTATGTCTGTGAATAAAGAGATTCTATGTCTGTGAATATAGAGATTCTATGTTTGTGAATATAGAGATTCTATGTCTGTGAATATATAGATTCTATGTCTGTGAATATAGGGATTCAATGTCTGTGAATATAGAGATTCTATGTCTGTGAATATAGAGATTCTATGTCTGTGAATATAGGGATTCTATGTCTGTGAATATAGAGATTCTATGTCTGTGAATATAGAGATTCTATGTCTGTGAATATAGGGATTCTATGTCTGTGAATATAGGGATTCAATGTGTCTGAATATATGGATTACATATGTGTGAGTATAGTAAAATTGCTACAATCAATGTTGACCACTTTGACCATACATTTTTTATGACTGACCACATAACTTTAATACTACCATTAATTATAAACAATGTGGTCACGAAATGACCCTGGTAAGATATAAGGCTATAATAAATTTGTGAGTTTCAATTTCTACATCATGAATAATTTGTGCATTTAAAAAAAGTGTATTCTAAACTTTTACAAATCCAGTGACATACATGCTACATTTTCTGAATATCATTTTTTTCTCCATTTACCTTCATGTTCATGAGGTGATTTATTCTTTCCAGAACGTAGTCTTCCCTATGTATCTCTTGAGTTCTCCAGGGACTTGATCAAGTTGCCCCACCTCTTTTAGTGACATGCGCAGGCATTCTTGAATGTCTTTTGGGCCAACGGGGTCGTTGGCGGCCTATGCCCATGTTGCCTTCTATCATCCCCTCCAGTAACACTCCATGCCGCCGTGTCTCTGAATGTGACCAAAAACAAACTACATTTTCTTTAATATGGTGTTCAGAAGCTAACCTTCATGGAAGTTCATTGTTCTTGATACCTCTTGGTTTTTTTCCCTTGCTCTCCATTGTATTCTCAGAACTCTTTTATAGTCTTTAATTCAAGTTATGTTATTATCTTGGCCATTGTCTTATTTAGAGTCCATGCTTCACATCCGTATGTCGACACATATTACATTTTCTATATATAATTTATTCCCCAGTGATATATAGTAAATTTCCTGAAAATGATTTATTCTCCAACGATCCAATGTTTACTTCAAGTACTTATCAGAAGGACAAGATTTTCTCTGACAAACTTTGGAGTGATAATCATCAGAATTAGGCGTATGTGGAAGATCTGGCATTCATTGTAAACTCCATTTTGTGGTGTTATAAAATTTTAATATCAATATCATGTCAATGTTCTCAACAAAATAAACAGTTTTTGTTTTCCTTTGTTGTGAAATCAAAAAAATATTTCATTTTCTTTGTTTTTCATTCAAAGCAAAACCTGGGTTTTTTTTAATACGTATCAATTTCATTGACCTACAGGTAGTCAGTCTATGCGAGTAGTAAGTAGGCTATGCTTAGACATTCTTAAGGGAATTCTGAAGCAGTTTGCTTCCTCTATGACTATAACAAGACAGCTAAGATTTTGAGGCCATATACATAAATATAACAGCATGGAAATATTACTAATGAAAGGTCTGGTTGCTAGTAACACGGGTAGGGACGCCCATAACGACCATTGATAAGAAATTTCCCGGATTCTTTAATTATACACTTAGCTGGCAGCAGGTCCAGTCGTCCTTAATAAAAAAAATACAGATGTCATGCTGGGATATCCATATCATCGGTGTGATTATGTTCCTTAACAGAAAAGATCTAGTACGAACTGTCTCTTAAGGTATGTAATTACAATTCGCAGACCGTTCATGTATGTCAAAGAAATGTAAAAGCAATACTGAAACCAGGTGGCTGTGGCGTAGATATCGCAACGAGAATGTAAACCATGACACAACATATTGCATTCTTCAGACTGCATTCAGAATTAGTTAATCAATAACCAGAAGTAGTAAAACAAAAACCAGAAGTAGTTAAACAAAAACCAGAAGTAGTAAAACAAAAACCAGAAGTAGTAAAACAAAAACTAGAAGTAGTAAAACAAAACCCAGAAGTAGTTAAACAAAACCCAGAAGTAGGTAAACAAAAACCAGAAGTAGTTAGACAACCAAAGAGCGAAGCTGACTATAAAAGATGCGTAGAGGACTGACATCATTGTAATGTGGTTACCACATGTATACTTCGTCCCTCCGAATAAATCGACACAATCGTGTAACTCCGCAGGTTCAAGCGATAATAAAAGCAGCACTTCAAAAACGAATTTGTAAAACAAGAATTTGCGATCGAGTTTATAATCATCGACCCCTTGAGAATAATGCGACCTGTTTAACCGCTACGCCAGGAGATCCTTAAACACTCTTCAAGAAAACTTGAACCACGTAGAATCTGAAGTGCTGACTTCGAATGACTTGAACCAACAACGTGTGAACAATAAGCCACTGTACTAGTGACTGAGCTGATAATACTTCAGTCAAATAAGTTGAATCAATAGAAAATTACAATTCTTCACATATTGTCCAACGGTGTGATCAAGGGAATGTCTCAGGTTATGACCACACCAGGTCCTGAGGAAATCACAGTGTAAGTAGGAGCTAACAGACACTATATAGAAAGATAGGATTTGGAGTCACGTGCACAAATGGGAGTCAGGTATTAGAAGATGAAATTGCTGTCTCTTGAGCGAAAACAATACTGGCGTGCGTGCCTGTCATACAACTAGTGGTTAGATTTGTGTTTATAAAATATGCAGATGAGTCCAAGTCACGTAAACTTGAAATGTTCAAACTAATACTGGATTGCTCCTACATTGAATTTTGAATGACATATTATTGATGTCGCATGAATTGACCATGGCTATAGTTGAATGGTGTGAATGAAGATAGTCCAGAAGTGTACGCAACATTACCTTGAGATATTCTCTGAAGAAAATGCTGACGTATGTTTCTGTATGGGTGATGATTGAGTGTAATAGTATGATCTAGAGGGATCTTACTATTTTGTGTAAATCTCGACGGTCATGTTTAGAAACGAAACGAAAAACCACCCTTAGCTTGTACGTTCTTCCTGGTAAAGTTAGAGTACCTTAGGTGGCAATAAAATGGACCGAGGATTTAATTATAGGTTTCCGAACTTCCCCCCTTTAGCAAGCCAGATTAAAAAATACGAAACGTCTCCCTGCCACCGGATTCTTTTTTGAAAATTTGCGTTATTGATGGTGACTGTTTTGAAAATGTGATAATTTTTTGGTTGTTTGAGATATTTAAATAATATTTGCACATATAAATAAAGAATTTAATTATGCATATATTGGTGTAATTTATGTACGTGTGTGTGTGATACCAGACATATGAGAAAGTGGTAAAGATGTTTTTCACAAAAACATATTTTATAACAAATAAAGAGGAAAAAAATTAATAAAAAAATAACTTACCTTATTTATCGAATTCCTTGGCCACACTGTAAACTAAATCACGCAAATATGTTGTATTTATATTCTTTCACTGCGAAATTATCAAAATATAGCCAGGGGAACTGTATAAAACATGTAGTGTTGCAGTAAAATCCTTCTTTGAGCTTAGGTCTAGTCATTTTTGGTTCCACTTCAACATATTTGATGTCAAACCTTTACAAGTCCCCAAACCAACACAACATTCTGTATATTCACTGCTGTAAAACTAAATAATTCATGATTCCAGCCACGATTCAATGTTATTTTATTGTAAATACGATGAAAGAAAGGTCTATAAAAACGGTCAACCATCAAGGCATCGTACCGGTATGCAGATGTGGTCAGATTAATTGTTATAACACGCGTATCTTCCACCTCGACATCTTTACAACAATCATTTAGAAAGTGGGAATGTCCCGGCCCCGATTGCGCATGACTAGAACTATATACAAGCGGTAATTAGGATGTGGTAGGCCTATTTCGCACGATGTCTCATTGAGCGAGTGCACTTGACAACAGCAAACAGCAGCCATCTTTTTTTTGTCAATCACACTTGACCACAGCGTGGTGAAGGCCAGCGGCCGATTAGAAACTAGTGGGGTAGTCAGAGAATTCCAATCTTTAGCTGAAAGAGCCACATCTATTGGTGCGATCCCATCAAAGAAATGTTCCCAACCAGGTAGAAACAAGTGGAACTCAGATTTTATCAGGTGAGACGAGCACTGTAGTCAATCAGAAAGTAACTGCGTCAAAATAATGAAGACTTCAAATGCCTATTGTATGACAGATTCATTGAGCGGATGGTCCAGTGATTGTTTTGGAATACCATTTAGCTAGTCAAGAATGAATACACGTATTTAATACAAGAATGTCCAGGCGTAAGGCCAAAGGTAGACCACGAAAACGGTGGATAGAAAACATCAAGATAACCTTGAACAAACATGGACTAAATGCAACCTCGGCGACACATCTGGCCTTGAAACGACAGCTTAAGATACCACCCCTACGCTTAGCGGCAAGTGTGAACGCGTCAACAGTCATTCACCTGGGGAAAGACAATAGACAATTTAGCTAGTCGATCGCTGGGTCAGATAATTACAGCCCTGGGGTTATTAACGTATCTGGAATGTGAGGATGAAAGAAGCAAGAAGTTAGTGTATGATAAAAACTGATTGAAAGGAAATATTGGTCAGAGCTAGTTTATTTAAAGTAGATTCTAGAAACCGCTACCTGTATTGCAGTTTAAAGGCATCAATAATTCTGAGACAGATTTTAGGAACCTTCCGGATTAACAAAAAAAGAATAGAGTAACGAACTGTCTGAGATACGTTTGGCGGGAGATATCATAGTATATGTCCTATGTGAGGACATGCCTTGAAGTAGATCAATGGACTGCCTAGACACAACTAGAGAGTGGGGGCAGTCTACTAGTAAGAAGAGGGGATGGTTTTTTAGTTTCAGGACTTTCGATGGTTCACCGTGGAGGTGAGAGTACTTGACCTTTCACCGTGGAGATGAGAGGACTTGGTTTTTCACCGTTCAAGTGAACGGACCTAGGGAGCAGTGAGCTGCCCTAAGTCAGATACTAGAATTGAAACTCAGAGCGAGATGGTCAGCTTCCAAACTAGATGAAATAGTTACTGAGAGAACTAAAGTATAGTTCCTTAGGCCGAGTCTATAAGTTTCCCTAGTATGATATACTAGACGAGTCGAGAATCCACGGGTTAAGAAGTTTGACGATATTTAGCAGCTTGCGAATCACTTACGACCATGTAAGAGTTAGCACTAAGGAACATATATAACCTGGGTTGAATTAAGTACTTGAAGTTTATATTGATTGCTGAACTTGAAGATTATATTGATTGCTGAACTTGAAGATTATATTGATTGCTGAACTTGAAGTTTATATTGATTGCTGAACTTGAAGATTATATTGATTGCTGAACTTGAAGATTATATTGATTGCTGAACTTGAAGATTATATTGATTGCTGAACTTGAAGATTATATTGATGGCTGAACTTGAAGATTATATTGATTGCTGAACTTGAAGATTATATTGATGGTTGAACTTGAAGATTATATTGATTGCTGAAGTTGAAGATTATATTGATGGTTGAACTTGAAGATTATATTGATTGCTGAACTTGAAGATTATATTGATTGCTGAACTTGAAGATTATATTGATTGCTGAGCTTGAAGATTATATTGATTGCTGAACTTGAAGATTATATTGCTTGATGTTGTAACTGTTGTAGACTGATCAAATAGTAATAAAGTCTTATGGCTGTAGAAATCTTGGAGTGTATTCAACTAGTAGTTTATACACTCATCGTAGGATTATTGCAACCTCAGTAGTTTACACAACACATCACCCACCTCGGACACGTTCAAGTCTTTCTATTATTACAACCTCAGTAGTTTACACAACACATCACACATCTCGGACACGTTCAAGTCTTTCTATTATTACAACCTCAGTAGTTTACACAACACATCACCCACCTCGGACACGTTCAAGTCTTTCTATTATTACAACCTCAGTAGTTTACACAACACATCACACATCTCGGACACGTTCAAGTCTTTCTATTATTACAACCTCAGTAGTTTACACAACACATCACCCACCTCGGACATGTTCTAGTCTTTCTCTGTCATAACTGAAGTAATAGTCAACATCTACTCTGTCATAATAAAACTTAATTAGTTTCAGGTGTCCGGTACATGTTAATAAATCTTCCATTAAACAACAACACAGTAAAACAATATTATAAACAATCTGGTACATCGTGACATGTCAGTTATTGTGACCCTCTGAGTTAGCTGAGATTTCACTAAAGTTCTTCAGTTTTACAATTAATATTTGAAGAACATAGTTTCTGTAATCTTGCGTGAAATACTATGACAAGAACTCTGTTTATCACAGTCCTCTTGGTGAGTAGTCCATCAGTGTAATGTGTTTGTTATTGGAAAGTAAATATCAACTGTTAGAATTATAAATATAATGTGAGAATAACGTATGCGAGAATAACATGTATAATGTGAGACTAACGTGCATCATATAATGTGACACTAACGGCATGTCATATAACATGCCCAACAAACGGTATGTCATATAATGTGACACTAACCGCATGCCATATAATGTGAAACTTAATTTATATCATATAAATAGATAGCCATACA
Organism: Meghimatium bilineatum; assembly: GCA_034231615.1. Lineage (NCBI taxonomy): Eukaryota > Metazoa > Mollusca > Gastropoda > Stylommatophora > Philomycidae > Meghimatium > Meghimatium bilineatum. Next base: position 66,661,608 of record CM067321.1, read on the forward strand.
ACTATTACAAAATATGTTTATTAAGTTTTACAAAGAACTTAGAACAAATTTTCGTTTTGACAAAACGTTCTTCGTCAAGATTGTAACAAACAATCAATGACGCAAGTAGTAATATAAAAGAAGAATACATGAAATCGCGAAGTCTCTTATAATAAAACATAGTTGAAGAACAAGTATGATAAAAATAAAATAAGAAAATACGTTATACTCATACTCTATATGTGTTCTCTCTTCTATATGTCTGTATTCATTGTCTTGATAAAGACTTTTGGTGTGACACAGATGAGTTCTGTTGCAGGCTCTGTGACACCTACTTTACAATGTGTTGTATTTATGTAACTTAGTATTACAGAAAAATTCAGAGGCTCATACAAGCAACAATGTGTTTCAAATCGTTTTTAAAATATACAGATTTATAGAAACACACAATATTTGTTTCGTTTTCTTCTGAGGTCGTTCTAAAACTCGTACCTGCAAGCAGGATTTAGAATTAGCGCGGAATTCATTGTATGGGGATACACTAGCTGCAACATCTACATCTTTCGGGCCCGATATCTCAAACCTCTGAATGACATTTGGTTATTTAACCCTTCTTTAGAACGGAATTTCACCCACATATCCCATCTCCTTTACCGCCTCTTTTACCGTAACATTTTGATACAACAAATGATAAAATGATATTGCTGACAGTGTACAGAGTGGACAAGATCAATTATTGATAAGGTGCAGAATATACAACGATAAGGTGCAGAATATACAACAATATGGTGCAGAATATACAACGAAATGGTGCAGAATATACAACAATATGGTGCAGAATATACAACGATAAGGTGGAGAATATACAACGATAAGGTGCAGAATATAGAACGCTGTGATCAATCCCTCGAAAGCAAATGTCGTCTTGTACTTAAATAATAATCTGGTCAGTGACACACTTCCACCTGTCAGTTGCATGGGCTCATTCATTGAAAGAGGACCTTAAATATCTTGAGAGAATCTTTGATAAAAGTCTTTCATTCAACAAACACATCACAAATATGATTCAGAAGGCTAAAAGAGGGGTCAGTGTTATTAAAGTTATGGCGACCTTCGACATGCAGGGATTGGTACTTTTTCTGCTTCTACAAGTGATTTTACTAGAATCTGTCATAGATTATGGCCCCGGCCTACTAACACTTTCAGAAACACAAGTCGATAGATTGGAAAAAGTTCAAAATGAGACAATGCGAGCGGTACTGGGATGTTCTAGAGATACACCCATCTCTGCTGTGAGATTTCTGCTTAATGCCCCCAGCATTAGAGTGTGACATCAGGTAGCACAGGTTAGGTTGTACCTTAAAGTGAGAGAATACAACCACCACCCATTACACCAACGTCTAGATGAGTCAAAGGGAAAACGAATCAAGCGTGGCAGATTATAGATGGCAGAGGCTGAAGACATACTATGAAGAATATGTGAATTTGAAGAAATAGGAAAGGGCAGTGAATGGGTGGAGGTAGACACTGAGAAGAAATCACTGACTGAAGTAATAATACAACTAGATAAAGCGTGTCGAAAATGTACGTGTGTCGAAGTCCAGGTTACAGTGTATGAACTCGCCCAACTACACATGAAACCACAAAACATAATTATATAAGCAGATGGCTCCGTTAACAGAAACACAAAAAAAGCAGTTGGTTTTGTGTTGCCTGAAGAAACAGCGTGAATTTGGTGTGGAAATCTTCAGTATAATTCCACTGTCATATCAAGCATGAGGCTAGAGATAGAGGGAGTTACAGCAGCACTTAATTGGTTGATAACTGATACATCAACACACTCGCTAATATCCACAGAATCTCAAATCATGCTGCGCAAGATAGAAAAGTTCATGCTGAGAAAAGAACAACTCAATTTTCCAGAGCTTTACATGGATAAACTGCCCTTTTCATGCTGGGGTCAGATGAAACGAGAAAGTCGACCAATAAGTAGGCAATGCGGCAATAGACTGCACATTCCTGAAAAGAGATAAAGCAGACTTAATGAAGCCAGTAATAAAACCATGTCAAGATAAAGATGATCTCAATGAGGTTGAGAACGTACACATACAGAAAATGTTAGAAATGGGAGTATCTAGAGGTGAGGGAGGAAAAAGTAAATATAAGGCAAGCCCCGAAGATCACACAATCAATATCTGACCGAGGCTCTGAGTCTACATACACTGGGATGGCTGCTGGAACGTGAGGGTGGAGCACTTATTGAAAAGTCCCGCTTGTTGTAAAGCCAGTTTCTAATCAGGAATCAATAGTGCAACAAATGGATTGTAATCTTGGGAATTGAAATAATGTTTACTGGTTGACATATTCAAATCACAGCAACAGGACAAAGAATTTATTATCTAAACAAACGTTAAACAGCTAAACAGAAAATTTAAGAATAAATATAATGCATAAAAAAAAGAATTTGAACCAGGTCCATTTAGATGGCACCTACGTTCCTTACGATTTGAGTCGACATCGTTTCCCGTTTTCAACCACACAGCATCGCAAAAACATACGCGTTTAGCCAAGACTTCCAACGTATATATTCCCAAGAATGATGAATATGGACCGGCGGAGCGATTTACACATAGCAACAACATACACACTGTATAAGTATGTACATTAGTGGGAAACTATAAATGTCTTCATCCGTACTGCTAGGGACAATTATTTCTACTCGTAAACATCAATAATACATACAGAAAACAAGTTGACTTCAGATGTGACATGGGTGATAATGACCATTTGTTACATGCACTTTGTGACACTCAGTTAACGTTATCTCTTTGACTACAACTTTCGTATGTGGTTGATAAGGACAGTGGTGACTTTACAAGTCCTTGGGTAGTTTCGACATTAAATGCTCACTTTTGATAATGTTTCATCTGTCCTTCATCTTGCTAGTGTCTGCTGTTGAGCTGTTGCATTTCTCTGTTTTTTTTCCACGTAATGTACACAAGCCGGATATATATCTGTAGGGGCCTGTCTTCGTCTGCGATGTTAATGGTATGTATCTCCACATTCTCTGTGTTAATATGTCAATATAGAAGACCAAGTATCGTACATAAGTTCAATGCGCTGACGAAATACTCTTGTGACAGCTGGCTTATAATCATATAGTAACGTAATAACCTCAAAACTCGACTGCGAACCTTTCTAAATACATTTAAAACTGCAAAAAACGGAGAGATTTTATCTTGTCGTATTAGGTCATGATAATGATCATTTAAGTAAAAGTCATGGTATTTTGATATCTTCTTTGACATTTTGCACCTAAAACAATGACGTAGAATTTATTAGTAAGTACAACATATAAGAGAGAGGATAGATTGGCAAGATCTGCAATTGAATTGAGTGACAGGGCAATGGAAATATTGAACTCTGTACGAGAAACTATTCGGTCAAATAAAATTAAAGAGAATGATTTTATTTTTTATGTTCAGAATCTAGGATCTGGACTTAAATTGTGAATTCGTCAGAGTTGAGCGTCATTATTGACTTAAGAAATGTTTGTCAACCAATAGAGAACTGGAAGTGTCAGCCGTCGTGTAATTGTTGATATACTCAGGGGGATCTACGTCGGAGCTCCTAATTTTGTGTCTTGTGTGCATTGATGATAATCTATCAACTAACGAACTAACTAACAATTTTGACATGTGTGTATTCCATAGATAGCGGTGTATTTTGGACAAATACTGGCGCAACATCCTGAGCCGATGTGTATTGGCAAGGTATAAAATGTTATTTATTTCTTCTAACACCTCGGTGAACGGTGAAACTACAAGTGTCAGTTTCAGTCCCTGATCATCCTTGATAATATCATTGAATTTACGCCTATGAAACTGGTGAAAAAAAGTCCCTCGCCAATTATATAGTTCTGCAAACTCTTAGCGTTTCATCCTTCAAAAGTGACGCTATGATCAAAGATGTTCAATGATTTTCATTTTTCAATTTGTTTCGAATGCCAAAGAAAATCAAAAGAAAAATCAAATAGCGTAATTTTTTAAAGGATGATACCGATTACTCCACATGACCATATAACTGACATGGGACTCATAGATATGGATAATGTATAAGTAGGAAGTGTTACCAAAACCAATTTTTACAAATTACTAACAATATTTTGATAAAATTTCATTACCTATCCATGTTAATATTGATTCTTGTGTCCGTATTATCGCATATCACACTCAATTCTCATTTGTTTTGCATATTTTTTCTCTGAGTTTATATCTACTGTTATTCAAGTCCCCACCCCCCACCTCCAATGTCACTAATTTTGTATTCTTCACAAACTTTTGCGTAGTTTTAGTGATGAGTGCGCACTATCACAAAAGGTCTGAAGGTCTCTGAAGTGGCCCATCAGATCAGCCATCATGCAGCGAAAGAAAATTAGTAGGTGGTCTATTGTCTATTGTCTTTCCCCAGGTGAATGATTGTTGATAGCTTTCACACTTGCCGTTAAGCGTAGGGGTAGTAGCTTAAGCTGTCTTTCCAAGACCAGATGTTTCGCCGAGGTTGCATTTAGTCCATGTTTATGCAAGGTTATCTTAATGTTTTCTATCAACCGTTTTCTTGGTCTACCTTTGGCTTTACGCCCGGATATTCTTGCATTATATGTTCTTATTGGAATTTGGTTTGGCTTCATTCTCATAAGGTGACCGAACCATTTTACTTGCTGTCTATCAATATGTTCTTTACAATTTTCTCTCACCGTATCTTTACAATTATACGAGTATTTTAACCCTTTCGATTAGGATGGTTTTTCTTATAGCATTGTACGCCGTGTGAGAGCTTGAGAGTTCTCCGTATAAAATAATAGTCTAGAGGAAACACTTCAACACCAAAAAATCTTTGCACAAACGGACAAAAGAGCTTTATTTCCTTCAATTTTAGCGGTCAGGGGGGGGGGAGATTAAATAATTTATGTATAAAAGAATCGATATCATTGCCACGAAGACAAGTGGGATCACACATTTGGTTATGATTGCATCCCGGTTTTTCGGCAGGCGTTTCAGAACTAGTAATAGAATACGAAAAATAATGGTATCTTATATGTATCAATATGTATAGCCATAAATGGTATCTTATATTTCTCAATATGTATAGCCATAAATAGTATCTTATATGTATCAATATTTATAGTCATAAATGGTATCTTATATCTCTCAATATGTATAGCCATAAATGGTATCTTATGTCTCAATATGTATAGCCATAAATGGTATCTTATGTCTCAATATGTATAGCCATAAATGGCTTCCACTTATTCTGTTTCATAGTTCCATTATATGAACACTATGTAACGTGAACATACCATGCCCGATTTTTTATGTGACCTATGGGGATAGCATAAGGCATATTAGCCATCAAGTCACTCAAAGACAATGAGATAACTCGAATTTCGTAAAGTGAATGTAACAAATGGTTATTATTACCAACCACGGACTAGCAATAACAGTAGTATAGTAATAAAAATCATATTGTTAAGTGCTTGCTCCAATCTTGTTAAGCTGTTACGTGATCGGAACAATACCGTTCTTTACTCGTCGTGTGTTATGTTGTATTCTTGAAGGCATTTTTGTAGAAATGTCGATGTGTGTGTGTTATCCAATCTGTGACAGTAATACATCGAGTGGCAGAGGAAGACCAAATTTGATGGATTTAAGGAGTTTCCAACGATCTGAGACCTCACAATATTATTGTATGTCAAACGACTAAACGTGTCATATCCCGAAAAAAGTTCGTCATTCCATCCAGCGGAGCCTGGCGGAAAAAGTAGAGAGAAGAGAATAGATAGACCTAGATAGATTGATAGATCCTGTGTGTTTCTAGCAGGTAAAATTATTCTTTACTCTGCCTCCATGTTTTACTGTTACAAAATGTGTAAAATATTCTTTATAACAAATATTAATTTCAGGTATGTCCGAAAGATAAGTTTTGCAGAGTTGTAGCTGAATTTCCAAAACCGCGAATGTTTTCTCTCAGCGCCAAGTGTGTAAGTAAGTTGACACTCATTAAGAAACTTGGAATCTTTTCGGATCTCCCTAGCGTAGTTGTTAAGCTGTTCGCCTTGTATTCAATAAGTCAAGGGTTCGAATCCGGCTTCTGTCGTCTTGTTTACAAGGTAGTATTTTAGGAGATCCCTGTGGATTATTGCTTGAAGCTACGGAGTGACGTGCTTTGAGTGGTACTCTCGCCAGGCTGCGTGAGAGTACATATGGAAATCGAGTACAGTAAAGTCAATCCTTTACGACTTGTGGAAACTTGTTTTAAGAGCATAGGATTTAACTGGCAGATTGTCAGATACCGGTAGTTTTTAGTATAATATATAATTCAATATAGTCTCTTGCTATATTATTCCGAAAGCCGCAGATATCGCAGTGGATTGGTAAACTATAACGTAACACATTCTATTTTAAGGGTTATATGAAGCAAACAAACAGGAGTTTCGACAACAGAAGTAGTAGACATTATATGATGTATCCGCGTGGTCGAGTGACGTTAAGCATGTGACTTAATGGAGTTAAACACGTGACAGTATGGTGTTAAGTAACTGGCCGAATGGAGTTAAATACGTGACCGAATGAAGTTAAGAACTTTAACGAAAGTAAATAAGTGAGTGGCGAAAGGAGTTAAGCACTTGGCCGACTCGAGTTAAACACTTGGTCGAACGAAGCTTAGCACGTGACCTAATGAAGTTAAGCACATGCCAGTTAGAGTTGAGCACTTTACCGAATGGAGTTAATAATGTGCTTAATTGTAGCTAATAACATGGCCGAAAGTAGTTAATAATGTGCCGATTGGAGCTATTAACATGACAGAATGTAGTTAATAATGTGCCGATTGGAGCTATTAACATGGCCGAATGTAGTTAATAATGTGCCCAATGGAGCTATTAACATGACCGAATGTAGATAATAATGTGCCGATTGGAGCTATTAACATGACAGAATGTAGTTAATAATGTGCCGATTGGAGCTATTAACATGGCCGAATGTAGTTAATAATGTGCCCATTGGAGCTATTAACATGACCGAATGTAGATAATAATGTGCCTATTGTAGCTATTAACATGGCCGAATGTAGGTAATAATGTGCCGATTGCAGCTATTAACATGACCGAATGTAGTTAATAATGTGTCAATTGGAGCTATTAACTTTGCCGAAAGTAATTAATAATGTGCCGATTGAAGCTATTAACATGACCGAATGTATTTAATAATGTGCCAATTGGAGCTATTAACATGACCGAATGTAGTTAATAATGTGCCGATTGGACCTATTAACATGACCGAAAGTAGTTAAGAACCTGGCCTATTGGAGTTAAGTATATTACTGAATCCTAACAGAATGTTAGGAGGGTATCGCCCAGGAAAGAAGACATGGCATGATGTAGCCATATTTGCGCAGAATGGTATTTAGGGGTTCGATTCGCGCATGTAGACATGTGCGGTCACAATAGATCTTGAGAATGTATACCATAGTATGTCCTTGGATATCTTTATGGAACAGCTGTAAATCCATTTGTCGTGCAGTGGGTTGGTGCCGCCCTGATGCACAGGATAGTAGTTCTTAAGTGTGGTAACTGGATATCGGTATCAAAGGTTCTTAGCCCTGGTCTGCCACAGGGATCGCCTCTATCTCCTGTACTTTTCAATGTATACACAGTACATGTCGTTGGCAATCAAACCCCAGGTGCTGCCAGAACGATGTCATACGCCGACGATATCCTGGTGTATAGACAGGGCAGAAATCGAGAAGAGTGCGTCGTGGAACTACAGAAGAAGCTGGGCAGACTGACAAATTGGTGTCGAGATATGGGAGCAGTGGTTAATCCATCTAAGGCATTCGTGACGTCGTTTTCATTGAACAATTATATAGTAAAGACACCCATACCACAAGTCTCGTTGTCCGAGAAAAATTTAGAAAGAACTAGTACAATAAGATATCTGGGTGTGTTTTTTAACAGAAGTCAGGGTTTCACGAAACATACTGACCACCTTATCATAAGGGCAAGGGGGTGCAAAGGGAACGCAATGTTCTCGGCGGACCCATAGTTAGCAGATGGAAAGAGATTTGATTGCAAAAGAGACAGACAATATCTCCGACACCACCAGCATCACCACATGCAGCAAAACTGTCGACATACAGTCACGATAGTAAGTCCAGACCGAACATTTGAGGGGCGGCCAATGTAAAAGGCACGTAAAGGTAGATGCATGGCGAGAGACAAATATATTTCTTACTGAGTACAGTGACACAATGAAAGAGCAGAACAGCGACAGAGGGCAGCGCGAACTGCAAATAGAAAATGAAAAGTTCCTAGGAAAGGGGAACTAATGTCCGTTAGCTCGAGACGAGCTGCTAGTTAACTTTGTTCCTTATAGTCAGAGATACAGACCCAATCATGGGCGTTCGGAAAAGCAAGAAGCCATGACCCAACTCTAATGTCAAGATTTCCTACACCGATAAATGCATTTGCAGAGAGAAAGGGTTCAGTACATAATGGGCTCAGACGCCTTGCTCTTAAATGCTTGGTGTGAGACTCGAACTTGGACGAGGGTTTCACGATGTCAGTGAACGACACCTCGGGTAGGAGGGCGAACGAGCCAGGGTCCAACTCTTATGACGAGTGCTTCCTCAAACGGAAGCAGGCTCGCGGATGAGAAACGGTTCAGTACCCGATAGGCACGGGCACAGTACGTCCAATTGCACGAGGTTCATAGACGGTGGAACACCTTGTGAGTGATAGACGTGAACGACAATTGTCTAGGCGAAGAGTCACTACACACCCGCGTCCCGGCGACAGATAGACAGGCTATCACGGACTAGGGAAGGCTACCCGAATTAATGGCACCACAAGTGGCCAACCGAGGTACAAATAGCACAGTTCTACTGTGGAACTTTTAGCACAACGTACTTCACGCTCCCCGGCGGAAATCACACGAAATATTCGTTGTGGTTAGATGAGAGCGAACGCTGAAGAAGAGCAAGTAGAATAATGTCAGGCAAAAGCTTAGCAGCAATGAAGGTTATGGCTGATGCACAGTGTGAGCAGAGGTAGTTATTTCTTTTGTATCAGGGTTTGGTTGTGGCTGTAGTGGAATATACCACTAGCAATTCTGACTCTTAGCCATCACAGATCGAGACTGGATATAATCCAGAATGCAGAAATGCTATCAAACTTGAGCGCACAAGAGAAACATCGACACGAGATATGCGATACCTACTTGACTGTCAAACAGCTGTGCACAGATTACTGTATTGCCCTGCACGGACGTACCCTCAAGTACATGTGTAACAGTAACAAGATCTGCACTTGGTATGACAGAAACAAACTTGTTACCGAAAACATATAGTTGACTGTCTGTCCTGGACAGACTAGTGTGACAGAAAGAAGATCTGTAGCGTCACAATAATTTGCGACGGAAGAAATGCCTTTTAGGACTTACTGAAATACTGGTGCTGTGACCAGGTCTAAACCAGTGTAATATATCATGACATCAATCAACTACAAAAGCACTCATTATCTCACAAGAATACGAAGTTTATTTTCACAAGTTGAAATACATCAATCAATAGCATCATACTCGTCCCCATCGAGAACAGCACCGTGCAGAGGTGATGGGGCTTAGTTCAGTCATCAGGGGCTGGAAACTAAGACTGGTCGGGCAGTCCCGCTCGAGCAGGACCATAGTCCTCCCCAAGTAAGCAGAGTGCTGAAAAACGAGGCATCCAGCCAAAAGGCGCACAGATAATCAGGATGCCACGAACAAAACACAATGGAAACATGTCTGTATTTATAAATAGTTATGGTGCCTCCCATGTGGCGGACGTTCAGGCAGGGACGGTGCCGGGCCCTATACCTCGAAAGGGCCCAACCTCAGTTACTGGAAGTCCTTCTCAATTGCCCCGAGGAGCCAGGAGGCAAGGGAATAGAGCTACTGGCCAAACAAAAATAATGCACTGGAATGCTGAGGGTGTCAACAATAAAAGAGATGGATACAGCAAAAAATTGGAACTTGAAAATGTCCTCAGTGAAGAACAAGTTAATATATGCTGTATCCAAGAAACACACCTCAGCAGCGACATAGCCTTCAAAATCAGAGGTTACCAGTGCTACCGGTCTGACAGAAAGGACAGGCGAAAGGGTGGAATTCTGATACTTGTTAAAAATAATATCAGCGCATGTCAGCTGGAAGTATATATGGAAGGGGCAGAATGCCAGATGCTCCACCTAAAAACAGACAGTGCAGAATTCCATCTCCTGAACTACTACTGCCCAAATGATAGACCATTGGCACTAGACACAATTCCAGACAAAGAGAGACTTATGGTGTGTGGTGACTTCAACAACCACTCTCAGAGCTGGGGCTACGATCATATCGACAAGAGAGGTGAGGAACTTGAGAGCTGGCAGGATGAAATAATCTCATCCTTATTAACCAGCCAGCAGATTCACCAACCTTCTACTCGAGAGCATGGCACACCACCTCTACACCAGACCTGGCATTCCACTCACCAGGCTTGGAATGGAACATCACACGTGTCGATGGAAAGCAGCTTCGGGGTAGTGACCACAGACCAGTATTTCTGGAAATCCACAATGAATTTACCTAGGACAGCAGCACGCTCACTAGCAGGAACTATAAAAGGGCAGACTGGAAAATGTACCAGCATTTAACCAGTGTTCTATCTAAGGACATGAACTTGGACAAAGACATCAATAGAGCAGTGAGTGAATTTAATAGATGTATACTACATGCTGCTAGTAAAACCATACCCAGGGGGGCACGCAAAATCTACAAACCCTACTGGAATGATGAACTGGAAAAGCTGCAAAATGAGATGGAAACATCTAGACAGCAGGCTGAGAACAGACCTAGCCAAGAACATCACAACAAATATCAGCAAACAAAGGCTAAATTTCAAAGAGTCAAGTTACATGCCAGACGGAGCAGCTGGAAAGAAAAAACAGAGTCGCTGAACCTAGAAAGAGATACTAGGAAATTATGGAAACTTGTAAAACAACTAAATGATGAAGGTACAGGGAGAAATACCAGGATCACACTTTATTAAAATAGAAACATTTTAACAGGTAAACATGCAGCTGATTACTTTGCATATTCCTTTGCAGAAGACAATAACGTCAAAGTCAGCCCAGACAAACAACAGGAGGTTCGAGAGAACCAGCAAAACATTGGACAAGGCAAATCTATACATGAAGTTATGGAGGCACCAATCACAATGAGAGAACTGGAGCATGCAATATCCTAATTGAAAATGAAATAGTCCCCTTGAGCTGATGGAGTTTCCAATGAAATGATTAGAAACCTGGGAATTGCAGCAAGAGCAAAGCTGCTGCAGATCTTTAACACAAGCTGGTCCACAGGTAATGTACCACAGGCGTGGAGAGAAGCAATAATGATACCACTCCTCAAATCAGGAAAATATGGCAACACAGTCTCCAACTACAGGCCCATCAGCCTCACAAGCTGTCTATGCAAAACAATGGAACGCATTAGCAATCTTAGGATGCAGTGGTACCTTGAAAGTGAAAACCTTCTCGTATCGCAGCAAACAGGTTTAAGACAGTGCTACTCTACTGAAGATCTGGCAACCTACCTCTCCCAAGATATTGAGGATGCCTTCCAAGATAAGAAACTGGTACTAGAAGCATGGACAGACCTCAGGAAAGCAATTGATAAGGTCTGGAAAGAAGGGCTCCTAAAGAAATTGCGAAATAGCAGGGTTAGCTCAAGAATGTACAAATGGGTAAAAGCATACCTGCATAATAGAAGAGCCAGGGTACAATTAGATGGTCGCAAGAGCAAGAAAGTTCTACTGCGTCATGTAGTCCTCCAAGGAGGAGTCCTGTCACCCACACTTTTCTTGGTTTACATCAATGACCAAGTTGCTGAACTACCACACGGGATCAAAGTGGCAGTGTATGCTGACGAGCTGGTACTCTGGTGCACGGAAGAACATGCAACAGTGGCCATTAAACAAATACGAAGAGCTATCGATGCCCTAACCTTATAGGCAAATAGATAGTGTGTCAGTATTAACACAGATAAGTGCAGCTCTCCACTCTTTACCCTCTCACTTTAATCAACACCCATAGCAGAGATGCAGAAAATGGTAAGAATGCAAACACTTGGCGAACGCAGAGACACAAAAGTACTAATTCAAGCAGAAAAGTTTCAGTTTATGGCAAGTCACCCAATGAAGGAAAGATTCCAAAATCTAGCAATGGGGCGACTGAAAAGGAGCAGCTTTATCCATCAAGCTAAACGACTCTGTAGACAACTTACAGACCCACCTGAAGTTGACAGCCTCCTAAGGTCTGTACCAGAACAAACCCCGTGGAGTGAAAGCCATGGAATGCCAATATATATATATTCAGATCCATCTGAAAGGAATACTAAGCGAGGACGAACAGAACAGTGTGCAACGAAGGACAGTCACCCTCAGTTTCCTGGAAGAGAAATATCCACAAGATATATGAGTCAGACTATACACAGATGGGTCGGCACGGAATGCTGTGAGGAATGGAGGTGCAGGTGTATATATAGAATACCCACACAAGCCTAGAGATACAATCAGAACAACGACAGGGAAATTCTGCAATAATTATGATGCAGAAATCCAAGCAATTAGTGTGGCAGCTAAAAAACTGCTGAACTCCAACTCTGACCTACAGCCTGTGATATTCCTGACAGATGCAAGGTCAGTGCTTCAAACTTTTCAGTCTGGAAAACTAACAGACTTGAAAAAACTACTTAGCGAATTGTCTTACCAGTATAGGGTAACCATGCAGTGGATACCCTCTCACTGTGGAATACCACGAAATGAAAAATCAGACCAACTGGCTAAGGAAGGTGCTGCCGAAGATCAACCAGATATACCAATCACCTACCATCAGAAAAAACAGATGATCAAGTCAATAAGAAAGCCACAAAAACCAACACAAGATGACTATCACATTATGAACAGACCAGAACAAGTTATAATTCTACGTCTCAGAACAGGACACAACCGACTCCGCAGTCACATGTATACAAAGTTCAAGATTGGCAACACGGCCATGTGTACATGTGGACAGGCAGCACAGAGGGCCAAACATATACTTCAATTGTGTTCTGAGCATGAAACGCTGAGGCAGACATTTGGCCAGAGGAAACAACACTGGAATAAAAACTCTATGGGACACTGTATGAACTACAAAAAACAATTCAGGAGACAGAATTACAGATACATACATGTTTCAAGTGAACGAAAAAAGAAGAAGAAATCATACTCGTAGGAGAGGCAATAAAACAATTCTCTCATTCCCTAGTGCTGGACTAACACGTGTTCGGTTAGAACCTACCTGACTTGTAACTCACAATTCCCAATCTAGTCTTATTCGAATCCGTACTCAACTCTGTAGACTAATCCTAAATTGTCTTCAACTGGGCAATAATATACACTCGCCGATTAGAACTTACGCTAACACATCCAGGAATTATTTCACTCGGGTTATCAGCTAAATAGAGAGATTATACAACAACTTACGCTAACACAACCAGAACTCGAATACTCTGAGACTCTACTCGGAGACTCAACTGTCCTGTCTCTGCTGCAAGACTAAAACTCGGACTGTCTTGTCTCTCCTGGGAGGCAAGGACTGACTGTCTGGGAGACTCTGCTATGCCCAAGCTAAGTCTTTCTATCTTATATCTCTGCTCCTCCTAAAAAACTTACGCCAATCAGAACGTATTGTTTTCTGACTCCGCCTATCCTCTTCCGTTTCCCCCAGAGGAAAACCTCTAACCAATGAGGACTTGGTCCCTCTGATCATACAACAACACACGTTGTCCATTATCTTCGTGGGTAATAAGCCCCTACTTCTGTTGTATAGAAACTCTGCCTTTCCACTTATTACTTGCACCTATAAACTAAACCTATTTCGTTCCCACGGAAAACCGTGTCAACAAATCTTTTTATCACTTTCTATGCTCGTTACGCATTCCTGCTGACCACTTCGGGTACCGCGTAATCGACGTGTCAACAACAAATGCGGGCTATGCCCCTAGCGTTATGTAACTTAATGTCTTGCCGATTGTCTGGTTGTTGTGCTTAGCAACAATTTCGGTCGAACTCTGCGTGAGTTGTAGACAATCGTCTATTCTAGTCTAAACATCCAATTATCCTTCCTGAGGTATGGTATAGCGGCGACACAATCGGTTGTCTGCTTCTGTAGTTTCGTTGTGTCAGAGTGCGTAAGATGCAGACTTGTGATAAATAATATTACTTTTACCTAAAGCGTACTAGCTTGTGTCAGATCTTTTGTCTGGCCTGTGTACAAACAATAATTCTTTCGGTCTCGTTCTCACTGCTTGCTTGTAGCCATATCTTCTGGTGTTATTACAAACAACCCGTCTACCATGCCAGTGGTATTACAAACAAACCGTCTGCCATACCCGATGCTATTACACATGCAGATACGGAAAACACTTTGAATTCCGAAATACAGAAAGTTAAAGATAGCAAAATTAAGAGCGTGGAGTCGTAGATGGGACGTGCTGAGGATGCAATTCAAAGCGTGTGCAGATTGCAGGGTGTAGCAGCAGGTGCAAAGTGGATAAGTCTACCCATAGATTTCGAAAGTTGTTTGAGAGTAGTAATATCACTTAGCAGGGAATGCAGAGGAATGGTATCCGACAGCTGTGGGGAAAGAAGTGCAGGCTTTGGTCAGTGAGAAAACCAAAGAGGGGATTGTGATTATATAGACTGATGGATCTGTGATTAGACATGCTCGAGTTGCTTGGGCTTTCACAGTTCAGTGCGCAGGAAGAACAAGCAGGGAGGAGAGTGGTGCCTGTGCGGTCACTACGAATAGCGTGACCATTGAGACTATGGCGGTGATCAGGACATTGAAGTGTGTATACACACAGAAGGTAACGCAGGCCTGCATCTTAAGTGACTCTATGAGTATGATTAGGAAGGTACAAGTGGATCTCGTTCGTGAACAGTGGATTGAGAAAGGCAAGGTTGAAAGTGGTTACATTTAGGTTTGTGTCCAGGCATGTGGGTATTCGAGGCAATTAAAGAGCAGATTAACTGGTATCATGCGTGATTGTCGCACAGAACAATGGGGCAACTGATCAAGTTGATGATCCGACGACTAACTAACTAACATTAAGGAATGGAGCTACTAACATGGCTGAATGGAGTTAAAAACATCGCCGGATGGGGGTCAAAACGTGGCCGAATGAAGTTAAGAACATAGCAGAAAGGAGTTAAACTGGTGGGTAAATGGAGTTAGGAACGTGGCTGAATGACTAGAACGTGTGCCACAACTAAGATTTAGTACAGTGGTTTTGAAAATTTATTGACTTGAGGCCCTCTTTGGTGGCAATCTTCCTTCTATGGCCTCCTTAAGCCCCCCCCCCCCCAAATACAATCATTTACTCTCTTCTCAAGTAATCACGCTTTTCATAGCTTCATTGCCATACATCTTAATTATTATTGCTAAAAATGTTAAGTTTCTTTGACGCTTCTTGCCTGTTGCGTGGTCGAACCCCTCCCCAATTATCCAAATGTTTCCCTTTTGCCCCATGCAAGTCTCCGTGCCCCAGGAGAGTGGCGAATATATGTCCAACGTTTAGCACCACTTACCTAATCTACAACCAAATGAGACAGCTGATGCTCTGGCAAAATGAATAGGTAAAACGGAAAAATTCAGCTATCCTCAGCCATATAGTTAGTCCAAATCACTAATCAGCAATCATTATACATCACAGTGGAAGAAAGATGAATATTGATCAGAAACTAGACCATATAAACATAATTCATAGGTAACAACATACCATCATCTTTCGATTTAGACCTGGCCACTATAGACTCCAGTGTCACATGTTACGGATCAGGAAGGCCCACACAAATGAGTGTCCTTGCGGACAGGCATGCAGACCCCTGAATACATATTCCTAGACTCCAGATTACAAAGAACTGCAAAATACGACATGACCACACTGGACTGAACTAAGGTAAAACTTTGGGACAACCGCTCTGAAGAAAACATGACGCTTCGTCCTGGCTACTGGCCTGAAGTCTTAGCAAGACCTGAACGCAGAAGAAGAAGAAGATGTCTGCAACCACGTCTGAATATTTCCATTGTAAACCTCGTACATTTCGTTTAAAGGAGTAACACATATTTTATATTCACAGAACGCATCAAGGACAGCTATAATGAACTTTGCAGAAACTATTATTGTAAAAAGTGGCGACAATTGGTAACACATATTTTATATTCACAGAACGCTTCAAGGACAGCCATAATGGACTTTGCAGAATTGGAGAAACTATTATTGTAAAAAGTGGCGACAATTGGATTGCTCATTACTGTTCCTTCAGGATGGGATGCCCATATAATTTTTACTGTACTACAGAATTACCGAAAATATATTCTGCATGCTGCAGATCTGATATGAGTAAGAAATAAAATCTGATATTACATGTTGATATTTGCTTGTCGAATAATTACCACCAAGACCATATAATCAGGTAGTAAAACTGTCAGATCATGTCAATCAAATATGATTTATTCTCGTTAAGTCCATCATTACAGAGAAACATTTTACTGTCCAGCTCACAAGCTGTAACTTGTGATAGTGTTACATTTCAAATCCATTTTTAATTTGGTTAACCTTCATGTTTATTTTCTGTGAAACTGATATGCGCCAGATATGAATAATGTCACCATTTCTTTCCGCAGATCAATACTAAATATCACTAGATGTTAGCGCAGTTAATCTAATCCACAGATCAATATTAATCAGATGTTAGAGTAGGTAATCTTTTCCGGTGATTGTGGGTATAATTATAACACATTTTGTTAGGTTCTCCCTTAAACAAATCAAATTATCTGATTAATCTTCTAACGTATTAATGCCAGTTTTTGCATATGATACTATATTTGGTTAGACAAAATACATATACACTTTATTTTGTGTATCAAGTTCAGTTTTTAGAACGAATGAAATCCTTTGATCGCTGTCACCATACATATTATTGTGTATCCATAAAGGAAACGTTACAGCTTCAGAAATTACACAGGATGCACCTTTACACAACTTTAAATATGTATTGTCTTGTGTTCAAGAGCACAAATAGTGCAATTGTACTCTTAAATCATGTCAATCGTATCATAAACCAATCATGTGTAAATGTTGCCTTGTAATTGATTGTAAATATGTGTGATATATCTGTTGACAAGTACACTTTTGATATTTATCATAAATAGACAAACATTGAAACTTATGACTGCATTTTTTTTAAATGCTGAATTCATAGTGTTCAAATTCACTCTCAAAATTTTACTTATGTGCGCTATATATTTACTGAGATATATCATTTTGAAGTTAGGCAATGATATTGAAAAGTGCTATATATGTGAATATTTCTCATCGTTTCTTTCTCATGTATGCTATAGTGACCCAACTTGTATAACTCTTTGCTATTTGTTACATAGTAGCGATAGTTCAAAATACTACTAATGTATAACACATCTGCAATATTTGTGCAATTGATTGGACCAGAGTTGTGATATCACACGCAGTTATGTTTCAGATATGAATTAGAAATGACAATCTGAGAAATCGTGTTTTCGAACATATTGGTTATTGTACACTGGCTTATGCTAATCTTTATGGCAGGTGTGAAATCTATTATCTATAATTTCTTAACGTGGGTCGTATTGGCCATAAGAGCCACAGAGAATTGCAAAGGGGGCTACCGAATTTAAAACAAAGTTGAAAACCACATATATGTAGTGATACTTATAGTGATAAAACATAAAAATTCTTGGAAAATTTTTTTCCCTAGAAGATAACCACATGCCAGAGAAAGGTTGATACCCACTGCCATAATCCACCTTTCTGAAATTAACTTTTGGACGTTTTGATTAAATGGATATATTTACAATAGTAACAGGAGTTCCGATACATAGATATATCACGTGGCATATTCTTTCCAGAACGTTGTCTTCGTCGTGGATACTCTGAAAGTTTTGTGTCCCGTGCAAGCAGGCCTGCATTGACGGGAGATATGTGCATACATTCTTCGATGTCTTTGGTCCATTGTTTTCTTGGTCTTCCTCTTCTCCTCATCTGAAACTATGCCATCTAAAATCACATCTTTCGATACCATCATGTCGCTTTAAGTGTCCAAAATACTGCAGCTTCCTTCTTATGATAGTATTTAGAAGCCACGCTTCATTTAGTTTCAGTAATTTCAAAATGTCAATGTTCTTCATTTTCTCTGTCCATGATAGTCGTATTATCATTATGTAGCACTTCACCTCAAATAAATTTATTATTTTGGATATTGTCTTGTTTAAAGTCTAAGTCTTAGATCCATACGTTACCATTGGGAAAATACGCGTACATTATCTTAAAAGGTTACTTTAGTGTCATTATTACTACTGTGCCATGGCTTTCTCATTTCTGTTAATTTGAGTGTTTCAATTGCCAGTCTTCTCCAAATCTCGACTAAACAATCTCAGTAACTGTTTATATTTACTACTAGATAGTCGAATTTGTTTACATATTCTAATTTCGATGTGGGTGTTCTAATGCGGGCATAACTAGAGAATCAATCGAAATCTACATATGTTTAACAATTAGTGTCCCCGTCATCCTCTATGCACATGATGTCCTGAACTAACATTACACCATGAGCTACGGAGAACGTAACAGTGCTCAGTAAAGACATATATCAGTCATATCATCAACTTATATTCCGCAGGGTCTGAAAGGAAAAAAAAGATAAGAAACATTGTTTATAACTCTGTCTTTTCTGTTTATTATATGACATCAGTCACATCTCTACATAAGAAAATAAGAAACATCCTACAATTGAATCCCCGTATAACAATTTGGCACGGGTCCACAAAATATGTATGGTTGGTTGCTGATCCAGCGGTCCATGGGCTCATGCCCTTTGACCCATTGGTTGGTTGGTTGCTACAAAATATTTATAAATTCATAAGAATTTGTGAATTAAAATTCACTATATACAGTACAAACAATATAGAATAAATATTTTGGGGGATTTGGAAAAATGGTTATATAGAAACATTTGTTATAACAGAATGCGTTACAGAGATATTCCAGTGCATTTGTATGATTAATTTAACTTTTCCTGCTGTTGGAGTAACAATTGTTACTATTAACAACTGTTTCAGGTCACCCAGGTAAGCGAGGAAAGTGCCCCAAGCAAGATGAATCTGAATTTGAATTTTCCTATTGTGTCGGAAGGTGTAACAATGACGGCGACTGTCCCGACGACAGGAAATGTTGCTACAACGTTTGCGGTAAAATATGTCGGCTACCAGTTTTCAACATTTAGGTAAATTTGCATATTATTATCTTCACATCAATTACTCATTCCAGTGGTAAATATTTCTTCTTCATCATCGTTTATTCTTAAACTACTCCATATTAACAGGAAGTAGTCATGAGAACGACATGCGATCTATCATAGTTTACAGCCTAGCTGTGACTTTGCTCCTTTCGGCCTGACACATCCGACTTCTGCATGACCTCTGAGTCGCTATGATCGTATGTGTGATAGGACGGCCAATTTCACACTAAAACCTCCTTAGTCGCCTCCTACGATATGTCTGGTAGGTAACAATCTGGACCCCGTCAAGACGAACGTGATTTATTTCTATATTATAATCTCTGTACTGCTTATACATTCTACAGGTAAGGCTCCTCCATCAGGTGGTGGACTGAGAGTAATCAGGTGACCATGAAGACCCAGAATACATAGACATAACGTGTCTTCAACTCGTAGCTATTATTGTAATGTAGAAGTGGACTGGTGGCCCAAATATTACTAATCACGGCCCCTTTTCTGAATGTCCAATCGACTCATGTATCTTTGTGTTGTTCGTACATCACATGATGATGATGAACATTTGTTACATCCACTTTTAAAAATTCAATTTTTTGTTATGTCCTTGTTTATGAGTTCGTAGATGGCTAATGAGCCATACTCTAGCTGTAAATGTGCTTGGACAGTTCGCACATGAAATGACGACAGTAGATGGATCTTGGTCTATCCGTAATTTTCTAGCAAGTTACAAGCTAAGGGAACACGATATCCATCCCTGGATCATATGCTGGATAGCAAATGTGTTCATCTGTTGAAAAGTTGCTCTGAGGTGCGGATCCTGGACGCCTGAGTTCAGTACAATAGCGCGTGGTCTGCTGCAAGGATATCTTTTGTCCGGTGCTGTTTAATGTGTATACGTTGCTCAATTGCAATCCTCAAGCATTTTCTGAGTTATAACATAAGCTGATAATATTCCACTATACAACATGGGCAGGTATAACAAGCTGATAATATTCCACTATACAACATGGGCAGGTATAACATAAGCTGATGATACCCCACTATACAACATGGGCAAGTATAACATAAGCTGATGATACCCCACTATACAACATGGGCAGGTATAACATAAGCTGAAGATATCCCACAATACAACATGGGCAGGTATAACATAAGCTGGTGATATCCCACTATACAACATGAGCAGGTATAACATAAGCTGATGATACCCCGCTATACAACATGGGCAGGTATAACATAAGCTGATGATACCCCACTATACAACATGGGCAGGTATAACATAAGCTGGTGATATCCCACTATACAACATGGGCAGGTATAACATAAGCTGATGATACCCCACTATACAACATGGGCAAGGTAACATAAGCTGATGATACCCCACTATACAACATGGGCAGGTATAACATAAGCTGATGATACCCCACTATACAACATGGGCAGGTATAACATAAGCTGATGATACCCCACTATACAACATGGGCAGGTAAACAACATATATCGCTACCAAGAGCGCTAGCATCTTTATGAATTTCTTTGCTCCGTCCACTCGCGTAAGTTCTCTTGTCTGCGCCCCACTTTACCTGTCCCTCCCGGGCTCCCTTTTCTGCCCTCACTCATCCATCTACGCCTTTAGTCTGCTGCATATCTTCAGACATTCCACTCTCTGTCTGCGAGATTTCAGTTCTCAGTAAGTGACTCAAATTTGTTCCACTTCGTCCTTCTTCTGACCGCTTCTCCCTGTTTCGAGACATTGCGAGATTTCATCGCAAGCTCTGTCTTCAGTTTCACTGTTGCCACAACCCATCTTCGGCGGACTCTAGCACTGTAGACGCTGATGACCCTTTCTCATCATTCCGCCACCGTAACTGGACACCTCCTTTTTCTCATCTCACCAGTAATTTAAACCTTTACACCCTGAACACTGGTCGTGCTATTGCTTGTCTCTGCCCTTCACCGTTGCGCCACTCTAATCTCTCTCCTTCGGAGACTGAGGTCCTCTCCAACCTCCGCTCTCGCCGTGACATTGTCATCCAACCTGCTGACAAAGGCGGCGCGGTCGTTGTGTGGCAACTTGATCTTTTCAAACAGGAAGCCACTCTTGAACTGGAATATGTTACTTTCTATGAGCGTCTCCCTTCGGACCCTATTCCTGATCATAACCTCACGGTTGGCTGCACTGTTAAACGGCTCATCCGTCATAACCTCCTTCCGTCTTCTGCTGTCTCCCTCCTTATCTCCAAGGCCAACCTTGGTAAACCTGCCCTCTATCTACTGCCTAAAATCTTCACCCTAAGATCCACAAGGATCTTCACCCTGGCAGACCTATTGTGTCTGCTTGCTCCTGTCCCACTGAGCGTATCTCCTCGTTCCTTGATGGTATTATTCAACCTATTGTCGCTTCTCTCCCAACGTACCTTAACGACACCAACCATGCATAACCACTTTCGCATCGGTTGAGGTGCTCCCCCATCATACTTATCATCTCTTCCTCTTTGACGATGTGTCTCTCTACACGTCTATCCCTCACAACAACGGCATCACCACCATTCAGTACTTTCTTGATCGGCAACCTCACCTTTCCATTGCTACCTCTACCCTGGTCCGCTTGGCTGAACTTGTCCTCACCTTGAACTCCTTTGAGTACGACAGCAACTTCTTCAGCCACATCAGCGGTAATGCTATGGGCACCACAATAGGTCCCAGCTATGCTTGTCTGTTCATGGGTCATCTTGAGCACCTTATGTTCTCTAGTTTCCAGGGTCCAATTTCCCAGCTCTACCGCCGCTACATTGATGATGACTTTGGGTTGACGGACATGCCTGTTGCAGACCTTTCAGCCTTCATCTCATTCGTTAGCAACTTCCATCCCTCTATCAAATTCACTTCCACTGTCTCTGCTTCCTCTGCTACGTTCCTGGACATCTCTGTCTCTATTGGTCCAGGTTCGCTCTCTACCTCGGTCTATTATAAACCGACTGACTCTCACAGCTTTCTTCTATATTCCTCTTCTCACCCTCGCTCATGTCGTGACTCCCTTCCCTTATCTCAACTTCTACGTCTCATTTGCCAGGAGGACTCTGACTTTCTTCAGCATGCCCATGATATGCTTGACTTCTTCCGCCGGCGGGCTTATCCGGAGGATGTACTTCTCTCTGCCCTTGGTCGTGTCCTTCCTATCTCCCGTGCTGGTGCATTATCACGTACTCCTCAGCTTCCGTCGACTCGTCCTAAACTGATCCTCACTTTCCACACTCATAATATTCCAGCTCTCAAGATCCTCCTCCGGGACTTCTCTATCCTCTCATCTGATCGCCTTACCAAGGACGCATTTCCACAACCACCTCTTGTGTCTTTCCGTCGAGATAGGAACCTACGGGACACTCTGGTTCACTTTCACCTCCAGCCGGTGGGACCTCCTACCGGTACCTCTCCGTGCCACAGCCCGTGTATCACGTGCCCGTTTGTCCACCTGACCTCCTCTATTCAATTTCCAAAGTCGGTATTCAATATCCACCACACTTTTTCCTGTGCCTCCCGTAATGTCGTGTACGTGATTACTTGCAAACGCTGTAACCTGATGTACATTGTACATGATGTACATGACCAGTAGATTCTTAGCCACTAGGTTTGCCGAACACTTACGGGATATCCGTAACTGTGGATATTCTCCGGTGACCCTCCACTTCAACAGCAATTCTCACCGGGATGAACAGGACATTCAGGTCAATGGCCTGGTCTCTTGCCACTCTGGTGACCGGCAACGTTTCTCATTAGAGAAGCGCCTTATTCTCAATCTTGGCACTCTTAAGCCACATGGCATCAATGACCAGTTATACTTTCAATAATCTCTTACCCCCCTTTTGTCCTCCTGTCTCCCTGCTGCTCCTACATTCTTTGCCTCTGCCTTTCCCTTATCCTTAATTCTTCCTGCTCCTCTCTTTGATACTGTTGCTCTTTATTGTGGTGGCTCGGCCTGGGCCCCCACCCAGGGATTGTGGCTACGGTGACATGCCACTTTGCAATTGGTGTGTTGGTGGGTTGTTACGCCATGGGACTGGGACCAGTGCAGCTTCATCCGCGGTGGGTCTGTTTCGGTTTGGTACGTCGGTTTGATGGTTTGATGGTATCACTCGATACCCCACTCTACTCTCTTTCTACGGGTTGTATCACCCATGCTTGTTCCTCCTCTTCTCCTTTAGATTCTTCGTCCTACTCTGTCTACTGCTTTTGGCTATTGCTTTCCAAGTCAATTGCTTTGGGCTATGTCCGCTCTTTCTCCTTTGCCATTCTCAGTGGCCCGTGGGCGCCACCACGTACTTATTATTATATTTCTTCTGGCACTTTCTAGCTGGCCCCCCTTTTTTGACTTTATTGGGGTGGCTACCCATACAATTATGTAGTATGTAGTGGCTGTTTGATGACTGACAACGGTTTTTTAAAAATAGACTTTGCAGCTCCAACAGGCTTCCTGCCTCACACGACTTGGATGGCTCGGATGCAATGGTTCCTCCATACATATTTATGGAGCCAGCGTGCAGTACGGGCAACACCCCCAAACGTGTTGCAACGCACGGTTGGTCTAACACAGATGCAAACCTCATTTCATCGGACACTTTCCACCTCACGGTACAAGCCCTATACTAAGGTGTTGTGTATCGATGGCCAGAGACTATGTCCTTTTATCGTTGTTCCCATATATTAGCTAGTGTACAGTGCGAGCAATACCCACATAGAGGTTGCGACGTGCAGCTAACTCATCCCTTTATCATCTTTGGTTTATGCGACCGGTCTCATTTCCCAACACCTGGCCTACAAGGTACTTGTCGTTGGGGTTGTGACCTTGGTCCATCTTCTGTCACATTTTATTGGAACCTCTGCTACACCGACCTCCTCCTACTACGACATTGTGGAAAGATGACCCTTACTTCGTCACCTACGACGCTACGACCCTCCACTTCCTCACATGCATTGGCTGTAGCTCCGGGTCTGCCTCCTCCCGCTATGGTCTTCTTTTCATGTATCCTTAGCCCCTACCTTCTCTGATGCCCTTCTCACCGGCACCCTCTTCCTATGTCTCGCTATATCAGCCTGATACCTACTCAGGACGTGTTTCCCCGCTATAGTCCCTTACCCTCCACTGCTGTGCCCTCCCTGTGTCCTCTGGGCTCCCTCCCACTCGCACTTTACTTTCTGGAGTCACGTCTCTCCGTCTCGGGGCTTTCGTCGATCCATCACGTAATTTCTTGTTTTTTCTCTCTTTTTCTTTGTCTCTTTCTTTCTCCTTTTCTTTTTCTTCCTTTTCTTTTCCCTTTTTTATTTTCTACCTCTGCCTTTTTCTCATACTCTGTCATCTTTCTCTATGGCTATCTATAGCTATGTGGGTGTAGTCGTGGCTCACAACCATCCCCTCCCTCTTAGCTGTTCGCCTTACGCCACTGTACTCTCATCAGTTGCTGTTCGCTGTATCCTCTTTTACCTATTGGCTATTTTCTTATCCCATTGTTTTTCCTTTCGCGGGTGTGTTTTCTTTTAACTACAGCGTCTCGGGTACCGTATATTACTGTGGCATATCTGTATTTTTCTAACCTGTACAAATACGTGCTATCATGACCTTTGATAAAAATCTGGCTTTCACTGTCCATTTTTTACTTTGTAGCCTAATCTGTGTGATTATTCAGATCGAAGGAACTGTGACCAGTCGCTGCATCAGTTAAGTTATTGCATTATTTTATTTTCATATATCACCATTATATATAATGTATTAATGGTATGCTCGCGAAGAGAAATGGTTCCGAACCCGATGGGCTTAGGCAAGAAGGGGACAATGATGGCAGTCCTGGCCCAACTCTACTGTCAAGATTTCCTATTCCGTAAATACACTTGCAGAGAGAAAGGGTTCAGTACCTTATGGGCTCAGGCACAAAAGGGACAATGAGAATGGTGGAGCTCCTCGTGCCAGAAAGACGCGCTCGACAAGCGTCTTTACGAAGAGGCACTACACAACAGCGTGCCCGGCGACAGATACACAGGCTGTCACGGACTAGGGACCAAACCCGAAATAAAGGAATGACGAAAACGGATGTGCTGGATCTCGGACGTCCTGACCACAAGTGGCCAACCGGGTGCAAATAATGACAGTTCTACTGTGGAACTTGCAGCACAACGTACCTCACGCTCCTAGGCGGAAATCACACGAAATATTCGTTGTGGTTATATGAGAGCGAACGCTGACGAAGAAGAAGAAGAAGAAAAAATATATATTGGGAACAACCTTCATCAATAAGGTGTGAAAATAGCTACTCGCCATACATAGAAATAAGAAGAGGGGTAAGACAAGGCTACATTTTATCACCAAGCCTATTTAATATCTACACAGAGAATATCTTTAAAAATATAGAAGAAATGCCAGGACTCAAGATCAATGGGAAAATAATAAACAACCTTAGATATGCAGATGACACTATTCTTTTAGCAGAAAGTGAACATGAACTACAAAGACTAAAGGAAGTTAAAAGGAGAATAGGAATGGCTAAAAGTACCTTCAATGACATGAGGAAAATATTAACATCTAAACAAATTACAAAGAAGTTTAAAATGAAAATTATAAAATGCTATATCTATTCTATATTAATGTATGGCTCATGAAACGCGGACACTAAATAAACAATTAGAGGACATAATTGATGCCTTTGAGATGTGGGTATATAGAAGAATAGGGAGAACATCATGGAAAGAAGAAAACAAATAAAGAGGTGCTAAAGACACTTAATATGAAGAAATAACTACTAAGAGAAATAAAGATCAGGCAAATAAAATATTTGGACACATCAAAAGACATGACACCTTATTGAAGACCTTACTTGAGGGTAAAGTCAAATGGAAGCGAGCAAGAGGTAGGCAGAGATACAAGTGGGAGAGTAACATCACACGATAGATAGGTTACAGTTTAGCAGAGTGCACCAACAAGACAAGAGACAGGGGATGTTGGAGATCCGTTGCAGCCAACCTTCGTTGCAGAGACGGCACTTGATGATGATGATGAACCTACATGATTCATTTTTTGACAATGATTTATTATAAATTGCTATTTAGTAACTTTCCTGAAAATGATTTATTCTCCAGCGATCAAATGTTTACTTCAAGTACTTATCATAAGCGCAAGATTTTCTCTGACAAACTTTGGAGTGATAATCATCAAAATTATGCATATGTTATAATCTGGCATTCATTATAAACTCCATTTTGTGGTGTTACATAATATTAATAGCAACATAAAGCCAATATTTGCTTCCAAATAAACAGTTTTTGTTTTCTGTTCTTGTGCAATCAAATAATACTTCACTTTCAAAGCAAAACCTGGTTTTTAAAATACGTATCAATTTCAGTGACTTGCTGCAAGTGAGTTTATGCGAGTATTAGGATATGCTTAGAAATTCTGAAGCGGGTTTCTTCCTCAATGACATCACAACAAGACAGTTAAGATTTTGAGGTCATATAAATAAATATAACAGCATGGACATTTTAATAATGAGAGGTGTGGTTGCTAGTAACAAGGGTAGGGTCTCCCACAACGACCATTGATAAGAGGATTGTCAAAATTGTTTAATTATACACTAAGCCGCAACTCGCCCCGAATCAAGACATACAGCTACAGTGGCAGAATATTCGGATCATGGATGTAACCCTGTTACCTAACGGAAAGGATCTAGCAAGAACCGTCTAATAAGGTATGTATGTGAAGTTCACTGACCCATCATGTATGTCGAAGAAATGTAAAAGCAATACGGAAACCAGACGGCTTTGGCGCAGATATCGCACCGAGAATATAAACCATGACACAAGATAATCCATTCTTCAGACTGCATTCATATAACCAGAAGTAGTTAGACAACGAAAGAGCGAAGCCGACTTAAAAATATGCGTAGAGGACTGACATCATTGTACTGTGGTTACCACGTATATACTTCGTCCCTCCAAAAAAATCGACACAACCGTGTAACTCCGCAAGTTCAAAGGATAATACCAGCGGGAATTCAAAAACGAATTTTTAAAACAAGAATTTGCGATCGAGATTCTAATCCTACACCTCTTGAGAATAAATTAAATTGTTTAACCACTACGCCATTGAGATCCTACGCACTCTTGAAGAAAACTTGAACCATGGATAAGCTGAAGTACTGACTTCCCAAGACATGAACTAACAACATTTGAACAATAAGGGACTGCTCTAGTGACTGAGCTAATAATGCTTCAGAGTCAAATGAGGAGAATCAATGAAGAATAACAATTCTTCATATATTGTCCCAGTGTGTATTCACGGGACTGTCCCAGGGTATGACCACACTAGGTCCTGATTAAATCACAGTGGCAGATAACAGCCACTATACAGAAAGATACGGTTTGGGGTCACATGCACAAATGGAAGTCAGGTATTAGAAGATAAAATTGCTGTCTCTTGAGCGAAAAACATACTGGTGTCTATCATACAACTAGTGGTTAGATTTGTGTTTATAAAATATGCAGATGAATCCAAGAGACGTAAACATGAAATGTCCAAACTAATACTGGATTGCTCCTACATTTGATTTGGATGACATATTATTGATGATGTCCAGTTTAACCATTTGGCTGAAATCTTATTGATAATGTACAGTTTAACTATTTGGACGACATAGTATTGGTGATGTATAAATTGACCATGGAAATAGTTGAATGGTGTGAATGATGATAGTCCAGTAGTTTACGCTACATTATCCAGAGAGAGTATCTGAAGTAAATACTGACGTATGTTTCTGTATTGGTGAGGGAAGAGTGTAATAGTATGATCTGAGGTGATCTTACTACTTTGTGCAAAGCATGACGGTCATGTTTAGAAACGAAACAAAAAACCGATCCGTTTCGCTTGTACGCTGTTCCTGGTAAAGTAAGAGTACCTTCATTATCATTAAGTACCGTCTCCGCAACGAAGGTAGGCTGCAACATATCTCAAACATATCCCGACTCTTGTCTTGGTGGTGCACTTTGCTAGACTGTGACCTGTCCATCGCGTGATGTTACTCTCCCATTTTTATCTCTGCCTACCTCTTGCTCGCTTTACATTGACTTTATCCTAAAGTAAGGTCTTCAATAAGGTGTCATGTCTTTTAATATTTCCAAAGTATTTTATTTGCCTGATCTTTATTTCTATTAGTAGTTCTTTCTTCATATAAGTGTTTTTAGTATCTCTTTATTTGTTTTCTTCTCTTTCCATGATGTTCTCCCTATTCTTCTATATACCCACATCTCAAATGCATCAAATTTTTTCTTGTAAGTGTTTATTTAGTGTCCATGTTTCTGAGCCATACATTAATTACACTGCGCAACAAAAAAAGGTGTTTTTTTTACAAGTATAAAATTAGTCAATTCCTACTGAAAATGGGTTGAGAAAAACGAATATGACATCAGAAAATGTTTATTAGCTCTAGTTTTTGAGTTATTGTAATTTCAATATTTGTATTAAAAATCCTATTTCTTATTGTTTCCTTTTCCTCTTGTATACCACTTCTGGAGCTTCTCTTGTGACATTCCAGCAGTAGTCAGCAAGCATGGATGTATTCCACTTACCCTGGTACCTTTTTTGCATCAATGCAATGTCTTGGTGGAAACGCTCCCCATGTTCATCACTTACTGCACCACAATTTGGAGGGAAGAAATCAAGATGAGAATCCAGGAAGTGGATCTTAAGTGACATGTTGCAACCTAATTGTTGATATGCTGTCAGAAGTTCATTAATAGCAACAGGATAGTTCTCACTTCTATGATTGCCCAGGAAATTTTGTACAACACATTTGAAAGATTGCCATGCACCTTTCTCATTCCCATGAATAATGGCATCAAAATGCTCATCTTTCAACAGTTCCCTTATCTGTGGGCCTACAAATAATCCTTCTTTTATTTTACCATCACTAAGGTAATGAAATTTTTTCCTCAAGTACTTAAATGCCTCTCCCTCCCTATTCATGCCCTTGATAAAGTTCTTCATTAGCCCCAATTTAATATGAAGAGGAGGTAGAATTATTTTATTTCTATCAACCAAAGAAATTTGCTGTACATTCTTTTCACCAGGCTCCATAACCTTCCTATCAGGCCAAGTTTTCCTAATGTAATGAGAAGTTCCCTGTCGACTGACCCATTCACACAGAAAGCAACAATATTTTGTGTAACCTAATTGCATGCCAAGTAAAATTGCAATAACTTTCAAGTCTGCACAAATCTGCCACTGATGATCATCATATTTTATTGCTTTAAGAAGTAATTTTATATTTTCATAAGTCTCCTTCATGTGGACAGCATGGCCTATAGGGATAGAAGGTAATGAATTGCCATTGTGTAGCAAAACTGCTTTCAAACTTAACTTTGATGAGTCAATGAATAACCTCCACTCTTGTTGTATGTGCTCTATTTTCAAAGCTTCCATAAGCCCATTAACATCATGGCAAGCAACAATGCTATTATTCATTGTGAAAAATGGAGTTAGAGATTTCTGACGTTCTCTGTAGATAGACACCTTAACATTTTTATCCAGGAGATTCCACTACTGAAGTCTTGATGCAAGAAGTTCAGCTTTTGTTTTAGATAAGTCAAGATCTCGAATTAAGTCACTTAGTTCATTTTGAGAAATTCTATGTAGAATATCAACAGAACCTATTGGTGTGAATTGAGTATCTTCCTGTTCAAACTCAGGTTGTATTTCTTGACCACAATCTGCATCAAGCTCTATAACTTTCTGGTTGGGTGAGGTAGGAACAGGCAGATCTTTTCCATGTGGTACTGGCCGTATAGCTGATGGAATATTGGGGTAATTCAAAGTCCACTTCTTCTTTTTAGATATTCCGTGTTGGAGAGGAGGCACCATACAAAAATAGCAGTCACTTACAGGATCTCTCGGCTCTCTCCATATCATAGGAATCGCGAAAGGCATTGACCGCACTTTGCCATTCAGCCAACCACAGAGTTTCACAGTACATGTAATACAGCAAATGTGAGGTGCCCAGGGTTTGTCTTGATCACCTATCTTACAGCCGAAGTAAAGATGATATGCAGTTTTAATTAAAGGTGTAATTTTCCGTTTTTGAGACGACAACGTCCCCTCGCCACAAACATAGCAAAAATTGTTAGCACTATTAACGCACTACTTTCGTGACATTATGGAATCCAATCTTTATACACATTCAGACATTTATAGCACTGGAAAATAAAATATATATATATACTACTTGAAAATATTAATTATATACACATGTTGAAATATGTGGTGTGTTTTTTTACATCAACACACGATTTAAACAATATAGCGGCCATTGTGAGAAGTCGCACGGTGTCAACATGCATTCGTCGCTGAATAAATTTTTCGTCAGAAAAATTTTCCACTTTTTTCGACACAATAAACAAGGAATATCACAACAATAAGAGCAAACTGAGAATTGTTAATGTGATATTCGTTTTTCTCACCACATTTTCAGTAGGAAATGATTATTTTCATGTCTGTAATTTTTTATGTGTTGCGCAGTGTTATAGAATAGAAATAGCATTTTATAATTCTATTTTAAACTTCTTTGTAATTTGTTTAGATATTAATAATTTCCTCATGTCATTGAAGGTACTTTTAGCCATTCCTATTCTCCTTTTAACTTCTGTTTCACATCTGCCATCATTTGTGACTATGTGTCCAAGATATTGATATTTTACAAGTTGTAGTTTCTCTCCATGCATGTTTATGTTTACCTTCTGTTATTTTGTGTCTTTGCTGATTACCATGGTTTTTGTTTTATGGATATTTATATCCAGTCCATATTCATTACTTGACTGATTGACTTGGTCTATTAGTCTTTGTTATTCATGTTCACTTTCTGCTAAAAGAACAGTGTCATCTGCATATCTAAGGATGTGTATTATTTTCCCATTGATCTTGAGTCCTGGCAATTCTTTTCTATTTTTAAAGATATTCTCTGTGTAGATATTAAATAGGCTTGGTGATAAAATGCATCCTTGTCTTACCCCTCTTCTTATTTCTATGTATGGTGAGTTGCTGTTTTCACACCTTATTGATGCAATTTGTTCCCAAAATATATTTATAATCAGTCTGATGTCTATGCCTATTTCTTGAAGACATTTGAATAATTTTTCATGTTGGACTCTGTCAAAAGCCTTGCTGTAGTCTATGATGCAAATATTTTAATCAGTCTGTCTGTCATTAAATCATGCGATGGCAAAAGCTGAAAAATGGCAACAGATAAGATACACAGACAGACCAACAGATAGGAAAACAGATTTGTCTTTTAGTCTTTACTATTCTCTTTTTTCACTTCTGTTTTAAACACGTAAATGCCATCAGCCATTTGATTACATCACTGTTGACTATTTTGTACCACACAGTCCATTTATGTAGGGCTTTACACGGCGTTATATATGCATACACACACCCACATATATATATATATATACATGAATGTGAGAGTGCGTATGTACAATAGTATGTGTGTACATGTAGCTAACATAAACACAGGATACATTTCAATGATGTAACAAAGTTAACAGTGTTTTATTAATTTTATTGTATATTGTATGCTTCCAAATGTCCCGTGTCGTTCTTGGTTGATAACATGAGTGCAGATATCCGGGGATCAGTTTCAGGAACACATACTGATGCTTGTTATTTTCCTTTTTTATCTAAATTAAATATTCCAGAATTGTATCTTGAAACATGATATTATAGATGACATGTTTTGAAACATGATGTTACAGATGGCATGTTTTGAAACATGATGTTATAGATGACATGTTTTGAAACATGATGTTACAGATGGCATGTTTTGAAACATGATGTTACAGATGTTATGTTTTGAAACATGATGTTATAGAAGGCATGTTTTGAAACATGATGTTATAGATGGCATGTTTTGAAACATGATGTTACAGATGTTATGTTTTGAAACATGATGTTATATATGGCATGTTTTGAAACATGATGTTATAGATGGAATGTTTTGAAACATGATGTTATAGATGGCATGTTATGAAACATGATGTTATATATGGAATGTTTTGAAACATGATGTTATAGATGTTATGTTTTGAAACATGGTGTTATAGATGGCATGTTTTGAAACATGATGTTATATATGGCATATTTAGAAACATGATGTTATAGATGGCATGTTTTGAAACATGATGTTACAGATGTTATGTTTTGAAACATGGTATTATAGATGGCATGTTTTGAAACATGATGTTATATATCTGGCATATTTAGAAACATGATGTTATAGATGGCATGTTTTGAAACATGATGTTATAGATGGCATGTTTTGAAACATGATGTTATATATCTGGCATATTTAGAAACATGATGTTATAGATGGCATGTTTATTGAAGAAATTAATGAATTTATTCTCCTTCAGTCTGCTTTCTCAAGTAACCAGAACGAAATGTATTTTTGAAAAGCGAGATGTATGTTTGAAAAGCGAGATGTATTTTTGAAAAGCGAGATGTATTTTTGAAAAGCGAGATGTATTTTTGAAAAGCGAGATGTATTTTTGAAAAGCGAGATGTATTTTTGAAAAGCGAGATGTATGTTAGTGGTACATTTCACACTGCAACAAATAGACATAGAGTAGCCGTTTATGACATTTTAGAGTAGCCAAGATAGAAGTTGGATGTTAGCTTTCTATCCTGGACCAGACTTGGGACTGTCCATACAATACATGAACAATTTAGGCAGGAGGGGAATCTGAAAACTGTAACGGTTGTTTCCGGGAGGGAGAGGGGAGATAGCTAAAACATAACAGCAACAATACTGTTTCTTTACGCCAGATAAAATGTGTAAAATGTATATTACAAGCATTTAAATTTGAATAGTATTTTAATTTAGTATATCACAGGTGTGCCATATATCAATATTATATTAATTTAGTATATCACAGGTGTGCCATATATCAATATTATATTAATTTAGTATATCACAGGTGTGCCATATATCTATATTGTTTTGTTCGTTCAAGTTACAGTATAGTTACAGTATAGTTACAGTATATTATGAATAGTTATAGTGTAGTTACAGTATATTATGAATGTCATTGTGAAAGTGTAAACTTGTGACAAGTGAAAATGCATGCTTACGCAGAATCCTAGGAATATCGCTAAGAGACAGGGTGAAGAATGAGGGCATCCGACAAAAACCGACACCACCCCAATCTTAGAATACATCAAGAGACAACATATCAAATGGTTTGCACACATCAGCAGACTACCATCAGACAGTATACCACAGAAAGCTATGCTACACGGGTATAACGACGGCGGACCTAGAGGCCGACCGCGAAAACGCTGGACCACTGAAATAAGATAGGCGACAAAGTACACGATATACTTAGCACACAAGTGGGCTGTATCCAGGCAACTTTTCTACCCCCGACGCCGAAAGGTAACAAAGGGTTTTAGCGAATAGATAGATAGATAAAACTACCAGATCTGATTTTAGTTTTCTTCCCGAAATGTTTATTCAATTCTAAAACTTTACTTTGAAGACAATATAAGGAAATGTAGCTTAAACATCATACATGCATTCATCATCGAAGACTAATGCCTATATGTTACTATATGAAAGGCTACTTATTTGTTTGTTTGAGAACCCCAGGAATTGCAAGTGATTAGCTTTTACTTCCGATGTGCAATGAGGTGATGTTTCTGAGCTTTCTTTCATAGCAAGGAAACTTCAACTTTCGGCTTAGTGCAAATCCTATTGAAGGAGCCTTCTACTCAGAGGGATAGGGGTATATAATTGTATAGCTGACATGCTACAAAGCTTCTATAAGAGAGCCTCAATATAAACGACATGTCGTCTACTGATGTTTTCTGTTGCATGGGTGGATTGTCTAGTGGGCCATTGATGGGACCCACAGACGCAAACGCACGCGTGAAAGGCTAATAAAGTTGCACGCGTTTTACACTATTCCAAAGGAGGACACGAATCAACGAGGTGACACCTAGAATCAATTTCTCTACAGATAGTTACTTTATGAACTTCTGATGTTTTAAAAATGTATTGATGTGATCATTTATCAGTGGTTCAAACACAACCTTGGAATATCGTTCAATTCAAACAAATAATACACATTGTAGAAGCGTTTTAAGATATATATATTAGTTTCTGAGACATCAAGTATACCTCATGCACATACATTTGACTCGTGTATCTCACAAAAGGTAAAGTGTGAAACTGGGTAATTTTGTGCACCTCAAAAAATTATATTTTCAGAGAATTTTCTAAAATAAATTTTTGAATTTCCATATACAGATAAAATTTCTTTAAATTAGCAATAATCAGTGTACCACTAGAAAGCATTGCGTACACTATATATAGTCGTATTCCAGTTTTGTGTGTAGAATGCGAAGTGTAGTTTTCTTTAATAGAAAAGAATGGTTGAATGGAAGCAACCTACCGCTGGGAATGAAAATAACTCTTCATATACTAAGTAGCTGCAGCTGTTAGATGGGTGGTCACTTGGTACACATTTACAAGTGAGTCGATAGGAGGAGCGGTCGTATTAGGTGAGAAAATACTTAGTGAATTGTCTTACCAGTATAGGGTAACCATGCAGTGGATACCCTCTCACTGTGGAATACCAGGAAATGAAAAAGCAGACCAACTGGCTAAGGAAGGTGCTGCCGAAGACCAACCAGATATACCAATCACCTACTATCAGAAAAAACAGATGATCAAGTCAATAAGAAAGCCACAAACACCAACACAAGATGACTATCACATTATGAACATATCAGAACAAGTAATAATTCTACGTCTCAGAACAGGACACAACCGACTCCGCAGTCACATGTATACAAAGTTCAAGATTGGCAACACGGCCATGTGTACATGTGGAAAGGCAGCACAGAGTGCCAAACATATACTTCAAGAGTGTTCTGAGCATGAAACGCTGAGGCAGACATACTGGCCAGAAGAAACAACACTCGAATCAAAGCTCTATGGGACACTGTATGAACTACAAAAGACAGTGAGTTTTATTAAGGAGACAGAATTACAGATATAGACATGTTTCAAGTGAACGAAAGAAGAAGAAGGTGAGAAAACATGCTTTTTGTTATTGATTACCTGGCACACTGTATGCTCGTGAATAGTAAATAAGCTCTAATTTTTTCTGCAAATGGGACTACAATTGTCTCGTGACAATATAGATTAAAATTGACAGAACAAAGAATTTAGAGACAAAAACAACTTATTATTGAGCAGTTTAAACGTCTAGAAACTGGATAATAATTCATCTGGAACTAACCGATGTGGACAATTGAATCGGAAGACAAAATCGTGCAAGATAACTATTTTTATGAACGAAATTGAGTGCTATGTGTGAAGAACTGACTGAGTTAAGAAAAATAGCAACACAGTTTACCTTCCATGCATGTCGTAAAAGGCGACTAAGGAGATTATGGGATGGAGGTGGCTGTCCAATCCCACATAGGGTCAGTGACCCAAAGCCATGCTGCAGTAGGATGTCAGGTTGAAAGGCGCAGATATCGCAGCAATGTTGTAAACCATGACACAACGCATTCCGTTCTCCGGAATATATCCTGCTAATCTGCAGGAGTTTGAGAACGAACGCAGAAGAAGAAATGATCCGCCGAAGACGGATGTGTCAGGACATTGGCGCAAATAAACGGTGACACAACGCATTTCCATTCTCTGGACTACATCCTGCTATAAATCTAGTAGGACATGTCCTGCTACAAGAAAATTCAGCAGGAGTTTGAGAATGTACGCTGAATAAGAAGAAGAAGTTTGAGAATGTACGCTGAAGAAGAAGAACTGAGCAAAATTCAATCTGAGATTTGACTCGTCTAGGATAGAACGCATAATCGAGAACAAGAAATGTAGTCACGGAGATAGCCGGACGGGTCCAGAAGGACACACATCTGGCTGGATAAGGTTCAACTATGTGTTATTTGCTTTCGTAGATTAAAAGTGGTTGGATAATGTTTATTATGAATGTTGGAATAATTCGTAACAAATTGAGATATATTGACGTTTTAAAGTAAATAAAGAACTCTTTAATATCATCTTCATCATTATGTTGCCTGTTCAAGTCCGTCTGAGTAAATTGACAATTGGGGATATGCTTTGTAATTCGTCGACAAGTCATGCGATCATGTTCGTAGAAGCACTAGAATATATATTGACAGTTGGATATTATATCGGAGCCAATCGTCTTTTTCATCAAGTTGCCTGTTCAAGCCCGTCTGAACAAATATACAATTAGGGATAAGCGCCTGTGCTTTGTAATTCGCCGTTCAGTACGAGGTCATACTCGTAGAAGCACTAGAATATATTGTTGATTACAAGTTGGATATTATATCGGAACCAATCATTTCCATCATCAATCTATCGTCCGAAGAAGGTTAGAGTCAAAGAAATTTAACGATAACAATATTACAATTAAAACATTGGTAGCATATCATATTCAGGACGTCGCTATTAACCCAGCATTTGTTCGCTGTGGTGATTTCCTAGGCAATATAAATATGTTCAGTAGTTTGTCATTGCTTAATAAACGGTCCGGATGCACAAATGCCTGTGGTGGGGATCGACACGGTACCTTTGCCGCTACAGACGCGATCTGTACCACTTCGCGACAGAGCTGGACTAATTACGATAAAGAGCAATATTGGAGAAGACTGGACAGATTTGACACTGCGGTAATTCTTCAGTAAAAGAAATAACTACAATATTTGAGATAGCGAGGAGAGAAGACGACAATTAATGTGTTATTACTGAGGAGCTCACTAGGAAAGTGTTGATGTTTAAATCTGCTTTCCTATCTGATATTTCAGAGTTTTATGAATAAAGCTGTGTGCTAAAGTCGAACGAGTACCAAAGAAGATACTGGAGGAAAGACAAGTTGAATTTGTGGCTATCAGATAGGAACCTGCTGATCTGTTATTACCGTTGGACCTGTCATAAGATAAAAAGTGAGACTGACATAAGATAATAAGTTAGAATTTCATCAGGTAATAAATGAGACTTATTATCTTATGTCAGTCTCACTTATTATCTTATGAGTCTCGCTTATTATCTTATGTCTGTCTCACTTATTATCTTATGTCAGTCTCACTTATTATCTTATGTCAGTCTCACTTATTATCTTATGTCTGTCTCACTTATTATCTTATGACATTCTCACTTATTATCTTATGTCTGTCTCACTTATTATCTTATGAGTCTCGCTTATTATCTTATGACATTCTCACTTATTATCTTATGTCAGTCTCACTTATTATCTTATGAGTCTCGCTTATTATCTTATGACAGTCTCACTTATTATCTTATGTCTGTCTCACTTATTATCTTATGTCAGTCTCACTTATTATTTTATGACATTCTCACTTATTATCTTATGTCTGTCTCACTTATTATCTTATGTCTGTCTCACTTATTATCTTATGTCTGTCTCACTTATTATCTT
Organism: Meghimatium bilineatum; assembly: GCA_034231615.1. Lineage (NCBI taxonomy): Eukaryota > Metazoa > Mollusca > Gastropoda > Stylommatophora > Philomycidae > Meghimatium > Meghimatium bilineatum. The sequence continues at coordinate 66,699,558 of CM067321.1, forward strand.
ATGTCAGTCTCACTTATTATCTTATGTCTGTCTCACTTATTATCTTATGTCTGTCTCAATTATTATCTTATGTCAGTCTCACTTATTATCTTATGTCTGTCTCACTTATTATCTTATGTCTGTCTCACTTATTATCTTATGACAGTCTCACTTATTATCTTATGTCAGTCTCACTTATTATCTTATGACATTCTCACTTATTATCTTATGTCTGTCTCACTTATTATCTTATGTCTGTCTCACTTATTATCTTATGTCAGTCTCACTTATTATCTTATGTCAGTCTCACTTATTATTTTATGACATTCTCACTTATTATCTTATGTCTGTCTCACTTATTATCTTATGACAGTCTCACTTATTATCTTATGACAGTCTCACTTATTATCTTATGACAGTCTCACTTATTATCTTATGTCTGTCTCACTTATTATCTTATGTCAGTCTCACTTATTATCTTATGACATTCTCACTTATTATCTTATGTCTGTCTCACTTATTATCTTATGACATTCTCACTTATTATCTTATGTCTGTCTCACGTATTATCTTACGAGTCTCGCTTATTATCTTATGACATTCTCACTTATTATCTTATGTCAGTCTCACTTATTATCTTATGACATTCTCACTTATTATCTTATGTCTGTCTCACTTATTATCTTATGAGTCTCGCTTATTATCTTATGACAGTCTCACTTATTATCTTATGTCAGTCTCACTTATTATTTTATGACATTCTCACTTATTATCTTATGTCTGTCTCACTTATTATCTTATGACAGTCTCACTTATTATCTTATGACAGTCTCACTTATTATCTTATGACAGTCTCACTTATTATCTTATGTCTGTCTCACTTATTATCTTATGTCAGTCTCACTTATTATCTTATGACATTCTCACTTATTATCTTATGTCTGTCTCACTTATTATCTTATGACATTCTCACTTATTATCTTATGTCTGTCTCACTTATTATCTTATGAGTCTCGCTTATTATCTTATGACATTCTCACTTATTATCTTATGTCAGTCTCACTTATTATCTTATGACATTCTCACTTATTATCTTATGTCTGTCTCACTTATTATCTTATGAGTCTCGCTTATTATCTTATGACAGTCTCACTTATTATCTTATGACAGTCTCACTTATTATCTTATGTCTGTCTCACTTATTATCTTATGACATTCTCACTTATTATCTTATGTCTGTCTCACTTATTATCTTATGAGTCTCGCTTATTATCTTATGACAGTCTCACTTATTATCTTATGTCTGTCTCACTTATTATCTTATGTCAGTCTCACTTCTTACCTTATGACAGTCTCACTTATTATCTTATGTCAGTCTCACTTATTATCTTATGAGTCTCGCTTATTATCTTATGACATTCTTACTTATTATCTTATGTCAGTCTCACTTATTATCTTATGAGTCTCGCTTATTATCTTATGACAGTCTCACTTATTATCTTATGTCTGTCTCACTTATTATCTTATGTCAGTCTCACTTATTATCTTATGTCAGTCTCACTTATTATTTTATGACATTCTCACTTATTATCTTATGTCTGTCTCACTTATTATCTTATGACAGTCTCACTTATTATCTTATGACAGTCTCACTTATTATCTTATGACATTCTCACTTATTATCTTATGTCTGTCTCACTTATTATCTTATGACATTCTCACTTATTATCTTATGTCTGTCTCACTTATTATCTTATGAGTCTCGCTTATTATCTTATGACATTCTCACTTATTATCTTATGACAGTCTCGCTTATTATCTTATGTCTGTCTCACTTATTATCTTATGACATTCTCACTTATTATCTTATGTCTGTCTCACTTATTATCTTATGAGTCTCGCTTATTATCTTATGACAGTCTCACTTATTATCTTATGTCTGTCTCACTTATTATCTTATGTCTGTCTCACTTATTATCTTATGTCAGTCTCAATTATTATCTTATGTCAGTCTCACTTATTATCTTATGTCTGTCTCACTTATTATCTTATGTCAGTCTCACTTATTATCTTATGTCAGTCTCACTTATTATCTTATGTCTGTCTCACTTATTATCTTATGTCTGTCTCACTTATTATCTTATGTCAGTCTCAATTATTATCTTATTTCAGTCTCACTTATTATCTAATGTCAGTCTCAATTATTATCTTATGTCAGTCTCACTTATTATCTTATGACATTCTCACGTATTATCTTATGTCTGTCTCACTTATTATCTTATGTCTGTCTCACTTATTATCTTATGTCTGTCTCACTTATTATCTTATGTCAGTCTCAATTATTATCTTATGTCAGTCTCACTTATTATCTTATGACATTCTCACTTATTATCTTATGTCTGTCTCACTTATTATCTTATGAGTCTCGCTTATTATCTTATGACATTCTCACTTATTATCTTATGTCAGTCTCACTTATTATCTTATGAGTCTCGCTTATTATCTTATGACAGTCTCACTTATTATATTATGTCTGTCTCACTTATTATATTATGACTGTCTCACTTATTAACTTATGTCTTTCTAACTTATTATCTTATGACAGTCTCACTTATTATCTTATAACAGTCTCACTTATTATATTATGACAGTTTTACTTATTATCTTATGTCTGTCTTACTTATTATCTTATGTCTGTCTAACTTGTTATCTTATGTCTGTCTCACTTATTATCTTATATCTGTCTACCGTATTATCTTATGACAGTTTTACTTATTATCTTATGTCTGTCTAACTTATTATCTTATGTCTGTCTAATTTATTATCTTATGTCAGTCTCACTTATTATCTTATGACATTCTCACTTATTATCTTATAACAGTCTCACTTAATATCTTGTGTCTGTCTTACTTATTATCTTATGTCTGTCTAACTTGTTATCTTATGTCTGTCTCACTTATTATCTTATGTCTGTCTAACGTATTTTCTGTGACAGTCTCACTTATTATCTTACGACAGTCTCATTTATTATCTTATGTCTGTCTCACTTATTATCTTATGCCTGTCTCACTTATTATCTTATAATCAGTCTCACTTATTATCTTATATCTGTCTCACTTATTAACTTATTTCTGTCACACTTATTATCTTATGTCTGTCTCACTTATTATCTTATGTCTGTCTCACTTATTATCTTATGTCTGTCTCACTTATTATCTTATGTCTGTCTCACTTATTATCGTATGTCTGTCTCACTTATAATCTTATGTCTGTCTCACTTATTATCTTATGTCTGTCTCACTTATTATCTTATGACAGTCTCACTTATTATCTTATGTCTGTCTCACTTATTATCTTATGCCTGTCTCACTTATTATCTTATGTCAGTCTCACTTATTATCTTATGTCTGTCTAACGTATAATCTTATGACATTCTCACTTATTATCTTATGTCAGTCTCACTTATTATCTTATGACAGTCTCATTTATTATCTTATGACAGTCTCACTTATTATCTTATGTCTGTCTCACTTATTATCTTATATCAGTCTCACTTATTATCTTATGTCTGTCTCATTTATTATCTTATGTCTATCTCACTTATTATCTTATGTCTGTCTCACTTGTTATCTTATGTCTGTCTCACTTATTAGCTTATGACAGTCTCACTTATTTCTTATGACAGTCTCACTTATTATTTTATGTCTGTCTCACTTATTATCTTATATTAGTCTCACTTATTATCTTATGTCTGTCTCATTTATTATCTTATGTCTATCTCACTTATTATCTTATGTCTGTCTCACTTATTATCTTATGAAAGTCTCACTTATTATCTTATGTCTGTCTAACATATTTTCTTATGACAGTCTCACTTATTATCATATGACAATCTCACTTATTATCTTATGTCTGTCTCACTTATTATCTTATGACAGTCTCACTTATTATCTTATGACAGTCTCACTTATTATCTTATGACAGTCTCACATATTATCTTATGACAGTCTCACTTATCCTATGACAGTCTCACATATTATCTTATGACAGTCTCACTTATTATCTTATGACAGTCTCACTTATTATCTTATGACAGTCTCACTTATTATCTTATGACAGTCTCACTTATTTTCTTATGACAGTCTCACGTATTAATATAATGATGGTCTGCCTTATTATATTTATGTTGAATGTATTCCCACCTCTCCCTCCCAACCGAAGACGCAATGGCGTTTCTGTGGCGCTGACCACAATACAAACTTACCAGTACAGACTGATTTCACATTACATCCAAACCAGGGTATACATGCCGCGACATCTTGGCAATCTTGATTCGGTTTGCAAGTCTATGTTAAGTAAGATAACATGCAATAAACGTTCAATAGTAAATGGAGTGTGTATCATTGAAATATCTCTTATCATTGAATGAACATGATTTACTTCACAAATGTGATGGGTAATTTTTAGAAGTGCTATCACTGTGGTTAGGTCAAGAGATCTGACTTAAATATATACTTAAAAAAATAAAGTCAGATTTATCCAAGAATCAGGAAAGGGCAGTGACACGGGTAAAAAATTAATTATATTAAATAAATACTAATTTAGTGCAAATATATAATATTACTGATAAAGATATAAAGAAAACAACTATAATAAAATGAATAAGAACGCTAATAGCTGATGATTCCATAACAAGGTCTTCATCTGAGCAAACATAATAATATAACTGCTCATAATGAGGGAAGAAAAATATTAATTTCAAATCATGTTTACGCCCGTGTGTTGCCGGGGCCCGAAAGGGGAGCAAAGAATAGCAACACTGTTTACCTTCCACGCATGTCGTAAAAGGCACAAGAAGGTTATGGGATGGAGGTGGCTGTCCCATCCCATATAGGGTCAGTGACCCAAAATCATGCTGAAATCGGATGTGTTAATCCGAAAGGCGCAGATATCGCAGTAATGCTGTAAATATGACACAACGCATTCCGTTCTCCGGACTACATCCTTCTAATCTGCAGGAGTTTGGGAACGAACGCAGAAGAAGAAGAAATCATGATTAAGAAAACAATAATAAACAGTCCCTATAACAGTCGGATAGGAAGAAAGTGCATCTATCCAATTAGTGCAGTATATTCAATAAATATTTAGAATTCGCTATTGAATTGCGCACAATGAAGAGATGTTGGAGGACTAACACATGAAAAGAAGACACGATCCAACCTCAGGCGCTGGAGAAAGATAAATGAGAGAAAGACAACAGAACAGAGCAACATTCCCGCAGTAGATACAAGACTGAGCCAATGGATATGGAAACAGTCTACAAGAAGTCGGCGACAACACATCAATAATAGGTTAAATCAAAATTCAACTGAAAGACACAAGAATGAGAAATTAACGACTATACTATAAATACAAGTCAGTAAAACAACTGAATGGAACAAAATATATAAAGACCAAGACACAGACAAACACTGCGGGCACAAAAATACAGAAGTGAATAAATAGGTCGACGCAAAACCAATACTAAAGATAGAACAAAGACAAAAATACGAAACTATTCACACATTAATACAAAAATAATCAAATATAGACACATTACACAAATATTTATAAATTCCAGTCAATACACTTCAAATGTAAGTCATTTTACAAAACACACACACACACATATATATATATATATATTGAGACAAGAATATATTTATATATATGAATATTAAAAAGACGGAAATATATTTAAAAAAAAGTATTTATATGGAAATATATAAATTGTTCAAAACAAGAAACACAACTCTTCTGGAGTTACTTTAATAAAATATATTTGCTGATTGGACTTCATTCAAACTATCTACTGTGTCCACCTGCTCATTAACTTCTCATGGTTACTTGAATTGTACTCACCTGATTATTCGTCAGGTCATGAAAGAAGTCAAGGTCAAAACAAAATTTCTGGCAATAACTCGTGAGAGGTTCATGAGAATCCCGTAAAACTAATTGAACACAAACTATCTGATCATATTATTCAATGCTTATGATAGATTATAAGCATATCTCACTACAACACAACAATACACCATCGTTGTGTGACAGTATTACACCCTACTCATGCGGCCATAGCCGGTAGGCACAGTTCACAATATAGAGAACCCTTCACAAGCAGGGGGTTTCACAGTACGAAGTGAGAACCCTTCACAGATCGCGAGAATTTGACGGTGCAAAATGGGACACATTGCATAATCAGCTCTTGTGTAAATGTTATCACTACGGACACTGCTGGCACGCAATGCAAAGAAGGTTTATCGAAGAACGTCTCAAGCGACGATAAAATGTAAACGTTTGTTTACCTAAGAACGTGTCAGATAATAGACAGACGGGAATGACCAGACGGAAGCGTTCTTATTGGTCTGAAGTTGTTATGAGGCAAGGTGGGTTTATCATAAGACTAGCTTGATGAATCTTGATTAGTCAGAGGTTTTTGATTAGAAGAGTTCCACAGGTTTAGACATGGCCATAATACCAGAGGTTCCATAAAGGATCTTATCTAAGGTGCTAGACAAGCATCATTGTTTTATTGTCACACTCTATTGTGACGATGCTGCAGATTGTTCTACTGTCACACAAAAGTTACGACATTAGTATCGTCACTTATTACTCCGTCAGCGAAGTTCGGATCTTTTATATGTCACAATTGGACGCTTAAAGACTGAACAATCACAACGTGTAGTAACCAGAAAATTTGATGTAGTTAGAAGCACCATTAGACACCATTTGGAATCGATTTCAACAAACTGGCTAAGTGGCAGACAGTCACACAGTGGGAGAACAAAAGTAACAAAAGCTGCCAAAGACTGCTTCATAAGGATTTGTCACATCAGGAATCGATTTCCATTTGCTTACTCCACAGTTCAGTCACTGCCAGCAGCATTTCAGTAAGTTATGTTTATTTGCGAGTTTTCAGATTTCCAATCAGTCCAAAATCAAGTTTTAAAAAAATATTGTTCCAATTTGAGCAAGAAAAATTAAGTAGGTCTTGCAATAAAGGGAAAACACTCTGACCTATCATGTCGTATTTTGACTCTTGAATCGCATGTTCCGCCGAAGACGGATGTGTTGGGCTATTGGCACAAATAAAACGGCAACACAGCGCAATTTCCAAACTCTGGACTACATCCTTCTGGAAATCTAATAGGACCATAGTCCTGCTACAAGAGATATCCAGTGGGAGTTTGAGAATGAACGCTGGAGAAGAATAAGAAAAGAATTGCATGCAATATCCTACTCTGTCCAAATCTTTTAATACAGGTAGCGACATGTCCATACCAATTTTGACGGCCTGGAGCTATGCTTTCGAAAAAACTTGGATAAACCTTGTTATGTTTGAGAAATATCTTCACTGAGGTCCATGAAACATTTTACTTGAACGCTTACTTACACCCAGTACACGTCAGAACAGTCACTTTGGAAAGATGCTCGCCTGACATGCAGACGACATGACAGGATACTACAAAATAAGGTAAGACCTAAGCAGCAAGGAATAAATGATTTGAACTTTTAAAGGATCGTTTCACATCGTACATCAAGATGGTTTCTCAGGCACCAAAGTTTGAATGATTTCTTGCGGGTCTAGCATAGACAGTTCATGATTCAACTGCACATGGCAGACAAAATCGAGAACTACTGCACAATATTCATTTCATATATTCATTTTCCTTTTCCGCTGAAGTTAGCGCATAGGGCAGAGGTCAGATCTCTCCAATTCGTTCTGTTCAAAGCTGTTCTGTGCAGTTCTTGAATAGTATGAATATTGGTTGTTTTACTTTCTCTAAGTATTGTTCTTCTGAGTGTTTCTTTTTGGTCTAACCCTTGCTCTTTTGCCTGTAGGTATCCATTCAAGAGATTAGTGGTGTATTCTGTTAGTGTCTGCGCGTACGACATGCCCGATGTAGGACCAACGGCGTTTTCTGATAACATCTGTGATGACATTTTGATGTGTCTCTTCTCTGATTTTATCATTAGATTTGAATTCACTCCAATGGGTGTTAGTTATCCTACGAAGACATTTGTTTCAGTAATTTCTTTTCTGAAGATAAAGAGCTTTTCCAGCTCTCACATCCATATGATAGCACCGGAATAACGCAGGAATTAAATAAGCGCATTTTCGTGCGTGCGCTGATTGACTTTGACTTCCAGATATTAGACAGTCTGATAAATGCACTTGATGCTAAGGCAATGCGAGTTGTAATTTCTGGCATGACATACTGCACGATATACCTTCAGTTAATTACCCAGGTTCCGCCACACATGATCCAGACATTCAAACAAAAACAACAAAACGCTGCACTGAAAGAAATTAACACAGACAGGTACACATACCGTCTCCGTGCATAATCCCAGAACTCCACTACAGGTAATGATCTGTGAATATTTCCAAGAAGAATGTAAGGCTAATATCATTGCGGGAATCTAACTTATTTATATATATATATATATATATATATATATATATATATACATATAAATGTCTATTTGTATCTGTCTATCTATCTTCTTGTTTGTCTTCCTGCCTGTCTGTCAGACTATCTAACTGTCTGTCTGTAGGACAATCTATCTGTCTATCCATCTACAAACCTGAATGTCTATCTGTCTATCTGCCTGCCAGTCTGTTTGCCTATTGTCTGTCTGTCTATCTATATGTATATCTGTCTGTCTGCTTCTCTGTCTGTCTGTCTTCCTATCTGACTGCTTGCCTGTCGTTCTGTCTATCTATCTGTCTGTCGGTCTATATATATATATATATATTTATATATATATATATATATATATATATATATATATATATATATATATATATATATATATATATATATATATATATATGTCTGCCTGTCGGTCGGTTTGTCTTTCTATTTGTCTGTCGGTCTTTATATCATCTATCTATCTGTCTATACGTTTTTAATCCCTTTCGGCGTATAGTGTTATGTGGCAAAATGTTCAGGAGATAGCTCTGTTGATGTCTCATATATACCTGTTTCTGTGACTGTTATTTATGTAATCCATCTTTTGCCGATCCATTTCTCTCAAGTTTTATCCCTTGTATGAGAATTAGAGCAGCAATGCTTTTTGGGTATTAGATTATATGTCAATAATTTTATTTTATTTTAGACTGTATTCTTGTGTTATCTGTCAATAATTTGTTGTAAGTATTTGAATTTTGGAAAATCTCTGTGAACAAATGGTTAAGATATTTAATTATGTTCCAAAGCACACGAGTTCGATCCTGGACTATTGTGGTTTCTTGTTCACATGATCATTATTGGGACATTACCACTGGTTATCTCTAACAAAGTTAACACGTTATGTGGCAAGAGCTGATCTTGTCATGCGGCGTTCCATTGTGTTGAAAGCGGTAGTACATAAGAGAAAGCGGTAGTACATAAGAGAAAGCGGTAGTACATAAGAGAAAGCGGTAGTACATATGAGACAGCGGTAGTACATATGATAAAGCGGTTATACATACGAGAAAGCAGAGTACAGTGATGTCAGTTGTAGTTTTAATCTTTTTATTTTAAAGTTCGTCATTTGGAATTACTATTGTCAATTGTCTTCATAAATAACGTTTGACTAATCAGAAACATGATTTCATAGTTACATAAGCGTGTAACTTCACAAGATTATAATCTATCATTGGTGGTAAGACAAGCTCCATGTTTGTTTGTTCCAAGACCCAAAACAAAAATATTGTGGTCGTTGAAGATGATTTCATGTAAATACTTGTTCTGTATGTATTTTATATATTGTATGTATGTATTGTATATAATGTATGTATGTAGTGTATGAAATGTATGCATTGTATTATTGTATATATGTATTGAATGTAGTGTATGTATATCTTTATGTATGTATTGTATGTATTTATGCATGTATTTATGTATGCATTGTATGTATTTATGTATGTATTGTATGTATTTATGTATGTATTTATGTATGTATTGTATGTATTTATGTATGTATTTATGTGTGTATTTATGTATGTATTTATGTATGTATTTATGTATTTATGTATGTATTGTATGTATTTATGTATGTATTTATGTATGTATTGTATGTATTTATGTATGTATTGTATGTATTTATGTATGTAGTGTATGTATGTATCGTTTGTTCATTCGTCGAAGTCGTCGATGACCAATTCATCTAAACTGGAATGAAGATGAAGATGATTATCTCTGCAGTGTGCCCGACTGTGGCTAATGAGTCCTATGTGTATCTTGAATTATCTACCACACACTGAGCATGTGTGGGAGGAGTCTGTGGGACATTGAGCAGCTCTTGAATTTCGTCTAGTGCGTTTTTGTTGAGCAGCTAAATGTCTGAGATTCTCTGCAGCTGCTGCACCACTCTTGATTCTGCGATGCCATGCGCATCTGTCTAGCATGAACTAACTGCGAAAAACTGAAACCCAACGGGCAAATCCAGGAACACGGTAATCTAATTTTGCTGATCAATCAAGACACATATAGTAACACACACAAATCGACGTTTCGATCAAAAGGCATTTATCAAGACAACAATTAAGACATACAACAGAAAACGGACATTAAGGATAGTGACGTTCATATCGGCATGTGTAATATAGACTGTGATGCCGATGTGAACGTCAATATCCTTGCTGTCCGTTTTGTGTTGTATGTTTCAATATTTGTCTAGATAAAGGCATTTTGGTCGAAACGTTGATTTATGTGTGTTATTATGTGTGTCATGAGTGATTAGCAAAATTCCATTACCCTATTTCTGGATTTACCTGTTGCAATCTGTTTTGTGCGAGATTCTCCCATGAATGTGTCTTGTATGTATGTCTTGTATGTATGTCTTGTATGTATGTCTTGTATGTATATCTTGTATGTATGTCTTGTATGTGTGTTCGTATTGTATGTAACAAAATGTTATGATGCAGACACGGGTTCGCTGGGCAGATCATGTGATATGCATTCCAGAACATTCCCCGCCAAAGATTTTCTCATTGGTGAGTTGCAGAAAAGCATACATTCTCACGGCGACCAACAGAAGTGCTGCAAGGGCGCATTAAAGACCCCACTACAAGCTTTTGAAATAGAACAAGATACATGGACAGAAAAAGGTGCAGATTCTTTTGAGAAGACTAGAAGTGCAGTAACTCAACAGCGGGCAGTTGCTAGAAAGTTACGAGTATACAAATTATCGTCTACATTGGTCATTCCATTCCTGAAAAGTCCAAGAACATTTACGGCTATAATATGACGTATTAACCATTTACGGCTATAATATGACGTATTAACCATTTACGGCTATAATATGACGTATTAACCATTTACGGCTATAATATGACGTATTAACCATTTACGAACTGATAATCAAGGATATAACTCTAACTGAATTTTCAAAAGTTGATATAACAAATGGTTATCAGCAATTATGATGGAGGAAAAACGTATATGTATTGGATGTACGTATTGTATGTATGCATGTATGCATTGTATGCATGTTTGTATTGTATATATGTATGTTATGTGTGTATTGTAAATATTTATTGTATGTATATTTTATATTTATGTATATTTGCATGTCGTAAGGTGTACGCCAGGGATGTGTATTGTCACCAGATATATTTTCTCTTTACAAGGAGAATATTTTGAGATCAATTAAAAAAATGCCAGGCATTAAAATAGGAGGACACATTATCAATAATCTATGATATGCAGATGACACTGTGTTGATAGCAAAAAGCCAAAATCATCTCCAAGAACTGTTAAACAGGACGGTGTTAGAAAGTGACATCCTACTAGTATGTAGGAGTTTTAGAACGACCTCATAAGAAATAAAAATATATGTGATGTTTCTATAAATCTGTTTATTTTGACAGAGATTTGAAACAATATTTTCCTTGTGTCAGACTGAATTTTTCTGTAACTCTACGGTAGAGAAATACAAAACATTTTAAAATATCTTTTACAGAGCCTGCAACAGAACTCATCTGTTTCAAACATAAAGTCTTTATCACAACAAAGAAACAAACAAACATAGAAGAGAGAATCAATATAGAATACGACTATAAAGTATTTTCGTATTTATCATATTTGTTTTTCAGTTATGTTTTGTTATAAGAGACTTCGTGATTCCAAGCAGTATTTTTCTATATTAGTGCATGCTTCTTTGTTTATTTGTCACAATCTTGACGAAGAAGGTTTAGTCGAAACGACGATTAGTTCTGTTATAGGTTCTTTTTAAAGCATATTTAACCTATTTTACAATTGATGTAGGCCATATCTACTTATATGGTACACGTTATTATCACATTACATAGTACACGTGCCGTTACTATGTTGTTTATTTACAATAAATTGTTGCTTACATATTACTGTACTTTTATCAATAAAATTCCGTTAATTTAAATGTTTAGCTTTATTCCTTAACTATATCAAATTATCAGAATATTCGATTATCCGAATCGAAACGATTCCCAATTGATTCGGATAACCGGATCTTTACAGTTTAAGCTATTCTCACATTATATGGTACACGTTAGTTTCGCATTTGTATAATGCACGGGTTGCAAATGGAACGCATTGCTCTCTGCGGACCCAGGGTTAGCAGATAACCAAGATCCCAAATGTACCTCCTCGCGGTGCACCCTAGAAGAAATACAGCAGCTCGAGCTGATTCTGGCCAAATCATTTGGGAGTCGTGTCCAAGAATGTGGAGGTAGCAGATGGAAAGAGATTTTACTGCATAAGAGACAGACAATATCTCCGACACCACCAGCATCACCACATAAAGCGACACTGTCGACATACAGTGAAGCTAGTTAGTCCAGTCCGAACATTGGAGGGGCGGCCAATGTAAAAGGTACGTAAAGGTGGATTCATGACGAGAAACAGATAGATGTCATACAGAGTACAATGACACAATGAAAAGGCAGAACAGTGACAGAGGGCAGCGCGAACTGCAAAAAGAAAGTGAAAAGTTCCTAGGAAAGGGGAACTATAAGCTCTGTTAGCTCGAGATGAGCTTCTAGTTACATGTGCTCCTTGTAGGTAGAGACCCAGACCCAATCATGGGCGTTCGCAAAGGCAAGAAGACCTGACCCAACTCTATTGTCAAAGTTTCCTAAATCGGAAATATGCTCGCGAAAAGAAAAGGTTCCGTACCCGAGGGGCTCAGGCAAAAAAGGGACAACGATGGCAGTCCTGGTCCAACTCTACTGGCAAGATTTCCTATACCGGAAATACACTCGCAGAGAGAAAGGGCAGTACATGATGGGCTCAGACGCTATTGGGGCAAGATCGCTCAGCTCGAGAACGCCTTGCTCTGAAACGCGTGGTGTGAGACTCTAATAGGGCGAGGAGTTCACAATGTCTGTTAACGACGTCTCTGGTAGAAGGGCGAACGAGCCAGGGTCCAACTCTTCTGGCGAGTTCTTCCTCATACGGAACCAGGCTCGCAAATGAGAAACCCGATGAGCACAGGCACAATATGTCAAATTGCACGAGGTGAGTTCATAGACGGTGGAACACCTCGTGTCAGATAGACGCGCTCGACAAGCGTCTTGGCGAAGAGGCAACGCACAGCAGCGTGCCCGGCGACAGATAGACAGGCTGTCACGGACTAGGGAAGCCTACCCGAATTAAAGGCATGACGAAAACGGATGTGCTGGACCTCGGAAGTCCTGACCACAAGTGGCCAACCGTGTTGCAAATAACACAGTTCTACTGTGGAACTTGCAGCACTTCGTACTTCACGCTCCCCGACGAAAATCACACGAAATATTCGTGTGGTTATATGAGAGCGAACGCAGAAGAAGAAGAAGAAGAGTATAATACACGTTATTCTCACATTATATAATACACGTTACTGTCAATACTGTATTATTCCCGTTAACGAGTTGCTGGGAGGGGATTGAATAGCTGTTTGATAAAGGTCGCATGCTCTTGCTGTCGCCACGTCGCACACTCACTAGTATAAGACCAACGCTCTAACCTTTCGGCCATGCCCCACACCTAATAATACACGTTATTCTCACATTATACAATACACGTTAGTCCTACATTATGTCTATAACTATAACAGTTTCTATTCATTTAAAATCACAAACACACTACTAAAGAGAACTACTCACCAAGAGGACTATGATAAACAGAGTTCTAGCCATTTTATTTCGTGCAAGATTACAGAAACCAATTCTTCAAATATTAACTTTAAAACTGTGGAATTTAAATGAAATTTTGGATGCCTTATATGATCACAGTAACTTACACGTATGCATGTACCAGATTGTATATTATATTGTTTTATAGTCTTGTTTTGTAGTCTTGTTTTAATTTGAGATTTATGGTCATGTTTGTGTATGGGCTACGTTAGAGTGTCACAATAACTGACACGTGTTAATGTACCCAGACTGTTCAATGTGATATGAAAGACACAAAAGACAGCACAGGAGTGGAATACAGCAGTAATTGTTCCCATCTGGAATAAAAGAGACAGTAAGAGGTACTGAAGAAAGTTTAGAGGAAGATCACTCTTAAGCCACATAGGAAAAATCTTTAGTAAGTACTAGAGAGAAGGATGCGGGCATATATGAAAACACAGCTCAACACCACACATTTTGGCTTTCGGAAAAATAAAAGCTGTACAGACAGCTGTACAATTCGCCATCAAACGACTTTCAGGAAGAGAAACAGAACATAACAAAAACTTATATCTGGCTTTCGTGGATCAAGGAAAAGCTTTTGATAGAGTGGACAGAGCATAACTATGGATAACACTACATATTTACGGAGTCCCACATCTGATAAGTCTATGTCAGAGCATATACGCTAATAGTCAATGCGCACGCAGTAAGAACGAGCACAGGTACATCGGATAATTTCGAAATTCACTTGGAAGTGAGACAGGGATGCGTACATCCTCGCTATTGTTTATAACATACATAGATCACTTTTGTAAAGTAGCTAAAGTAGCTAACCATACTCATCTTTTATCTGATCTCGACTCTTCTAAAGTCTTACTTTTAAAACGTTTACAGTTCCTTACTTACAATAACATTCTACTGTACTCCCTCCTTCGGGGTATTATCCACGTCCTCAATGGTCAATTGTACCAGTTTATGTGCACTCATCACAACAATAAACTCAATTCTCTTCAATCCACATCTCACGTTGTTTTCCCCCGTTCTAGCCCTGCTGTAGCCAGTTCTCTACTACCTCGTTTCACTAATCTCTCTGACATTCTCACTTCTCACCTGACTACTAATGCTGCTGTTCATCTTCCTGGTCATTCCAACGCACCGGTTGTTCGCATTCCTCCTGACCTCAGTCTCTCTGATAGTGAAATTTCTGTTCTTAGCAAGGGCCTCAAGTTCGTCCCTCTCCGTCCTACATGCGATCAATACTCTCTTCTTCAGGATATCCACCGCTACCATCGTCGTCTTCGGCTTCATTATCATTTCTTTGGCAAAGTTTCATCTTGCACTGACGATTTGTTTTCTAGATATGAACAGAAGAAATATCCCTGGACTCCTAAGCCTGGTGCATCTCAAGCTCTTGATCTTTACATCAAGAATACTCTCCATGACAATAAGTCACTTCATCACAACCGCATTCGTCGCTCAAACATCACCCCTGAAGAATCTCGCGCCTTGGCACATCTTCGTCGCCGTGATGATATTGTCATCAAACCAGCAGATAAGGGTGGGGCCGTTGTGGTTTGGCGTAAGGACCTTTACCTCCAGTAGGGCCACCAACAACTCTCCAATCCTTCTTTCTACACTGCACGTACATCTGATACGACTGTAACTAACCAGAAGGTTGTTAACAACACTGTGAAAACCCTTATCCTTAACAATGACCTTCCTACCACTGCCAAATATCTTTGCATCGATCAAAGTTGTTTAGGCAAACCTGTTTTCTATATGCTGCCTAAAATCCATAAGGCATCGAATCCGGGTAGACCTATTGTCTCTGCTTGCTCTTGTCCGACTGAGCGCATCTCCGACTTCCTTGACAGCATTTTTCAGCCGTTAGTCGAACAACTGTCTTCATTCTTGAAAGACACTAAGCATGCCCTAACTATTTTTTCAACCGTCCAGTTGTCTTCTGACCGTACCTATCGTCTGTTCTTGCTTGATGTCTGTTCTTTGTACACTTCTATACCCCATGCAGATGGTCTCAGGGCTCTACAGTTCTTTCTTGACAAGAGTCCCCACCCCTCTGTATCCACTTCTACTCTTATCCGTCTTGCTGAACTGGTGCTTACGCTCAACTCTTTTGAATTTGATGGACACTTTTTTGATCAGATCAGTGGCGTTGCCATGGGAACCAAAATGGGACCTAGCTATGCGTGTCTCTTCATGGGACATTTGGAACATTAAGTTTGGTCTACCTATGATGGCCCGTTCCCATCTCTTTTCCATAGATACATTGACGATGGGATAGGTATCACCGACATGTCCGAAGTTGAATTGTCTCGTTTCATCAACTTCATCGGCAGTTTTAACCCTGCTATTCAATTTACATCTAATATCTCCACTACTTCTGTCAACTTCCTTGACATCATTGTCACCATTCATCCCCCTTACCTTAGCACATCCGTTTACTATAAACCTACTGATGCACATGGCTTTCTTCTCTACACTTCTTCTCATCCTCCTGCTTGTCGCAACTCTCTCCCGTACTCCCAGCTTCTTCGCCTGCGTCGCTTATGTAGCGATTACGACGATTTTCTCGACAAGTCCTCTGAGATGATTGAGTTTTTCCGTAGACGATCGTTCCCTGACAGCATTCTTTCTTCCGCTTGGCTCCGTGTGCGCCATTTGTCTCGCCTCGATACCTTGACTAACTCTCAGGGTTCTTCCGCCTCCTCTGATAGGGTTAAACTTGTTCTTACCTTTCATCCCCATAACTCTTCTGTTCGACGCATCATGCTCAAACATTATTCTCTTCTCCAGTCTGATCCTGACACCCGTGACGCTTTCCATGACTTACCTCTGGTGGCTTATAGGCGTGATAGAAATCTGAGGGACATCTTGGTTCATAGCCACCTTAAGTCTTCTGTTCCTGACCATTTTGGCACTGTTCGTTGCTCACGTGTCCGTTGCTTTACATGTCCTTATGTGGTTCAGATGCGCTCCATTTCATTTCCCAAGGCCACTTTCTCCATCGATGAGGCCTTTACATGTGAATCCCGTAATGTCATTTACGTGATCATATGTAAACGCTGTGGCAAACAGTACACCGGGGAAACCGGCCTACGATTGAGCGATCGTTTTTGTAACCATCTTCATGCCATCAAGCACAGAACACCCACTCCTGTGGCCACACACTTCAACGGCGACGGTCATCATGGTTCTTTGGATATTCAGGTCACCGCCATCAGATCTTGCACCACCGATGATAGATCTAGGTATGCTCTAGAAAATCGTCTCATTTTCGAGATGGGTACACTCAAGCCTTTTGGACTCAATTCCGACCACTCTTATGTCTAGTACTGTTTTGGTGTGGTCTTTGTCTTTATTCTTTTTGTTCCGTCATTTACTCACCTTTTTATTCGTTTCGTTTCCACATATATTTACGTTTTTATGTACTTTCTGACCTTCCGGCATATCATTTCCATATTTCCGTTGGACGTTGTGATAATTTTTCTATTCGTCGTCTTTTAATGTTTTGTTTGTGTCTTGATAAAGACCTTTTGGTTGAAACGTTGAATATGATTTGTGTGAATATGATTTGTGTATTGTCATTTTTATGATTTCTTATGTGATCATCATTGCCCATCATTACCCACTAGTGTTAGATATAGTCTATGGTGTCCCATTGAGACGATATATAAACCTGTGTTTTACGTAAGTCTAATTGTTGTTACGTTTCACGCAGTTATCTTGTATTGATTGTCATAAAGTAGCTAAGGCAACGGAAGATAACAATGTGAAGGATATCTTAAAAGAATTGTTATTTGCAGACAACCAAGTACTAGTAGAATCATCAAAAGGGCAACTACAAAGACAAATAGAAAGATTGCATCAAACATGCTCAAGAGAAGACCGAAATAATGAAGATAGGAAGAACATAAAGAAACACCAACATATATATTGGAAGCAACAGACTTGAATAATTGACATAATTTCCATACCAAGAAAGCAATTAAACAACAAACGGCAGGAGCAGCATAGAAATACACAATAGATGTACTAAAGCACACCAAGCCCTATGACACATAACACCAATCTTCATGAAAAAAAACATGTAGATTTAAACATCAAAATAACACTATTCAAAACAATTATTATACCAGGTACAACGACAGCACAATATAAACGTAAAATTATGACAGCTGAAATGGAATGTTTGCGTAGAATCCTTTGAATATCGCTAAGAGACAGAGTGAAAAATGAAGACATTAGACAAAGAACCGGTACCACTCCAATCTTGGAATATATTAAGAGACAAAAGATAAAATGGTTTGCACACATCAGGAGACTACCATCAGACAACATACAACAGCAAGCTATGCTACACAGATACAGTGAAGGCAGACCTGCAGGACGACCATGAAAACGATGGAGCACTGAAGTAAAAGAGGCAACAAACTCCACAATACGCTCAGCAAACAGGAGGGCCATCGCCAGAACACTCTTCTACCCGTGAAAGGCAACAAAGGGTTTAGCAGATAGATAGATTAGATTAAATTGGATTAGATTAGATTAGATTAGATTAGATTGGATTAGATTAGATTAGATTGGATTGGATTGGATTAGATAGATAGATAGATAGATAGATAGATAGATAGATAGATAGATAGATAGATAGATAGATAGATAGATAGATAGATAGATAGATAGATAGATAGATAGATAGATAGATAGATAGATAGATAGATAGATTAGATAGATAGATAGATAGATAGATAGATAGATAGATAGATAGATAGATAGATAGATAGATAGATAGATAGATAGATAGATAGATAGATAGATAGATAGATAGATAGATAGATAGATAGATCTCGTAGATAGATAGATAGATAGATAGATAGATAGATAGATAGATAGATAGATAGATAGATAGATAGATAGATAGATAGATAGATAGATAGATAGATAGATAGATAGATAGATAGATAGATAGATAGATAGATAGATAGATAGATAGATAGATAGATAGATAGATAGATAATACGGATATTATGTTATGTGTTTGTTGTTACTGAGGATATTTCAATACCTGTACGGGATGTTTGTTGTTGTTGTAATAGTCCTTGTCTCGATTGGTCCGTTCGGGTGACTTTGTGTGCACGATTTGAATGGCTTGATGAAATCGCATCTTTTTTGGAGATGCGGTTAGTCAAGTACTGAAAAACGCGTGTGCAATTGTTGCTAGGCGATTTGGTGCCGTAGAACGGACTGGTTCAATTCCCGTTAGTCTCAAGAATTTAAAAAAAAAAATTGTCCTCTGGCTTCCTACTCAAATTTACTTGTATAAACAATTATTTGAAGTAAAATTGTAATGTCTATATATGTTATCCATGTTTACAAGAAGACCTATCGGCCCTTGTATAACTAATACGGATATTATGTTATGTGTTTGTTGTTACTGAGGATATTTCAATACCTGTACGGGATGTTTGTTGTTGTTGTAATAGTCCTTGTCTCGATTCGTCCGTTCGGGTGACTTTGTGTGCACGATTTGAATGGCTTGATGAAATCGCATCTTTTTTGGAGATGCGGTTAGTCAAGTACTGAAAAACGCGTGTGCAATTGTTGCTAGGCGATTTGGTGCCGTAGAACGGACTGGTTCAATTCCCGTTAGTCTCAAGAATTTAAAAAAAAAAAAAATTGTCCTCTGGCTTCCTGCTCAAATTTACTTGTATAAACAATTATTTGAAGCAAAATTGTATTGTCTATATATGTTATCCATGTTTACAAGAAGACCTATCGGCCCTTGTATAACTAATACGGATATTATGTTATGTGTTTGTTGTTACTGAGGATATTTCAATACCTGTACGGGATGTTTGTTGTTGTTGTAATAGTCCTTGTCTCGATTGTTCCGTTCGGGTGACTTTGTGTGCACGATTTGAATGGCTTGATGAAATCGCATCTTTTTTGGAGATGCGGTTAGTCAAGTACTGAAAAACGCGTGTGCAATTGTTGCTAGGCGATTTGGTGCCGTAGAACGGACTGGTTCAATTCCCATTAGTCTCAAGAATTTAAAAAAATAAAAATTGTCCTCTGGCTTCCTACTCAAATTTACTTGTATAATATATGTACCAGATTGTTTATAATGTTTTACTGCGTTGTTGTTTAATAGAAGATTTATGGACATGTTTGTGTACTGGACACCTGGCACTAATTAAGTTATATACGAAGTATTGTATTTCTTTATTGATTCATCTCATTTGATTCTGAAGTATTATTAGTTCAGTCACTAGCGCAGTGCCTTATTGTTCAAAGGTTGTTGGTTCAAGTTTTGGAACGTCAGCATTTCAGCTTACCAATGTGTTCAAGTGTTTAGGGATCTCTTGGTGTAGTGGTTAAACAGCTTGATTTTTATCTCCAGGGGTCAAGGTTTAGAGTCTTGCTCGTGACTTCTTTTTTTCATTCATTTCTGAAGTACCGTTGGTATTATTGCTTGAATCTGAGGAATTACGCGGGTGTGTCGATTCGTTCGGAGGACGTAGCACGTACGGGGTAACCAGAGTACAATGAAATCAGTCCTCTACGCATTTTTAAGTTGTCTTCTCTCTTTCGTTCTCTAGCTACTGCTGGTTATACGAATGCAGTCTGGAGAATGTAGTATGTTGTATCATGGTTTACAGTCTGGCTGCGATATCTCCATCAAAGTCATGCGGTTTCAGTATTTATTTTAAGTCACTTCGACAAACATGATGGATCAGAGAACTTCACTTACATACCTTATTAGACGGTTCTTCTGCCGAAGACGGATGTGACGGGCCATTGCCGAAAATAAAATGGCGACACATCGAATTTTCATTCTCGGGACTACATCCTGATGTAAATATAATAGGACCATGGTCCTGCTACAAGTGAGATCCAGCAGGAGTGAGAATGAACGCTGAAGAAGAAGACGACGGTTCTTACTAGATCCTTTCTGTTAAGTAACATGATTACATCAATGATACGGAGATCCTAGAACAGTATAAGATGAAAATCATATATGCTTTGTTGATCATGCTTGCAATTTGTTTGAGCTGGTCACTACATAAGCATATCAAGCCATACATATTTTGGGCATGCAAAAAACGTATGACGTTCTGTTGAATACCTTACTTGAAAGTAGAGGCTACTTGGTGTGCGCTTGTGAGTCTCGTCAATGGCTCACTAGACAAACCACACAAGCAACAAAAAACCGTGGTAGATTCATGTATTCATTTTCCTTTTGCGCTGAAGTTAGCGCGTAGGGCAGAGGTCAGATCTCACCAAATATGTCTGTTCACAGCTATTATGTGCAGTTCTTGAATAGTATAGATATTGATTGTTTACTTTCTCTAAGTATTGTTCTTGTGAGCGTTTCTTTTGGTCTATCACTCGCTCTTTTGCCTGTAGGTATCCATTCAAGAGATGGGTGGTGTATTCTGTTGATGTCTGCGTGTAGGACATCTCCGATGTAGGACCAACGGCGTTTTCTGATAACATCTGTGATGCAATTTTGATGTGTCTCTTTGATGTTATCAATCTCTGATGTTATCAATCTCTGAGGTTATCCTCTTATAGAAGCTTCATGGCATGTTATCTATACAATAATGCTTCTCATGCTTTTATTTTATTGTTGCGATGTATTGTATGCTTTGTTATTTTTGTCTATGTATGCATCCCATGTGATTGTGAGGAAGTCAGAGATATACTGTGCAGCATTGTTTTTCCTCTTCCTATGTCTGAGGCACATCACAGTCACTCAGGACGTGACAACTCTTGTGATTTGAACATTTGGATGCACGACTGGAGAAATAGAGAAGTTCAGCATAACTAGTAGTCAATTGGTGAAGGGGAATGAGCAGTGAACCCTATCTTGACTACGGTAGCTCGGAGCATTCCATAGATAGACACCTACCTTCCTGGTGGTGTGATAGTTATTCTAATGGAATTGGCCCGGGTGGCTCAAAATCCACAGACTTATTGGCAATATAATGCCATTACAACTGGAAAGTATAGGAGCGGTCAGAAGGGAGAGAAACAGAGATCCGAGTTGTATGAAAACATCATGAGATGTCAATCAGTGCACCACGAAGACAAGATACAGAGCATATTGTATGTTCGTTGTAATCAAGCTTGGATACGCAGACAAAACTTTATTAAGATTATCACTATATTTTGAATCCATCTGTGACATTTTACGATTTGAAAAATTTATAGTAATCTGTCAATAATAAAAACAAATCTCTGAAATAAGGTGCGTGAGATAGAATGATATATAGGCTCAATAACACTCAAGTATCAGTACGCGAGATAGAATAATATATAAGCTCAATAACACTCAAGTATCAGTACGTGAGATAGAATGATATATAGGCTCAAGTATCAGAGTTAGTACGAGCGATTTCTGGAACATTTTTAAGTTTCAGCCTATTATCGGAAATGGAATCTCCAAGTATCTGTATCACGCTTACCCTGGTGAGTATTGTAATTGTTTGATCCACAGGAAGTACGAGCAGTATAGATCATGTATATTTTAGTGTACTAGACGAGTTTCTCATGAATTTTCTTTCACACAGGAAAGACTTATTATCCATCGATGAACATATGGTTTAAGTAGAAATCTCTATACCAACCAGGACCGTAGATATAGTTTGAGTAAGGATGCAGGTTTACCTATACAAAGGTCATTCTACCGCTTTCAAATTTAACTCCACTCCCTCATTTTAATGATAAATATGGATATACGATGTCCTTTCAGTGAAAAACTTTAAAGAGGGGGGGGGGGGGGTTACCAACATTTTGTCTTAATTCCTAGTAATACATTCATGTTCTGAATTGCTAGGGAGGTGGAGGGGGGATTGGACACTCCCAACCCCACCACCCCTGCCCATATATACGTGCTTGTGTGGTAAAAATAAATTGTTACCTTTTTTTCACACCATTCTTCTTCTTTTTCTTCTTCTTTCGTTCACTTGAAACATGTCTATATCTGTAATTCTGTCTCCTGAATAAAACTCACTGCCGTTTGTAGTTCATACAGTGGCCCATAGAACTTTGAGTCCAGTGTTATTTCCTCTGGCCAATATGTCTGCCTCAGCGTTTCATGCTCTGAACACTCTTGAAGTATATGTTTGGCACACTGCTGCCTGTCCACATGTACACATGGCCATGTTGCCAATCTTGAACTTTGTATACATGTGACTGCGGGGTCGGTTGTGTCATGTTTTGAGGCGTAGAATTATATCTTCATGTTCTAAATTGCTTATTAGACACTCACAACCCCAACATCCCCGCCCATATCTACGTGCTTGTTTGGTAAAAGTTATTTTTTTTCCTTTTTCACGCCATTGAAACGTAATGGGGGAATACAATGTTAGGCACTTGTATTTCATTAGCGCGGTATAACTGGGGATAATGTGGTCAGCATCAAGCCTGCCGCTCATTGAACTGGCATTCTTGAGGATCAAATTGTCCGCATCAAACCCTCCGCCTTTACTTTCCCAGAAGATTTGGTATCATTACATGCTCATAACATGACTTTAGACTTCGAAAATGTGTCTCTAGATCTATTCACGTATATAGACTTGATTGGAATGAACATTCAGTAAGATACAAGATTCAATTTCTAAAACTATTCACAAGGATCAGCTGAGGATGTGATAGGAGCAGCTCAAACACAAATTAGGAATGGTAACATAAAAATGACTGCCCAAGCATGATTTTCTTACACTCAACTAAATTACTGAGTACAGAGGTGTTTGAAGGACTTCTGTTTGGATGCCTTCAATATACCCCCTCTCCTCCAACTTTTCGGGCGATGGGTCATATAATTATTATTAATATTCAGATCAAAATGCACATAAGGAATTAACAATTTAGTGTTATACATAACATCAACAATTTGACTAGCGAATCCCTGAGCATAATCATAAAAATACAAGCGTGTTGTATTCATGAACAGTGGCTTGAGGTCAGAAGATAGACTGAACATTCAATAAGAGAGAAGATAGACCGCCAAGATCTGCCTTTTACTTGAGTGACAGGGCAATTGATCCGGTCGACATATTGAACTCTGTACGAGAAACGGCGCAGTCAAATAAAATTAAAGAGAATGATTTTATTTTCTATGTTCAGAATCTAAGATCTGGACTTAAATTGTGAAGTCGCCAGAGTTGAGCGTCATTATTGACTTAAGAAATAGCCCGTGTGTTGCCGGGGCCCGAAAGGGGAGCAAAGAATAGCAACACTGTTTACCTTCCACGCATGTCGTAAAAGGCGACTAAGGAGGTAATGGGATGGAGTTGGCTGTCCCATCCCATATAGGGTCAGTGTCCCAAAGCCATGCTGAAGTCGGATTTGTCAGGCCGAAAGGCGCAGATAACGCAGCAATGCTGTAAACCATGACACAACGCATTCCGTTCTCCGGACTACATCCTGCTAATCTGCAGGAGTTTGAGAATGAACGCAGAAGAAGAAGAAGAAGACTTAAGAAATGTTTGTCAACCAATAGAGAACTGGAAGTGTCAGCCGTCGTGTAATTGTTGATATACTCAGGGAGGGGGATCTACATCGGAGTACCTAATTCTGTGTTGTGTGCATTGATGATAATCTATCAACTAACGAACCAACTAACAATTTTGACATGTGTGTATTCCATAGATTGCGGTGTATTTTGAACAAATGCTGGCGCAAGCTGTTGACCCGTTGTGTGTTGGCAAGGTATATAAAATGTTATTTATTTATTCTACCACCCCGGTGAACGGTGAAACAACAAGTGTCAGTCTCAGTTCATTTTCATTCTTGATAACAACTTTGAATTACGCCTACGAAACTGGTTATAAAACTGGTGAAATTAAGTCCGTCGTCAATTATATAGTTCTGTGAAAGCTTAGCAATTTATCCTTCAAAAGTGGCGCTATTTTAGGTATTCAATTATTTTCATTTGTCAATTTGTTTCGAAAGCCAAAGAAAAACACGAGAATAGTCAAACATGCATTTATAAAGGATGAAATCGATGAGTCCACATGACCATATAATTGGCATGGGACACATCAGAATGGATGTAGTATAAGTATAACGTATTATCAAAATAATTGGATGAGCACTACTAACAATATTTTGATAAAACTTCATTACCTATTCATTTTCATATTTATTGTTGTATCCGTATTATCGCAGTTCACACCAGTATCTCATTTTTTTGTAATCTGTTCCACGGAGTTCACTTCTGCTGTTATTCAAGTCCCCCCACCCTTCAGTGTCAGTTAATTTTGTATTTTTCACATACTTCTTCCTGTCTGTCTGTCTATTGGATAAACCATTTGTTGCCTTTCAGCGTCTGGGGTAGCAGAATGTTCTGGAGACTGTCCCCGTGTGTGCTGAGTATATTGTGGAATTTATTGCTTCTTTTATTTCGGTGGTCCATCGTTTTCGTGGTAGGCTTCTAGGTCTGCATTCACTGTATCTGTGTAGCATATACTGCTGTGTTGTGTTGTCTTTTTGCTAGTCTGTTGATGTGTGCAATTTCATCTGTTATCTCTTAATATATTACAAGATTAGTTTTTCTTGCGAAAGATTCATATCACCATATCTTTACAATTAGATTTTAACACTTTCAAGTAGGATGTTTCTTC
The DNA here is from genome assembly GCA_034231615.1 of Meghimatium bilineatum. Lineage (NCBI taxonomy): Eukaryota > Metazoa > Mollusca > Gastropoda > Stylommatophora > Philomycidae > Meghimatium > Meghimatium bilineatum. The sequence continues at coordinate 66,725,352 of CM067321.1, forward strand.
TGATAACATTGTGCACCGTTGAGATCTTGACTGTTCTCAGTATGAAATAATAATAACGAACAATCATCTCACAACCCCGAAAACTTTGCACAAACGGATATGTGTACTTTATGTAAAAAAACAAAGATAACTACGCCATAATGCACGTTGTTATCACACATTCCATTCGCTTGATTGTATCCCGATATTAGGCAGGAGTTTGAGAACGAAACAACAGAATAAGAATAACAATAGTATCCTATATGTCTCAATATGTATAGCCATAAATGGCTTCCCGTTATTCTTTCACATATTTCCATTAGAATGAATACCATGTAACGTGAACTTACCATTGCCGATTTGTTATGTGACCTTTAGAGTACAGCATAAGGCATATTAGCCATCAAGTAACTCAAAGACAATGAGATATCTCGAATTTCGTAAAGTGAATGCAACAAATGGTTATTATTACCAATCACGGAACAACAATAACAGTAGTATAGTAATAAAAATCATATTGTTAAGTGCTTGCTCCCATCGTGTTCATTTGTTACGTTTTCTTCTTCTTCTTTCGTTCACTTGAAACATGTCTATATCTGTAATTCTGTTTCCTTAATAAAACTCACTGTCTTTTGTAGTTCATACAGTGTCCCATAGAGCTTTCATTCTAGTGTTGTTTCCTCTGGCCAATATGTCTGCTTCAGCGTTTCATGCTCAGAACGCTCTTGAAGTATATGTTTGGCACTCTGTGCTGCCTGTCCACATGTACACATGGCCGTGTTGCCAATCTTGAACTTTGTATACATGTGACTGCGGAGTCGGTTGTGTCCTGTTCTGAGACGTAGAATTATAACTTGTTCTGGTCTGTTCATAATGTGATAGTCATCTTGTGTTGGTTTTTGTGGCTTTCTTATTGACTTGACCATCTGTTTTTTTCTGATGGTAGGTTATTGGTATATCTGGTTGGTCTTCGGCAGCACCTTCCTTAGCCAGTTGGTCTGTTTTTTTCATTTCCTGGTATTCCACAGTGAGAGGGTATCCACTGCATGGTTACCCTATACTGGTAAGACAATTCGCTAAGTAGTTTTTTCAAGTCTGTTAGTTTTCCAGACTGAAGAGCTTGAAGCACTGACCTTGCATCTGTCAGGAATACCACAGGCTGTAGGTCAGAGTTGGAGTTCAGCAGTCTTTTAGTTGCCACACTAATTACCTGGATTTCTGCATCATAACTATTGCAGAATTTCCCTGTCGTTGTTCTGATTGTATCTCTAGGCTTGTGTGGATATTCTATATATACACCTGCACCACCATTACTCACTGCATTCTGTGCTGACCCATCTGTGTATACTCTGACCCACATATCTTGTGGATATTCCTCATCCAGGAAACTGATGGCGAATGTCCTTCACTGCACACTGTTCTGTTCATCCTCGCTTAGTATTCCTTTCACATGGGTCTGAATGTACATTGACATTCCATGCCTTTCACTCCACGGGGTTTGTTCTGGTACAGATCTAAAGGGGCTGTCAACTTCAGGCAGGTCTGTAAGTTGTCTACGGAGTCGTTTAGCTTTGTGGATAAAGCTGCTTCTTTTCAGTCGCCCCATTGCTAGATTTTGGAATCGTTCCTTCATTGGATGACTTGGCATACACTGAAACTTTTCTGCTTGAATTAGTACTTTTGTGTTTCTGCGTTCGCCAAGTGTTTGAATTCTTCCCATTTTCTGCATCTCTACTATGGGTGTTGATTTCATTGCTCCCAACATTATTCTAAGTGCCTGATTTTGCACTTTATCTAGATCTTGTAATGTGGTGTTTGATGTAGGACACCACGCAGCTGAACCATATTTCAGGTGTGGTCTTATGCTTTGCTGGTAAACTTTACGGAGGGTATTCCCACTGGCTCCCCATGCGGTTCCACGTAGTTTTCTCAGGATAGCAAACTTCCTCCTGGCTTTTGTTGTTGCTTTGTTTATGTGTTGTTTCCATGTCAGCTTATCATCAAAAGTAACTCCGAGGTATGTGGGTTGTTTTTTTCTTTCAAGAGCTCTCCATCTATCTTCAAATGTGACCGGCTTTTTGTTTTGGTGAGAGGGTAAAGAATGTAGTGCTGCACTTATCGGTGTTAATGCTGACGCACCATCTATTTGCCCATAAGGTTATGGCATCGATGGCTCTTTGTATTTGTTTAGTGGCCACTGTCTCATGTTCTTCTGTGCACCAGATCACCAGGTCGTCAGCATACATTGCCACTTTGATCCCGTGTAGTAGTTCAGCAACTAGGGCATTGATGTAAACGAAGAAAAGGGTGGGTGACAGGACTCCTCCCTGGGGGACTCCATGCCGCAGTAGGACTTTCTTGCTCTTGCGACCATCTAATTGTACCCTGGCTCTTCTATTATGCAGGTATACTTTTACCCATTTGTACTTGAGCTAACCCTGCAATTTCGCAATTTCTTTAAGAGCCCTTCTTTCCAGACCTTATCAAATGCTTTCCTGAGGTCTATCCATACTGCTAGTACCAGTTTCTTATCTTGAAAGGCATCCTCAATCTCTTGGGAGAGGTAGGTTGCCTGATCTTCAGTAGAGTAGCACTGCCTGAAGCCTGCTTGCTGTGATGCCAGAAGGTTTTCGCTTTCACGGTACCACTGAATCCTAAGATTGATAATGCGTTCCATTGTTTTCCATAGACAGCTGATGGGCCTGTAATTGGAGACTGTGTTGCCATCTTTTCCTGATTTGAGGAGTGGTATCATTATTGCTTCTCTCCGCGCCTGTGGTACATTACCTGTGGACCAGCTTGTGTTAAAGATCTGCAGTAGCTTTGCTCTTGCTGCAGTTTCCAGGTTTCTAATCATTTCATTGGACACTCCATCAGCTCCAGGGGACTTTTTCATTTTCAATTTGGATATTTCATGCTCCAGTTCTTTCATTGTGATTGGTGCCTCCATGACTTCAGGTATAGGTTCGCCTTGTCCAATGTTTTGCTGGTTCTCTCGAACCTCCTGTTGTTTGTCTGGGCGAACTTTGACGTTATTGTCTTCTGCAAAGGAATCTGCAAAGTAATCAGCTGCATGTTTACCTGTTAAAATGTTTCTATCTTTATAAAGAGTGATGCTGGTATTTCTCCCTGTACCTTCATCATTTAGTTGTTTTACAAGTTTCTATAATTTCTTAGTATCTCTTTCTAGGTTCAGCGACTCTGTTTTTTTCTTTCCAGCTGCTCCGTCTGGCTTGTAACTTGGCTCTTTGAAATTTAGCCTTTGCTGATATTTTGTGATGTTCTTGGCTAGGTCTGTTATCAACCTGCTGTCTAGATGTTTTCATCTCATTGTGCAGCTTTTCCCAAGTCTTTGTCCAAGTTCATGTCCCTAGCTAGAACACTGGTTAAATGCTGGTACATTTTCCAGTCTTCCCTCTTATAGTTCCACCTAGTGAGTGTGCTGCTGTCCTTGGTAAATTCATTGTCGATTTCCAGAAATACTGGTCTGTGGTCACTACCTCCAAGCTGCTTTCCAACGACACGTGTGATGTTCCATTCCAAGCCTGGTGAGTGGAATGCCAGGTCTGGTGTAGAGGTGGTGTGCCATGCTCTCGAGTTGAAGTTTGGTGAGTCTGCTGGCTGATTAATAAGGATGAGATTATTTTCATCTTGCCAGCTCTCTTGTCGATGTGATCGTAGCCCCAGCTCTGAGAGTGGCTATTGAAGTCACCACACACCATAAGTCTCTCTTTGTCTGGAATTGTGTCTAGTGCCAATGGTTTATCATTTGGGCAGTAGTAGTTCAGGAGATGGAATTCTGCACTGTCTGTTCTTAGGTGGAGCATCTGGTATTCTGTCCCTTCCATATATACTTCCAGCTGACATGCGCTGATATTGTTTTTAACAAGTGTCAGAATTCCACCCTTTCGCCTGTCCTTTCGGTCAGACCGGCAGCACTTGTAGTCTTTGATCTTGAATGTTATGTCGCTGCAGAGGTGTGTTTCTTGGATACAGCATATACTAACTTGTTCTTCACTTAAGATATTCTCAAGTTCCAATTTTTTGCTGTATCCATTTCTTTTACTGTTCAAACCCTCAGCATTCCAGTGCATTTTTTTATTGGTCGTTGGTTTGTTTGGCCAGTAGCTCTATTCCCTTGCCTCCTGGCTCCTCGGGGCAATCGAAAAAGACTTCCAGTAGCTGAGGTTGGGCCCTTTCAAGGTATAGGGCCCGGCACCGTCCCTGCCTCTACGTCCGCCACAGGGGAGGCACCATAACTATTTTTAAATACAGACATGTTTCCATTGTGTTTTGTGCTTGGCATCCTGATTATCTGTGCGCCTTTTGGCTGTTTGCCTCCGTCTTCGGCACTCTGCTTACTTGGACAGGACTATGGTCCTGCTCGAGTGAGATTGCCCGACCAGTCTTAGTTTCCAGACCCTGATGGCTGAACTAAGCCCCATCACCACTGCACGGTGCTTGCCTCGATAGTGAAGCTGTTACGTGATCGGAACAATACCGTTCTTTACTCATCGTGTGTTATGTTGTATTCTTGACGGCATTTTTGTAGAAATGTCGATGTGTGTGTGTTATCCACTCTGTGACAGTAATACATCGAGTGGCAGAGAAGACCAAATTTGATGGATTTAAGGAGTTTCCAACGATCTGAGACCTCACAATATTATTGTATGTCAAGCTACTAAACGTGTCATATCCCGAAAAAAGTTCGTCATTCCATCCAGCGGAGCCTGGCGGAAAAAGTAGAGAGAAGAGAATAGATAGACCTAGATAGATTGATAGATCCTGTGTGTTTCTAGCAGGTAGAATTATTCTTTACTCTGCCTCCATGTTTTACTGTTACAAAATGTGTAAAATAATCTTTATAACAAATATTAATTTCAGGTATGTCCGAATGATACGTTTTGCAGGATTGAAGTAGAATTTCCACAACATCGATGGTTTGCTATCAGAACCGTGTGTGTAGGTAGGTTGAAACTCATTAAGACCGCGAATGTATTCTCTCAACACTGAGTGTTTATGTAAGTTGAAACTCATTAAGACCGCGAATGTATTCTCTCAGCACTGAGTGTTTATGTAAGTTGAAACTCATTAAGAAACTTGGAATCTTTTCGGGATCTCCCGAGCATAGTTGTTAAGCTGTTCGCCTTGTAGTCAATGGTTCGAATCCGGCTTGTGTCGACTTGTTTAAAAGGTAGTTTTTTAGGAGATCCCTGTGTATTATTGCTTGAAGCTATGGAGTGACGTGCTTTAAAGTGGTGTATGATGTATCCGCGTGGCCGAGTGAAGTTGTGACTTAATGGAGTTAAACACTTGGTCGAATGAAGTGAAGCACGTAACCGAATGGAATTAAGCACGTGATTGAATGGAGTTAAGCAACTGGCCGAATGGAGTTAAATACGTGACCGAATGAGGTTAAGAACTTGGACCAAAGTAATTAAGCGCGTGGCGAAAGGAGTTACGCACTTGACCGATTCGAGTTAAACACTTGGCCGAACGAATCTTAGCATGTGACCTAATGAAGACTGGCACATGCCAGTTAGAGTTGAGCACTTTACCGAATGGAGTTAATATTGGGCCGATTGAAGCTAATAACTTTAAGCTGACATGGATGCAGCACATAAACAAAGCAACAACAAAAGCCAGGAGAAAGTTAGCTATCCTGAGAAAACTAAGTGGAACCACATGGGAGCCAGTGGGAATATACTTAGTAAAGTTTACCAGCAAGGCATAATACCACACCTGGAATATGGTTAAGCTGCATGGTGTCCTGCATTAAACACCACATTACAAGATCTAGATAAAGTGCAAAACCAGGCACTTAGAATAATGTTAGGTTGCAATTAAATCAACTCACATAGCAGAGATGCAGAACATGGGAAGAATGCAAACACTTGGCGGACGCAGAGACACAAAAGTACTAATTCAAGCAGAAAAGTTCCACATCTTCTGGGAAAGTAAATGCGGAGGGTTTGATGCGGACCATTTGATCCTCAAGAATGCCAGGTCAATGGGCGGCAGAATTGATGCTGACCACATTATCCTCAGTTATGCCGCGCTAAGGAATTACAAGTGCCTAACATTGTATTCCCCCATTACGTTTCAATGGCGTGAAAAAGGGAAAAAATAACTTTTACCAAACAAGCACGTACATATGGGCGGGGGTGGTGAGGGTTGGAAGAGTCCAATTTCCCCCCCCCCCCACCTCCTTAGCAATTCAGAACATGAAGTTATAATTCTACGCCTCAGAACAGGACACAACCGACTCCGTAGTCACATGTATATAAAGTTCAAGATTGGCAACACGGCCCTGTGTACATGTGGACAGGCAACACAGAGTGCCAAACATATACTTCAAGAGTGTTCTGAGCATAAAACGCTGAGGCAGACATATTGGCCAGAGGAAACAACACTGGAATCAAAGCTCTATGGGACACTGTATGAACTACAAAAGACAGTGAGTTTTATTAAGGAGACAGAATTACAGATATAGATATGTTTCAAGTGAACGAAAGAAGAAGAAAGAGCTATTAACATGGCCGAATAGAGTTAATAATGTGCCGATTCGAGCTATTAACATGGCCGAATATAGTTAATAATGTGCCGAGTGGAGCTATTAACATGGCCGAAAGTAGTTAATAATGTGCCGATTGGAGCTTTTAACATTACTGAATGTAGTTAATAATGTGCCGATTGGAGCTATTAACAATCGGCACATTATTATGTGCCGAATGTAGTGAAGAACCTGGCCTATTGGAATTAAGTATATTACTGAATCCTAACAATGTTAGGAGGGTATCGTCCAGGAAAGAAGACATGGCAGAATGCAGCCATATTTGCGCAGAATGTTTTTGAGGGGTTTGATTCGCGTATGTAGACATGTGCGGTCGCAATAGATCTTGAGGATGTATACCATAGTGTGTCCTTGGATATCTTGATGGACCAGCTGTTAAATCTTGCAGTAAATCCTTTTGTCTTGCGGTGGGTTGGTGCCTCCCTGATGCACAGGATAGTAGTAGTTCTTAAGTGTGATAACTGGATATCGGTACCAACGGTTATTAGCCCTGGTCTGCCACAGGGATCGCCTCTATCTCCTGTTCTTTTCAATGTATACACATTACATATCGCTGGCAATCACTGGGCTGGCAGAACGATGTCATACGCAGACGATATCCTGGTGTATAGACAGGGCAGAAATCGAGAAGAGTGCGTCGTGGAACTATAGAAGGAGTTGGGCAGACTGACAAGTTAGTATCGAGATATGGGAGCAGTGGTTAATCCATCTAAGGCATTCGTGATGTGGGTTTCATTGAACAATCATATAGTAAAGACATCCGTACCACAAGTCCCGTTGTCCGAAGAAAGTTTAGAAAGAACTAGCGCAATAAGATATCTGGCTGTGTTTTTTAACAGAAGTCAGGGTTTCACTAAACATACTGTCCACGTTATCATAAGGGCAAGGGGGTGCAAAGGGAACGCAATGCTCTAGGCGGACCCAGGGTTAGCAGATGGAAAGAGATTTTACTGCAAAAGAGACAGACAATATCGCCGACACCACCAGCTTCACCACATGCAGCGGCACTGTCGACATACAGTGACGATAGTAAGTCCAGTCCGAACATTGGAGGGGCAACCAATGTAAAAGGCACGCAAAGGTAGATGCATGGCGAGAGACAAATAGATTTCATACTGAGTACAATGACACAATGAAAGAGCGGAACAGCGACAGAAGGCAGCGCAAACAGCAAATAGAAAGTGAAAAGTTCCGAGGAAAGGGGAACTACAAGTTCCGTTAGCTCGAGACGAGCTTCTAGTTAACTGTACTCCTTATAGGCAGAGACCCAGACCCAATCATGGGCGTTCGGAAAAGCAAGAAGACATGACCCAACTCTAATGTCGAGCCTTCCTAAACCGGAAATATGGTCGCGAAGATAATGGGTTCCGTACCCGAGGGGCTCAGGCACAAAAGGGACAACGGTGGCAGTCCTGGCCCAACTCTACTGTCAAGATTTCATACACCGGAAATACACTTGCAGAGAGAACGGGTTCAGTACCTGATGGGCTCAGGCACTATTGGGACAAGGTCGCTCAGAACGCCTTGCTCTCAAACGTGTGGTGTGAGACTCGAACTTGGGCGAGGGATTCACGATGTCAATGAACGACACCTCGGGTAGGAGAGCGAACGAGCCAGGGTGCAACTCTTCTGACGAGTTCTTCCTCATACAGAACAAGGCTCGCGGATGAGAAACGGTTCAGTACCCGATATGCATAGGCACAATTGCACGAGATGATTTCATAGACGGTGGAACTTCTCGTGCGAGATAGACGTGAACGACAATTGTCTAGGCGAAGAGTCACAACACACCCGCGTGCCCGGCGACAGATAGACTGGCTGTCACAGACTAGGGAAGCCTAACCAAATTAATGACATGACGAAAACGGATGTGCTGCACCTCGGACGTCCTGACCACAAGTGGCCAACCGAGGTGCAAATTGCACAGTTCTACTGTGGAACTTGCAGCACAACGTACTTCACGCTCCCCGGCGGAAATCACACGGAATATTCGTTGTGGTTATATGAGAGCGAACGCTGAAGAAGAACAAGAAGAATAATGGCAGGCAAAAGCTTAGCAGCAATGAAGGTTATGGCTGCTGCACAGTGTGAGCAGAGATAGTTATTTCTTTTGTACAATGGCTTGGTTGTGGCTGTAGTGGAATATGCCACTAGCAATTCCCACTCTTAGCCAGCACAGATCGAAAGACTGAATAGAATCCAGAATGCAGAAATGAGTATTAAACTTGGTCGCACAAGAGAAACATCGATAAGAGATATGCGATACCTACTTGACTGTCAAACAGCTGTGCACAGATTACAGTATTGCTGTGCACGGACGTACCCTCAAGTACATGCAGATACGGAACACACTATGAATTCTGAAATACAGAAAGTTAAAGACAGCAAACTTAAGAGCGGAAAGTCGTAGATGGGACGTGCTGAGGATGCCATTCAAAGCGTGTGCAGATTGCAGGATATAGCAGCAGGTGCAAAATAGATGTCTATAGATTATAGATTTCGAAACTTGATTGAGAGTAGTAATATCACTTAGCAGGGAATGCAGAGAATGGTATTAAACAGATATGGATAAAGAAGTGCAGGCTTTAGTCAGTGAGAAAACCAAAGAGGGGGTTGTGATTATATAGACTGATGATCTGTGATTAGACATGTTCGAGTTGCTTGGGCTTTCACAGTTCAGTGCGCATGAAGAACAATCAGGGAGGAGAGTGGTGCCTGTGCGGTCACTACGAATAGCGTGACCATTGAGACTATGGCGGTGATCAGGACATTGAAGTGTGTATACACACAGACGGTAACGCAGGTCCGCATCTTAAGTGACTCTATGAGTATGATTAGGAAGGTACAAGTGGATCTCGTTCGTGAACAGTGGATTGAGAAAGGCGAGGTTGAAAGTGGTTACATTTAGGTTTGTGTCCAGGCATGTGGGTATTCGAGGCAATTAAAGAGAAGATTAACTGGTATCATGCGCGATTGTCGCACAGAACAATGGGGTAATTGATCGAGTTGATGATCCGACGACTAACTATCTAACATTAAGGAATGTAGCTACTAACATGGCTGAATGGAGTTAAAAACATCGCCGGATGGGGGTCAAAACGTGGCCGAATGAAGTTAAGAACATAGCAGAAAGGAGTTACACAGGTGGGTAAATGGAGTTAGGAATGTGGCTGAATGACTAGAACGTGTGCCACAATTAAGATTTAGTACAGTGGTTCTCAAAATTTCTTGGATCTCAATCCCCTGCAGACCCCTTTTGTGGCAATCTTCCTTCTATGGCCTCCTGTAGGCGTAAAATAAAAATACGGTCATTTACTCTCTTCTCAAGTAGTCACGCTTTTCTTAGCTTCATAGCCATACATCTTAATTATTATTGCTAAAAATATTTCTTTGGCGCTTCTTGCCTGTTGTGTGGTCGAACCCCTCCCTAATTATCCAAATGTCTCTCTTTTACCCCATGCAAGTCTCCGTGACCCAGGAGAGTGGAGAATGTATGTCCCACGTTTAGCACCACTTACGTAATCTACAACCAAATGAGACAGCTGATGCTCTGGCAAAATGAAGAGGTAAAACGGAAAAATTCAGCTATCCTCAGCCATATAGTTAGGCCAAATGACTAATCAACAACCATTATACATCACAGTGGAAGAAAGATGAATATTGATCAGAAACTAGACAAAATAAAAAAAAATTCATATGTAACAAAAGACCATCATCTTTCGACTTAGACATGGCCACTACAGATTCAGTGTCACCTGTTACGGATCAGGAAGGCCTACACCAATTAGTGTCCTTGCGGACAGGCATGCAGACCCCTGGATACATATTCCTAGACTCCAGATTACAAAGAACTGCAAAACACGACATGACCACACTGACTGAACTTAGGTAAAACTTTGGGACAACCGCTCTGACCTGATAGAAAACGTAACGCTTCGTCCTGGCTACTGGCCTGAAGACTTAGCAAGACCTGAACGCAGAAGAAGAAGATGTCTGCAACCACGTCTGAATATTTCCATTGTAAACCTCGTACATTTCGTTTAAAGTTGTAACACATATTTTATATTCACAGAACGCATCCAGGACAGCCAATGGGAAAATGGACTTTGCAAAATTGGAGAATCTCTTATTAAAAAAAGTGGCAGAAAATGGATTTCTTATCATTGTACCATCTCGCAAGCATGCCCATTGGATTTTTACTGTACTACAAAATTACTGAATAAATATTCCATATGCTGCAGATCTTATATGAGTAAGAAATTCAATCTGATATTACATGTTGATATTTCCTTGTCGAATAATTACCACCACGACCATATGATCAGGTAGTAAAACTGTCAGATCATGTCAATCAAATATGATTTATTCTCGTTAAGTCCATCATTACAGAGAAACATTTTACTGTCCAGCTCACAAGCTGTAAGTTGTGATAGTGTTACATTTCAAATCCATTTTTCTTTGGGTTGCCGTCGTTGTCCCTTTCGTGCCTAAGCCCATCGGGTATGGAGCCCTTTATCTTCGCGAGCATATTTCCGGTTTAGGAAGGCTCGACATTAGAGTTGGTTTAGGTCTTCTTGCTTTACCGAACGCCCACAATTGGGTCTGGGTCTCTGACTATAAGGAGTACAGGTAACTAGAAGCTCGTCTTGAGCTAACAGAGCTTGTAGTTTCCCTTTCCTCGGAACTTTTCACTTTCTCTTAGCAGTTCCCGCTGCCCTCTGGCGCTGTTCTGCCCTTTCATTGTGTCATTGTACTCAATATGACATATATTTGTTTCTCGTCATGCATCCACCTTTACGTACGTTTTACATTGGCCACCCCTCCAATGGCGTCACTGTATGTCAACTGTGTCGCTGTATGTGGTGATGCGATGGTGTCAGAAATATTGTCTGTCTCTTTTGCAGTCAAATCTCTTTCCTTATACTACCTCCACATTCTCGGACACGATCCCCAAATGATTTGCCCAGAATCAGCTCGAGCTGCTGTTTTCTATTACCAGGGTGCACCGCGAGGAGGTACATTTGGAATCTTGGTTATCTGCTAACTATGGGTCCGCCTAGAACAATGCGTTCCCTTTGCACCCCATAACGTATTAATGCCAGTTTTTGCATATGATATTATATTTGGTTAGACCCAATAAATATACACTTTATTTTGTTTATCATGTTCAGTTTTAAAAACGAATGAAATCCTTTGATCGCTGTCACCATTGATATCATTGTGTATCCTTAAAAGAAAGGTTACATCTTCAGAAATTACACAGGATGCAACATTAAACACCGTCTGTCTTGTGTTCAAGAGCACAAATGATGCAATTGTACTCTTAAATCATGTCAATCGTATCATAAGCCAATCATGTGTAAATTTTGCCGTGTAATTGATTGTAAATATGTGTGTGAGATATGTGTTGACAAGTACACTTTTGATATTTATCATAAATAGACAAACATTGAAACTTATGACTGCATTTTTTTTTTAAATGCTGAAATCATAGTGTTCAAATTCACTCTCAAAATTTTACTTATGTGCGCTATATATTTCCTGAGATATATCATTTTGAAGTTAGGCAATGCTATTGAAAATTGCTATATATGTGATTTCTCATCGTTTCTTTCTCATGTATGCTATAGAGTCTGAGAACCAACTTGTATAATTCTTTGCTATTTGTTACATAATTGCGATAGTTCGAAACACTACTAATGTATAACAAATCTGCAATATTTGCGCAATTTCAAAACGTACATGAGTTTTTATTGGACCAAAGTTGTGACATCACACGCAGTTATGTTTGTACATGACTTTCGATTGGACCAGAGTTGTGATATCACACGCAGTTATGTTTGTACATGAGATTTGATTGGACCAGAGTTGTGATATCACACGCATTCTTCTTCTTCTTCATTGTTCTTCAGTCAGATATCAGGTTACAGCACCAGTAGCTTCAATGAATTGTGTGATTCGCTTCAGGTCATCCATGGAACCCCTCAAGTCTGGAAGTTGTGGCCTGGGATCCACTGCAGTACTGTTTCTGTGGTAGTACTTCTTATGTGTCGTAAGCAGGCCGTAAGTTCATTCATGCTCGTGTTCTTTGGATCTTTCAATGCCTGCAATACTGACTTTGCATCCGTTAGAAATACTACATGTCTGTTGTGACTCGGCCAGCAATTCATGAGAATTTTGGCTGCCTCTATTATGACTTCAATTTCTGCTTTGAAATTTGTGGAATGTTTGCCTGTGGCTGTGAATTTCTCTATTTCTTTTCCATTTGGTATTACTATATATATTCCTGATCATCCATCTAATACTGCATCTTTCGCTGATCCATCTGTATATACATGTGCCAATATATCCTTTGGGTATGCTTTCTGTATGTGATTCTTAGTTGTCTCCTTTAGTACTTGTATCGTAGTTTCTGTTTTCGAAATAATGCTTCACACGCAAGTTATGTTTCAGATATGAATTTGAAATGACAATCTGAAAAATCGTGTTTTCTAACATATTGGATATTGTACACTGGCATACGCTAATCTATCTGGGTGCTGTGAAATCTCTTATCTAGAATTTCTTAACGTGGGCCGTATTGGCCCTAAGAGCCCCAGAGAACTTCAAAGGGAGCTAACGAATTTTAAAAAAATTTTGAAAGCCACTTATAGATAGCGTTAATTATAGCGATAAAACATAAAATCCTTGGTGACTTGCATTTTTTTCCCTAGAAGATAACCACATGCCAGAGAAAGGTTGATACCCACTGCCATAATCCACATTTCCGAAATTAACTTTTGGACGTTCTGATTAAATGGATATATTTACAATAGTAACAGGAGTTCCGATATATATATATAGATATATCACGTGACATATTCTTTCCAGAACATTGTCTTCGTCGTACTCTGAAAGCTTGTGTGTCCCGTGCAAGAAGGTCTACATTGACGGGAGACATGTGCATACATTCTTCGATGTCTTTGGCCATTGTTTTCTTGGTCTTCCTCTTCTCCTCAACCCGGAACTCTGCCCTCTAGAATCAACCTTTCGATTCCATCATATCGCTTTAAGTGTCCAAAATACTGCAGCTTCCTTCTTATGATAGTATTTAGAAGCCACGTTTCATTTAGTTTCAGTAATTTCAAAATGTCAATGTTCTTCATTTTCTCTGTCCATGATAGTCGTATTATCGTTATGTAGCACTTCACCTCAAATAAATTTATTATTTTGGATATTGTCTTGTTTAAAGTCTAAGTCTTAGATCCATATGTTGTCATTGGGAAAATACATGATCATTGAAAGGTTACTTTAGTGTCGGTATTACTATTTTGCCATAACTTTTTCATTTGCGTTAATTTGGGTGTTGCAATTGCGAGTCTACTTCAAATCTCGACTGAACAATCTTCAGAAATGTTTATATTTACTACTAGACATTCTAATTTGTCTTCACATTCTAGTTTCGATGTATGTGTTCTAATGCAGGCATAACTAGAAAATCAAGCCAAATCTACATAACTAGAAAATCAAGCCAAATCTACATAACTAGAAAATCAAGCCAAATCTACATAACTAGAAAATCAAGCCAAATTTACATAACTAGAAAATCAAGCCAAATCTACATATGTTTAATAATTACTGTCACCGTCATCCTCTAGGCACATGATGACCTGAACTAACATGCGGTGAGCTACGGAGAACGTAACAATGCTCAGTAAAGACATATATCAGTCATAGAAAAGTCTTTTCTTTTAAAATTGACTATAACTAGACCAGAACATAAACATAAACATTGTTTATAACTCTGACTTTTCTGTTTATTATATGACATCAGTACACATCTCTACATAAGAAAATAAGAAACATCCTACAATTGAATCCCCGTATAACAATTTGGAACGGATCCACAAAATATGTATAAATTCGTATGAATTTGTGAATTTAAATTCACTATAAACAATACAAACAATATAGAATAAATATTATTGGGAATTTGGAAAAGTGGTTATATAGGAATATTTGTTATAAAAGAATGCGTTACATGGAGATTCCACTGCACTTGTATGATTAATTTAACTTTTCCTTGCTTTTGGAGTAATCATTATTACTGTTATCGACTGTTTCAGCTCGCCCACCTAGGCCAGCAAAGTGCCCCAAGGAAGTTAAATCGGAATTGAAAATTGCCATTGGGAATTGGAATTGTATCTATAGGTGTACCACCGACAGAGACTGTCCCAGCAACGAGAAATGTTGTTACGATGATTGCGGTACAATGTGTCGGCCACTAGTTAAATAAACATTCAGGTAAATTTGTATATTATTATCTTCACATCAATTATTCCTTCCAGTGGTAAATATTTCTTCTTCATCATCGTTTATTCTCAAACTACTCCATATTAACAGGAAGTAGTCCTGAGAACGACATGCGATCTATCATAGTTTACAGCCTAGCTGTTACTGTGCTCCTTTCGGCCTGACACATCCGACTTCTACATGACTTGTGAGTCGCTATGATCGTATGTGTGATGAGACGGCCAATTTCACATCAAAACCTCCTTAGTCGCCCCCTACGATATGTCTGGTAGGTAACAATCTGGATTCCGTCAAGACGAACTAGACTTCTTTATATATTATAATCTATTTTCTGCTTATACATTCTAAAGGAAAGGCCCCTCCATCAGGTGGTGGACTGAGAGTAATCAGGTGACCATGAAGACACAGAATACATAGACATAAAGTGTCTTCAACTTGTAGATATTATTGTAATGTAGAAGTCGACTGATGTCCCAAATATTACTAATCACAGAACCTTTTTCTGAATGTCCAATCGACTCATGTATCTATACAGTAGTGTACAGTCATTGGTCTAGTTAACAGCTGTTCTCTGTGGGTCGAGACCGACCCTTTCCCATGGATCGCATAAGATCATAAGAAAACACATATTATGAAGTAGCAACGAACATCAGTTTATGGTTGAAGGTTACCACAACATGACGATCTGTATTAAATTGTCGCGGCATTTTGAAAGTTGAGAAACACTAGACTCTAGTAGGACCAAGCTAAAATTCTAGACAGTGCATAAGTACGGTAAAATTCTGGACAGAATTGTTGCTAGACTCATGAAGAGGAAACTAGAGATCAAAAGCGATCGATCTCCCAGATAACCTATGCGCATACAGACCCATGAGACACAGTCACAAATGCAGCAGTTCTTGCATATGAAGTTTATGAAGGTTTTCAAAATAAAGATGAATATGTAGTTACAGTGATAAACATAGAAGATGCATACAATAGAGTTAGTTACACCTATATTGTTAACATGTTAACGGAACACTATATCCATCCCTGGATCATACGCTGGTTATCAATTGCGTTCATCTGTAGAAAAGCTACTCTGAGGTGCGGATCCTGGACGACTGAGAACAGAACAGTAACACTTAGCCTGCCACAAGGATATACTCTGTTCCAGGTGCCGTTTAACGTGAAACGTTAAAAATTGCTAAATTGCAAACCTCAAGCAATTGTAGAGTTAATATACGCTGATGATATCCAACTATACAAAACATACAGGACCAGAACAGATATCCTGACAGTGTACAGTGTGAACAATATCAATTGTCGATATGGTGCAGAATACACAACTATGTGATAAAATCCCACGGAAGCATATTAGGTATTAGGTATGTTGATTATCATCTTCGCACACGGGACACGTCCATAGGTGCTTCGATCTCCGCTTCAGTAAATCTCCCAGGGACCGTGTTGGAAAATTCGCAGCTCTTCAGCACGACAATGCTTGCTCATACTTGAGTCGACAAACAGTGGCTTTATTGAAGCGACTCAAGTATGATGACATTTTACCGCACCCGATCTGGCACCTTCCAGCTTTTTTCTCTTCCCGAACCTGAAATAATACCTCAAGGGACACCGTTATGTTAGGGGAGGAGGTGCAAGCAGCTGTGTGTACCTGGTTTCACAGGAAAACGCCTGATTCCCTCCTCGACGGGATGCAACAACTAGTCTGACATTTGCGCGTGGACCGGAATGGTGACTATGTTGAAAAATAATTAAACCTCACTTCTAAGTACAGCCCAAGCTTTCAGAAAAAGTCACGTTCGTATGTATATCTTGAATATTAATAAAATTATCACCTATAAGGCAAACATTTCAATTCGCCCCTGTATATAAATAGTGGAAAAAATAGAACAAACATAGAACAAACATAGCAATAATAAAAAACCTCACGTAAGAAGGCTGATTCTGCTTTGTTCTGATTCTGTTGTTAGGTCTTATTTGGCAATTGGTCACGGGTGTGCTTTTTTTTCGTGGGTCAGTCTTGGCGCTGTCTATAAATGAAGTGGCCCGTGCACAATGAAGTGATTTATTCCTACTTGTACCATCATGTGACTTTCTCCTCGGTGCACAATGAAGCGGCTTTCACCTACGTTCACAATGGAGTGGCTTCCACCTACGTTCACAATGGAGTGGCTTCCACCTACGTTCACAATGCAGTGGCTTCCACCTACGTTCACAGTGAAGTGGCTTTTACCTACGTTCACAATGAAGTGGTTTCCACCTACGTTCACAATGAAGTGGCTTCCACCTACGTTCACAGTGAAGTGGCTTCTACCAACGTTCACAGCGAAGTGGCTTCCATCTACGTTCATAATGGAGTGGTTTCTTCCTACGTGTATCTCTATCTATCTATCTATTCGCTAAACCCTTTGTTGCCTTTCAGTGTCAGGGGTAGAAGAGGTCACTGGAGATGACCCTCGTGTGTGCTAAATATGTTGTGGAATTTGTCCTCTCTTTTATTTCGGTGGTCCATCGTTTTCGTGGTCTTTATCTAGGTCTGCCTGCACTGTATCTGTGTAGCATAGCTTGCTGTGGTAGGGGGGATAGGGGGATAATCTGGTGGTAATCTGCTGATGCGTGCAAACCATTTGATATGTTGTCTCTTAATATATTCCAAGATTGGATATGTGTCGGTTCTTTGTCTAATGTCCTCATTTCTCATTCTGTCTCTTAGCGATATTCCTAGGATTCTGCGTAAGCGTGCCATTTCATTTGTCACAAATGTACGTTTGTCTTGTGCTGTAGTTGTCCATGTCTGGCTTTGGTAGCACAGCGTTGCGTAATAGTTGTTTTTAATAGTGCTATTTTGATATTTAAATCTATACTTTTGTTTCTGAAGATTCGTATCATTCGTATGCTTTACTACATCTATTGTGTATTTATTTACTGCTCATGCCGTCTGTTGTTGTATTGCTCCCTAGGTATGTGAATTTTGTCTCTTGTTTGAGTCTGTTGTTTCCAATATATATATTTTAGGGTTTCTTTCTTATCTTCCCATCTTCATTACTTCGGTCTTTCTTATTTTTATCTTTATTGTTAAAGGTTTGGCATGTTTGATGTAATCTGTCTATTTGTCTTTATAGTTGGATTCTCTGATGATGTAATTAGTGCTTGGCCGTCTGAAAATAGCAATTCGTATAAGTTATCCTTCACATTGTTTTCTTCCGATGTCTGTGCTTCTTGGCAGATATGATCTATATCTGTTATGAATAATAGGGGATTAGTACACATCCATATCTCACTCCCTGGTGTATTTGATTTCCTACGTGCACTATGAAGTGGCTTCTTCCTACGTACATCATGAAGTTGCTTATTCCGTTGTGCACCATGAAGCTGTTTCTTCCCCCGTGCCCCATGAAGTGGTTTCTTCCTACGTGCACCATGATGTGGCTTCCACTTCCGTGCACATTAAAGTAGCTTTCTCCTCCAGGCATAATGAAGTAAGTTCATCCTCGTGCATCATGAAGTGGTTTCTTCCTTCCTGCACAATATAGTTGTTTCTTAATCCTTGCACAATAAAGTGATTTACTCCTTCATGCGCCATGAAGTGGTTTTTTTCCTTCGTGCACAAATAAGTGGTTTGTTCCTTCATGCACCATGTAGTGGTTTTTTTCCTACGAGAACAATGAAGTTGTATTTTTCCTTCTTGAACATGAGATCGTTTTTACCTTAGAACACCATGAAGTTGTTCCTTTCTGCGTGCACCTTGAAGTGGTTTTTTCCTTTGTAACCAATGAATTGGTTTCTTCCTTCGTGCACAATAAAGTGTTTTTGTCTTCGTGCAAAATAAAGTGATTTTGTCTTCGTGAACAATAAAGTGTTTTTGTCTTCGTGAACAATAAAGTGATTTTTTTCTACTTCATGAACAGTGAAGTGATTTCTTCTATCGTGCAACCTGAAGTGGTTTTTCTTTCATGAACAAATAAGTGGTTTCTTTCTTCATTCATCATGAAGTGGTTTTTTCTTTCTTTGGGAACAGTAATGTGGTTGTGTCCTTCTTAAAGAATAAAGTGGTTTCTTCCTTCGTGCACCATTAAGTGGAGGTCGCCCTATTTGCAACTTGCGTTTCGCTGATGATATTGATCTTATAACTGGGTCAGAACAATCATTGCAAGAATTAACAGCAAAGTTGGAAAAAATTACCAGCAAGTATGGAATGGAAATCAATACAGATAAGAGCAAAATCTTGGTAAACAGCAGAGACACAGAAAACCAGACTAATGTCGTGATTAATGGACATAAGCTTGAGGAGGTGAATACCTTCAAATACCTCGGATCCAGTATATGGAGCGATGGTAAATGCAAAGCAGAACTAAAAGTAAGGCTGGAGATGGCTCCATAAAAGTAAGGCTTGCATATTCCCAGTGGCTTTAGCGTCCTTGTCAAGACTAACTATGATTTGGAAAAGCAACATCAGTGATGGAGTGAAAATCAAACTGTTTAAGTCGCTGGTGCTTTCTGTTGTGTTGTATGGTTGTGAGAGTTCACCCCTACGACCCTGAAGGGTTACGGGTTTATTGATTATTGATTGAAGTGGTTTATTGCCTTTGTAACCAATGAAGTGTTTTTTCCTTTGTGAGCAATGAAATGGGTCTTATCTTTCGTGCACAATGAAGTGGTTTCTCCCTGCGTGCACCATAAAGTGCTTTATTCCTCCTTACACCATGAAGAAGTTTTTCCTACGTGCACTATGAAGTGGTTTCTTCTTAAGTGCACCATGATGTGATTTCTCTTTCCTCTACAGCATAACACGACGAAGTGTTTTCTTCCTCCTTACATCGTGACACCATGAAGTGGTTTTTTCCTTCGTGCAGCATAAAAGGGTTTATTACTTCGTGCACCATGAAGTGGTTTCTTCCTCTGTAAACCATGACGTGGTTTTTTTTTATGCACCATGAAGTGGTTTCTTTCTCCATACATCATGCTGTTAGTTGTCATGCATATCGTAAGAGCCATCTAAGGAGGTTATTTTTGGGAGTAAAGGTGTTGGTTTTCCCATCGCATATACGCTCAACGGGTCCCAGAAGCCATGCTTACGTCCGATTTGTCAGGTCGAAAGGTGGAGATATCACAGCTAAACTGTAACCATGACAATATGACATGACACCATGACAATATTGTTGCATATGTGTGTGCAGTTTCGTTATAGCGTAACGACTGATACTCTCTAGGCTTCTTACTTGACAATTCTAAATGAAATGTCCTACTTATTACTCGTATCTATTTCACAACATCAAAGTGATAAATAGAGGCTAAATCAGTCACTACAACTTCAACGTGTTCACATATATCTGGTAACTTTATTAGCTATTCTTGTTCAAAGTGTCCAGAAGGTACAACATCAAATTACAACATCAAGGTGATAAATAGGGTATCCAATTTCTTGCAATGATTATACACGTCATAACACATACATATTATTCGCCTATAACCAGACGATCCAAGGTCTTGCACTACGTAATTCGACTTCAGAAATCGTCCCTCCAGCTACGTGTGTCAACTTCAGAAAGCTGACGTTGTATGTTCAACTATCTGATTCCACTATCTTGCAGTAGAGATACTAGTCGTCTCTCTGTTTGTCCAGCGTACGATAGAATAAAATATATCCAACTCTTAAAGAAAAACCCCGTGGTTCCAGCATACGATAGAATAATCTAACCCTTTAAAATCTCAGTGGCTTTAGACTCTCAAGTCTGAAACTATACTCTAACTCTCAACCACTGGACTGGTTTTGAGACTATCTTTCCTGGACACGTCTGTCCAGCTCGAATTCCCAGCTCTAACTGCCCCGAAAATTAAACTAACTACTTCCCGCTAAAACCTCTCCTTATGTCCCACAATTCTCACTCTTTCAACATTTAGGCGAGTCCCAAAATTATCTGCATTCAATCATTCAACAAACTACGTATTTCCTCACATTCCATTAAAACGTCTGCAGTCTAATCTGGCGCCAATCAGTATTTCTGCCGGCCTGGCCGTTTCTATTTCACTGGTCAACTTTCAGGTGACCGCGAGATACACATCTGCGTGTCACCATCTTTTGTATCGCTTGTTACCAGTAAACACTTTGACCGTTGCTTCGGGTACTCGTTTATTTGATACGATCTTAGTCTGGCGAAGAAACTACTCGTTGTATAATATCTTGCCACCTGTATTCCGTACGGTTGCTAGAGATGGTTATAAAACTAAACAGAGAACCCCACCCGGGTACATTTTGCGTCTCACATTCCTGTGGTATACAGTTAGAACAATACATTCCATTTTTTCGGACTACAGCAAGAATGTGAAAACAAACGCAGTAGAGCATTTCTCTGTATGTCGTGTATACTATTGGAATCAACCTAATTCCCCGTTTTTCCCTTACAAAACTTAGTAGCTTCCTACTCTGCATCGGGAAGTGACGTCGGTCATTGATTTCCGATGTACTGTGTACCAGATCAACTGCTGACTCTTAGATTTCCGATGTACTGTGTACAAGATCATGGGAAGTGAAAGCGGTGTACAAGATCGACTGCTGACTCTTAGATTTCCGATGTACTGTGTACCAGATCAACTGCTGACTCTTAGATTTCCGATGTACTGTGTACAAGATCGACTGCTGACTCTTAGATTTCCGATGTACTGTGTACAAGATCAACTGCTGACTCTTAGATTTCCGATGTACTGTGTACCAGATCGACTGCTGACACTTGGTTCAGCTAACTTTTCTCTTTAACGTAATCTTACTCTTTTCTTAGCAGATTTGTATGATATTATATCAGGGCTATTCAATTGGCGGCCCGCGGAGGCATTCTAAGTGGCCCGCGGATCAATGCTAAAACAGTAAAATATTTATAAAAAACTAAATGTATATAACTTTATTCGGACCTCTGGCCCGTGATGATCCCCATTTTCTACATATTGGCCCCCTAGTAAATATAGTTGAATAGCCCTGTATTATATTGTATTTCAAACTGCATCTTCTCGTGCACTAAATAAATTTGAAATGCTTTTTTTTCTGATGTTGAAAAGTAAATTTCTTTTGATATCAATCTCATTTATTAATTCTTGATTAGTTTCTCTAAATTTATTGAACGTGTAGTTTTATTAAAAATAATAGAATTGTAGTCGTCCATTGTCGATGTTCATTGTATACCGATCGCTATCATAAAATATCGCCTTATCTATTCTGCTATGATATGTATTCACAAATTATGTGATTTCACACCAATAAACACTTTAAAAGACGAAGATTTACATAATTTACAAATTATGTGATTTCATACCAATAAACACTTTAAAAGACGAAGATTTACATAATTTACAAATTATGTGATTTCATACCAATAAACACTTTAAAAGACGAAGATTTACATAATTTACAAATTATGTGATTTCATACCAATAAACACTTTAAAAGACGAAGATTTACATAATTTACAAATTATGTGATTTCATACCAATAAACACTTTAAAAGACGAAGATTCTGACAAGTGACAAGACCACTAGCAAGTTTTCAATCAGTATCAACAACAGCGAATTAAAAAGAAGCACCAGTTTTGAATATCTTGGTTCTCTTATCAACAATTACGATGGTTGCTATGACGAAGTCAGGAAGAGGTTGATTGTTATGACGAAGTCAGGAAGAGTTTGATTGTTATGAAGAAGTCAGGAAGAGTTTGATTGTTATGAAGAAGTCAGGAAGAGATTTATTGTTATGAAGAAGTCAGGAAGAGTTTGATTGTTATGAAGAAGTCAGGAAGAGTTTGATTGTTATGAAGAAGTCAGGAAGAGTTTGATTGTTATGAAGAAGTCAGGAAGAGTTTGATTGTTATGAAGAAGTCAGGAAGAGTTTGATTGTTATGAAGAAGTCAGGAAGAGTTTGATTGTTATGAAGAAGTCAGGAAGAGTTTGATTGTTATGAAGAAGTCAGGAAGAGATTTATTGTTATGAAGAAGTCAGGAAAAGTTTGATTGTTATGAAGAAGTCAGGAAGAGTTTGATTGTTATGAAGAAGTCAGGAAGAGTTTGATTGTTATGAAGAAGTCAGGAAGAGTTTGATTGTTATGAAGAAGTCAGGAAGAGTTTGATTGTTATGAAGAAGTCAGGAAGAGATTTATTGTTATGAAGAAGTCAGGAAAAGTTTGATTGTTATGAAGAAGTCAGGAAGAGTTTGATTGTTATGAAGAAGTCAGGAAGAGTTTGATTGTTATGAAGAAGTCAGGAAGAGTTTGATTGTTATGAAGAAGTCAGGAAGAGTTTGATTGTTATGAAGAAGTCAGGAAGAGGTTGGCTATCACGTCAAAGAAGCTGATACATATGTAAAACAAATGGATGAGCTGCTGAAAAACAACAAAACTAATATTCCTAAGAGCTTGCATATTCCCAGTGGGTGTGAATATGGGTGTGAATCCTGGACAATCACTAACACAGGGAGAAGTAAAATAGCAACATTTGAAACATAGTGTTACAGAAAAATCTTCAGGTTACCATGGACCAAAAAATCACCAATGCAGCCATCCTGAGAGAAAAGAATGTAAATGAAAAGTGGCTAAACAGCATGGTTCTTTACAGAAAACAAATTTATTTTAGCAAACTAAATGATACAGACACTATTATCACAAATGCCACATTACAGCAGAGAGAGGTATCAAAGAATAGTTTCCACGTATGTTTCCAACAACTGTATACATTGTAGCAAAATTGTGTAGTTGTAGAAGGGAACTACTTCAAAGGAAATGTAGTGTACATAAATATATTGTTACTTAGTTTCATATAATTCTCTGATTATGGAAACATTTTCAAGCTACCACGTATAATTCTCTGATTATTGATCATTTTTGATCAAATTATTGATATCAAACCTCGTATATTTTCAGTACAAACTATCGCTGTCAATCCTAGTATATGTCTCAATACCAATGATTCATACAAACCTTATATAATTCTCAGCACCAATCATTGCTGTCAAACCTCGTATAATTCTTTTAACCCATGTTTGCTGTCAAACTTCGTAAAATTCTCAGTACCAATCATTGCTGCCAAGCCTCGTATACTTCTCAGTATTAATTATTGGTAAACTCACTAGGTAAAATGACATATGTGCATTTCGGGGAAACTAGGATTTGGTTTGATTATGATAAAATGGAAGGTAAGTGTCCTTGTCAGAGATTTCTTTCGTAATTCCAATTTTTATAGTTCCAACTTTCATAATTCCAACTTTCGTAATTCCAACTTTCATAATTCCAACTTTCATATTACAACTTTCATAATGCTAACCTTCATAACTCTAATTTTCATAACTAATTTTGTTGATTATCAGTTCGCCAGTAGATCTTGTACTATGTTCTGATTTAAAACGTGTTTTCTTTGATTTGACCAGTATATATTTTATGTATGTTTCTCATAGAAATATTACCTTTACCTTCTGAAATATGGATTTCTTCTCAAAATAGTACTTTTAAAACTCCCCATTGAGAAGAAGTATGAGCTATGTTGCTTGTCATTTCTTTGAATGTAGACATAAATCATATTTAACAATTTTAAAAAAATTCATTACCAATTTTTAATCGATCCACAGGTTACATATGGATACAAAACTACGTGGCGTCTTTTACAAGATCCTTACGTTTGTTTGTTTGTTTGTTTTTTCTAATTTAATCATTTTCGGTGTTTATATTAATATGCCCATATAATGATGTTTTCGATCGAAAGTGTAATATGTTCACATGACTTCTGACTTGATTTTGATATGTTATTATATCAATTTTGTAAGTTATAGATAAGTTTTAAAAAGGTGTGGTATGTTACGCTATTTTTCCTTAAATGTTAAAATTTTTTTTTAATTTTCCATTATAGGTTGTTATAATCTACTTTTGTCGCATTAATTATTTTAACCTGGCAATATCGGACAACATACCTATGCAGATTTACGTAAATTTGTAAGATAGATTCGACAAAAATGACTGATCGAAGTCTTAGATCTACTTTCAAATCTCATAGAACCGGTCCGATTATTTGGGAATAACAAACATAATTGAATCATTATGCCTATATACTATATGACTACATTTTGTATTCGTAATTGGATTATCTAAAAAACTGATACAGTTTGAGTGAAAGCTATTCATTCGGACGTTTTGTAAGTTGACAGCTTATGTTCAAAATTGTTTTTCATTTTTTCGATTTATAAATTATATTTATTATTTAAAATGTTTTTCAATAATAAAAGCAATTTTATTCAAAATAAACTTGTGATAAGTACATTCTCTGTTCATTTATGTTTCAAAAAATATATATCATTAAAATTAAAATATATTTAGAACTACTATTTCTTGTTCCCGTGACAGAAGTGCACACCAAAAAATAACCCAAAATATTAATTCCGCTCAAACGCTAGAACTCGTCGGTAGCATAGCAAAAACTTATTGTGAACAACTTTATCGAAAGATATGACACCGTGTTGACGAAATTACTAAAAGATAGAGGTTAGGGAGGGCGAGCAAGAAACAAACAAAGATACACGTGAGAAACAAACATGATACAGTGAAATACACCATCAAGACACGAGACAGAATATGTTGGAGGCACGCTGCAGCCAACCTTCGTGCGAATACCGCACGTGATGATGATGAGCATATTCTATTCTGTTATTTACAAGGAAGTCAATGCTGAACTAAACTGACTTATGACATCTCCTGCAGTTTTACTTGTTTCCATGCGTATTACTGTTATCTTTCTCTTCTTTTTTTCTGCGTTCGTTTTCAAACTCCTGCAGATTAGCAGGATGTAGTCCGTAGAACTGAATACGTTGTGTCATGGTTTACAGCATTGTTGCGATATCTGCGCCTTTCGGCCTGACACATCCGACTTCAGCATGACTTTGGGTCACTGACCCTATATGGAATGGGACAGCCAACTCTATCCCATAACCTCCTTAGTCGCCTTTTACGACATGCCTGGAAGGTAAACAGTGTTGCTATTCTTTGCTCCTATTTCAGGCCCCGGCAACACACCGTTGATCTTTCTCTTGAAACTAATCAACATGGCCGAGAGACAGTTACTACAATGCACATTCTCCGTAAACCCTGCACAGGCAAGAAATCGCGGAAAATTGTTGTAGTTTCCCATTACCCATTTGAACATTTTACATTGGCCTGATTCCTGGCTTCATGTGAAGACACACAGATTATCTTCATCATTTAGGATGAAGTGACAATTCGGCATATTGAAATTATTTTTGGTACGATATATTTTCAGTGCAAATACACACAGTGAGAAAAAAAAACACAGTGAAGTCCAAAACCTGTTCGAAGAAAATACGAAGAAAACAAAATA
Source organism: Meghimatium bilineatum (assembly GCA_034231615.1). Classification (NCBI taxonomy): domain Eukaryota; kingdom Metazoa; phylum Mollusca; class Gastropoda; order Stylommatophora; family Philomycidae; genus Meghimatium; species Meghimatium bilineatum. The sequence continues at coordinate 66,751,555 of CM067321.1, forward strand.
ATAACATCGGATAAAGGGAAAATACAGACAAAGATAACAATTAACAATTTAGAATTAGAGGACATTACAAATTTCCAGTATTTGGGCACAAACATAAACAGATCAGGAGACTACGTTGTCGAAATCAAAAGAAGAATTGAAACTTGTTCAAATAAGAAATCTTTGGCAAAGTACCAGCAGAATAACAAAGCTATGTATGATCAGAACATGCGTATTTTCAGTGGCCAAATACGGTTGTGAGGCATGGACATTAAATAAAACAATAGCGAAGAGAATCGCCGTTTTCAAATGAGCTGCTACAGAAATATATTTAGGTATACTTATGGACAAATCAAGAAGTGTGAAGGTTAATAAACGTCGAAGATGGATGCCTGCTTAACAACATTTCAATAAGTAAGACTTTTTTTGTTGTGTGTTTTAAAAAAAATCATATAAAGAGACATAACAGTATCGAAAGATTAATAGTAGAAGGCAGAGTTAACGGCATCAGGGGAAGAGGGCGATCAAGGCGACGATTGTACAGTGTTATATAAGATTGCTCAAAAATGTCTCTAGTTGCGGCAGGTTAACTCGCCCAGAATCACGTAGTGTTCAGATAATCCATAAGGAAGACCACATTCTGGGAAGAATATGTCACATGATGATGAGGTTGTCATTCTTTTCTGAACAGTCCGTATACAGAAGTAGCGTTGTTATTGTTATTATATATTGATCCTCAGGAATTACGAACTATTAGCTTTTATCTGCTATGTGCGATGAGTTGTTTCTCCAGAGATTTGTTTACTGCTCAGAAGACTAACTCTTGGCAGTATGCAATGAAGTATCCTACTCAGAAGTGGTAAGAGGCGTAGAGGATATCGATCAGATACTTTAAACGTCCGAGATGCATTGTGTTCCCATATGCGCCGCAGAGCTGAATCAATAATCGTTGCGCTTCAAATCACAGTTATGTCTTACGTAATGTATTAGCAATGCTCTTGTATAATGCATATATATCTATCTTGATATGAAGACATGAAAATTTCTTGGACAGCCAAGAAAACTAATGTAGAAGTTCTCAGAGATGCTGGAGTAAAACGGAAAATTATAGCAAAAATTAGAAACAGACAAGATTTTTACGGCTTGTGATGAGAATAATAAAAAGCTTTCCACCGGAAAGAACAAGGGGAGAAAAGACAAAGGAAGACAAAGAGATAAATTACTGGGTGGGTTGTCACTGTGGCACAAAACAAAGCCCCCAACTGTACTTATTAACATCACAAGAGACAGAAAGTGGTGAAGAAGCATAATCGCCTACTCCACTCGGCATGACACTTACTTGATTGATTGATCTATGTTGAGTGTCCCTTACATTACGATGTCCTCACTACCACTAATGGTTCTGAGAAAGCTGTCCAACCTCTTACTGTGTCATGGTCAGAAGGTCTTCGATGTCCTTTAATTTATCGCAGCCGTGGTCTACATCTTTCAACTTGTTCTTTTTTTGGAAGTCTTACCCTCCATGAATACTCTTTCGAACGATGTGTGTATTTTCAAAATATGCGAGTTTGTGTTGTTTTTGGTTAGTTTTTAGAAACTAATCTTCTATTTTCAGGTCTTTACGGACATCTGCGTTGTATTGTCTTTGTGCCCATAATATTATGAGACCTTTCTATAACATTTCAAATGCTGATATGTTCTATTCCTTTGCAAATGCCATTGTTCACGTCTTGCAACTGTATAAAGTATTATCTCTTAATAGTTATAACATTTCTTTTATGTATTTCAAAGAACAATTCTTTGTATTTTCTTTGTGCAATGTAATTCAATAAAAGGTTATACTGTTATAAAACAGAATAACATTAGTACTTAAATAGAGCACATCTTTATGAAGTTTCACTTGAACACAACTGACAGACTATCACTAAGGGGATATTGGGTGTAAACAAGAACAAATATAAATTGTGTTTTTTTTAAATGTTTACACCGTATAGCCCCTTGGTCTGTCAGTTGTATTTAAGTGAAACTTTAAAAACATGTGTTCTACGTAAGCACTACATGCTAATGTTATCCAAGTACATGTCTCGCTTTTTTATGTGTATAATGTCATTCAAATACAATTCAAAGAAGCTGAATAGTTAATAAATAATAGCCAAATACATAAAACAATAGGGAGGCTGGGTATGATAATGTACGTGTACGAAAAAAGATAGAGATGAAAGTAATCAGTTATCAGTGAAGAACGTGTGTTTTCTCTGTTGAGGGAAGAACGTGTGTTTTCTCTGTTGAGGGAAGAACGTGTGTTTTCTCTGTTGAGGGAAGAACGTGTGTTTTCTCTGTTCAGGGAAGAACGTGTGATTTCTCTGTTGAGGGAAGAACGTGTGTTTTCTCTGTTGAGGGTAGAACGTGTGTTTTCTCTGTTGAGGGAAGAACGTGTGTTTTCTCTGTTGAGGGAAGAACGTGTGTTTTCTCTGTTAAGGGAAGAACGTGTGTTTTCTCTGTTGAGGGTAGAACGTGTGTTTTCTCTGTTGAGGGGAGAACGTGTGTTTTCTCTGTTGAGGGAAGAACGTGTGTTTTCTCTGTTGAGGGAAGAACGTGTGTTTTCTCTGTCAAGATTCGAACATTATAAAATCAACAATTAATATTAAGACTTAAATTGTTTCCTGGCTTGGTTTGTTCTTCAAATGAGACAGAACGAAACAAATATTGGAAAGTCCCCTGCTTGATCATGCAGTTTCAGAATCGCGAACATAATTAATAATGGTGTTGTTCATACATCATAAGTGATAATGTCCATTTGTTACATCCATTTTGTGACACTCAGTTAACGTTATCTCCTTGACTACAACTTTCGTATGTGGTTGATAAGGACAATGGTGACTTTACAAGTCCTTGGGTAGTTTCGACATTAAATGCCCACTTTCGATAATGTTTCATCTGTCCTTCATCTTGCTAGTGTCTGCTGTTGAGCTGTTGTATTTCTGGGTTTTTTTCACGTAATGTACACAAGCCGGATATATATCTGTAGGGGCCTGTCTTCGTCTGCGATGTTAATGGTATGTATCTCCACATTCTCTGTGTTAATATGTCAATATGGAAGACCAAGTATCGTACATAAGTTATATCTTCTTCTTCTTCTTCTTTCTGTCCTCATGTACCTTTCGGTGTTGAGGGGAGAGTGAGTGTACGGTCTTTTGCCCTTCTATTTGCCTCTTCTGCTGTTATATTTCCGAGTGTCTCTAATACACTATCTATCCACCTTTTATGAGGGCGTCCAATAGCTCGACTGTTTTCGTATAGTTTGTTGTGTTTTTTTGGATAATACTTTGCTCTTTCTGTCTGGTTATGTGGCCGTACCATTTAACTTGTTGTTTCTGGATGTATTCTATTGTTGACTTGATCCCCAATTGTTTCCTTAGTGCTTCATTCCTGATTTTGTCTCTCAAGCTAAATTACGGTAATCTTATGAATTGTTCTAGAATCCAATGTCCAAGTTTGACACTGATAACACAATGTTGGTAAGAAAATGGTGTTGAAAAGCGCTTTCTTTGTTTCTAGTGTAATATCTTTGTTTCTTAGTAAAGGTGTTAATTGACCAATGACATGACTGGCCTTATTATATCTTGCGTTTATTTCTGCTTCTTGTTTATTGTCACATCTCAATGTGCTGCCCAGATATTTGAATTCATCTACTTGTTTTAGTTGTTTATTGTTTATCTGTATGTTGATGTTCTCCTTTTCTCTTGCAATATTCATTACTTCTGTTTTGTCTATGTTGATTTTCATTCTAAATTGCTTGCCTGCTGTGTCTATTATGCTTAGGTGGTTTACTTGGGATTGCCCATTTAGGTGGTTTACTCGGGATTGCCCATAATTTCTATGCGCTGACCAAATACTCTTGTGACAGCTGGCTTATAATCATATAGTAACGTAATAATATCACAACTCTACTGCGAACCTATCTAAATATATATGAAATGGCAAAAGCTGAGAGATTTTTATCTAGTCCTAACTATCGGGTAACGATAATGACCATTTAAGTAGTAGTCATAGTAATGGTATCATCTTTGACATTTTAAAACTATGAAACAATGACATATAATTGGATACTAACTACAGACAACTATCATAAACGAGGGACACAATATAGAATAAGCTCTCAATATAAGCTCGACCGAAACTAAATATCAGTCATCAAGACCAACTTCGTAACCAATTTCTGACGATTTTTCTTTTTTTGGAATGGCTTCTCGTATAGTTCCTTTGTTGACGCTGGTGAGTATTTTAACCGACACAAAATATATTTGTCCTATGAATTAGCCACATTGCATGCGTTTTTATTCATAAGTACTCATTTAGCCTAAAAAGTTACCAAAACTATGTATAAATGTATAGAATTAAAATATTGGTTGAATATAGTGTATATACATCATCAGAAAACGCCGCTGGACTTACATCGGCCACATACTTAGAATGAAGGAAGATATAATTCCACGACAAGCCTTCATGTGGACACCAGACGGAAAAAGTAAAACAAGGAAGACAAAAAACAACGCTCAGAAGAACATGTATGAATGAACTAAAATCAACAGGCATAAATGCACAAGACCTGCAATCCTTGGCAACTTATCGACAGTCATAGAAAACTACGGCATCCGCCCTATGTGCAAAACTTGGCAAAAGAGGAACTGACTGACTGATAGTATATATGATATAATATAGAATTTGTACAGCTGATGGGAATTGAAACAGGTCTGTTTTAGCGGCACCCAATCGCCTTGCAACTGAAGTAAAATGGTTTTCCGTACTTGGCTAACCACATCCCCCAAAAGTGATGTGATCTCGTGATATACTCAAGTCACTGAGAACGGACCAATTGAGACAAGGACTATTAATTACAACAACTGGTTGTTCAAGAGTATAGTCCGTTCTCAATGTCTTGATGAGATCACATATTTTTGGGTATGTGGTTGGTCAAGCACGGAAAACCTGTTTACTTGAGTTGCAAGGCGATTCGGTGCTGCTAGAACGGACCTGGTTCAATTCTTCTCAGCTGTAGGAATCATTTTCATTTATCCTCATGCTTCCTACATCATTTTATTTGTATAATTATATAATATATAGTATATAGGATATATAATATAGGATATAGCATACATTATATAGTATATAGGATATATAATATAGGATATAGCATACATTATATAGGATATAGTATATATGATATAGTTTATAATTATAGTTATAGGTTATATAGAATATAGAATATAGTGTATAGGATATAGGAAACATGATATAGGATAAAGTATATAGGATATTGTATGTAGGATATAGTATATATGGGAAATAGTATATATGATACAGTATATAGTATATAGGATATAATATATAGGATATAGTATATAGAATTTAGTATATATGATATAGGACATAACATACATAGTATAGGATACAGTATATATGATATAGTATATAAGATATAATATATTGGATATAGTGTATAGTATATAGGGTATAGAATATATTGTATAGAATATAGGGTATAGGATATAGTGTATAGTATAAATAATATATGATACAGCATATGGTATACAGTATATAGGATACGATATGTATATTATAGTATAAAGGATATGATATGTAACCCTGGCCATGTGTGGGTTGGAGACAACGAAAGGGCAGACTCATTGGTAGGTCATGTTGTTGATTATGATGCAGAACAGCGAAGAGATAGAATCGATCTAATATGGGCAGTTCAGACAAGCGTATTGTATTCGTGAACAGTGGCTTGAGGTTGTCAGAAGATCGAATTTCGAAGGTCTCACATTTATTTTTGATTCTGATCATCGGGTGTTCAATGAAATAAGAGAGAAGATAGACTGGCAAGATCTGCCATTGTATTGAGTGACAGGTCAATGGACCAGGTCGATATATTGAACTCTTTACCAGAAACTACTCGGTCAAAAGAAATTAAAGAGAATGATTTCCTTTTTCATATCCAGAATCGAGGATCTGGAATTTGTGAAGTCGCCAGAGATGAACGTCATTATTGACTTAAGAAATGTTTGTCAACCAATAGAAAACTGGAAGTGTCAGCCGTCGTGTAATTGCGGATACACTCAGGGGAGGGGGGTATACATCGGAGTACCTAATTCTGTGTCTTGTATGCATTGATGATAATCTATCAACTAACGAACGAACTAACAATTTTGACATGTGTGTATTCCATAGATTGCGATGCATTTTGGACAAATACTGGCACAAGCTGTTGACCCCTTGTGTATTGAAAAGGTATATCATGTTATTTATTTATCTAAAACCTCGGTGAACAGTGAAACTACAAGTGTCAGACTCAGCTCCTGTTCCATCCTTGATAACATCATTGAAATACGCCTATGAAACTGGTTTTAAAACTGGTGAAAAAAATAGTCCCTCGTCAATTATATAGTTCGGTGAACTCTTAGCGATTCATCCTTCAAATGTGACGCTAGTTGAGATGTTCAGTGATTTTCATTTGTCAGTTTGTTACGAAAGCAAAAGAAAATCACGAGACAATTCAACTAGCGACATTTTTTAAAGGATGAAACCGATGACTCCACGTGACCATATACTTGACATGTGACTCATTGGGACAGATATAGTATAAGTAGGAAGTGTTACATAAACCAATTTAAATAAATTACGCACACTATTTTGATAAAACTTCATTATCTATCCATGTTAATATTGATTTTTCTACCCGTATTATCGCTGTTCACACTCGTTTCTCTGTTTTCTATTATTTTCTGAGTTTACATTTATTATTCAAATCTATTGCTATTCAAGTCCCCCGCCCACCCCCCCCCCAGTAAATTTTGTATTTTTCACAAGCTTATGCTTAGTTTTAGTGATGAGTGTACACTAACACAAAAGGTCTGAATGTCTCCGAAGTGACCCATCAGATCAGCCACCATGTAACAAAAGACAATTAGTAGGTGATGCACATATAGATATATATATTGGGCCGTGATACACATATAGATATATATACTGGGCCGTGATACACATATAGATATATATACTGGGCCGTGATACACATATAGATATATATACTGGGCCGTGATACACATATAGATATATATACTGAGCCGTTATTCTTGTGAAAGAACAACATCACCATATCTTTGCAATTTTATTTTAAATTCTTTCGAGTAGGATGCTTCTTCTTATAGCATTGTGCACCGTTGAGAGCTTGAGTGTTCTCCGTATGATATAAAAATCTGGAGGAGACACCTCCCAACCGAAAAACTTTGCACAAACGGATAAAATAACTTTATTTCTTGCAATTTTAGCGACCAGGTGGCGGGGGGTGGGGATTGATAGATCATATGTGTTTCTAGCATGTAGAATTATTATTTACTACGCCTCACGTTTTATTATTAAAAAGTGTTTAAAATATTCTTTATAACGAATAATTTTTTCAGGTATGTCCAGAGGATACGTTTTGCAGAGTTGTAGCTGATTGTCCGACACCGCAATCGTGTTCTCTCACGGCCGAGTGTTTAGGTAAGTTGAGACTCAATAAGAGACTTGGATTTCACTGGGAGATTGTTAGATACTGCTAATTTTTAGTAGACTATATAATTCCATATAGTCTCCTGTTACATTATTCTGAAAACCACAAATATCGCACGGGATCAATAAACTATAACGTAACGTATTCTATTCTGACGACTACATCCAACAAACAAATAAGTGATTCAACAGCAGAAGAAGTAGCTATTAAGAGATGCATTCGCGTAGCCGAATGTAGTTAAGAATGTGACCGATTCGAGTTAAACAATTGGCCGAACGGAGTTAAGAACATGACGATTAGAGTTAAGCACTTCACCTAAGTGAATTAAGCACTTGGCGGAATGTAGCTAAGAATGTGGCCGAATGGTGCTGCTAACTTGGCCGAATGGAGTTAAGAACCTGGCATATTGAAGTTAAGCACGTAGTCGAATGGAGTTTCTAGCACGGCATAATGGAGTTAAGAACCTGCCATATTGGAGTTTAGCCTGTATTCGAATGGAGCTTCTAGCATGGCCGAATGGCGTTTAAAACGTCGACGGGTGGAGTTAAGAACGTGATCGAATGGAGTTAAACACGTGACCGAACGGAATGAAGAAAGTGGCCGAAAGATTAGAACTCGTGGCGCAACTAAGTGGTTCTCAAAATATTTCTTCTGTGACCACCATTTGTGACTATATTTCTTCTATGGCCTTCTTTCTACGTAAAATAAAAATACAGTCATATATTCTCTTCTCAAGTAATCAAGCTTTTTTTAGCTTCATAGCCATACATCTTAATTATTTTTGTTCAAAAATTTAAATTTCTGTGGCGCTCCTCGGCTGTTCTGTCGTCGACACCTCCTCCATTTTCCAAATTGCTCTCTTTTGCCCCAAGCAAGTCTCCATGCCCCCAGAAGAGTGGGGAAAATATGGCCCACTTTGAGTACCACTTCTCTATTCCACAACCAAATGAGGCAGCTGATGCCCTGGCAAAATCAGGAGGTAAAATTCAGTTATCCTCTGCCATATGGTGAGGCCAAATCACTAATTATCAACAATTATACATCACAGTGGAAGAAAAATATGAATATTGATCAGAAACTAGACAAAATAATCAACATTCATAGGTAACAATAGACCATCAACTTCCGACTTAGACCTGGACACTACAGATTCCAGTGTCACCTGTAACGAATCAGGATGTCCCACACATTTTTTTGCTAAATAGGCATGCAGACTCCTAAACTCCTATTCATAGACTCCAGATTACAAAGAACTGAGAGTCACAACATGGCCACACTGGACTGAACTGTGGAAAAAACTTTTGCTACTGGCCTGAAATCCTAGCAAGATCTGATCGCACAAGAAGAAGAAGAAGCAGTCTACAACCACGTCTACATATTTAAATTTTAAGTCTCGTACATTTCGTTTAAACAAGTAACACATATTTTATATTCACAGAACACATCTGGGACAGCCATAATGGACTGTGCGGTATTGGAGAACCTATTCTTGTTGACAGAGGTGACCATTGGTCTGATTTTCTTTGTTTCGAGGAGTCTCCATGCCCATATTCGACATACTGCAATACAGAACTACAGGATACATATGCCACATGCTGCAGATCTGATATGAGTAAGAAATTAAATCTGATATTACATGTTGATATTTCCTTGTCGAATAATTACTACCAAGACCATATGGTCAGGTAGTCAAAATGTCAGATCATGTCAATCAAATATGATTTATTCTCGTTAAGTTCATCATTTCAGAGAAACATTTTACTGTCCAGCTCACAAGCTGTAACTTGTGATAGTGTTACATTTCAAATCCATTTTTAATTTGGTTAACCTTCATGTTTATTTTCTGTGAGACTGATATGCGCCAGATATGAATAATTTCACAATTTCTTTCCGCAGATCAATACTAAATATCACTAGATGTTAGCGCAGTTAACCTAATCCACAAATCAATATTAATCAGATGTTAGAGTAGGTAATCTTTACCGGTAATTAATGTTATAGCATGTTTCTCTAGCTTTGCCCTCAAACAAATGAATTTATCTGATTAATCGTCTAACGTATTAGTGCCAATTTTTGTATACGATATTATATTTGACATTATATATACACAATCAGTATACACTTTATTTTGTGTATCATGTTCAGTTTTAAAAACGAATGAAATCCTTTGATCACTGTCACCATACAAATTACTGTGTATCCATAAAAAAAATGTTATCACTTCATAAATTACACCAGATACAACATTAAACACCGTCTGTCTTGTGTTCAAGAGCACAAACAATGCAATTTTACTCTTAAATCACGTCAATCGTATCATAAACCAATCATGTGTAAATGTTACCATGTAATTGACTGCAAATATATTCAAATATGTGTGTGATATATGTGTTGACAAGTACACTTTTTATGTATATCATAAATAAACAAAAAAATGAAACTTAAGACTGCATTTTTTTAAATGCTAAATTAATAGGGTTCAAATTCACACTCAAAATTTCATTTATGTGCGCTATATATTTCCTGAGATACATCATTTTGAAGTTAGGCTATAGTTAACCAACTTGTATAACTCTTTGCTATTTGTTACATAATAACGATTGTACGAAGTACTACTAATGTATAACAAATCTATAACATTTGCGCATTTTCAAAACAGACACCCCCCTTCATTTATTTTCAGTAATTTCAAAATTTTAATGTTCTTCTTTTCCTCTGTCCATGAAATTCGTATGATATTTCTGTAGCACTTCATCTCAAATGCCCCTAAATAGCACTTCTCGTTTCTGTAGCACTTCATTTCAAATGAATTGATTCTTTTGGATATTGTCTTGTTTAAAGTCTAATTCTCGCATCCATATGTTGCCGCGGCGAAAACATTTGATCTTAAAAGGGTTATTTTTTGGTGTCGTTATTACTACTTTGTCATGGTTTTTTTCTTTTTTTTAAATGTGAGTGTTGTAAACTGCGAGCCTTCTTCCAATCTCGACTGAACAGTTTATATTTGCTCCTAGATATTCGAATTTGTTTACACATTCTAGAATCGATGTGTGTGTTCTAATGCAGGCATACTTAGAAAATCAAGCCAAATCTACATATGTTTAACAATTACTGCCCCCGTCATCCTCTATTCACATAATGTCCTGAACTAATATTACACAATGCGCTACGGAGAACGTACAACTGCTCAGTGAGGGCAGATAACAGTTATATAAAAATCTTTTTTTTAAATTTGCTATAACAAAACCAGCGCTGCACTGGAACTCGCTGAAATTAAGTGTTTTGGAAAGAGCGAATAACATTGCAAAGTATAATAGAAAGAAAAACAAACAAACGAGATTGATTTCGGACCTCATAGACATGATTGAAGAACACAATCCAGTATACAAAATGTTATGGGGCGATAGTTGAAGCTTATGTTTCGCATGGACTAAAAGAGAAAACATAAAAAACATTGCTTATCATTGTGTCATTTCTGTTTATCATATGACATTAGTCACATCTCTACATAAGAAAATCCTTCAATTGAATTCCCGTACACCAACTTGGTCCGGGTCCACAAAATTTGTTTGAAAATATGTTATTCATATTTGGAAATCATGAATAACAAATTCGCAATATACATTACAAACAATATAGAATTATTATTATTGTGGATTTCGAAAAATTGTTTTGTTATATTGGAAAATTTGTTATAAAAGAATGCTTTATAGGAGGATTTCATTGCATTTGTATGATAATTTAACTTTTTCTAGCTGCTGGAGTAATAATTGTAACTGTTATTGACTGCTTCAGGTTACCAAGATAAGCCAGGAACGTGCCCCGTCTATAACATCGTTGAAGATTTCAATTGTGTCGATACGTGCAACAATGATGGCGACTGTGACGCTGACTACAAATGTTGCCAGATCGGTTGTCGTAAAGAGTGTGCCAATCCCAGAGATAAATAAACGTTCAGGTAAATTTGTATATTATTATCCTCACATCAATTATTCTTTCCAGTGGTAAGAATTTCTTCTTCTTCTTCGTTAATTCTCAAACTACTACGGATTAACAGGAAGTAGTCCTGGGAACAAAATGTGATCTACCAAAGTTTACAGCTTAGCTGTAACTCTGCGCCTTTCGGCCTGACACATTCGATTTCTACATGACTTCTGAGTCGCTTTGATCCTATGTGTGATAGTACAGCCAAATTCCCACCACAACCTCCTTAGTCGCCTCCTACGACATGTCTGGTAGGTAACAGTATTGCTATTCGCTGCATCAATCTGGACCCGAGCAGGACGAACTTGACCTTTCTATATGATAATCTCTTTGCTGCTTATACATTCTAAAGGTAAATCCTCCTCCATAAGGTGGTGGACTGAGAGTAATCAGGTGACCATGAAGACACAGAATACATAGACATAAAGTGTCTTCAACTTGTAGATATTATTGTAATGTAGAAGTCGACTGATGGCCCATATATTACTAATCATGGCAACCATTTCTGAATGTCCAATCGACTTATGTATCTATACAGTATTGTGCAGTCATTGGTCTATTTAACAGCTGTTCTCACCCTATGGGTCGCGACTCCTTTGGAGGGCGAACGCCCCTTTCCCATGGGCCGCCTAAGATCATAAGAAAACACATAGGCCTATTATGAAGTAGCAACGACAATAACTTAATGGTTGGGGGTTACCACAACATGACGATCTGTATTAAGCGGTCGCAGCATTAGGAAGGTTGAGAACCATTAGACTCTAGTAGGACTAGGGTAAGATTTTGTAAAGTACTTAAGTACGGTAAGATTATGGGAAGAATTGTTGCTAGACTCATAACCAGGAAACTAGAGATGAGATTAAATGTGATCTCTCAAATAATCTAAACGCATACAGACTCATAAGAGACAGTGACAAATGCAGCAGGTCTTATATGTGAAGTTTATGAAGGTTTTCAGAATAAAAAGAAATATGTAGTTGCAGCGATAAACCTAGAAGATGCGTACAATAGAGTTAGTTACACCCATCTTATTAACATGTTAAAGAAACAAAATATCCATCCCTGGATCAAACGCTGGATATAAAATGTGTTCATCTGTAGAAACGCTGCTCTGAGGTGCGGATCCTGGACGCCTGAGTTCAGAACAATAGCGCGTGGTCTGCCACAAGGATATCTTTTGCATGGCGCTGTTTAATGTGTATACGTTAAAAATTGCTCAATTGCAAACCTCAAGCATTTTTGGAATTCTAACATAAGCTGATGATACCCCACTATACAACATGGGCAGGTATAGAACAGATATCGCTAACAATATACAGTGCGGAAAAGATAAATTGTCGATATGGTGCAGAACATACAACGCCGAAATAACGCACTAGAAAGCAGAAGTCGTCTTTATTGTTTTGATTCTTGTCTGATAACTGTTTGATTTGAAGTCTGACCAACCTATGTTCAGTAGCCTTCTAAGACATTTATTTAAACCTGCAGATTAGCTGTATGTATTTCTGAGAACGAAATACGTTGTCTCATGGTTTACAGCTTTGCTGCGATATCCGCAGCTTTCAGATTCACATATCCGGCTCCGCAATGGCTTCTTGGGTTTTTTTTATTCCATATGGAATGGTACAAACACCAGCCACAAGGATTATTTGTCTGTGAATATAAGATTCTATGTCTGTGAATATAAGGATTCTATGTCTGGGAATATAGGTATTCTACGTCTGTGAATATAGGGATTATATGTGTGTGAATATAGGGATTATATGTGTGTGAATATAGGGATTATATGTATGTGAATATATGGATTATGTTAGTGCACATTGGGAATCTATGTTTATAAATATAGTGATTCAACGTGTGTGTGAATATAGGGATTATATGTATGTGAATGATCCCACTACATAGCCTCCTTAATCGCTTCTTGGGAAATGAATGGAAGAGAAACAGTGTTGATATTCTTTGCTCTCGTTTCATGCCATGGTAACAGACGGGAGAGAAGACGACTCTCATTCAAATGGAATCTTTATGTGTCACTATAGGCATTATATGTATGTGAATAGTCATTCTGTATGTGTGAATAGTCATTCTGTATGTGTGAATAGAGTCATTCTGTATGTGTGAATAGTCATTCTGTATGTGTGAATAGAGTCATTCTGTATGTGTGAATAGAGTCATTCTGTATGTGTGAATAGAGTCATTCTGTATATGTGAATAGAGTCATTCTGTATGTGTGAATAGAGTCATTCTGTATGTGTGAATAGAGTCATTCTGTATGTGTGAATAGTGTAATTCTGTATGTGTGAATAGTGTCATTCTGTATGTGTGAATAGTGTCATTCTGTATGTGTGAATATATGGATTCTCTGCGTGTGCATGTATGTATCGATGTATATAAATATAGTAGCTCTATGTGAATCTTCTTCTTCTTCTTCTTCTTTCTGTCCTCATGTACCTTTCGGTGTTGAGGGGAGAGTGAGTGTACGGTCTTTTGCTCTTCTATTTGCCTCCTCTGCTGTTATATTTCCGAGTGTCTCTAATACACTATCTATCCACCTTTTACGAGGGCGTCCAAAAGGTCTCCTGTTTTCGTATCGTTTGTTAAGTGTTTTTTGGATAATACTTTGCTCTTTCTGTCTGGTTATGTTGCCGTACCATTTAACTTGTTGTTTCTGGATGTATTCTATTGTTGACTTGATCCCTAATTGTTTCCTTAGTGCTTCATTCCTGATTTTGTCTCTCAAGCTAACTCCAATCATACGTCTCACACATTTCATTTCAGTGGTGTTAATCTTATGTATTGTTCTAGAATCCAATGTCCAAGTTTGACACTGATAACACAATGTTGGTAAGAAAATGGTGTTGAAAAGCGCTTTCTTTGTTTCTAGTGTAATATCTTTGTTTCTTAGTAAAGGTGTTAATTGACCAATGACCTGACTGGCCTTATTATATCTTGCGTTTATTTCTGCTTCTTGTTTATTGTCATATCTCAATGTGCTGCCCAGATATTTGAATTCATCTACTTGTTTTAGTTGTTTATTGTTTATCTGTATGTTGATGTTCTCCTCTTCTCTTGCAATATTCATTACTTCTGTTTTGTCTATGTTGATTTTCATTCCAAATTGCTTGCCTGCTGTGTCTATTATGCTTAGGTGGTTCTGCAGGTTTTTAATGCTGTTGTGGAATAAAACCTGGTCATCTGCAAAAAGCAGTTCGATTGCTTAATTAGAATTTTCTGTTTTGTTTATATGGTCCATGTATGTAATAAAATGTAGTGGGGATAATACACATCCCTGTTTTACTCCTGTGCTAATCACAAAGTCCTCTGTGTAGCCTGCTGCTGTTCTTATAGTGCAACTGCTGTTGTTATAGAGACTTCTACAAACATTAATTAAATGTTGGCATACTGAAGTTAAATGTTTAATGTTTCCCATAGTTTCTCTCTGTTTATTCAGTCAAATGCTTTCTCTTGATCTACGAAGGATATATATAAATTTTGGTTGTATTCTATTGACTTCTCTGCCAACTGTTTAAGAATAAATATTGCATCAGTACATCCTCTGTTTCTGCTAAAACCCATTTGTGTATTGCTAATTTGTTGTTCTATTACAGGTCTCAGTCTTTTCTCTACTATTTTTGCATATAGTTTTCCTGCATGGCTTTTGAATAATGGATAAATAAAACAACACTAGAATTTCAGGATTTTGCCGATGATCTTGCACTATTGAGTGAAAACCATCAAGATGCAAAAACAAAAACTAATATATTAAAACTCATTGTAGGACAAATAGGTCTCCAAATCAACTCATCAAAAACAAAAATTATGGACTTCACCAATTGCCCTAACGCAATAACTTTAAATGGACAACAACTTGAAAAGGTACACAAATTCTCCTATCTAGAAGCAAATTAACACTCGACGGTGTTGTCATGACAGAAATTACAACTCGCATTGCACTAGCAGAAAGTGCCTTTAACAGAATGTCTAATATCTGGCGATCAAAGTCAATCAGCACACGCACGAAAATGCACTTATTTAATCCTTGCGTTATTCCGATGCTATCATATGAATGTGAGAGCTGGAAAAGCTCTTTATTTTCAGAAAAGAAATTACTGAGTTTCGAAAACAAATGTTTTCTTAGGATAACTAACACCCATTGGAGTGAATTCAAATGGAATAATAAAATCAGAGAAGAGGCACATCAAAATTCCGTCACAGATGTTATCAGAAAACGCCGTTGGTCCTACGTCGGGCATGTCCTACGCGCAGACATCAAAAGAATACACCACCCATCTCTTGAATGGATACCTACAGGCAAAAGAGCCAGTGGTAGACCAAAAGAAACACTCAGAAAAACAATACTTAGAGAAAGTCAAACAATCAATATCCATACTATTCAAGAACTGCACAGAATAGCTTTGAAAAGACAGATTTGGAGAGATCTGACCACTGCCCTATGCGCTAACTTCAGCGCAAAAGGAAAATGATGATGATGTGTGTGAATATAGGGACTATATGTGTGTGAATATAGTAAACATCCAATAAGTCCTGCGACCATTTGCTAGTATCAATGTTGACCACTCTGACAATACATTCCCTATGACTGGCCACATGTCTTTAATACTGCCATTAATTATAAATAATATGCTCACGAAATGACACTGGTAAGATAAGGCTGTAATATATTTGTGAGTTTCCATTTCTACATCCATGATTAATGTGTGAGTTTCCATTTCTACATCATGATTAATTAATGAGTTTCCATTTCTTCATCATGAGTAATGTGTGAGTTTCCATTTCTACATCATGATTAATTTGTGAGTTTCCATTTCTACATCATGATTAATTTGTGAGTTTCCATTTCTACATTATGATTAATTTGTGAGTTTCCATTTCTACATTATGATTAATTTGGGATATTTTTTAATACCACTAAACTTATAAACTTCCAGTAACCTACACGATACATTTTCTAAATATGATTTATTATCCAGTGACCTACATCATACTTTTTCTGAATATGATTTATTATCCAGTGACCTACATCATACTTTTTCTGAATATGATTTGTTATCTAGTGACCTACATGTTCATCATCAGGTGGCATATTCTGTCCAGACGTAGTATTCCCTATGGATCTCTTGCCCCTATTGCATTCTATCATCCCCTCCAGTAACACTCTCCATGCCGTCGTGTCTCTTAATGTGAACGAAATATATTAGCTTTTTTCGTTAATATGGTGTTCAGAAGCCATCCTTCCTGGACGTTAATTGTTTGTAACACTTCCAGGTTTGTTTTCCTCGCTGTTCATGGTATTCTCATCTATAACATTTTAATTCAAATGACGTTATTTTCTTGGCAACTGTTTTATTTAGAGTCCATGCTTCAGATCCATATCTTGCCACATATTACATTTTCTAAATCTAATTTATTCTCCAGTGTTATATAGTAGATTTCATGAATATGATTTATTCTCCAGTGCTATATAGTAAATTTCATGAATATGATTTATTCTCCAGTGTTATATAGTAAATTTCATGAATATGATTTATTCTCCATTGCTATATAGTAAATTTCCTGAATATGATTTATTCCTCAGTGCTATATAGTAAATTTCCTGAATATGATTTATTCCTCAGTGCTATATAGTAAATTTCCTGAAAATGATTTATTCTCCAGCGATCTAATATTTACCTCAAGAACTTACGGTCAAGATTTTCTCTGACAAAGTTTGGAGTGATAATCATCAGAATTAGGCATATGTGGAAGATTTGGCATTCATTGTAAACTCCATTTTGTAATGTTACATAATATTAATAGCAATATATAGTCAATGTTCGCATCCAAATAAACAGTTTTTGTTGTCTTTTCTTGTGCAACCAAATACTTCATTTCTTTGTTTTTAATTCAAAGCAACACCTGGTTTTTTTTTTAAATACGCACCAATTTCAGTGACCTACTGACAGTGAGTCTATGCGAGTATTGGGCAATGCTAGAAATTCTGAAGTCGGTTTCTTCCTCTATGACATTATAACAAGACAGCTAAGATTTTGAGGCCATATAAATAAATATAACAGCATGGACATTTTAATAATGAAAGGTGTGGGTGCTAGTAACACGGGTAGGGACGCCCATAACGACCATTGATAAGAAATTTCTCAGATTGTTTAATTATACACTTAGCCGCAGCAGGTCAACTTGCCCTGAATCGAGAGATACAGCTACAGTGCTAGGTAACGCCCCAAACCTGGATCGGGAGGGAACTAAGGTTACACAAGGTATAGCGCCCCAAACCTGGATCGGGAGGGAACTAAGGTTACACAAGGTATAACGCCCCACACCTGGATCGGGAGGGAACTAAGGTTACACAAGGTATAGCGCCCCAAACCTGGATCGGGAGGGAACTAAGGTTACACAAGGTATAGCGCCCCAAACCTGGATCGGGAGGGAACTAAAGTTACACAAGGTATAAATGAACAGTAATTCGTAAAAGTGTTACCAATATAGGTCAATATAAAAACTTAGCAACGATTCTCTCTCGTTGATATTGTCTATTGTCTAGCCCCAAGTGCAAGCTGGTTAATAGTAGCATCAAAACTTGCCGTTAAAAGTAGAGGTGGGAACTGTACGTTTCTTTTCAAGGCCAGACGTGATGTCTGAGTCGTACTGAGTCTGTGGATGATGTTCGGGATGTTATCTATCCATCTGTTTCTTGGTTTTCCCTTGGCTCTGTATCGCGATGATCGTATGTTATAAGCTCGCAGAGGGAGAGATGGCTTGGGTCCTTTCTCACAAAATGACTAAACTACTTTATCTGCTGACGTTCAATATATTCGATACAATGCATTATTCGCACTCTTTTTCTGATATCATCGTGACTTACTTTGTCCTGTGCGATGACCATAATTGTTTTTCTTAAACCCTTCATCTCGTATGTAATGATTTTCCTCTGCTGCAGGTTGTTAAAAACCATGTTTGACACCGGTAACAAAGTGTTGGTATGAAAATTGTAGATATTATCTGTCTCTTTATGTTCATATTGATCTGTGGATGCAGGAGTAATGTTGAAAGTTCATTATGTCACTGTGTTTGATTTATGACATCTTGAATCTTTTTCTCAGTCTAGTTTCCCATTTTCTGAAGAAGAAAAAAACCACTTCTTAACTATTTTCATTCTTCTGTTTGTTTCACTTCTGAATCGTATATTGTAATATATACTGATATCTTGCTAATTTTCATAACTTCCGGCATTTGTATGTTGATTTTCACGTTATACCTCTTACAAGCAGTTGGCAGTGTATCTATTTGTATTTCATGTTTTCTACATCATGTTATAACAGTCTTTGATCAGCAGCGAACAGAAGTTAATTGAATTCACTTGTGTTTTCATCTACTGAGTTGTTTGCATTGAATGTGGTTTCCTCTTTTAGAATAATATATGCTTTTGTTATTCTGTCCATATAGATAATGAAAAGTAAAGGGGAAAGCACGCAGCCCTGTCTGAACCCTGATTTAGTTTCAAATGTTTCGGTCGTTCCATCTGCTGTTCTCAATGCACTTATGCAATTTCGGTATAGTACTTTAATATTGTTTAATAGCTGAACATTTCTCTCTTTCCCAGAAAATATTCCGACCATTTCTCTGTTTCCAAGAAAATATTCCTATCTCCTCTAACGAATGCCGCTTCCTGGTCTATAAATATCGTGTTGATATCTTAACTATATTCAAAGTCTTTTAGATTTAGTTGCCTCAATGTGACTAGTGTTGCTAGCAATAGTGAATCTCGTTGCTATGTTGTTTTATCTGCTTATATTTGTCGCTCTCGTTGCTAGGTTGCTCATTTCTACCTTAATCTTGAATTCAGAACATCCATAAGAACAGTTCCGTCATTTATTTATTCTTTGTTATTTATACTTTGTTATTTATACTTTGTTATTTATACTTTACTACTCAAGTTAATGCATGAAAGAATTAAAAACTAGATAGACACGGAGGTCTGTGAAGAGCAATTAGAATTTAGGAAAGACAAAGGAACCAGAGAAGCTATACTTTGCATCCGATTATTGATAGATAAATATATAAAAGTCAAAAAAATTATCTATATTTTCTTCATAGGCTACAGCAAGGCTGTTTACGAGTCCAACATGAAAAATTAATTGAATGTTTTCAAGAAATAGGCATAGATGGAAAAGACATCAGGACGATTAGAAATATATACTGGGAATAAATTGCATCAACAAGGTGTGAAAATAGCTAATCACTATGCATAGGAATAAAAAGAGGGTTATGGCAAGGATGTATTTTATCATCCGCCTATTTAATATCTCTACAGAGAATATCTTTAAACACATATAAGGAATGTCAGGACTTCAGGATCAATGGGAAAATAATAAATAGCCTGAGATAAGCAGATGGTACTGTTCTTTTAGCAGAAATTGAACATATTCTATATTAATGTGTGGCTCAGAAACATGGAAAATAAGCAAAATATTTGAAATCATAATTGATTTCTTTGAGATGTGGATATATAGAAAAATAAGGAGAACATCATGGAAAGAGCAGAAAACAAAGAAAGTGGTTCTAACAAAACTTAATATGAAGAAAGAATAATTAAAGAAAATAAAGATTTAAGTAAATAAAATGTTTTGGACATATTAAAAGACATGACACTTGTTGAAGACCTTACTTGAGGGCGAACAAGAGGTAGGCAGAGATACAAGTGGGAGAGTAACATCACGAGATGGACAAGTTACAGCCTAGCAGAGTGCCCCACCAATACAGGAGACAGAATATTAGAGGTCTGTTGCAGCCAATCTTCGTTGCGGAGATCGCACTTGATGATTTATACTTTCACCAGCCAATGAAATGCACAGCAATAGTCGGAGTGACCTAAGGTAGTGACACTGCACACTAGTTTATCTAATGAAGGTTAATAGAAGCTTTCTTGATTTTTGCTGCAATGACAGAAGCCACTCACAATATTGTCATGTTCTTCATTGGTCAACGACGAGTATAGAAGACATCTACACTAACTTAGGTTGTACCACATTCGTTACGTGTTTTGATTGTTTGGCTTTCAGTTGGTTACTATATATACCTGAAATCGCATGCCGAACTAACTAATGCGATTCCAAGTATATAAATAGTAACCAACTGAAAGCCAAACAATTATCAAAATCGCAAGGAATGGGGTTCAACTTAATTTAGCGAACAGGTCTTCAACATCCGCCATTGGTCTCGATTGAGGATAACCTTCCTTTACTTTCTTGATATTTGCTTCAATGACAGAGGCCACTCACAATATTGTCATGTTCTTCATTGGTCATTTAATTATAGTTTGTGTCGACAGTCAATGAAAGCACAGAAATAGTCGGATGTCCTTGATGCAGTGATGTAAACTGTGTGCGGGGAGTATAACAAACGTCACAGATTGGAGTTTGCCTGTTGAATTCATACAAGCATGACAGGTTCCGGTATAGAAGAACTGTGTACAAAAATGTAAACATGACCCGAAAGGCCGTTTTTTATTATTTCCGTGAATTGCATTGGTCGAACGTGGCCATTTCTGACATTCGACTTCAAGTATGTAATTATAATATAAATAAAAACCAACGAAAATCACAACAATATTCACACAAAATACTGTAACGAATGATGTCCGAATTAATTATGTACAGGAGTTATATAGTACGGTCAAAGGTCACGATAGAAGATCATAATGACCGGGCTTGTCAACCATAATGTCAGGTTGTTGCGTCGGCATAGCCAGATAGTAAAACAAGACTTAATGCATTCCTTTCTCTGAGCAACCTCCTGGTAACAAATAGTAATTTGAGAAAGAACACACACAAATAAAAGAATAAATATTAGGCCTACATTTTTTTTAAAATAGAGACCGACACAACCTTATTTATTAGCGAGATAGAGCGAGCATATTGATGACACGCTTCCGCCTGACCGAGTTTAGGACACAGCACAGACGCAACACGAACCAAGGGACTGGTTGTTGTTATTTTCCAGACAGCTGCGAACACACAACACAAAACTTCGTTTGTCCCAAATATATAAATACATCGTGCACCGGAAATGTGTTCTACAGTGTTCCTTAATGTATGAGTCGCCGTCACCTTTGCAACAATTTTTTCCTTACAATAAAATTCGAATCTCGAATCTGCTTGACAACAACAAAAATATATTAATTAAGAAGATGAGGCAAATACAAATAGGCCTACTGAAACTAAATAGTTGTAAAAAGGATGATGATGGCGGGATCTATGAAATCATGTGGCGGGAATGAATATCTCGCTCTTGTTTCCTATGCCAGGTGGTAGGATTTTAAGGGATGTTCCAGTGCATGGTAACAACCCTAAACAAGAAGTGATTAGCCGGAGTAACACAAAGAAAATATCAAGATAAATAAAAATAGGTACAAGTGTTACCAAAATAATACATAAAACAACCTAACAACGAGATACAGAAACAAACGACGTTTCGACTAAAAAGTCTTCATCAGGACAAACCAAAGACCACAGTACAACGAATCTTACATGGAGACAAACCTGGTTATGATAGGGAGGAAAGAAAAGGAAAGGTAGCGAATAGATAGCGGAGGAAGCAGCATGACAAGGGAGGAAGAGGGTATAGGGAGAAGATCCAGCTAATCTGCAAGAGTTTGAGAACGAACACAGAAAGAAAAGGCTTTTGATATTATTTTTGATGGGCAAATGTTCCTGAGTTTTAGCGAGTCCAAGAAGACTTAGATTCAATGTGGCTTCTCAGTGGAAGTTTTCTACCCCAGAGGAGACATTATAATGTGGTCACCTCGGTGTACAGTCTTCTACGCCAGAGGGGACATTGTAATGTGGTCACCTCGGTGTACAGTCGTCTACGCCAGAGGGGACATTGTAATGTGGTCACCTCGGTGTACAGTCTTCTATCCCACATGGAACATTGCAATTATTTTCTTGCCTGGAGGCAATGGATTGATTTCCTGTAAGAGATATTGGTATGTGATAGTCCTCTCTTACAAATTGCATTGCAGGCAAGTAGGGTCACTATTGTTTGCTCTTCTCTCAGACCATAGCAACACAAGGAATATAACACTAGGACAAGATAATTGGCAACACTAATGATAGCTGCAATGAAAAACAAGACAATGACAACACTAAAAGTAAATACAATGAAACACAAAACAACACTAATAACTACAATGAAACAATACAATGCTAATAAAATAATTCACCAAAAACAGACCAAAGAAAATAAAAAAATGTTTTCATAACTCGTATAACCTAATAATGATCAACCAACAAAAAAAAGTTTTTCTTTGTATACAATTTTTTCTCCTGTATTTCTTTTCATTCAACACAAAGAACTCATACATCATACAATAGCATCATCTTCGTTTTAAAACCAATGCTTACAAGGAACATATTTAGGTTATACAAACAGAAATAAACCCAACAGTAACATATTCCATCAAACAATAACCATTTTACACAACAGCATAACACATTAATAACGTAATAATGCTTATATTAAACAGATCAACAGTGTAGATTTGTAATGAGCCATAGTTCCTAGCATTTCCTATTCAGGATGTAGCAATCAATATTTTCCTAGCATTTCCTATTCAGGACGTAGAAATCAATATGTTCGTAGCATTTCCTATTCAGGGCATAGCAATCAATATGTTCCTAGCATTTCATATTCAGGACGTAGAAATCAATATGTTCATAGCATTTCATATTCAGGACATAGCAATCAATATGTTCCTAGCATTTCCTATTCAGGACGTATCAATCAATATTTTCCTAGCATTTCCTATTCAGGATGTAGCAATCAATATGTACGTAGCATTTTCTATTCAGGACGTAGCAATCAATATGTTCCTAGCATTTCATATTCAGGACGTAGAAATCAATATGTTCATAGCATTTCATATTCAGGACATAGCAATCAATATGTTCCTAGCATTTCCTATTCAGGACGTATCAATCAATATTTTCCTAGCATTTCCTATTCAGGATGTAGCAATCAATATGTACGTAGCATTTTCTATTCAGGACGTAGCAATCAATATGTTCGTAGCATTTCCTATTCAGGACATAGCAATTAAACTAGTATCTTTTGGATGTAGTTATTTTCTAGGAAATATTTATATTCACTAGTATTGTTTTCTGTACAGTCTAAACAGCTCAAGAGCCTTTAGCTCATTTCAAACCTAGTACAGCAGATTCCTTCTATAGCACATATGTTTATCACACATTTCCCAATTTGTCAACTATTTTCAAAATCTCTAATTGTACAGTACTTATTCTTTACTATCTAATTCTTGGTTAAAAACTAGCATCACAGTGCATGAGACACTCCCATAAGTGATCTGCTATTCCTTCCAGCAGCCATCCCAGTGTATGCAGACTCAAGAGTCCCGGTCAGGTGTTGATTGGGTGATCTTCAGGACTTTCCAAAAAATGCTTTTCCAGATCCCCTCTAGATACTCTCATTTCTGACATTCCTTGTATGTGTACGTTTTCAACCTCATTAATATCATCTTCATCTTGAAATGAATTTATTACTGCCTTGATCAAATCTGCTTTATCTCTTCTCCGAATTGTCCCATCTACAGCCGCATTGCCGTTATTGGCCAGCAGGAAGAGCATACAACATGAAAATAGTAACAGAAAAATAGAGAAAGATGAAGAAAAAGGTCAATTGAAAGAGTTACCATCATTCTGACACGGCACAGTAATATCGCATATCAAGCATCAAACATGCAATAGCTGAAACCTGATTGTCATTCACTACTGCAACGGAACGCCTCACAGCATAAGCCGAGAAAAGACAAGCCATTTCAAGCAAAATACCAACCTAGAACTAAAATTAATATCTACAGCATGTGTGTTCTATCAACTCTAGCAGGAACTGTTACTTGAACTAGTTCTAGCAACTAAACTGTACGATTGTCTGACTAACCCCTCAGATACACAATGACTACACAACATTCTTTTGAGAAATCCTATGCAGTTATTGATTGTGAATAATAT
Organism: Meghimatium bilineatum; assembly: GCA_034231615.1. Lineage (NCBI taxonomy): Eukaryota > Metazoa > Mollusca > Gastropoda > Stylommatophora > Philomycidae > Meghimatium > Meghimatium bilineatum. Next base: position 66,776,116 of record CM067321.1, read on the forward strand.
ATAACTTTGTGCAAAAAATAATCACGAGGTCATGAATAATTTTATCCAAAAACATGTTGAGCTTGATTGGGCATGTACTATGCATGGGTGATAATTTGATCATAGAAGCTGTCCTGAGAGAAAGAGAAAACAAGGAGAACATAACATGGAGGAGAACATAACATGGAGGAGAACATAACATGGAGGAGAACATAACATGGAGAAGAACACTGATGAAGGAACTGAATGAAATGAAACAGAACCTCGATACAGACTTGCATGGTACGCTGTTTTTGCTTATTTACATCAAGGGTGTACGAAGATAATAATGACGCTGAAACAATATGCTAAATATACATGCTGAAAACGGATGTGTTGGACTGAAATGTGTATATATTGCAAATTCACTGTAAAATAAAATATATTATATTATTTTCCTATTGTTTGATGTTTGGTGATTGTACAAGTTAGAAATATCATTTTCAGTATTTAGTAAGTGTGTCATATGACATATTCTTTCCAACTTCCCAATGAATTCTCTGAAACCTCTGTTTTTAGGCAATGCGGCTTGCATTTTTCAATGATGTATTCATGTTATCTTTAATGTCGTCAGTCCATCGTCTTCTTGGTCTGCCCTTTCTCCTCTTCCCAGGTACTCTGCTATCCATTATTTGTCTTTCTAAACAATTGTGTCTCTTAATATGACCAAACAGGTGTAGTTTTCTTTTTGTTATTGTATTTAGTAACCAACACTCTGGAATCTTCAATGTGTTTATAATATTTGAGTTTCTCTTCTTTTCCTTCCATGATATTCTAAGTATCCTTCTGTAGCATTTCATCTCAAAGGCATTGATCTTCTTCACCGCTGTTTTATTTGTAAGTAATTCATCCAAATGTATGGCTACTGTCTTCATTTCATGATTATTGTAAAAGTACGAGTACTACAGGGATACATCACTAACTGCAAAGAAAAAGAAGGAAATGATAATAGAAATGATGAGGGTGCATGAAAGTTTATGTTTAAAAACTGATATGATATGTTCAAGTTCATATGATGAAGATGATAACAAAACAGATCATTAAAAAAAAAGACATGAACTAAATAATTAATACTTAACAAAATTAATTGAAATATAAAAAGTTTGTTTCATGAGAAATTAGATGTTCATATTTCCAGTGCATAATAAGAACATTCTACATTTAATTTGTTGTTAGAATATGTCTAAACTGTCAAATACTGCATGTTTTCCATTAGGGAATTGCAGGGAGGGATTTTGTAGCTGTGTGATAAGGGTCACATGTTCTTACTGTCGCCACGTCATGTACAGGGTGAGTTTTTTTAGAACATTAAGGAAGTAAATAAATAGTGTTATTTAATTAAGAAATTTGGTTGATTACAGGATATCCACTGCAGAATATGGACTTGCCTGTTTAGAGGGGTGTTAAAGTACACGCTGAAAAACCCTGCATTATCTTTGATAGATTATATCATTACTCAAGAAAGATATCTACCACTCTAACAATGAATATGAAAATCTCAATCCTTCAAGACATAGCTACCCATGTATCCCATTTTACTGAACTTAAACCCAATACTTAATGTATACATCCAAGTATCATCACTACAACCCACAGGTTCAATTAGCAAACACATACCGGTAGATAATTATAAAAAAAATCATGCAAAATGAGTAAATATGTTATTTGTCAGTAAATGTACAAAATGTGTATTGTTACTAGACGGAATCATTGAAAGAGTTATATATGGCCTTGTTTGTCTTGACAGATGGTCTAAAGCAAGCTTGTATCAGTTGGAGTGGAGGTAGTACAGGTAAGGCAGGACTGAATTTGCAGATCTATGAGTGATGTACTCTGCTCAGAAGACGCATGGGAATGTCACTTCATTGGGTTGTTGCTTTTTTCTTCTTTGTTCTTCCAATCTTATTAAATATCCTAGCACAAAATTGCAAGCTAGTTCTCCATGCAACACAATCTTCCCTCAGGTTTTCTCAGTTTTTAGGTGTGTTAACAAAGGCAGTCACAGATAATTTTCAGATGTCTTTGTATCGCAGCTTTGGTCTGCTTCTTTTTCTTATACACTGTGAGAGCTCTTTATATAGCACTTGTTTTGGGATGTGACTGTTGCTCATCCTTTGAATGTGACCATTTTAGTCTTTTATGAGCAATTGTGGACATATTGTTGGAATCTTGGTCCTTTCGAGGACCTCAGTGTTGGTAGTTTTGTCTTGCCACTTGATGTTCAGAATTTTACGGAGACAGTATAAGTCGATGCTATTCAGACTTAGCTCATGTCTCAAGTAAGATGTCCATGTTTCAGATCCAAAGAGATGGACAGTGAGGATGTGTGTTTGTATATTAAGATCTTCATTGCTGTTGTCATCTTTGTACACATCCATGATTTTTTGATAGTTAAAGAGTAATTGAAACAGAGGAAGGGATTTATGGCTGAGAAATGTAAATATTTGTATTTTTGTTATATATTAGAGTATTTTTTTAAATTGAACTAATGAAATGAATATCTTTTTAAATGATCCTGTAGCAGGATTTGAGTAAGGGCACTCAGAACTTTGAGAACAGCAGTGTCCTAAATGCTTATAAGCATATACTTGCCAAGGAAAGCCAAGGAAGATATCAAACAATCAGGCATGGGCCACAGTAACACAAATATGACAATGTATATTACCTAAATGGTTATAGATGTGTTACAAAGAATAAATGAATTAAAATACTACTGATACTGGTAAGATATTGGAAGAAATGATAACAAAGAATAAGGACAATACAAATTAATGTTTCAGTCAAATGCCTTCATCAGAAACAATGATAACAGATGATAAAACTAAAATACTGATTTAAAATATTATGAAATTATATATATATATATATATATATATATATATATATATATATATATATATATATATATATATATATATATATATATATATATATATATATATATATATATATATATATATATATATATATATATATATATATATATATATATATATATATATATATATATATATATAGTAAACAAAACTGTCCTCTTCTTCTTTTGTCATCAATCAAGCATTGCAATATGAGGTCACTGGTGTGTTATGTTTAGAGCTGTTTGTTTTAGATTGCAATTTTGTTTGCAGAGACACTCCTGTGGGTCAAACCATAGCTCTGTGATCTGAGACACTTCTGTGGGTCAAACCTTTGCTCTGTGATCAGAGACACTCCTGTGGGTCAAACACTGATCTGTAATCAGAGACACTCCTGTGGGTCAAACCTTTGATCTGTGATCAGACACTCCTGTGGGTCAAACATCGATCTGTGATCAGAGACACTCCTGTAGGTCAAACCATTGCTCTGTGATCTGAGACACTCCTGTAGGTCAAACTTTTGCTCTGTGATCGGAGACACTCCTGTAGGTCAAACCTTTGCTCTGTGATCAGAGAAGTGGGGATAATCCTGTAGTATATGTTCTAGTGTCTGCGTTGTTGCTCCAAAGATGCAGATCGCAGAGTCATTGATGTCAATTCAGTTTATGTTTTTTTGATGGTAGTATTCTGTTCTCAGTCAAAATATCATGATTAGTTCATTTCTGTTCAATTTGTTCACGTTAACTTGGTCAGGTCAATAGTTTCTGTACAGTTCTTTTTACTGTCAAACTCCCACAGGACAGATGAATAATGATATACTTAGTCACTTTTGCAGTTTCTTATTTCTCTTTTTACTGTACTAATATTTTACACTATTATACAAGTAGCACTCCTTTATCTGTTTTGTGTACAAGCACTCCTTTATCTGTTTTGTGTACAAGCATTCCTTCATCTGTTTTGTGTACAAGCACTCCTTCATCTGTTTTGTGTACAAGCACTCCTTCATCTGTTTTGTGTACAAGCACTCCATCTGTTTTGTGTACAAGCACTCCATCTGTTTTGTGTACAAGCACTCCTTCATCTGTTTTTTGTACAAGCACTCCTTCATCTGTATTGTGGATGAATGCGCTTTCCTTGCAGAAGACAGATGTGTTGGGATATTAGCGCAAATAAAAAGATGATACAATGCATCTCAATCCTCTGGACTACATCCTGCTGGGAATCTAAGTAGGACCATGGTCCTGCTACAAGAAAAATCAAGCGGGAGTTTGAGAACAAACGCTAAACGAAAACTATATATATTTTTAACATAAATTTGTTTCTGTTATTAATGCATTGTGTTTCTGACAAAGTTGTTGGACCGAAATATTAATTTGTACTTATTAATTATTATCATTCCATCACCTCATCCTTATCTAAAGTATTTTAATGTAATTTTATGTAAGAAATTCATATTCTTTCATATCATATTTATTTATGCTCATAACTATAAACATTAGTGCCTGATAAGTTCTATATCATGAAAAGATTCTTTCAGATGTAATATAAACACTGGCTATTAACATCCATGTACAATCCCTCTATAGCATATACTTTATAACAAATTTCTTCATATAACAAAACTTTAAGAAAACCCTACATATGTTTATTCTCTATGATCTATACTGTATGTAATGAATGAATGGATAACGGTAAAGGTATGTTTCATGGCAGCAACCCACCGTCAGGGTTGAAGATAACTCTTCATGTACTAAGCCGAAGCAACTATTATGTGGAGTGGCCAGTTCCCTTCATTGCTGTTTTTTTTTTCTTTTTATGATATTATAAATATCTTTCTGTAGCATTTCATCTCAAAAGCATTTATCTTTTTCGCAGCTGTTTTACTTAGGGACCATTATTCACAGCCATGTGTCGCAACCGGAAAAATAAAAGAATATATAATACTTGCAATAATTACTAAAAAAGAAAACTAAAAAGTCCACAACATTTGTGGAAGGACAAGCCATCACAGAATGAAGGCAGAAATAACTTTTTAACAAATTGCTCACCGAGATCAAAACTGCATCAAAATGTTCAGCATGATGGCAAATATTATTAAAATAAACGTTATGGTGATTGAACAAGAAGTGCAAGTACAGGGTGTCTATACATTCAATGTGCACTCAATTAATATTATGGTGACAACAAGTCCCTTGAATTGTGAATATTTAGTGCGGACGTGTGTGACATCATTGATGCTACATCAGTTATGAAAAAAACACTACTGTTCATATCGATAGAGTACCGTGCAAAGTGGCTTGCAATAAAATGAATTTATTTTTACAGCGGATATTGAAAGGTGTACATTAGGACACTTCAGTGTCAATTTTATAACATTTTCTGTATATTGATGTAAATGGAGAAAACACTTGTTGCAGCACAGCACAAATACTCTTTGTTTAAAGTATCAACATTCTTGATCAGCTAAAACAAATACAAGGTAACTCAACAGCCAAAAGAAATCTGCTGAGTTGGGCTATACACTGGACTATGGAAATACACAACTTTCAATGATCTCACATATATTTCTTTTGAAATTCGGTGCACACCAACATTATGGACACCCTGTATAATTTAGAAAAAAAACAACAGATTTTCAAACGTGTAGAGGTTTCATTACTTTAAACAAATAATTACAAAGAATGTCCCCCCAAAAAAGCACACATAGGTTCACATTTAAAAGAAAGTAAATAACATAAACCGTATTGGGAGTTAATACAACATACTGCTCTTCAGAGATGACCACAGTTTTACAGGAAACACAAATGTAGTGCATGAAGTGTTGCCTTAGTTATGACATCTACAATGATAAAACAGAAGACAAGTTGAACATTGATGCAACAACATCACGCATGTCAAGTCACATTGATGCAACAACATCACGCATGGCAAGTCACATTGATGCAACAACAACATGCATGGCAATTCACACTGTTGTTATCCTTTGCTCCACTTTTTGACCCTCGCAACACACTGGCGGTCTAAAGGTCTAAAACAATATCCAGATGAACCATCAAACATTAAAACAAGGATAACAAATCTAATACTTTGGCAGATGGTACACATCAAATAGAAGATGTGACGAGATTGTTCACATCAAATAGAAAATGTGACGAGATGGTTCACATCAAATAGAAAATGTGACGAGATGGTTCACATCAAATAGAAAATGTGACTAAGACATTCAAACAGGTGTCACCAAAGCTATTTATAATATTTATATTATAAAGTTATTTATAAACTGTCACTAATTCTGAAACACCCAAATTTGTTTGTTTGCTGCGTTGAACGACATGCACCAACTCTTGTGTGCAAGCGTTGTATCAGGGCGACCAACTCTTCTATGATACCATTTCTATACATATATTTGGCCTCTGGTGGATAGAGGGGGGGAAGAAAATAACAATAACATTATCGCATGCCATGTAAGTCATTAGAGGCAGCTAAGGAGGTTAGGATTGGGATTAACTACCTCACTTCATTATCTACACATATGCATATGGTTGCATCTGTGGGTATCACCAATGGCCCACTAGACATATTATCCATGCAACAGAAAACCTTAGTGGATGACATGCCGTTATATTGAGGTTATCTTCTTATAGAAGCTTCATTGCATGTCATCTATACAGTTATGATTTTGTTTTGTTGTTGAAATGTTTTTCATGTTGCCTGAATATATATGTATGCACCCTCTGTGGTTGGGAGGGAGCCAGAGATGTACTGTGCAGTACTGAGGAGGAGGAAACTAACATCACTGTTTTTCCTATGGCTGAGGCCCATCCTAGAGGCACAGTGACTCAGGACGTGACAATCCTGTTGACTTGATCATTTGGTTGCATGCCTGGAGCTATAGAGAAGTTCGGCATAACCAGTAGTCAATTGGTAGCGGGGAATGAACACAGTAAACCCCCTATCTTGGCTACAGTGGCTGGGCGCAGTGCATAGGTTGAAACCTACTTTCCTGGAGGTGTGATAGTTATTCTCTGGCTCTGTCCCGGGGTGGGCCGAAAATCCACAGACTTCCCAGCAATATAATGCCATCTAATGGCATTAGGTAAAAGGGCATGAGCCCATGGACAGCTGGATCAGCAACCAACCAACCATCTACGCATTATCCATAAAAGGACTACTGAGAGGGAACCAAACATTCAATATGCAGTATGCCTCGAAAATTAAGAAAGTCACAGGCAAAGCCCTACCAGGAGTAGAAGACTGTCCAACAAAGTCCTATCCGGAGAAGAAAATTGTCCAGCAAATTCCTACCCGGAGTAGAAGACTGTCCAGCAAAGACCTACCCGGAGTAGAAGACTGTCCAGTTCTTAGCATTGCATCCTACAGCCTCTTCTGGGGCTTGTGAAAGATCTGGAAAACATGTCCCTTCAATGTATTGTCAGATACACAAGGGGCTTGCGAAAGCTCTGGAAAACATCTCCCTTCAATGTAATGTCAGATACACACCAATCTGCATCTGACAGTAAAACTGCACTGCCTGAAATAGTGGACTGACAAACTCATATTAACTTTGGGCTCTGTCATCATAATCATAACAACAGTCTGTTACCAGTATTGTACATGGAAAACATGATAAATAACAAGAGAAAGCATGCAGTGTTTGAAATGAGACATCAAAGAAGTGCAGTAAATAAAATGAGATCACATAAGGAACGAAGACATAAAAATTTCAATGGGAAGACATGAAAATTATGGAAAAACAAAGAATGAAATGGTTTGGTCATCTTATGAGGATTGATCGAACATTCTCAGCTATAAGAGCTTATGCCGCCGAAGCCAGATGGTTCCGGCCATTAGCGCAAATAAAATGGTGACACAATGCATGTCCGTTCTCTTTGCTACATTCTGCTGTAAAAATTTAGTGGTACTATCCTGCTTACAACTGATGGGACTACCCTGTTACAAGTGATCCAGTGGGAATTTGAGAGCGAATGTAAAAATCAGAGCCTGTAAAAAGAAAACAAGCAGCTAATGAAGAACAAGAAAATGATGGATTCAGGAAGTGACTGTCTATCATGTCTTGTCCAATGCAATATTCAGTGCTCAAGGTTACAACACCACACAACACAAGTAGCACTAAACAGAAGAAACACAAGCAAAAATTTTTTTTTAAATGTCAGGACATGGCTGGTATTAAGTAGCATCAGTTTACCTCCCACCCTCTGACGTGTTATCAAAGCATTGCACACCGTTGAGAGTTAGTCTTCTGGGTATGAAATAAAGTTGTAGAGGAATACTGCACATAGGAAATCATAACTAATTGTTCGTAATTCTTTCGATCAATACAACAACAATTAGCATCAGTGTTGAGATTTGGAAAATTATTAACACCACACCAATATGATGCTGTCAGTTCAGTGATAAAGTGGACAGTGAACCCAGATCACATACTCAACTTGTTTGAATTAGCTCATGGAGTAAAAGTCGATTATGTAATTCAAAACAAGTATATGTACCCTTGAACCAGATGAGATGACCAGCTAAAATAAGACAACTGTTGTTGTAGTCTTTCAGTACTAATTACATTATAAAACTCAGAGGTACTCAATTTTCTATAGTTAACATAGAATACAGAAGCACCTCTGCAAACCAAGTAGTGAGGAACCTATAATCACTTAAAATAAACTGATGTATGTAGGCAACTGTGGCTGCTACGTTGATAGTGACACAGATAGCAGCAAATAGGCCAAGCGTGTTTAAAATTTGTTCGCTTTGAGTATGGTGACCAGCGTGTAAGTACAAGAGACAGTTCTCTCATACGGCTGGTCGATTACTAGCGATATAATTACAGATTACTGTTCAGTAAATGTGAAATCAGATGTGTCGGGTCGCTAGGGCAAATAAAATAGTAACACACTGCATTTCTGTTTTCTTGACTACATTCTGCTAGACATCTAGTAAGAACACTCTACTACTAGAGAGATCCAATAGGAATTTTAGAACAAACAAACAAAAACCCTCAACACATGATCAGGGACCAAGAAAATAGCAAATGATCACAAAAGATAAACATAAAATACACAATGGTTAATCCTTTGTAAGGCAGATCTGAGCAAGTTATACAAATATTCAGTTTAAAAATGATTAAATATTGGGTGTCATGATTATTATGGTATCAGATCAAAGGTCAAGTGAGGCAACTTATACATTAGCATACACTGCATAGTGGCCAGAAGTTTGTGGTACTAACAATTATAGGTTTGCCAAGATTTATTCAACCAAGCAGATAGATGAACAAACGTGGATGGTTCTAAATTCTCTGTACACTTGTTTATCCATTCTCCGAGCTGAAAATGGCAAGCAGACATTCTAAGTCTGAGGAAATTATTGAATCGTCTTCAGAAAATACTGATAGCTATAATAAATTCAGTGAACCAGAACATTCTTTCTAGGAGAAGGGTTCAGTGTCTGGTAGCAACATAAATTATGAAACAGTTTTATTAAATGTAACTGTGTCTATGTATTGAAAGTGGGGGGGGGGGGGGATGAATTAAAACATCAATTTAATGATGCACCTATTTTTTAACAATAGAAATCATTCCACTGGAGAGGCCTAGATGATAAAGTAGTTTCCACTGGAGAGGCCTAGATGAGGAAGTAGTTTCCACTGGAGAGGCCTAGATGAGGAAGTAGTTTCCACTGGTGAGACCTAGATGAGGAAGTAGTTTCCACTAGTGAGGGCTATAAGGAAGTAGTTTCCACTGGAGAGGCCTAGACAAGGAAGTAGTTTCCACTGGAGAGGCCTAGACAAGGAAGTAGTTTCTACTGGCGAGGCCTAGATGAGAAAATAGTTTCCACTGGTGAGGCCTAGATGATAAAGTAGTTTCCACTGGTGAGGCCTAGATGAGGAAGTAGTTTCCACTGGTGAGGCCTAGATGATAAAGTAGTTTCCACTGGTGAGGCCTAGATGAGGAAGTAGTTTCCACTGGTGAGGCCTAGATGATAAAGTAGTTTCCACTGGAGAGGCCTAGATGATAAAGTAGTTTCCACTGGAGAGGCCTAGATGAGGAAGTAGTTTCCACTGGAGAGGCCTAGATGAGGAAGTAGTTTCCACTAGTGAGGCCTAAATGAGGAAGTAGTTTCCACTGGTGAGGCCTAGATGAGGAAGTAGTTTCCACTGGTGAGGCCTAGATGAGGAAGTAGTTTCCACTGGTGAGGCCTAGATGATAAAAGTAGTTTCCACTGGAGAGGCCTAGATGAGGAAGTAGTTTCCACTGGTGAGGCCTAGATGAGGAAGTAGTTTACACTGGTGAGGCCTAGATGAGGAAGTAGTTTCCACTGGTGAGGCCTAGATGATAAAGTAGTTTCCACTGGAGAGGCCTAGATGAGGAAGTAGTTTCCACTGGTGAGGCCTAGATGAGGAAGTAGTTTACACTGGTGAGGCCTAGATGAGGAAGTAGTTTCCACTGGTGAGGCCTAGATGATAAAGTAGTTTCCACTGGAGAGGCCTGGATGAGGAAGTAGTTTCCACTGGTGAGGCCTAGATGAGGAAATAGTTCCCACTGGTGAGGCCTAGATGATAAAGTAGTTTCCACTGGTGAGGGCTATGAGGAAATAGTTCCCACTGGTGAGGCCTACATTAGAAAGTAGTTTCAATGATCTCAGACCACCTGCCTATTTTGTATGCAAGTCATATGGGTCCGACCACATGGCATAGCACCCTACAGTCATACTGAATTTGCTGCTGTACCATATTCTGACATTTCACAAAGATAGAATGGCTCATGCTTAGGACTGGATTGAGCAGTTGGTAGAGATGATAAAATATAAGATCGTGATTAATGAAAAAGACAAAAAAAAAAGGGAAATATGCAGATGATACTGTTCTGCTAGCAGAAAGTGAACATGAACTACAAAGACTAATAGATCAAGTCAATAAATCAAGTAAAGAATATGGACTGATATAAATATCCAAAAAATAAAAACTATGATATTCAGCAAAGTTACAGAAGAACAGGCACTAAACATAAACATACATGGAGAAAAACTACAACAAGTAGAACAGTATCAATATCTTCGACACATAATTTACAAATGACGGCAGATGTGAAACAGGCGTTAAAGTAGAATAGAAATGGCTAAAAGTAATTTCAATGACATGAGGAAAATAGTAACATTTAAACAAACTACAAAAAATTTTTTAAAAATGAGAATTATAAAATGCTACATCTATTCTATATTAATGTATGGCTCAGAAATGTGGACACCAAACAAACAGTTAAAAGACAGAATTGATGCTTTTGAGATGTAGATATATAGAAGAATAGGGAGAACATCATAGAAAGAGAAGATAACAAACAAAGAGGTTCTAACAACACTTAATATGAAGAAAGAATTATTAAGAGAAATAAAGATCAGGCAAATAAAATATTTTGGACACATTAAAAGACGTGACACCTTGTTAAAGACCTTACTTGAGGGTAAAGTCAAAGGGAAGCAAGCAATAGGTAGGATGAGATGGTGGGAGCGTAACATCACAAGATGGACAGGTTACATTCTAGCAGAGTACACCACCAGAACAAGAGACAGGGGATATTGGCAGTCTGTTGCAGCTAACCTTCACCGCACTTAATAAAGATAATGATAAAATATAAGCTATTTCTCTAAATTAGGAGACATACTTCTCTAAGTAAGCATCAATCTCAAAGTTAATTCTGACAAGAGTTAGAGTATTTTTTTGTAATGGAAAATAATCATCTGAGCTCCATAAAAACAGCACACAAAAACAAAAGATAAGAAACAAGAACAAAGAACTAATTTCTTTGAAGTTCAAACAAACACATTCGATCCGGGCAAGTCATATGCATATACATATATATACAGAACAGTAAACATGATACTCCACAATCAAACTGCAGTAAATTTGAATGAAAAAACAGTAACTTATTCACCTCATTACATAAAAAGATAAGTAATTAACACTGATTTACTGAACACAATTCAAATTTCTAACTCTTATTGAATAATATTTATAATTAATTTATCTTTGTAAGGTTCCTAACACTATCTTCATACGGGTTTTCCTGCCCTGCAATAGTATATTTAGAAATTACTATAAAAATAGATAATTTATTGGCCTGCCAGCACTGTCAATGTATCTAAGTGACAGTTTTATTGCTTACTGGCAGTAAAGAGTTAAAATAGCCAATTTTACAGAATAGCCTATGTTATTTTCAAGTGTTCTATTAAAATTATCAAAAAATATGCAGCTTCTTCCTAATTTTTTTTCTATTATTTGTACTTTCAAAAGTGAATGATCACAGTCATAACATTAAACCAAAATATAACAAGAATAAGCTATTTATTTCAGTTATTCTGGCAGATAAACTGTAACCAACTGCAGATTCTAATAATTTGTACACTTAATTATTTTATAGATTAATATTTTAATTAAATTTAACACTAGTGATTAACAAGAATTAATCATCACTTCCAAAAAGTTATGAAATATTCAATGAAGAGTATGAAAGGTGTCTTTAAAAAAAAAACCAGATAACATATCAAGTCCAGAACTGAAATATGATGTTTGTCCTAAGCTGCCAGATTGTGCAGTTGTTGTCAGCTGCTTTATCTACCATTAGCCCCAATCTGCATATGCATGCCATTTGGTGAGTGAGCCATGTTCTGTGGAGTTTGCTGAGTAGGAGACGGAAATGAGTGAGAATGTGAATGTGGTGGTGCTCCAAACACTTTATTGCTGTCTCCTGTTGTAAGTTTAGCAAGAGCCATCAAAGCTTCAGGAAAATTTGGTGGTGTTGCTGGTGTGTTTGCTGGTGTGCACAGCTGGGGAAAAGATACACAGAATAGTTTACAGATTCTTGATTTATATTTGCTTAACTACCATTAAATTTTTTATAAAATTTGGGCTGATCCAATATAATGTGAAATTTTGTGACATCACTGACTGCCAACTCTGTTCTAGATACAAAATGGCCTACGTAAGTTTGATAGAGACAAACTTTTACTTTCTTGTATTTGATCTGGTAACCATTATTTAGAGTGGCAAACACCCTTGTGCTTTCAGCAATGCTATTCTTATTTGGTTTTTTTCAAGGGACCAATTGAAGAAAGCTCTTTCCTTCTATTTCAGTGGTTAGTTAGGTCCCGACTTGTACTTCATGAATATGTTCAGTTTTATGTAATTTTTATTGATTCATTGCCTTATCAAATTTCTAAAGTTTGTATAGGGTATTGACTGTTGCGCCCTCATCAGAAAATCTATCCCATTGCTTTTTTGTGTGCTTGGAGAGACAAGCACCTATGGCTTTGCCCAGATTGTGTCACTGTCAATTTAGAAAATAAACTAAACTAAGATGGTAATGTTTTAATGCACATTCTTGCTGTGTAAATTTGGTGAGCAGAAATTTCATAAATATTTTTTGTACATTAGGGTCTAGCCCAGTGTTTCCCAACCTTTTTGTATTTTATCATGCCCCAAATAAGTCTTTCTAAAATGATGATGCGGCCACCCATTGTCACATATACATATTTTTTTTTATAACCAAAAATTAAATTATTCCCTAAAATTGTGGGAATACTTACCCCCTGATTTGCCTCCCCCTCCCTATGGGGCCTGTACCCAGCTTTCGGAAACACTGGCCTAGCCTATAGTTTATTTTTACAAATTAAGTGTTAAAATTATGATATCTCCTTTAGTTTAATTACACTTACTGTATAATTTCATTTATATATTATGAATTAAATGAATTTAGAAGTACAATTCCTGGCTGAAGTAAAGTATAGTTCTCCGCTGTGACTTTTGCTCTAGCTTTGAGGTATTTTCTAACCTTTGTGTTGTGATTGCCTTGCAGAGTGTTAGTATTGTTGTATGATTTAGTTTCGAATATATGTAGTATTTAAAATTAATATTTATTTAAAACATTTACATTAGAGTTAGTATTCAGCCTGGGGTTAGGGGTTAAGAATTAGGATCAGTTTCTAGTGTTAATTCTAACCTCTTGTTAGAATTAAAGTAAATTATTATTATGTACAATAGCGGGAAGATATAATTTAAGGGACATGCGCAGTGGTATACATTAGCAGACGGAATCGAACAATTATGGCATCCATGTTGTTACATGTGATCTTACTTTTGTTATAAATTCATGTATGGAGAAGAAAGCGTGTGAAGTCGAATGATATATTATTAATTGAAAACGCTTGCATTAGAGTTAGTGTTAAGGAGTAGAATAAGTGTTCAGTATTTAGAATTAGGGTAGATTATTATTATATAGAAAAGTGGGAATATTCATGGAGTTCGTTTCTGTAATGAAACAAGTGTATCCCGCAGAGAATGTTGACTAAGGTAAGTGCCCGGTTTTATTCACATTGTTACAGTTTCTCAACACTCCGGATAATTGATGTGTTAGGGAGATCTATGACGTCAGCTAGTTAAAAATGTAAACAGCGTGCTATTTATAGCACAGCAGAGAACTATTCTTTACTTTCACCCAATTCCTTGCCCAACGAAAATTTCTATCTGAACTTAAAACACGTAGGGAATCAGTAATAGTTATTATTTATTTACCTTATGGGATTGCAAAACATACCTACTTATACACAGAAAACTATTTTTAAAAGTTCTTATAAAATACTTACCGGATAATTTCCGTTTGTGTGATTTCTGTTGCATGTTCGACATAATGAGATTGTTGGTATAACGGGTATGGATGAGTCTTGAAAGAACATACTTAATGCTGCCTGCAATTATAAATTTATAAGGAAGAAATATTATTTTAACTAGTGTGTAAACAAAATACAATAATTTCGATTTATACAACAACACACGCAATTATAAACAATGATTGAGATAAGAGCAGTGTGGTATGAAAATAATAGATAACACTCATACTGTGTGTTTGTTTACGCGAGGCCAAGGGAAACACGCCTGCTAGCACACACACATTGACTAATTATTCGGCCATGTTTACATCTAAAAAATCAGAAGATATATAAAATTACCTCGAATTGCCAGCCCGCTGCCTGTAAGAATTGTTTAGCTTGTTCTGCATGACATCCTGCCGCATGAACAAACTGATTTATCATAACTTGTTGTTTCAAATTATCCATAATTACCAAATTTTTGTAATCTGTCAACAAAAATTCGTGTGTTTTGATCAGACTGTAAACACTCCAAGGCTCACATATATATCAGCCAATCAATGAAGACAGAACAAAAACGATGTGGGTAAAACGACACATTCCATTGGATAGTATTCTTGCACAATAAATAAAGGAAAAAGTAATGCAGGGTGTGAAGGGAAGTGTGACCTTTTACCTTGCCATTGAACACCAACGAAAATATATTTTACTGATATGTTGTTGCAGCCATGTATTGCGGGTTCCGATAGGGGAACAAAGAATAGGTGACACTGTTACCTGTCATGCGCGTAGTAGGGGGCGACTAGGGAGATGTTAAGGATTGAGTTGGCTGCCCCATCCTATAGAGGCGCAAGTGACCCATAAATCATACTAAAATCAAATATATCTACTCGAAAGGCGCAGATATCGCAGCCAAGCTGTAAACCATGCTGAACGCATTCCGTTTACCTGACTACATCCTACTAGTCCGTAGGAGTTTGAGATCGAAAAAAGAAAAAGTGGTCCGACCTGATAGTATGTTGCTATATCTATCTATCTATCTATAGACTATGGCCCTTGTTTGCCTTGCGGCGTCAGGGGTAGAAGAGTTTGGAGATGTTCTTCTTGTGTGCTGTTTGTAAGCTTGCTTCTGTGGCTTCTTTGATGTCTGTGGTTCATCTTCTACGTGGTCTGCCTCTGGGTTTATAGTAGTGATGTATATGTGCCATGGCCATCTGTGGCATGCTGTCCATTGGTAGTCTGGAAGTGTGTGAAAACCACTTGATATGTTGTCTCTTGATGTGTTCCATTACTAGTATTGTTTTGGTTATCTGTCTGATGTTATCGATTCTAATTCTATCTCTTAATGACACTCCGAGTATTATTCGTAGACATGTCATTTCTACTGTCACTATTTTTTCTCTTGTCTTCTGCTATCATTGTCCAGGTTTGGCACTGGTATCACAGTTATGTTATGTTCCTCCAGGGCCATAGGCAGCGCATAGGGCAGAAACCATAGCTTTCCATTTCTGTCTGTGTGTTGCCACGTCTTTCAATCCTTTCGTGTTGTTTAGGTTCATTGACATGCTTTCTCTATTAATTGTTCTTTGTAGAGTTTCTATAGGTCTCCCTCTTCTTCTTACTCTGGGTGGTACACAATATAGTGACTGATGAGGAATGTTTATGCTGTTCATTCTGAGAACATGGCCGAAGTAATTCCAACGCCTTTGTCTAATGAAGGAAGATATATAGTGATAGCACATTGATGGAATAATAATCGTATTATTTTTTGCCGCTTTAGTGTATTATATAATATTCCACATTAGTTTGCTTCTTTCGTGGCACATAGGGCAGAGGTTTTGGTTCTCCGTGCGTTGCGGTCAGCTACCTATACTTTTAGTTCTTGTATAGACTTGCAACCTAGTATTTCTCCTTCTTTAAGTATGGCCCTTTTCATGGTAATTTTTGGCCTTCCTATTGTTCTTTTCCCCTCGGGTGTCCACATAAGAGCTTGCTGCTTCAATCTGTTTTCATCTAGTCTAAGAACGTGTCTCTCATCTGCGTTTTCATATAACATTTGAAACATATTTTTGTCTTTTATTTCTTGAGCTTCATCTTATGTTCAACAATTTCATATAGACAATTTCAACAGTTTATATAGATAACCTATAAATAGAGGACTATATAGGCATCTGCCTACATTACACATGCACATACACTCAATCTGTAGGCCTATGCTTAAACTAGGAAGTTAATTAAGGGGCTATGTTGTGCCCAAGTTTCGGCATAGGCACTATCCACACATTTCGTCAACAATTAGAGGCTGGGGTCTGAAAAAGTGTGACAATTGTTGACAAAGTTGTTTATGTCAACAATACTGTTCTTTTAATGACAAAAATTGTTTCAATTTGAAAAATAAAATGGGAAAATTCTGAAAAAAATCATGTAGGTCTACTTTTTTACCGTTCTTTTCCTGCTTAAAAATGCTTGTACGAGGGGGTGGAGGTGGGTTGGTGCGTGTGGATGTGTGTAAGAATTTTGTCTCTTCATAATTCATCAAAATAAAGGGGGCGTGGTTGCACTAAATTCTTGACAGTCGTTGACAAGTGAGAAGGCTAAAATATGGCAGAACATTATTTATGTAATTTATTGATAATCCCCATATATAGGGCCTATATCTCTCAACCATGACCCGGCTTCGGTAGAAAAACTTGTAAATGTTAAGCAAATGTGGTCTCTTATTTAACAAAACAAATACGTAAAGATATGTCTACTTGCGGGGATATTGATCTGCCCGCTACACACTGCGAGTTCCCCCCTTCTTTTGAATGATCCTGGAGGACGGGAGGCTATCAGTGTGTAGGGCACAGTTCCAAGACTACTTAGTGACTTTTTAGCTTTTTAATCCTAGATCACGAAATATGAATGAAACCATGCGTAATATTAAAAAGTTGTACCTATAACGTGATGAGGTCACATTTGCCTAACGTGAAGCCTACCTAAAAACATGTGTATGGTAAGATAAACATGGCCTGGAAGGCCGATTCTGATTATTTCCGTGCTTTTCGTTGGGCATCATTGGCTTTTTATTCGCATGCGACCCCATGTATATGAATAGTGACCAATGAAAAACACAACAAGAATAATAATAAAAAAGTAACACATTAAAACGAAAATTAATTCTATGAAGATGGCTTCTATTGCATAACATAACAGACGGATTCTAATGCAGGCAGTCATGTCCTTAATGCGACTTCCCTTCAATTTTTGTTATACATATTGCCGCCACTTCTATTATATCCAAATCAACACGTGCTGAGCCTCGCTTTCCTTACATGTAACACACAACAAAACCATGATGCAAGTGAGCTCGTTGCCACAACTTGGGTTTTCCCACTATATCTGGGGTTTTTGCTGAGGTTTTGTGGTTATTTTGGCCAAATAGCCGTTATTTGTGGGGTTTTAATGAAATCCTAGGGCATGGAATCCATGAGTAGATCCTTCCAAATTTCAAAGAAGGCCCCCAAAAGTCATGACGATTAAGAACATGGACACGAAATTGGGTGAATGACCACATATTTTTTTAGATAGGCCTATATCAGCTGCTAAAGGTGGGTCCCATGGCAACAACCTCTCGTCGGGTATGAAGATAACTCTTCATGTACTAATCCGCAGCAATTATTAGATGGAGTGGTTAGTTCACTTCCTTGCTGTGTTTACCTTACCAAACATATGCGTCAGGTACCCATTAACAGCTGGGTCGACTGATATTTTTTGTCCGGACGTGGTTACGAACCTATCACGCTGTAACACGGTGATAATAAGCAAACACATTATCATCTACGCTACGGCGCTCTTTTAACATTAACTACTGCTCTTGCTATCTATATTTCTTCATAGACTACAGCAAGGCCTTTGACAGAGTCCAGCATGAAAAATTAATCAAATGTGTTCAAGAAATAGGCATAGATGGAAAAGACATCAGACCGATTATATATATATATTTGGAACAGATTGCATCAATAAAGTGTGAAAACAGCTGCACACAATACGTAGAAATAAGAAGAGTGGTAAGACAAGGATGCATTGTATCACCAAGTCTATTTAATATCTACACAGAGAATATCTTTAAAAATATAGAAGAAATTTCAGGACGTAAGATCAATGGGAAAAAAATAATAAATTGAGATATGCAGATGATACTGTTTTTTTAGCAGAAAGTGAACATGAACTACAGACTAATAGATCAAGTCAACAAATCAAGTAATGAATATAAATATCCAAAGAACAAAAACCATGATAATCAGCAAAGACACA
Source organism: Meghimatium bilineatum (assembly GCA_034231615.1). Classification (NCBI taxonomy): domain Eukaryota; kingdom Metazoa; phylum Mollusca; class Gastropoda; order Stylommatophora; family Philomycidae; genus Meghimatium; species Meghimatium bilineatum. Next base: position 66,794,940 of record CM067321.1, read on the forward strand.
GAAGAACAAGAACTAAACATAAACATACATGGAGAGAAACTACAAAAAGTAAAACATTATCAATATCTTGGACACATAGTAACAAATGACGGCAGATGTGAAACATAAATTAAGAGGAGAATAGGAATGACTAAAAGTATCTTCAATGACATGAGGAAAATAGTAGCATCTAAACAAATTAAAAACAAGTTAAAAATGATAATTATAAAATGCTACATCTATTCTATATTAATGTATGGCGCAGAAAAAGGACACCAAATAAACAATTAGAAGACAGAATTGATGCCTTTGAGATGTGTGTATATAAGGGAAGCCGCGTAGAAAAGTGGTTAGCGCACTGGCTTTGCATATGAGTGGTCATGGGTTCATTCCCCAGATTCAGATTGCAACGGCTCTGAGGTCGACCCAGCCTTAAATGGGTACCGGATTAATCCGGAAAGTAAGGACTGCGAGGGAGAGGAGATGGCTACTACCCTCATTTGCAGAGCCTCTAGGGAGAATATCATGGACAGAGAAGAAAGCAAATAAAGAGATTCTAAAAACACTTAATATGAAGATATAATTATTAAGAGAATTAGAGATCAGGCAAATAAAATATTTTGGACACATTAAAAGACATGACACCTTATTGAAGACCTTACTTGAGGGTAAAGTCAAAGGGAAGCGAGTAAGAAGTAGGCAGAGATACAAGTTGGAGAGTAACATCACAAGATGGACATGTTTCAGTCTAGCAGAATGCACCACCAAAAGAAGACACAGGGGATGTTGGAGATCTGTTGCAGCCAACCTTCGTTGCGGAGACGGCACTCGATGATGATGACTGCTCTTGTCTTATTCCCATGTATTTATATTTATAGGGTTATCTGTTGTTTATAGTAGTTTGACCTTGGTAAATTCAAAAATGTTAGTGGCTACACTGGTAAGTAACGACGAGATGACACACCTAATATGGGTCATTGATGGAAGGATTAGCTTAAAATAGCAGGACTTGCTTTAAGCTTGTGTTATTGACTTATGGTTCTTTTTTTTTTTAATCTCTGAGGTTGTGTGTTTGTTTCTTTGGTCCTCATTCTAGCTCTTTGTTCTAACAATCTTAAAGACACGAAAATGTAATCAGGGAGTTTCGACAAAATGTGGCCTATTTAAGTGTGTTCAATGTAAAAACACCAAGATTCGTCTCAGTTCACCTGAAGAAGGAGGATGGCAGGTAAGTCCTAATTTGTGATGACTTTATCTATCACGATATTTGTGTATACTTATTTTGTTTAAATATTTCTTTTTGTCAAACTTCTACCAATGAATAGCTTTGACTAAGAAACGAATATGATATACGATTGTTGTGAGTTCCTCGTCAAAGATGCTTTATAAAAGTGTAGGTTCATACATTATAAGATAAGGTTTTGTGAAAATGCGTGACAATGTCCGAAAGTAGCATCTCTGAGATATAATGATTGATTGTTGACAGGCCTACCGTCCGATTGGAATCTGTGACTTGGAAAGTTTGTGAGCGCAGTTCATTCAAGAGATGTCGGGTGTCAACTGGAAATGGTGTTTGTGGTAACACAGGAGAAATATCAAAATGAACAGAAATATATATTCGTGGTAACAGGAATACCGGCCAATCTCCAGTATAAGTCTCCGTAACCTTTGTTCTATTTTCGAGGTATTACCTAACCTTTGCAGTGTTAGGTAGGTTGCGTAAGGTTATATATTTTGGAAAGGGGGGCCCTAAGGATTAGAATTAGTTTAAAGATTTTTTTGGGGGTAGGGGAAAAGGATTAGAATTAGTGTTTAGAATTAATAATTAATTCTCTAAGAATTCTCGTCTAAGGCGTGAATCGATATTCTTCTTCTTCTGCGTTCGTTCTCAAACTAATGCAGATTAGCAGGATGTTGTCTAGAGAACGGAATGCGTTGTGTCATGGTTTACAGCATTGCTGCGATATCTGCGCCTTTCGGCCTGACACATCCTACTTCAGCATGGCTTTGGGTCACTGGCCCTATATCATATATTATATATCCCATATAGTATATGGGATGGGACAGCCAACTCCATCCCATAACCTTTTTAGTCGCCTTTTACGACATGCCTGGAAGGTAAACAGTGTTGCTATTCTTTGTTCCCCTTTCGGGCCCCGGCAACACACTAGATTTTCACCGGAATACCTATTAGTTCATTTTGAGGCAGTTCATTCAGAAGTCTGTTAAAATGAGGCTGCAGACAAATGGGTGGGCTAGCTGGACCTTTTAGAAAAGCAATAAATAAAGGTGAAAATAAATATATTGGAGATATATTTATAAATATAAGATATATATATGAGAACTGGACTTACCCTATCATCATCAAGTGCCGTGCCGAATGGCGTTGGCGATCATATTTCTCCATGTACATTGATCTTTCATATATGTATCATCTCTGTTGGTGTCGTCAATCGAAGCCATTTAGTCAACATTTAGTCAAACTGTCAAATATATTTTCTCTGGGTCTTCCCCTTGATCTTTTTCCCTTCTGTCTTTCCTGTTGTCACTACATTCTCAATGCCTCCTCTTCTCATTATGTGCTTAATAAATGTTTTTTTTTTCCTTATATTATCAATAATGCATCTTTTCACATCCATCCGTCTAAGACATTCTTCATTAGTAATCTTTTCTATCCAAGGAATGCATAACATTCTTCGAATAAACCACATTTCTGCTGCCTCCAATGATTTTTGTGATGTCTTATTTATTGTCCATGCTTCACTTCCAAATAGTAGCACTGGTTCAATGTAGCATTTGATGATACGTTTTCTAGTATCAATCAATATGGAATTGTTGCACAAGATATTTTTCATTTTATGGAATGCTGCTTTTGCTTGTCCTATTCTGCTTATAATTTCGGTCTTTTATTTACCATCTGAAGTTATTAATATTTGTAAATATTTGAAACTTTTCACCTGCTTTAAGTTTTTCTCATTTAATACTATTTTACTATTTGGTGGGGTACTATTTCATGATATTATCATTGTCTCTGTCTTTTTTATGTTTAAACTAAGACCTTTTTATTCACTTTATATCATCGTCCTGTTTAACAGATCTCGGAGATGTTTGTGGCTTTCTGCTATCAACACAGTATCATCTGCATATCGTAGATTATTGATATTGTGTCCTCCTATTTTAATGCCTGGCATATTCTTAATTGTTCCCAAGATATTCTCGCTGTAAAGAGAAAATAAATCTGGTGACAATACACATCCCTGGCGTACTCCTTGTTTTATGTGTGTGTACTTCCAAGTTATATTATCCACTTTCATGGCTGCTTCTTGTTGCCAGTATATATTGCGCACAATTCTAAGATCTTTACTGTCCATATTAATATCTTCTAGCATTTTGATAATCTTGTCTTGTTTTACTTTGTCGAATGCTTTGGTATAATCAATAAAACAGATACATATATCTTTCTGAACCTCTAGTGATCTTTCCATTAAAGTTCTTAATGTATATATGGTGTTTTGTGTTCCTTTCCCTTCAGCTTACCATATGAGCCTACAATAATACACCCAGGTATCCCAAAGGGTTCAGCCTTGTCCACTGCACTTTTAAATGCATAAACAATGATAATCACAGATGGATAGGTCATGGCATGAGGAAGCACTATCAAATTACCACAATATTTCTCTCTTTAATTCATGAAAATGGTTGGAAGCGATATTCTCTGAGGATATCTGTTAGATCAAAGAAATTAATGCTTCTTTCGTATCAAAATCAGTACTGGAACCGATGACATGACTGGTACATACAGATTAATATAGAATAGTTATAGTCCTGTTATATCTTGATCCAGCCAGAGATATACGATATAATGATAACATAATAAGTGAAGGTATTAAATAATGTAACACTGGGACTTTAAACAAAAAAATTAGGCCTATATTGCGTTAGTTCTCAAACTCTCTTGTAGTAGGACAATATTTTCAAACTCCCCCTGGATCTCTCTTGTAGCAGGACAATGTTACTACACGATTTTCAGCAGGACGTAATCCAGGTAACGGAAATACATTGTGTGGCTGTTGTTTTTTTTTGGTTTTTTTTTTTTTGCACCAATGGGTCATTGGTATTCGACGTTCGGTAATTAACGCCCACGACTGGCACGTCTAAAGTATAGCTTTGTCCAATCGTAAACATACAGTATCAGGCAGATTTACACATGAAGGCCAAACCCCTAAAGCATTTAATTTGCAGATAAACCTATTTTATTCAATCATGACCATGAGCAGTATAGAAGACCTCTGTATAGAATTAATTAGGACTTCATTCGTTTCGTTTTTGATTAGTGTCGTGTTTTCCGTTGGTCACTATTTATTTACTTAGAGCTGACTTTGATATTTTTGGCATGTGACTCCAATTATATAAATAGTGACCATCGCGACAGCAGCAGGACAATAATTTAAAAAAACAAATGGAGGCCTAATTAATTCTGTTCAGACGTCTTCTAAAGCAAACGGGCATTTTTCAGTTGTACAGCAATATGACAACCGAATAATTAGAAAAATCTGTCAAAATTAGTATGGTCATGAAAACTATCGAATATCAGTGGATCTCAACGTCGGTGGATGAGATCCACACATCTTTATGTCACAGCGTCCTACCGGTGTGTCTGAATTTGTTACCCTTTATGTACTACCGTTTATGAACCAGAACCATAGTTACTCTATATTGGGTGCCACCCGGAGTAAGAAGAAGAGGGAGACCTAGAGAAACTCTACGAAGAACCATTAATAAAGAAGGCATGTCAATGAACCTAAACAACACGCAAGAATTGATAGACCTTGCAACACAAAGACATAAATTGAAAACTATGGTGTCTGTCCTATGCGCCGCCTATGACCCTGGAGGAACAACATAACATATGTGCTATCGGCAATTATAAGTACCACTCTACAAATATACTCATATCTCTGTAAATATATTATGAACCCTGACGGTACTTATACGTATACGACCTATGTACTATTTAGTTGTGTCAACTGCCGACTGAAATGTTATATTTTTGGAATCTTAACTGTCTTTAACAGCTTCGCAGCAGAGGAAAATCGTTACATGTGAAATGAAGTGTATGAGAAAAGCTGCAATGGTTATCAAACTAGATAAAATAAGAAATGAAGAAATTAGGAAAAGAGTTGGTATAATATCATGTATCGAACATATTGAGAGACAGCAAGTAAAATGGTGCGGTCACCTTATGAGAATGAAGCCAAACCAAATACCAATAAGAGCATATAATACAAGAATATCCGGGAGTAAGGCCACAGGTAGACAAGAAAATGGTGAATAGAAAACATCAAGATATCTTTGAACAAACATGGACTAAATGCAACCACAGTGACACATCTGGCCTTGGAACGACAGTTTAAGCTCCCACCACTACGCTTAACAGCAAGTGTGAATGCGATCAACCATCATTCACCTAGGGACAGACAATACGCTTTTTTTTTATTGCCTCCCATTTGCATTTGATAACCATTGTGTGAGACAGATGTGTAGTTGTTTTGCAAGCATTTTATAGCATACTTTGCTGTGTGTTTATTGTAATTTTTTTAGTATCTTTAGTATTGAATTGATAAGTATTTTCAATAATATATTTAACAAAAATATATTCTTTTGAATTTTATTGACTAAAATATATGACGGTACTCAAAAGTACCGCCAGGCCATAACGGTTATGTTATCCCATTGAATTTATTTTTGTGGCAGGGTTATTTATTGGTCTTATATATTAATTTTAATATTTTTTAAATATTTAGTTGTTTTTCATATATTAAACAAATATTGCAAATATATTTCAAATATTGTAATAAATTCAAATGATATTGAAACTGGAGGAATATTGTCCCCTTACTTCTAATTGCTAGGTCATTAGACCTATATTTAGAAATGGAACAAGGAAAATACATGTAATTGTTAGAGACTGCAATTCCTTCTTAGGCGGTTTGGAAAAGGCTGATATGCTCCGATCAATTTATGACGGGGACAGACAATCTAAAATAAAATGGTGGCATAGATTATTGTTGGCTTTGATGGAAATTTTGTATGCCAATGCCTTAGTGATTTACAGATAAGTCCACCATGACTCCACCATCCCATATAGGGTCAGTGACCCAAAGCCATACTGAAGTCGGATGTGTCAGGCCGAAAGGCGCATATATTTCAGCAATGCTGTAAACTATGACACAACGCATTCCGTTCTCTAGACTACATCCTGCTAATCTGCAGGAGTTTGAGAACGAACGCAGAAGAAGAAGAAGAAGACTTCGCTGCTGGAGTTTCTAAGAAATTAGACGAGGAGGCTACTCGCTCAGCGAACCATCTCTTAGAAACATAGAAGCCGTCTATCACTCAACACCACAAACACAAGAGCAAGTAAAGAAAAGTAGGAAAAGCAATTTTTCTGTGTCTAAAGACATTAGGAAACACAATTTTACTGTCTTACGTATGTTCATCAAAGAGGGAGATGCGAAATGTGCTCGGTTCATTCATTCATTGGTACCATGCCTTCCGGCATAGGCGATGGTGTCTCTCCACAGTCTCCACAGTCCTCTGTTTGTTATAGATTCAAATTTAGTTTCTGGTGATTCTGCATCATGCCAGGCTTTCAAGCCATGCAACATTTTCTCACGTTGTCTTCCTCTGTCTCTCTTACCCTCGAGATCATAACATTTAAATTATGGGTTCATAACATTTAGTAAAAAACACGTTTCTTCTTCGTCAGTGTTGATTCTCAATATCCCGCTAGAACTCTTGCAGCAGGAACATGGTCCTACTAGATTTCCAACAGGATGTAGTCCGGACAATAAAAATGTATTGTATCGCCGTTTTATTTGCGCCAATGGCCCGACTCATCCATCTTTAAATTCAGAGAAATATAATTCAAAATGTCCCCTTTGCATTGTATTCTTGTGCTGTAATTACAAGAATTGCTTTCAAGAACATCATGTAGAGTGGTGCAACTAAACATGCCAATATTTCAACTATGTTTTGTTCTTGCTGTACCCACATTCCTGGCGGTATTTATAAAGACCACGTTACAAATTTATAATTAAATTCTTATATAAATATTTGTTTCCTTTTCTATGTTCATTACACACAAAAAGATACCTAATGACATACATATTTAAAAAAATTTTTTATGTGTAGATAAATTAATTCAAATAAAGTGTTAAAAAATGGCAATTCAGGAGTCACGAAGGACAAATAGAAAATTTTGGTCACTCTGACTTGTCTAACCGAAAAAAGTGGGGGCAAGTCACAGAAAGTAACGGTCTGAAATTATTCTCAAGAATGAAAGAATACATCGTTAAGAAAGTTGAACAAAGTTCTTAGGTGCCAGCAAGGGATTACGGAAACTAATTTGACTTGAAAGTAAGTCGCTGCTTAAAAAACAGGTTGAGTGCAGCCATAAGGGGCTGCATATTACGATTGGGGGGGGGGGGGGAGTGGGTCTGAAAAAGTTTGAAAGCTGCTGACAAGGTTGATTGACAAAAGTTGACGTAAATGATAGACCTACTGTTCTAATACACAAATTAAATTGTTTGAATTTGAAACATTTTTCTAAAAATACAAAAGAAATGTGTTTTTTTCGTACGTTTCTGCTAAAAGTTAAGTATCTTTGTAATGAGGCATGTGTCCATAATGAACAAAGGAATGTGTCCATAATAAATCAAGGCATTTGTCCATAATAAATCAAGGCACGCGTCCATAATAAATCAAGACATGCTTCTTTAATAAATCAAGGCATGTATCCATAATAAATCAAGGCATGTGTCCATAATAAATCAAGGCATGTGTCCATACTAAATCAAGGCATGTGTCCATAATAAATCAAGGCACGCGTCCATAATAAATCAAGGCACGTGTCCATAATAAATCAAGGCATGTGTCTTCAATAAATCAAGGCATGTGTATAATAATAAATCAAGGCATGTGTCCATAATAAATCAAGGCATGTGTTAATAGTAAACGAAGGCATGTGTACACTTTAGATACATGATGCCATATGATTATAGAACGGGAGATGGAATTTCTGGCCGTCATCCCACATCAGACTTCACATTTATATCTGCAAGAACTAATAAAATACTTCTTGTATATGCCAGAGATCTCCAAGCTGTACTACGCTGTATCAATTGCTGCCGCACTCGGTGTCTTAACTGCTGCAACCTACGTCTTCAGGCAATGTCGAACAGGAGATATACCTATCAATCCGATTATTAAAAAGAATGAGAAGAAAGTCACGGATGTGTTTGACCTAGAGGACTTGATGGATATGATCAAACCTGGTGAGAAAATAAGCTTCTGTAGATGTTGGAGGTCCAAGGAGGTTAGTACACTTGTCAATTGTGTTTACTTGACTTAATTATTACTGCTGCCATTTGTGCTTACTTGACTACATTATTACTGCTGTCATTTGTGTTTACTTAATTACATTATTACTGCTGTCATTTGTGTTTACTTAATTACATTATTACTGCTGTCATTTGTGTTTACTTAACTTCATTATTACTGCTGTCATTTGTGTTTACTTAACTTCATTATTACTGCTGTCATTTGTGTTTACTTAACTACATTATTACTGCTGTCAATTGTTTTTACTTAACTTCATTATTACTGCTGTCATTTGTGTTTACTTAACTACATTATTACTGCTGTCATTTGTGTTTACTTAACTACATTATTACTGCTGTCATTTGTGTTTACTTAATTACATTATTACTGCTGTCATTTGTGTTTACTTAACTACATTATTACTGCTGTCAATTGTTTTTACTTAACTACATTATTACTGCTGTCAATTGTTTTTACTTAACTACATTATTACTGCTGTCAATTAGTCTTACATAAGAATGTCATGAAATAACAAATGATTCCTTCTGTCAAGAGTTCTTACAAAACAAATTATTGAGCAACTACTAATACTGCTACACTAACAATAGCAACATCAACAACTACTACTATTACTATTATTATACTACTACTGTCACTACAACTACTACTATTACTATTATTATACTACTACTGTCACTACAACTACTACTATTACTATTATTATACTACTACTGTCACTACAACTACTACTATTACTATTATTATACTACTACTGTCACTACAACTACTACTATTACTATTATTATACTACTACTGTCACTACAACTGCTACTGCAGCTACTATTGCACTACTAATGTTACCACTACTGCTTCTGATGCTGCTGAAATTTCTGAGGGTACTATTAATATTACTACTGCTACTACTACTACAACTTCTACTACTACTATTACTACTTCTTCTACTACTGCTACTACTACTATTTCTACTTCTACGACTGCTACTATTACTACTACTACTACTACTACTACTACTACTACTACTTCAACTACTACTAATATTACTTTTACTACTACTATTACTTCAACTACTACTACTGCTACTGTTGCTACTACTACTAATATTACTTCTACTACTATTGTGTCTACTACTACTTCTACTACTATTACGTCTACTACTGCTACTATTACGTCTACTACTGCTACTATTACTACTACTACTAATATACTTCTACTGCTACTTTTACTACTACTACTACTACTACTTCTACTACTACTACTACTGCTACTTCTACTACTAATACTGCTACTACTACTACTGCTATTACTACTGCTGCTGTTACTACTACTACTACTACTTCTACTACTACTACTATTACTTCTACTACTACTTCTACTACTACTACTACTACTACTACTATTACTTCTACTGCTACTTCTACTACTACTACTAATATTACTTCTACTACTACTTCTACTGCTGCTACTACTATTACTGCTACTCTACTACTACTACTGCTGCTGCTACTACTAGTATTACTACTACCATTTTTACTGCTACTACTACTATTACTACTGCTACTCTACTCCTACTACTATTGCTACTTCTACTACTATGCCCACCAATGTCTGTCTATTTAATTCATATTTCATCAACTTTAAATGAGCTTGCATCAAGTATGTAGTACTACTGTACATTACTCATAACATTCACATAAAACAATCATCGTTTCTTCTACAGTGGCCCTACTGTGATGGTGTGCATAAAGAACATAACCTGTGCACTGGAGACAACGTAGGAGCTTTAAACATTGTTAGGAAGAAGGCATCGTCCTGTTGATTTCATCTTAAACATTGTTAGGAAGAAAGCATCGTCCTGTTGATTTCATCTTAAACATTGTTAGGAAGAAAGCATCGTCCTGTTGATTTCATCTACAACGTTTTATATTATATATTTTGTTGTTGATGTGTTTACTGAATGTAAATTGTCAGTTAGTTGAAGTTGTTGAGTTTCTTTTCTTGTATATCTGATATTTTCAATGTAGATTGAAACACATTTAGTAAATCACTATATAAATATCATGTGACATATTGTTTGTCACATGTTTTCACTAGTCAAACTAGGTATAGGCCTACTCGTCACACGTTTTGGCTTAGGCCTATGTTACATGAAAGCAGATACTTATAATGGGTAGTCCCGGGGGCAGATACTAAACATTGGCATGTATCTTGACATTAGAACTCGTCACTTTGCTTATAATTTATAATGTGACCTTCAAATATATAAGACCTGCTGGCTCATTGGAAATCATTCTTCAATGTGAAATATTTTTTTTTTCTGTTATTTTTCTGCCTTTGCCCAAAAAATTATATAAAAGAGACCAATGGAAGTAAAATGCGTCACTTTAGAAAACTGATTACCAATGAGTCGGCAGGTCTTATATTGTTCACATGACGCTTTGAATCGTCAAAAAATGAAAAGCATGGAAAAGGTAGAAGTAGCCAAGATAAGTGACACTGTTTAGTGTCTGAGCACAGCATTTTTTATGAGAAGGACTTAGTTAATGTTAGATGAATGTTGCCACATTGTATCTGTGACAATTATGTAGTCCAGAAGTCATCGCTCAACATGCAAGAGTTGATCATGTTACTTTAGTTATCACTAACACATTTCATCAAAAAACATTTAAGGTGCGCTAAATGAACCAAATACAATTAAAACATCAATGCGGTATACACATCATTTGATATTCTATGTGAAAGTTGCAATATCTTACCATATAGATTCCAACATGAAATTACGGGGGTTTGCTGAAGTTTGAAAATGTGTAGATGTATTCAGATTACTCAGAGGGAGAAGGGGAGGTCAGAGAAGGTTATGGATTGATAATATCAAAGAATGGTCTGGGCGTGATTTTTCTACACGTATCCAAATGGCAGAGGATAGAGTTTTTTGGAGGGCTTTCTGTGCTGATGTTCCAGTGTGGCACCCCTACGACGCTAACGGGTTAATGGGTCTCATTATTATTATTATATATTTTAGGTTACCCATAATGCACTTCATGTAATGAAGCTTCAATACACCGAAGCTGCATACTGAGAGTACAATTCATAGTCTCCATAGCTTCAAGCAATAACCCCAGGGACCTCTGAAAAATTCAACTTGTAAACAAGATCTTTGGCGATGTTTTCTATCCTATCAGAGTTCGAGCATAAAGCAAATGGGGTAACCACTAAACTTGGGGGATCCCCACCACTGTAATCAATCATCATTTTCGTTATTATCATTCTTTCACTATCATTGAGTTCATTATCATCTTAGTCAGAAACATCATCATTACCATTATAATTGTCATCCATTATAATTGTCATCATTTCCATCATCATGTTCTTCACTATCATCTGCATGATAATCAACATTATTGTTATCATTAGGATCATCACCGTCAACTTTTTACTCTATCAAAGAAAATAAAATAAGTCATAGTTTAAAAGTAATACAGTAGTAGTCTATTACTACTTTTCTTTTTCACTTTATACCCCCTTTATGCCTTGCAGCGTCAGGAGTAGAAGAGTTATCTGGAGATCTACTATACAGTTCTATGGATTTTTTGTGTGCTTCATATATGTTTGTTTTTGTTGACTCTTTTATTTCTGTTATCCATGGTTTGCAAAGTCCATCCCTGGCTTTGTGTCCATCGTGTCTGTATAGTAATGCTTTTTGAGGGGCACTCTCTGATGGTAGTATGGAAGCATGCGAAAACCTCTTCTGTTCTGATGTAAACCAGGATTGGCATTGTGTTTGTTAAAACTTCTGATGTTTTTATTCCTGATTCTGTGTCTCATTGTTACTCCGAGCATTCTGGGTAGACAAGTCATTCCTGTTGTAACAATTTTTCTTATGGATTCTGTTGTTAGTGTCCACGTTTGACATTGGTAGGATAGTGATGGTATGATGATCATTTTATGTAGTGCAATTTTGGTGCTCATGTTCACATATTTGTTTTTGAAAATAGGAGACATCTGTCCCAAGAACTGGTATATATTGCATCTATGTTGGATTTCTTTGAGTGTTTTTCCCATTCCATGATATGATGCTTCCAAGATAAGTGAATTCTTTCACCTGTTTAAGTTTTTGATCATTGATTAGAATAGTGGTGTTTCTTTCATATTTTGCGATCAACATTACCTGGTATTTTTTCCGTGTTTATCTTCATGTGAAAGTCCTTATATGTTGTTGTATTGTTCTTTCGTTGGTGATATTATGTCTTGATCATCTGCAAAAAGACATTTCAGGAGGATGTTTAGGTTGTCTTCTTCATTAGAGTTGGTAATTTTACAAATACACTTGATATATGTGATGAATAACAAGGGAGATAGAACACATCCTTGTAGCACTCCAGAGTGTATGTGGAATTTATTTGAAAGCCCAACACTCATTCTAACTGCACATTGACTGTCTGTGTAACTATTTATACACAAATTGATTAGATGTTGTGCAACACCATATTGTGATAGTATTTTTCCAAAGTTGTTGTCTGTGGAAAGATTTTGTTGTTGACAAACACAACATAATATCTGTGTTGTTTTCAGTTGCCTTTTATTCCATTTATTTGAGTGGAAAATGGCATTTGTAAAGCTTTTGTTCTTACGGGATCTCATTTGAGTGTTACTAAGTGGTGGTTTTTATGAATGCTCATAATCTTCTTTCTAGAATTCTGTAAAACAAATCTTTCCAGTGTGGCTTAGAACTGAAATACCTCTGTACTTTATACAATCTTTTTGCTGCCTTTTTTCTTCCAGATAGGTATTATTACAGCATTTTTCCAGTCTTCTGGTGTTTCTTGTGTTCAATATTATATTAAATAGATTATAGTCTATGTAGCCATTTTTTCCCTATATCTCCTGCTGCTTTGATTAATTCCACTTGTATGTTATTGGGCCCTGAGGCTTTGTTTTATGGAGCTGTTTGTATTCATTAATTCATTTTCCTTTAGCGCTGAAGTTAGCGCATAGGGCAGAGATAAAAAAATCTCTCCAATTCTGTCTGTTAAAAGCAATTTTGTGTAGTTCTTAAATAGTGTGAATATTGATTGTTTTACTTTCTCTAATTATTGTTCTTCAGAGTGTTTCTTTTGGTCTACCCCTGGCTCTTTTGCTTGTAGGCATCCATTCAAGAGATTGGTGGTGTATTTTATTGATTTTTGTGCGAAAGACATGCCAAAAGTAGGACCAACAGCGTTTTCTAATAACAGCTGTGATGAAGTTTTGATATGTCTCTTCTCTGATTTTATCATTCGATTTGAATTCACTCCAATGGGTGTTAGTTATCCTACGGTGAGATGGAGATTCTTGATGAGGTACAAGCGTCACAGCACTGGGGTCATTCCCATATATGCTGTGCTTGCCATTCCATCAGCCATCTAAATGTGTATAAGTTCAGTGTCCCAGTCAGTTGCTGATTACACGTTCTTCTTATCTTTCCGGAGAGGGAGCACTTTCTCCCATTGCCTCTAGTCACTCCCATTTCTACCATTCTCTGAATATGTACATTGCCTCGTTCGACTTCCTCCTCATTTTGTCATAGTGTATCCATGACTGCTCTAATCAATTCAATTAGAGCAGTTATAAAGACATTTGTTCTCAAAACAATAGTTTTGTTTCTGAAGATAAAAACATTTCCAGCTCTCACATGCATAGGTGTATGTATGGCATTTTCTATTTCTGCTAACAATATATTTGGTTCTAACTCTTCCATTACATTGTTTAGTATGTTTTCGTCCTCTCCATCTTTTAGATTTAGCAATTCTTTAAAATGCTTTTGCCACCTTTCCATGATTCATTTCAGGTTATTGATTGTCTTTCTATTTTCATCATTTATTATTTTGGTTGGTTCATATTTATTGCTCCTGTCTGTCATACTCTTAATTTTCGTGTGGAGTTTCTTTGGTGCTTGCTTGTAATCTGTACTTAATGATTCGCCATATTCTTGCCAAGCTTTAGTTTTAGCATCTTTAATGATTTTCTTTGTTATTGATTTAGCCTACCTGTAGTTGATATAATCTTCTTGCGTTTTGCTTGCCTCCCATTTCTAGAATTTTTGTTATATCTCATGATGCCTTTGGCTTCCTCATTTCACCATGGTTTTACTTGGGTTTTCTACCTTTATGTTTCATGTATGCACCAGTTTCTCCCGCTGTTTAAATTATGGTTTTCTTGAATATTTCTCATTCTTCTTCAATTGACTTGCTAGTTATTGATATCTTTCAAATTTTTCTAAAAATCTTTGTTTATATTGTACTCGCATATGAGTCTCCAGAAAGTTTTTTTTTAGTTTAACGTGCATGTTGTATTTAGCTAGTTTATTGTGTCCCTTGTTGTTGTTCTTTCTATTTATTTTAACGGATGCTATCACTGCATTTTGTATTGCTCTTGTATCTCTTATAATTCATCCAGTATTTCTTTTTTTGCTAATATTAAGTCTATTTTCTTAAGGTTGTTCCATCTGCACCACGTGTATGTCTGAGACTCTCTGTGTTTGAAGAAGGTGACAGCATCTGTTATTATAGTTACTACTATTACTAAGCTGAATGGACGTTTGTTTGTTGTGATCATTTTTCCATTCGTCATCTTTTGATGTTGTGTGTGTATCTTGATAAAGACCTTTTGGTTGAAACTTTGAATATGATTTGTGTATTGTAATTTGTATGTTTTCTTGTGTGCACATCATTACCCACTAGTTTTAGTTATAGTCTGTCATGTCTGATTGAAGCGATTATATAAACATGTGTTTTACGCAAGTACAATTACTCAGCGGAAATCATTCTTAGTCTTTGGGGGGGGGGGGGGGGGTTGTTCCAACACTTCTGCACATTATCAATATGTAGTCCAGAGAAGTGAATACATTGTAAGTTTGTATTCACTATGAAGGCAGCGATATGACATTAAATCACATATGAAAAAATATATATATATTGTGTTGTGATAATGAACATATATTTTCATCACTTCTGTTGAAGATTTAGATAACTCAATTAGATTTCTATTGTACATGCAGATGGTCTGAGGAATTTGTGTCCAATTCGTGCCTACATTATATTTCATCAAAATGCGGAATGTGTCCATTTCAGTCAAGTTTTTCAATACATTTAACGACAGTCGTTGTTCTAGTAGTTCATATAATCTCTTAATTCCTCACTTGATCTCGTCTTATTCTGTTTTCTGCTTGTCTTAGACATCTCATTTCATACATAGTAAATTTTCTTTCTTGTTCTTTAGTTAATGTCCATGTCTGACATTGATAACACAACTTTGGTATAAAAGTTGCTTTTATAATTGTTTGTTGAGACTATAGACATTCCAATGTACTCATTTGATATTGTAAAATTTACGACAAAATTGTAACAGTAGAAATTTGTTTGTTATATTTAAGAAGTATCATCGTGTTACATGACATGTTACAGGATATCCTGTAGTTGTAATAGCCGTTCAATACTTGCTAATCTTGAACTAATCTTTCCTCGCCAAAGATGTATGTGTCGGGCCATTGGCGCAAATAAAACAGCGACACAACACATTTCTATTCTCTGGACTACATCCTGCTGGAAATCTAGTAAGACAATGGTCTTGCTACAATGGAGATCCAGATTGAGTTTGAAAATGAACGCTGAAGAAGAAGAACTAATCTTTCCATCTTGTATGGGTATCATGTTCAAGTGATCTAAATCTTCTGCCTACCACCTTGTTTTATCACTTTTTCTTCTCCCTGGCAATATCCTTCCATTTTTTATTACTATGATATCTCTGTACACCTTTAAGATACAGTATTAACAACAATAACACAGTGATGATAAGTCAAGTGGATAGTCAAGTATCTTGCCACAATTGTATCATAAGATGGCCGGTTTTTCTCATAGATAGACGCCGAATTAAGCATGCCAAATAAACATTTTAAATAGCAAAAAACCCAGAAATATTTATACAATGGAGTTTAATCAGTGCATATGTGAATGAATGCTAGCATGTTATATCGGACCAATTATTCTATATGAATGTGAAGCATGGACAGTAAACAGAAAAGTTGAAGGTAAGACGTAGACTACTGAGATGTAATATTTAAATTAATTTTTTTTAAAAAGAAAAAGAAAGAAGAATGCTGAATATTCCATGGACAGCCAAGAAAACTAATTTAGAAGTCTTCAGATGTGCTGGAGTAGAAAAACATTATAGAAAAAAAATTAGACGCACTCAAGATTTTTAGCGGAATGATAACTTGAACATTTAGTAACCACTGGATAGTTCACTAGGAGATAAAGAGAGGCATTTCTAGATGGTTTGCCCCTGAGGCATGAGAGAGTGTCACCAACTGAACTTATTAACAACACACGTGACAGAAAGTTGTGGAGAAGCATGGTCGCCAGTGCGACTCAGCATAGCACGTGGTTGAATTAATATCTTTGTATCTCTAAAAAAATATATTTTAATTTTACGAACAAAACCAGGTTGTTTTTTTTTTTTTTTTTGTGTGGCATATGACCGAGTTAGAGTCAATGTCTTACACCAGTGAGGTCCAGAGTTCGATTCCCGGTAAGGCAGGGCTTTTTTCAGTCGCAGTATAAATAAAAAATCCACCCTGTACATGACGTGACCACAGCAAGGACAATGCTGCCTTTATCACCCAAGCCACTTGAAACTTCCTGTAACGTCCGAAGGGGAAAAATACAGTATTTAGTTTTTTTTTTATTTTCATTGTTTTCTGTTTACATTCTTGTTTATTCAGGATGATACTGTTCATTTTGGTCATTCCGAGAATTCCTTTGTAACCTTTTTTTATGAATAGTGTTCTTTATTTTTCACTTTACTTGTGATTGTCCAATATTCACATTCGCATACTGACACTGGGAATATCCATGCTCTAAGAACATTTTACTTTGTTATAATCCATCTACTTCATTTGTGTCAATGCCTGTGCTGTGATTTCATACCGACATCTATCTCCTTCATAACAATCACCATTGAAAAAAAATGGTCCAAATAATAATTAAATCTAGAATTTACATTATTCAGATATAGGATGAATCAAGAAGAACTAAATACCGTGGAATCTCGTTATAACAACTTAGTCCGGACCGGTAAAATATGTAAGTAATAATATTACTTCCCTATATACAGTACAGACAATATAGAATACACTTGGGGATTTCGAAAAGTGTTGTTATATATGGAAATATGTTATAAAAGTGCGTTATAGAAGAATTCCACTATATTTTATTTCGGTTTGCAGCTGTTGGTAATCCTTTGAATATGGTAAAACCACCTGAGTCTTCTATGACTGAGCGTGGAGATTATTGTTGAAAGTTTGGCCCTGTATAGAACCTCAGTGTTGGTAACCTTATACTGCCACTTGATGTTCAACATTTCTTTGGAGACATCGTAAAATGATGTTAGCCAACCTACGGTGCGGAGACGGTACTTGATAATGATGAAAATGATAGATCTTTCAACTTTTGTTGTACCTTGATATGCATGTTAGTAACATTAGTCAATGCTGGACAATCACAAAAACATGTTGATCAGTAATTTGGTATGGGTGTCTTTCTACCTAAACTATGAAGTTTGTTGTGATTTTATTCTGTTATGCTCACCCTTGTGATGCCGGGCCTGAAAAGGGAGAAAATAATATCAGCATTGTTTCATACCATACTTTTCCGAAGATGCGACTAATGTGGTTTAAGGGTGAAATTGACTGTCCCATCCTATAAATGGCCAAATATTGGCCCAGAATTTCACGCTGAAGTTGGACGTGAAAGGCTAAAAGTCGCAGATATCGCAGCTAATCTGTAAACTATAGCACAACGCATTCCGTTTTCTGGAGTACATCCTATAAATATGTAGGAGTTTGAGAACCAACGCAGAAGAAGATTGTTTTCAACTGATTTTGTTGTAATATGTTGAATGTGAAGATCTTCAACGTCTTCCTTCTGTGTTCGCTCTCAAACTCCCACAGACTAACAGCATGTAGTCCGAGAACAGAATGCATTGTACCATATATTACAGCTTAGCTGTGATAGAATGTGAAGATGATACTGGTAAATTAATCCCAGGATGATGTTGAATAAACGCATTCACAAGCCACAATGCAAATATCCATGCGACTACCCGGTAGATGTCCACGCAATCAGGGCCGGCCCTAACAATTGAGGGGCCCAATGCGAAACGGATTGCGCGGGGCCCAGTCTTGGTAGGGAAGAGGATAATAAAATAAATTCTAATATGAATTTATGGGCCTATGAAGTGCGGGGCCCACTGCGGCCGCATAGGTTGCAATGGCCTAAGACCGGCCCTGCATGCGATTGATTACCCGGCAGTTGTCCATGTAGACGTTAAAAGGTGATCACTGCGTTCTCTGGTCAATATAGGAAATCTGATTAGCCAAATCGAGTAGGGTTTTACTGGGCATTGCAGATTTTAACACTTTGCAAAGCCTAGAAAAACCCCAGACAAACAGGCTAAACTCTTCTCGTTGTTCATCAAAGAAATAATGTTTTGTCATTTTCTTGTACAGAGTTTACTTTATTGGCTGTTTGCATGATTAATAGTTTGAAAATATTACACGTGAGTGTCACGAGGGAAGACTCGGAGATTTGTAAAATTTGATAATGAACA
Source organism: Meghimatium bilineatum (assembly GCA_034231615.1). Taxonomy (NCBI): domain Eukaryota; kingdom Metazoa; phylum Mollusca; class Gastropoda; order Stylommatophora; family Philomycidae; genus Meghimatium; species Meghimatium bilineatum. Next base: position 66,813,963 of record CM067321.1, read on the forward strand.
TTCGAACAGTACACTTTTACCTGACATAATGATGTGACATCTTGGTGATAACTCTAAATACTGGGAACTGTCTATAGACTATGTCAGCAATTAGAGGATATGGGAGAAGGGGTAGGGTATGAACAATTTTGACAGTTATTGACAAGTAGAGACGGAAGGGGAAAATTGGCGTTAATATTTTTTTATATATATACTCTTGTCAATTAAATTGTTTGAATTGAAATTGTGTTTTTATTTTAGGAAAATCATGTAGTTTTCGTATTGTTTCAGCAAACAATTTTTAGGGCGTGGTAATTATGTTGACATAATTGAGCAGTAGGGGGTGATCCCTGAATCTTGAAAGTTTTTTTTAAGCAAATCAGGGGGTAAGAGGTAATGACGTACCAAAATATCGTTGACATAATTTATGGACAGCCTCCCCCCCTCCACAGTAACTCAAGTGACATAACCCATTCTAACATCATAAGGTATAACATAGTTGTGAAGAGAGCTCAATCTTAAATTAAAAACATGGATAATCAGCAAACATTCTTGAGATTAACGGGAATTGAACCAGTCCGTTCAACGGCACCAAATCGCCTAACAACTATTGCACACACGTTCTTTGTCAAGTACGGAAAAACGAGTGTGCAATAGTTGCTAGGATATTTGGTGCCGTTGAACAGATTGGTTCAATTCCCGTTAGTCTCAAGAATTTTTAAATTGTCCTCTGGCTTCCTACTTCAATCAATCAATAAACCCATAACACTTCAGGGTCGTAGGGGTACCACATTGGATGCTTCAGCACACAGAGTCCTCCAGCGAATTCTATCGTCAGCGATGCGGATGAGTGTGTAAAATATCTAGCCCTGTCCATTCCTTGATGTTGTCTGTCCATGTCTTTATTTGTCCTCATCTGCTTCTTCTACCCTCGACAGTTCCCTGCAATATTGTTTTTGACAAGGAATCGTGCCTGCATACATGTCCAAACCATGCTAGTTTTCGTCGTTTCACTATTGAAAGCAATGGCTCCTGGACACCTGCACACATCTCTACTTTATTTCTTACGTACACATTGGTCTTATGTTCCCTATAGGAAATTCGTAGAATTCTTCTGTAGCATTTATACTCGAAAGCCTGTAATCTTCTCTCCATGTCCGCAGTGAGTGTCCAACTCTCACAACCATACAACACAACAGAAAGCACCAGAGACCTATACAGTTTGATTTTCACTCCAACACTGATGTTGCTTTTCCAAATCACAGTTAGCCTTGACAAGGACGCTAAAGCTATCTCCAGCCTTATTTTTAGTTCTGCTTTGCATTTACCATCGCTGCATATACTGGGTCCGAGGTATTTGAAGGTATTCACCTCTTCATGGATATACTTGGATAATCAGCAGGAATTTGTGAACACGCTCATGCGAAGTAATATAATTCAGAAAATACAAATAAAGGCTTTTGAGATGAGCATGTAGTGAAATGTTAGAGGAATATTCGGAAATGGGGAAACTTGGAAAGCTAAAAATAAAAATACATTTTCGAATAAAGGCCTTTGTTTCGCTACGCATCATATGGAGAAATCATTTGAAAAATCGACGTACATGACGTTATCACAAAATGTGCTCCACAGTCCATCGTGAAGCAATATGCAGTGAATGGCTGCCGTCATCTGCTGGAGTAATTCAAGAATTACTATTCAAGAAATAACAATAGACACGTTGCAGAAGCTATTTGCAAAAATGAAGAGACGTGTGCAGTCACTTCTTGGAGCCTGTGAGGGACATTTCTAACACCTGTTATAATTAAAATACCATTGGTACTTTCCAGCTTCCCCAAAACAGCGCTAGACCATAGCAGTATCTATTGTAACTATATTAATAACTTTTGCTTGTGCACATTATCTGGTGACGTCATGTAATGTAATTCCAGACAACATCAAGGAATGGACAGGGCTAGATATTTCCACACTCATCCGCATCGCTGACGATAGAATTCGCTGGAGGACTCTGTGTGCTGAAGCATCCAATGTGGTACCCCTACGACCCTGAAGGGTTATGGGTTTATTGATTGATTGATTGATGTAATGTTGTTTTTTAAATTTGTTCAACTTACACAAAGTCTAGTTAGACTTTACAAATAGGCCTACTCTGTATAAAAGACAGGAAATGGTATTTTTTAAATGTGTTGGTGACAGGTCAAAGAAGTGAGAATACAGCTGTAGGCAAGCATAAAGGAGTGTCCCAAGTAAGAATGAGAGTTGACGAGAAACTCACAGAACTGTGCGTCCCTAGTAAGAGTGAAACATGACGAGATCACAAAACTGTGTGTCCCAAGTAAGAGTGAAACATGACGAGATATGTATCAAAGTAAGCATTCTAAGTGAAAGTGAAAACACGATGAGAGGCACACCACTCTTAGCGTTAAGTGGAGAATAGACATTGCACTATATTGAACAGGATGGTGTTCTGCTATCTAAAAGCGAAAACATCTTGTTTAAAAAAAAAAGAAAAGACATTCACAACTTAACGGAGATTGGGAAACGTAGATCTAACACCATTAAAAGTTGTCACTATGCCTAACGTGTGGCGTCACTCTACGCAATAACGTGTGGCATTAGTTTAGGGCTTTTCAGAATCATACGAACCTATAACTTTCGTATGAAAGACAAAGACATACATCAAATATCTAGGTACAATGGTTACAGCAGATGGAAGAAGTTCAATAGAAATAAGAAGCAGAATAGGACAGGCGAAAACAACTTTCAGAAAAATGAATAATATACTGTGTAATATGACCTTGTCATTAGAGGTGAGAGAGTTCTGCAGTGCTATATAACCCCTATACTAACATATGGGTGGGAGTCTTTAACAATAAACAAACTGGAAAGTGGGAAATTAGAGACATCAGAGATGTGGTTCTACAGAAGAATGCTGAGAATACCATGGACTAACAGAAAAACTAATGTAGGGGTGTTGAAAGAGTTAAATGCGAAACGGACCTTAATCAACAATATAAGAAAAAGGCCATTTCTTTTTTGGCACTTCATGAGACAGGCAGGCTTAGAGAACATAGTCACAACAGGAAAAATTGAAGGCAACAGAGACAGACGGCGACACCGTGAGAAAATATTAGACAGTTTGACAATACTGTGGACAGAGAGCTGTGCAGAGCCCCAGATATATTACCTCTTGATAGAAAAGTGAGATATTCGGACCTTACCTGATCCAGTATGGAATAATATAACTAATTATATGGTTAAAATTAGCATGACTGGTTAGTTAGTCGTCACGTTATCATCATGTACTCCCAGCACGTTAATGGGTGCTCTGATCTCATATTCAGTATATAGTTCAACATATGGTAACTGAATTGTATAATTCTATGTTTGTTGATAACTTTCTTGTCATTCCTACATGTCACTCGTTTTTATGCAACTTAACGCTTCACTCCCAGGTTCTGCTTCACTCCAGGGTCCTGCTTCACTCCCATGTCCTGCATTCTACCCATGAACACGGACGACGAAATACGTCTTACATATTTCAACTGGTGTAACTCCTTAACTGCATTCAAAATATTCTTCTTCTTGATTCTTGATTAGAAACTGGCCTCACAGCACGTGGGGCATTCCCATAAGTGCTCCGCCCTCTGTTCCAGCAGCCATTCGACTCGATGGTGTTTCGAGTCTAATGTTGCCGAAACAGACGTCGTCATCAGGGCACAACTATGGCCCTTGCGACAGGTTTCTTTGTTGTTCCGCCCACCCACGCTGTGCCCATAACCAGCCCAAGCACAACGTCGGCCTGTCAGAACAACATGGTAACTGTTATCGAAAGTTACGACTACGGGATTGTATAGATGACGTGCCATGGAGCTTCTATAAGAAGATAACCTCAATATAAAGGCATGTCATCTACTAAGGCTTTCTATTGCATGGTTGGTTTGTCTAGTGAGCCATTGATATTCCAAATATTACGAGAGTCCACTGAACTACCACTAGTCACCTTGGTCACGCTGGTAATTCTGTCTACTCTTTCATTTCCACTTCGCCCACGTGTCCAGACTTCATCGATTCCAACCACTGACGTCGGAAATAGCATGACTGAATAAATCGAAGCATACTCATGGAATCAGCCAGAAAAACAGACAACTGTAACTCGGAGAGTTTCAAAGAACATTTAAGCATGGGGACTGCCGTGATATGATGCGGAGAAACCGCCGCATCAGGCGGCACCAATCAAAATACATTGCCGGGGGCTGCATTTCAAAGAAAAAAACATTTAAAGTGAGATATTGTGAACGCAAGCTCGAACTAGAATCACCCCTACGCTTAACGGCAAGAGTGCACAACAAACCACCTGTGGAAAGACAATAGACATTTTGATGACATGCATCATACTAAGAAAATCTACTGCACGGTCCTGATTTAATGAACACTTAAACAAACCAATGGTTCGAGTGGGATGTCACTATTTCAGTAGCCATAACTCACAGAGTTGAAGGGGCATTGCAGTTTTGAATTTCATGCAATGACAACCCAACCCCGTAATGCTATGAACTGGTTTAACTCGTATTGCTAACGTTCGTCCACAAACAGTACTTAATTCTCACCATTAAGTAACACATACTCATATTGTCACAAAGATGTCAATTCTCACCATTAAGTAACACATACTCATATTGTCACAAAGATGTCAATTCTCACCATTAAGTAAAACATACTCATATTGTCACAAAGATGTCAATTCTCACCATTAAGTAACACATACTCATATTGTCACAAAGATGTCAATTCTCACAATTAAGTAGCACATACTCATATTGTCACAAAGATGTCAATTCTCACCATTAAGTAACACATACTCATATTGTCACAAAGATGTCAATTCTCACCATTAAGTAACACATACTCATATTGTCACAAAGATGTCAATTCTCACCATTAAGTAACACATACTCATATTGTCACAAAGATGTCAATTCTCACAATTAAGTAACACATACTCATATTGTCACAAAGATGTCAATTCTCACCATTAAGTAACACATACTCATATTGTCACAAAGATGTCAATTCTCACCATTAAGTAACACATACTGTATGATAGATGGTGTACTCATCCTGAGAGCATGGTTTGAATTCATGGACAGTATTTTCTTTACAACTTTAGTTGGTGAAGGTTGATAAATTGTCGTACACAGATATCTGGGATGTCATTTTAAAAATACGTCTGTCGTCCATGTGTTCTCGTGATCTGAGAGGAGAGCAAAGAATAGCAACACTTTTTACCTTCCATCCATGTCATAAGAGGCGATTAAGGAGGCTATGGGATCGAGTTGGCTTTCCCATTCCATATAAGGTCTAAGTGACCCTGAAGTCATGCTGAAGATGGATGTATCAAACTAAAAGGAGCAGATATCGCAGAAAAACTGTAAACCATGACACAACGCAATCTGTATCTAAGATAACCTATAGCATGTCTTAATGCCGTAGGGATGTGAGATATTAGCGATCTCACATTTCAGTGGCTCTTCTATATGAGGGCGGTAGCCATCTCGTCTCCCTCGCAGACTTTACTTCCTGGATTAATCCAATTACCTAGTTAAGGCGGGCCGATCCAGGAGCCGTTGCGATCTGAAAAAAAATTACCCCTCAACTTGGTGATGAACCCAGGACCACTCATAAGCGGAGCCTGTGCGCTAACCATTACACTACGCTGCCCCCTCTGGACTACACCCTGCTTTTTTGCAGGGGTTTGAGAACAAACGCAAATTGAAAAGGAAAAGAAGCATCTGTAAATCACCCGCAAATCTCAAACATTGTGGCACAGTTGTTAGCAGCAATAACCGATGTTACTAAGGTGATTTTGATAAATATTTAACAAATTATAGTCAAGCTAAGAGTAGCAGGATCACCTGCAACAGTTATAACATTAAATTAAGTGATATGCTTGTTAACAAGGGGTATTGTATTCTGCCGTGAAATATGGGTTCATTACGGGATAATGTGACTACATACATTCCAACTTTTAATATTAGGCTTGATTTCATACAGCTTCCGTGATGCACGCAGCATCTGCTAATGATCATTCGATCTGCGCTAAACACACTCAGAGCCTCCATCCCCCACGCTCTTCCATAGGAGGAAGGGTCTCTCGGTGCACTGCGCGCAGATAGATTGGCGCTGCGTTCTATGCGATTTTAGCGAAAGTTAGTTTCCTTAAATAATAAATGATTTGTTAAAAGCGTGAACACATTATCCCGTAGAGTACCGAAATATGTTGGTTGGTTGCTAATCCAACTGTTCATGTGGGTCGTACTCTTTGACTCACTGCAATTGCGTGATGTATGTATCTGTTTGAGAGAATTTAAAATAAACAAACAGACTAGGCCACACAGAAGAAATCAATACTATGGCACGGAACAACATACCTGCTACATAAATTGCGCAAAACCCAGTGGATTCATAAAAAAATACCTTATCATCTCATCTACAATTTGTAGACAACTCCAGCATCTCCGGTACTGACATATTTATACTTCCCAAACAACAAGAAACTACACCATCGGACGATACTCCTCTGAATATCAAGCCATATTATACTGGGATATTTCTATTCATACATTTCATACGTCTTCCGTGACGCACTCAACGTCCGCTAACGATTAGTCGATCTGCGCTCAGCGCACTTAGAGCCCCCATTCCCCTTGGCTCTTCCATACGAGGAAGAGGATACCCAACTTTGGACTCGAGAGGAGAAGAAATTGAAGATTGGATGATGGAAATAGACTAATTTCTATAAAGTTCTAAAACAGTTATAAAGTCGTAGAGGATTGATATCACTGTACTCGGTTTCCCATATGTACTCCATCACACTCATCGAAACGGCACGACGCCAGCCGAGAGTACCACTCATAGCACGTAACTCTGTAGCTCAAGTGATAATCCACATGGATCTCCGAAAAAAATCCACCTTGTAAACAAGATAACACGAGCCGGATTCGAACTCGTGACCTCTTGAACACAAGGCGAACAACTAAACTACTACGCTAGGGAGATCCCTAAATTCCTATAAATAAATATATCCTATAAATAACCAATTCTTATAAATAAACAATTCCTATAAATAAACAATTCCTACAAAAAATAATTCCTATAAATAAATAATTTATATAAATAAATAATTCCTAAAAATAAACGTCTATGAGACCCAAAACATTTTTTTACTCCAGACGATGGAAATCTTTGAAATCCATCGTGTGACTGAAAGAGAAGTAACACAACATTCTGGGAGTAACTAACAACATACTAACAACATACTAACGTTAAAAGAGACCCACATTATAGAAACAACAGCAACACAAAATAGCTTCGCATAACAACAAAACGACAAATTATGATACTTAATGAGGCATTAAAGAAGAGAAACTACAAGCACATTTTACAAAAAGAGCAATAACTATATAAAAAGATGCAAAAATACTAACACAAAATCCTGGAGTCTACCAGCAAGAGCATGCCTAGAGGCAGAAGACACAATTACAAACTATTCTGGAAGAGAAACCTCCAGGAAATGCATGATAATGCCTCTACTGCACGATCTAGAATGGCCACTAGGAAACAAACATCCAACACAAGAAGATACCCTCAATTTTCATGAGAAAAAAGAAAATGTTGGATAAAGAAAAGACAACACTCAATATGGAAAAGGACTGAATAAAAATGTGTCGCCTGATCAAGTGCCCCAATGAAGAGAATAGCCCTCACACCCGCATCATCATCATCTTCTTCTTTTGTTCACTTGATACATTTCTATATCTGTAATTCTGTCTCCTGAATGAAACTCAGTCATTTGCAGTTCATGAAGTGGCCCATAGAACTTTGATCCCAGCTGCATCATAATAAAAGTAAGGTAATATACATTAGCACACAGACAACCATCACACTAATGTTCTATGGCACACAGACAACCCTCATACTAATGTTCTATGACACACAAACAATTCTCACACTAATGTTCTATGACACACAGACAAACTTCACACAAATGATCTATGGCACACAGACATCCCTCACACAAATTATCTATGGCACACTGACAAACTTCACTCAAATGTTCTATGGTACACAGACAACCCTCACATTAATCCTTTTTGGAACACAGACACTCCTCACACAAATGTTCTATGTCACACAGACAACCATCACACTAATGTTCTATGGCACACAGACAACCCTCACACTAATGTTCTATGGCACACAGACAACCCTCACACTAATGTTCTATGACACAAAGAAACCTCACACTAATGTTCTATGGCACACAGACAACCCTCACACTAATGTTCTATGGCACACAGACAACCCTCACACTAATATTCTATGGCACACATACAACCCTCACACTAATGTTCTATAGCAAACAGACAAACTTCACACTAATGTTCTATGACACACAGACAACCTTCACACTAATGTTCTATAGCACACAGACAACCTTCACACTAATGTTCTATGGCACACAGACAACCTTCACACTAATGTTCTATGATACACAGACAACCCTCACACTAATGTTCTATGTCACACAGACAACCTTCACACTAATGTTCTATGGCACACAGACAACCTTCACACTAATGTTCTATGTCACACAGACAACCTTCACACTAATGTTCTATGACACACAGACAACCTTCACACTAATGTTCTATGACACACAGACAACCCTCACACTAATGTTCTATGACACACAGACAACCCTCACACTAATGTTCTATGTCACACAGACAACCTTCACACTAATGTTCTATGCCACACAGACAACCTTCACACTAATGCTCTATAGCACACAGCCAACCTTCACACTAATGTTCTATAGCACACAGACAACCTTAACACTAATGTTCTATGGCACACAGACAACCTTCACACTAATGTACTATAGCACACAAACAATCTTCATACTAATGTTCTATCCCACACAGACAACCCTCACACTAATGTTCTATGGCACACAGACAAACCTCACACTAATGTTCTATGACACACAGACAACCCTCACACTAATGTTCTATGTCACACAGACAACCTTCACACTAATGTTCTATGCCACACAGACAACCTTCACACTAATGCTCTATAGCACACAGACAACCTTCACACTAATGTTCTATAGCACACAGACAACCTTAACACTAATGTTCTATGGCACACAGACAACCTTCACACTAATGCTCTATAGCACACAGCCAACCTTCACACTAATGTACTATAGCACACAAACAACCTTCACACTAATGTTCTATGGCACACAGACAACCCTCACACTAATGTTCTATGGCACACAGACAACCCTCACACTAATGTTCTAGCCGAGTCATAAGTAGAGGCAAAATTATGATGATAAGAACAAGAACTGCCGATGTCAGACGAGAAACAAAAATCCTCTTTAAAAAACAGAAACCATGACCAGCCACAATTATCTCACCCTTTTATGAATGAGAACCTAACATTTAGCCAAAGACTGATGTGTCGGACCATTTGCGCTAGTAAAACAGTGAAACAACGTACTTCCATTCTTTGGACTTATCCTGCTGGAAATCTAGTAGAATCTGTGTCCTGTTACAAGAGAGATCCAGTGGGAGTTTGAGAATGAGAGCTGAAGAAGAAGATAAAGACTACAAATTACGTCAACAACAATTGTTGACACGGTGGTGTGTTAACGAAAGCTGACGTCAACAATACTGTGTTTTATACACCAATAATATGAATAGTCTATTTATTGTCTTTTCCCAGGTGGTTTGTTATCCACTCTTGCCGTTAAGCATAGGGGTGATTGGAGTTCAAGCTTGTGCTAAGGCCGTGTTTGTTAAGGATGTATTTGATGTTTTCCATCAGGATGTCTATCCATCGTTTTCGTGCTCTACCTCTAGCTTTGTACCCTGATCTCATTTGGTTATATGCCTGTATGACAACTTGTAATGCATTCTCAGAATGTGACCAAACTACTTGATCTGCTGCCTTTCTATGTATTCTGTGCAAGGTGTTATACCTGTTCTTTTCCTGATGTCTGTCTTCATTTCGTAATATATCAAACCTGTGACTCCTGCAACTTTCCTCAAGCGTTTCATCTTAAATGTCACTATCCGTAATGTGAAGATGAGAGAGACCAGGTTTGGCACTGGTAACGTAGTGGTGATATGAATATACTGTAAATCATTTGTCTTTTAACCTCCATCTCGATCTTGGGAAGAAGTAGTGGTGACAGTTGGTATGTTACTGTATATGCCTCTTGACATCTCGTCTCTATTTATCTATCAATGCTTCCATTTTCTGTAAAAATACCGAGATATTTGAACTCTGTTACTTGTTTTACTCCAATGTTGTCTATATGTATGTTTAGTGGGCTTGGTGTTCTGCATATTTATCTGTATGTTTAGTGGGCTTGGTGTTCTGCATATTTTCATAGTTTCCGTATTCTGTGTATTGATCTTCATGTTGCATTTTCTAAAAGTTGCAGTTAGTGAATTAGCATGATTTTGTAGTTCTTCGTTTTCGTGTATGAGGCTCTGGTCGTCTGCGAAAAGCAATTAATTTAGTTCATTGTTTAGTTGTTCTGGGTTATCTTGTTCAGAGTTGATCATTTTGCCCTCTCGACTTTTTACCTCTTTTATTATTCTTAGTATATATTGAAAAGCAAGAATGAGAGCACACAACCTTGACACACTCCCTTTTTATATTAATAGTTCGAATTTGAAATTTAAATCGTATGTCAAAAATCGCCAAAGTGACTCCAAGTATATAAATAGTTATCAACCGAGATCCCAACAATAATATGAAAAAAGTAACGAATGGAGTCCTAATGAATTCTGTTGTAATGACTTCTATAAGCCGACAGTCTCGACATGACACCCATTTAATGTTACTGTGCTACTTTTCTTTGCTCTCTTTGAAACCCGGTACACGTTTTTTATGACTAGTTCTGATTGATTAATGAACAATATATTAGCGTGAGCATAGGTAGCCAAGTCGAACAATCCAAACAAAATCGATTTGTGGGGTAGTCGCTGAACGTATACTTAACAGAAGAATCCTTCTATAGTGTATTTGTTTATAACAAATTTTCTTACATAACAACGCTTTTCATTATCCCGAATTAGATTTGTTCTATGTTGTTTTTACTGTATATAGCGAATTTCTGTTATTATGTACATATTTTATCAGTCCGTGCCATGTTGTTATAACGGGATTCTACTATTCTTATTAAAATACTCGTTCATATTAAAAATGTCAAGGTTATAAAGAATCGTGTGTAAACTACGATATTTTTAATTTTCTTTGCACTATTAATCTAGTTTATATGTTCAATATTTACTGAGCAAGTATTTACTTTTAGTAGTTTGCTATTTCTTTCTAATCGGTTTGTAAGCACAACTGCATGCGTTTTGGTTTCAACTGATACATTGACTGTCACAGACTCCCTGTATACCACAGTGCTACTCAGCCGTATATATCGGCATACTTCTTCTACTCTCCTTATTTTCTGCGTTCATTCTCAAACTCCTGCAGATTAGCAGGATGTAGTCCGGAGAACAAAATGCATTGTGTCACGGTTTGCAACGTTTTAGCGATATCTTCTCATTCTTACCTGACATATTCTACTTCAACATGACCTCTGGGTCACTTTGAACCTATACGGGATTGGACAGCTAACTCCACCCCAAAACTTCCTTAGTCACATCTTACGACATGCAAGTAAGGTTAAAATCTTCCCATTATTTGCTCCCCTTATATTATTTATTAAGCTCTGGCCTATTCACGGTAACAGTTATAGATAAAACATGATCAAACGAATGAAAACTTTATATCGTTTCCTTATTCTAGAGATTAATTTGTTTTCTTCTGTTGCTGAAATAAAATCGTACCAGTTTTTATTTCTAAATAAAAAAAAACAACCAACAAAACAAACAAAAAACAAACAAACAAAAAACACGCAAAATGTTTTATCGTTGCTGGACGTTTTCTCCATATATCTATTTTGTGAAAATAAGATTTCCTAGAAAATATCTTTATACCCATTCCTGTGATACTTTGACCTATTTTATCCCACGGTTCAAGATATTATAAAATAATCTGATGCCAGCTGAGAGAATCTGGTTCAAATCCCGTCTATCACTTTGTAAATATTTTCAATAACTTCTCGCTGCTTCCTGTTTATAATGCCCATTTACCAATGTTGCATCTGAAGAAATCTTGTTTCTGTTTGTATGCTATTTATGTTTATAACTACGTCTAATTTTTCAGTGTGGTACACTGTGGTACTGAGGCCTGATGGTACGTGCTAGTGTTAAATATTTGAGGTCCGTGAATAGTTTACATACCTGCGAAGCTTGTATTTTATTGTTATCAGTGTTTATATCGACCATTCTATATTTACAGTAGCTTGAGAAAAACATATTGAAAATCTTGAGTAAAGTCCCATTGATTTATTTTAGAGATGTCGTGTGGACGGATAGGGAAAACGTATCACGTCACGCGAATAAGTGGCAGCTGAACGAAAACATGTGTCAGATTTCATTACCTTCTATTTAAACAATTTACATTTAATACACGAGGTTTCTCTCTATCAGTCATTGCCATAAACTATCTTTTCAATTTTTTCTTATATATTTTTATAAAGTTAATTTATATCTATTTAAGCTCGTTTTAATTGAGTCCTCTTGCAACAGTGGCACTTATCTAGATCGATGAAATTTTGCTTCTTTGCGGTACGATGATAAGCATAAAGAGAACATCTATCATGAGAATGAAAGAGAAACTGTAGTAAAACTGTCTACAATGTTTCAAATTAGGTAATCAGAAAGAGTTACGATAGATGGTTGAAACTAAATTTTACAAGAGAGATAAATGCACATAGTAAAACGTTTCTACCACAAGGCCTTCGTCGATATAACGACAAACAATGAAAATATAAATGAAGAATGCAATTTTGTTCAATTTTTCTTCTGCAGTCTTTTGTAAACTCCAGCAGATTAACAGAATGTAGTTCGGAGAACAACATTCGTTGTGTCATGGTGTACACTTTAGTTACGATGTTGGCACCTTGTGGCCAGAAACATACTATTTCAGCATTGCTTTGACCCAATGTAGGATGGGCAGCCAATTTCACCACATAATCTCAGTAGTTTTGCTTACGACATACATGGAAAGTAAACTGTGTTGGTATTCTCTGCTTCCCGTTTCGGAACCCAGCAACACGCGGGAGTTTTCATTTTAATTTCAAGATGACATCTATATAAAATATATCCGATGCAGTTTCCAAGCAATCTAAGTTATGATCAATTTTTACAGGCTCTTCTTATGTCCCTATCCTTACATATACGTTGTTCGATTCTTGGTACATTAAGTTTAGATTAAACTTGAGTAACTAGTTTCTGAGTTGGTGAAAAGTTGCTTAATTCTCAGTGGACCAGGGACAAAACCAACAAATAGGAAAAAATGACAAATATGTTGTCACAATATAAAAATTGTATACAAATAGTTAAATATAGTTAAATAATAGTAAAATATACAAATAGTAAAATAATTGGTAAGAATAGTAAAATAATTGTTACCAATAGTAAAATAATTAAATTGTTACCAATAGTAAAATAATTGTTACCAATAGTAAAATAATTAAATTGTTACCAATAGTAAAATAATTGTTACCAATAGTAAAATACTATTTACAAATAGTAAAATAAGTGTTACAAATAGTAAAGCAATTGTTACCAATAGTAAAATAATTGTTACAAATAATAAATAACATTTTATTAAATAAAATATTGGTACAAATAGTAAAATGATATTTACAAATAATAAAATAATTGTTACACATAGTAAAGTAGTTGTTATACATAGTAAAATAAATAGTACAAATACTAAGGAAGTTGGTAACTATAAAGGAACGTTAGCAATGTTGAGTAAGGCGGTAACTAGGAACGTTAGCAATGTTGAGTAAGTCGGTAACTATGAAGGAACGTTAGCAATGTTGAGTAAGGCGGTAACTAGGAACGTTAGCAATGCTGAGTAAGTCGGTAACTATGAAGGAACGTTAGCAATGTTGAGTAAGGCGGTAACTAGGAACGTTAGCAATGCTGAGTAAGTCGGTAACTATGAAGGAACGTTAGCAATGTTGAGTAAGGCGGTAACTAGAAAGGAACGTTAGCAATGTTGAGTAAGGTGGTAACTATAAAGGAACGTTAGCAATGTTGAGTAAGGCGGTAACTAGGAACGTTAGCAATGTTGAGTAAGTCGGTAACTATGAAGGAACGTTAGCAATGTTGAGTAAGGCGGTAACTAGAAAGGAACGTTAGCAATATTGAGTAAGGTGGTAACTATAAAGGAACGTTAGCAATGTTGAGTAAGGCGGTAACTAGGAACGTTAGCAATGCTGAGTAAGTCGGTAACTATGAAGGAACGTTAGCAATGTTGAGTAAGGTGGTAACTATAAAGGAACGTTAGCAATGTTGAGTAAGGCGGTAACTAGGAACGTTAGCAATGTTGAGTAAGTCGGTAACTATGAAGGAACGTTAGCAATGTAGAGTAAGGCGGTAACTATGAAGGAACGTTAGCAATGTTGAGTAAGGCGGTAACTAGAAAGGAACGTTAGCAATGTTGAGTATGGTGGTAACTATAAAGGAACGTTAGCAATGTTGAGTAAGGCGGTAACTAGGAACGTTAGCAATGTTGAGTAAGGTGGTAACTATAAAGGAACGTTAGCAATGTTGAGTAAGGCGGTAACTAGAAAGGAACGTTAGCAATGTTGAGTAAGGTGGTAACTATACAGGAACGTTAGCAATGTTGAGTAAGGCGGTAACTAGAAAGGAACGTTAGCAATGTTGAGTAAGTCGGTAACTATAAAGGAACGTTAGCAATGTTGAGTAAGGCGGTAACTATAAAGGAACGTTAGCAATGTTGAGTAAGTCGGTAACTATAAAGGAACGTTAGCAATGTTGAGTAAGTCGGTAACTATAAAGGAACGTTAGCAATGTTGAGTAAGGCGGTAACTATAAAGGAACGTTAGCAATGTTGAGTAAGTCGGTAACTATACAGGAATGTTAGCAATGTTGAGTAAGTCGGTAACTATAAAGGAACGTTAGCAATGCTGAGTAAGTCGGTAACTATAAAGGAACGTTAGCAATGTTGAGTAAGGCGGTAACTAGGAACGTTAGCAATGCTGAGTAAGTCGGTAACTATGAAGGAACGTTAGCAATGTTGAGTAAGGCGGTAACTAGAAAGCAACGTTAGCAATGTTGAGTAAGGTGGTAACTATAAAGGAACGTTAGCAATGTTGAGTAAGGCGGTAACTAGAAAGGAACGTTAGCAATGTTGAGTAATGTGGTAACTATACAGGAACGTTAGCAATGTTGAGTAAGGCGGTAACTAGAAAGGAACGTTAGCAATGTTGAGTAAGGTGGTAACTATACAGGAACGTTAGCAATGTTGAGTAAGGTAGTAACTATAACGGAATATTAGCAATGTTGAGTAAGGTGGTAAATATAAAGGAACATTAGCAATGATGAGTAAGGGGGTAACTATAAAAGTATGTTAGCAATATTGAGTAAGGTGGGAACTATAAAAATACGTTAGCAATATTGAGTAAGGTGGAAAGTAATTACATTTTATCATGACATCTTTGAGACGAATAAAGCATAGGATGCTTTTCTAGTTTTTTTCTGTTTCCTCTGCCATTTTGGTGTAATGTGGTCAAGCATTACGAAGTCGTATTTTTCTAACTAGCTAAAACATGCATTTTGTAATTACATATTATTTTACGATTAAACCCGAGCTTGAGTTTTCGTTTCATTAATATTTTTGTTTATTTTTATCTTTCTTACTAGCATTGAACAATAGTTGTGCTATTTATTTTGTGTTCACACACGATATCCTGGGTTTGGTACCGGGCCGTGACATTTTGATTACAAGTGCACTACTTCGGAAGTCCCTTTGGAAACTTTCTTGTAGTTTCGTTGTTATATGTTTTCTTTGTTTTGATCTGCCTGATTTATACACTATTACGCTATTGTAGAATTGACCAGATAAAAGGAAACATTTCACAAGATGAAGACCATCCTATTTAATATATCTTTGTCAGTCGAGGTGAGAAAGAGAAAAGTTATATAGAACCAATTCTGATATATGGAAGTGAATCTTTGGAAATTCATCTGAATCGTGAAATATTATATTGCGGCAACAGAAATGTGGTTTTATAGAGGAATATTGATGATGATGGTGATGATGTTTCTCCTTCGCAAGCGAAGATAAGCATGGCATGAAAAACAATAAATGCGATGAGAAAAAAAAATGTCTAATTTGTTTTGTGAGTTCGTAGGTGTCCGATCAGTCCGATTCGTGCACGGAAAGTTCTATTGCATTGCATGCAGGAGTGCTGAAGGTTCGGGGTAGGAGAATTTTCGCATTTGTCCTTCCGCTTCTTGTCCTTGTGGATTGCCCGTAGTGTTCTTTATTTTTCTAATTTCTTGATGCCAGCAGTGATCTGGGTGTGCCAGGCTGAGCGATCAAGTACTGTAGTCTCCCAGGAGATAGTATCGATGCTGCAGTGCTTGAGTTCGTTTTTTAGGTGATCCTTAAATGCTTTTTCTGCCCTCCGCTGGAACGTTTGCGATTGCGCAGCTCCCAATAGAATAATCTCTTTGGAAGGCGCTTGTCTGGCATACGGACGATGTCACCAGTCCATCGGAGTTGGGACCTAGTCAGCAGTGCATTAATGCTTTGCATACGTGACTTAAAAAATATATATTGAGAGCACCATGGACAGATAAAAAGCGTAATGAAGATGACTTAAAAGAAGTTAATTAAAAAAATAGAGCTGCTTACCCCCATCAGAAAGAGACAGTCTACATTTTTTTGACTCATGAGAAGAGGAAAAAGAAAACACAGTGTAACAACAGGCACGTTGAAGAGCAAGAGATATAGTGGAAGATCAAGAGAGAAGATGCTTGACAACCTATCATTCTGACCTGGGAGAAATCCGGTATCGGAAATGATTGACAGCACACGAAATAGACGGCTGTGGAAAGACATGATAACCACACCCACACGACATAGGCCATAAGAAGAAGAATCAGAAGCTCTTGTTTCCTATATGTGTATTTTGTTGGTACTATCTCAACCGTCGTCTCTTCCGTGTGCATGCTAGACCTTAGGTTATCTGAACCACCATCCTTACGGTGTATTTGTTGATCCTGACACTGTCTGAATATTGTATGATATTCAAAACCATCTTCTTATTCTGTATAACCGACCTAGAATTATCAAAAAAACCATACTTTTATTGGTCCTCATTTCATTTCACTTCTGTTGTTGAACATAAGCTACAACTCTGTGCTCAATTTACAGCACATATTATGTATTGTGTATTATATTATGTATTGTGTATTATATTATGTATTGTGTATTATATTGTATATTGTATAAATGATATAAATCAACATTAACATATCTGTATAAATACTATAAATGAGAATATATATATATATATGCATAAATGTTATAAATCAATATTACTATATTTGTATAAATGGTATAAATCAAAATTATTATATCTGTAAAAATGTTATAAATCAATATTACTATATCTGTGTAAATTTTATAAATTAAGATTATTATATCCGTATAAATATTATAAATCAAGATTACTATTATATCTGAATAATCCTGCTCTGTGGCGGAGTGATACAGAACGCATCTGTGATGGTCACGGTACCGGGTTTAAATTAGCCACCGAAAATTGTGCACCCGGACCGCTCAGAAAGCAATGGAAAACTACTGAAGCTATTTATATTGCCTAGAAAACAAATCACTGCAGCAGAAAAATACTCTTCTTTCGGCTTATGTTGTAGACTTTTCATGATGATACCACGTAGTATTTTGCTGGCGTGATTGATCAGTACAATGGTTATGTAGTTGGTGCATAGAGTTTGATTTCACTTCTTCCGCAGCTGTATGTAAAATGATCGTGTCAATTCCGTGAACCAAATTTCACGTTTCCAGATCTTGATGCAGAGTGTGTGATAGATGTTGGTTTCTCCTCCTACCTGGAACATTTGAGAAGTTATATTATCACTCCCTGGACATTTTCCTCTTTTCATGTTTTTAATGGCCCATCTATCATTATCTAGATTTTGTTCTGGCTTTATTTCACTGCTATTGTACGTGTTATTTCACTGCTATTGTACGTGTTATTTCACTGCTATTGTACGTGTTATTTCACTGCTATTGTACGTGTTATTTCACTGCTATTGTACGTGTTATTTCACTGCTATTGTACGTGTTATTTCACTGCTATTGTACGTGTTATTTCACTGCTATTGTACGTGTTATTTCACTGCTATTGTACGTGTTATTGTCTGTATTCCTGTGGCCGTCCTCGTACATTTCCTTAAAGTATTCTGTTGAACTTTCCAGGATATCTTTGTAAATATACCCATAAATGAAAAAAATCAAGAATAATGTATAAGTGATAGATATGAAGATTATTGAATCTGTATAAATGTTAGAAATCAAGATTAATATATCTGTTTAAATGCAAGATATCAGGATTAGTATATAACTTCCATATGCCAATATTGATATAATGTATAATTGATATAGCTGAAGATCAATATATTTGCATAAATGCTAGAAATATAGATGAACATATCTGTATGCAAGATAGAAATAAAGATTAATCTATCTGTATAATTGCGAGAAATCGAGATTAATATATTTGTATAAATACCAAAAATATACGATTAATATATCTGTAAAAGTGTTATAAATAAATGTTAATATGTACTTATAAATACTGACAATCACTGAAAGGTTAGTATGTCTTTATAAATACTAAAATAATAAATTAAAATATTTGTTAATATTGAAAATCAAAATTGTCTTTTTTTTTTTAAATTATCTTTTATAAAGGCTGAAATCTAGATTAACTTATCTGTATAAAGAAGAGTAAGGAGAACCTCATGGAATACAAAGAAAATAAAGAGGCTCTAGCAACACTGTATATGAAGAAATAATTATTAAAGGAAATAAAGATCAAGCAAATAAAATATTTTGAACATATTGAAAGCAAAGGAGGCGAACGAAAGGAGGCGAACAAGAGATAGGCAAAGATAGTAACATTAAATGGGGAGTAACATCACGAGATTGACAGGTTACAGTCTTGCAGAGTGTACTACCAAGACCAGATGCAGGAGAAGTTGGAGGTCATTTGCATACAACCTTCGTTGCGGCGACGCTACGTAACAGTGATTGTCAACTACGCTATAAATCAAGAATATATCTTTATGGAATTCTTCTAAATAAGTGTTAATGTGTCATAAATATTGAAAAACACCATTAATAAAATATATATATATATATATATATATATATATATATATATATATATATATATATATATATATATATATATATATATATATATATATATATATATGAATATAATCATAAATCAAGCATATTTTAGCTATAAATGAGATACATAAAGATGCATTGAGATTTTGAAATTAAGAACTTATAAAGATAAATATGGCTTTATAAATATTGTGAATCAGCATGAATATTTCTTTACTGTTATAAATCAAGATTAATATATCTTTATAAATGATTAAACTTTCTATAAATGGTAAAAATGAAGATTTACATGTATGTTTCGGTTAGTGTCAAATCTATATGATAGCACGTTCGTGATACACTATTTCTTTTGTTATCAATGGGTTTTAAGTGTAGAATAGTAAAGTAAGGTAAGGTTTCCTTTACTCCTGTCTGAGACATAGAGTAGTAAAGTAAGGTAAGGTTTCCTTTACTCCTGTCTGAGACATAGAGTAGTAAAGTAAGGTAAGGTTTCCTTTACTCCTGTCTGAGACATAATAGAAAAGTAAGGTAAGGTTTCACTTACTATTGTCTGAGAAGTATAATAGTTAAGTCAGGTATTGTTTCCCTTACTGACGTATGAGGCGTAACGGGGAATGTTGTACGGGCAGCTATTTTTCATTGACCATGAGATTTCGAAATTAGAATCACCTCTGCTGCCTTCAATTATGAAGAAGATATGGTACAAACTTTCTTAGATTTGGTCGACCTACAAGAGATTGGTGATTTTAAAAATATTTTCCACTTGTACTGGAAGTTGGAATTTGAACCTAGAATAACCCGATTAGGAAGCCAGTTCATTATCCAGAGGTGCTACTGACCGGGAAATAGAGTACCACCATTTTTTTCTAGATAAAAATAATAACGACATGTTGTCATACGATTTAATATTTCATATGCATAATAGAACGAATCACACTGGAAAATTCAACAATATAAATGATGGCAAACATAATCCATTACGTAACATATTAACAAAGGATAATAAACTAAATGCTAGAGGATTATGGTTAACGTGGAACACAACTTACTATGATAATTGCAATGGCTAAAAATAATGTTACTGACGAGGAAAATATTGACTTCTAAACAAATAATAACCACCGAAGACGGATGTGTTGGGCTATTGGCGCAAATAAAACGGCGACACAACGCATTTCCATTATCTGGACTACATCCTGCTGGAAATCTAGAATGGATCATGGTCTTGCTACAAGTGAGATCCAGCAGGAGTTTGAGAATGAACTTTGAAGAAGAAGAAACAAAAAATAAACACACTAAAACGAGGATTATAAAATGTTACTTGCACTCTATTTTTAATGTATGGTGCAGAAACAAGGATAATAAATAATTAAATAGAAGATATTAATGCATTTATGATGTGGATATATAGAATAGTTAGAATATGTAGAAGAATAGGGAGAATTCCAAGGAAAGATAGGAAAAGAGATTCTGATAAAATTGAGTATGACAAAAAAAAAAAATCAAAGACATAAAATATTTTGGATATATTGATTGATGTGAAACCATATTGAAGACCTTACTGGAATGTAGGGTTGAGAGGAGATAAGCAAGTGATAGGCAGAGATACAAATGGGAAGGAAACATCACCGTATGGATAGTTAGCAGAGTGTACAAGTTGGAGGTACGTGTGCCTTTATACTAAACATACGTTAAATTCACATGGGACACATACTTACCTTGCTGACATATGAATCTCTACTGGCAGACAATCTGTTTGATAGTTACAAAAATCAAAATGGAGGGATCTTTTAGCTATCTCAGCAGATGTAGTCTGTGCATGTCCTAAAGTATGATGATCAGCAGAAAATGAAGTCTGCTTCTGATCCGTATCATGGTCATGTTTCCTGTTCCAAGAAAGGCATATGCTTACAAGACAGCGATCGTTGATTGGTTGATATGCGGAAAGGAGGTTAAATCCTCTTTGTGACAGAGTGTCCGTTTAACATTGCAGTGAATTCACATTGGTTCATTCAAGATGTATGACCAATAAAAGTTAGACCAACCGAAGTATAGTTTATCTAGTCACAAAGGTCTGTGAAACATTATATATAAATATGTGTGACCGAGGTAGACCCTACAGCAAACCCAACCTTTCTATGTCTTCTCAATTTCTAGGTACCAAGCATACGGTTGAATAAAACATGCACAGGCCAGTAAAAAGATTTGATCAACTATGGGCGTGGTATTTTGAACCACTTGTGATTCTATTGTTATGTTGCTACTATCTCGCCATCACGCAGACCGGCGTATATATATATACTGTGCTTGTTTATTTGTATTACAATGAATTGTGGCTGTTATTGTAAAAAAAAAAAATGGTGTTACAGAAGAAGACTAAAAGAAACAGTGGAAGATCAATAGAAACTTTCCGCAGAATAACCATCAAAGAGGTTGTGACTATAGGTCTCACTTACACACAGTAACATCACATCGCTCGAACTGTAGAGCTCTGATTTCTACCCTATGCACCTTATTCGGCTCTAAAGATAGATAGATAGGTAGAAAGAATGACTTTTTTGCGTAATAGCTACGTGTATATTTATGCAAATAACTGGTCGAGTTGTAGTTCTAAAGAGCTTTATTTCATCATCATCAGATCCCCTGCCGGTTGGCGTAGGCGGTCATGGCTCTCCACGGCTCTCTGTCCATAGTATTATGTATCAAGGTCGTTGTTGTTTACTTGCCATGCCAGGTTGTCAAACTGTCTAATATTTTCTCACATTGTCGCTTTCTGTCTCTGTTACCTACAATTTTGCCTGTTGTGACTATGTTCTCTAAACCTGCCTGTCTCATGAAGTGGCAAAAAAAAAGAAGATTGCCTTTTTCTTATATTGTTGATTAAGGTCAATTTCTCCTTTGACTCTTTCAACACCTCTACATTAGTTTTTCTGGCAGCCCGTGGTATTCTCAGCATTCTTCTGTAGAACCACATCTCTGTTGCCTCTAATTTCCCACTTTCCAGTTTATTTATTGTTCAAGACTCTCACCCATATGTTAGTATAAGGGTTATATAGCACCGCAGAACTCTCTCACTTCTAATGATAAGGTCATATTACACAATATATTCTTTATTTCAAATCAAGAATAATTCAAATCTTAGCGGTGCATGTCTTTGAGAAGAGGCCTCATACTCACAGTGTATAAGAACGTAATTGTGTAGATGCAGGGATGTGAGGATTCCACAATATTAATACCTTATTTTTGACGTTTGAACTTACGCTCCCACCAGATCTCCTCTGTAGCAAGAAAATGATCATTCTAGATTTTCAGCAGGATATAGCATGAGACACGGAAATACGTTGTATCGACGCTTTATTTAGTTAATAGCCCGACACATTCGACTTCGGCGGTGGTAACTAATACGTTCAGTGTTTCTACCATTTCGAACGAATGGTGGACGTTTATAGCCATATTACTAGTGGGACAGCCGAACGATAATACTGGTATATGCATTACATCATGGTGTATTTTTATCATCTTAATGTTTCGACATTAATAAACTATGGTACCCATTTGGTTTCTGATTAGTAAAATGTACCGTCTTACGGTGAGGCATAAGTCTTTCAACGTATGTCCAATTTGATTATATCAAAGCTTTACAATCATACACATAGTGGAAACCGCAGATCTGGTGATGCAGTCATCATGACCTTCTAAGATTACTGTATAACTTCTAATATTACTGTATAACTTCTAAGATTACTGTATAACTTCTAAGATTACTGTATAACTTCTAAAATTACTGCATAACTTCTAATATTACTGTATAACTTCTAAGATTACTGTATAACTTCTAAAATTACTGTATAACTTCTAAGATTACCGTATAAAATAAGATTTCTATATAACCTAAGATTCCTATATAACCTAAGATTACTGCAAAACTTCTAAAATTACTGTATAAAGTCTAAGATTACTGTATAAAGTCTAAGATTACTGTATAACTTCTAAGATTACTGTATACCTTCTAAGATTACTATATGGCCACTATCTGGTTAATTAAAATGTACCCTCTTATGGTTTGGTACACTCGCGGACGTTAGTCCACATTGACTATATCAGAGCTTTAAAACATGAAAAATATTGGAGGTCGCAGATCTGGTAATCAAGTCACCATGGCTTTTTAAGATTACTATATAACTTCTAGGTAGTCAATGAGTTTACCTCTATTTTGGAGAAGCCTGCATTTTTTACCCAGTGGACATCAAGACCAATAAGATTATATCAGAACGCACTACCATAAAATATTAGAGAAAACAAATATCCCACTATGGTATTAAAGTAAATTCAAGTAGGAAGCATACGGATAAATGAAAATAATTCAAACAGCTGACGGAAAGTAAACATAACATAATATTATACATAACTATTATGTATTAAAATAACATAACTTTTACATTAAGATGTCCAGTTTTTATACCAAGGAATCATGGTTAGCCTATGTGAAAGTACCTCACAATAACATTGTAATATTATGAATAGAGATTCATAGGTTTAAAAAAGAACAGAAAAATGTAATGCTAAATTCAAGTATAAATGAAAAATATAGCAGCAATAGAATTCAAATTGTGTAACATTTGTTTGTTATCTCCCCTTGACTAAACATAGAAAATGAACCTTTTATAAAGTTGTAAGGGTTTTAATAAGTCATGAGGAAGACTGGATTTCCCATTAGCAAATAGGTCTTAAACTGGTGACGGACAGACGCATGCCGTGACCATTTACCAAATAAGTCTGATAGCAGATTCACAATAAATATAAATCAGCCTATTTACGTTATGTTTTCGATTATTGTCGTGCTTTTAGCTAGTCACTATTAATATACTCTGTGTCTCCGGGATGTCACCTGCCAACGCTCATCAAAGAAATGGACGGACATCATTCTGCTGTTCGGTTTTATTTGGCAGCTGGTCACGCCAGTGTTATCCCTTGTATACAATAATGACCGCTCTCCGGTGTAGTTCTCTGAACAGAAAGTAAACAAGCCTTCATTCGCGATGTTTTTTTTATTATTGTCATAATTTTATTTAGTCAATATAGTATTTCTATACTTAGAATCACATGACAAAAACAGAAGCCAAGGTCGACAAACAAAATGCACATAAAAAAATAAAAAAATCAGTCTTTCAGGTAATGTTTACTTTCTGTACAGAAGTCTTATAGGTTGTCGACAGTCACGAGTCAATGGTTTACAGGGTTAGCAATACTAAGCGAAGTAAAGACTCGTGTACAGAAAGTAAACATAACCTGAAATGTTGATGTTTTACTATTTCCGTATATTTCGTTGGTCGGCCTTTGCTTTACTTGCACACGACTCCAAGTATATAAATAGTGACCAACAAAACAACTGACAATAATAAAAAATGTAACCAATGAACGATTGTTTACAATAGGTGTTCACTGAACGGACTTTTTTCAAATCCCATCTGCTGCCTTCTGATATTTGTTCTATAAATCTCAAATATTTCCTATTTGTTCTATTAATCCACAATGTTTACTATTTGTTCTATAAATTCAAAATGTTTCCTATTTATTCTATAAATCCCAAATGTTTCATATTTGTTCTATAAATTCCAAATGTTTCCTATTTGCTCTATACATCTCAAATGTTTCCTATTTGCTCTATAAATCCCAAATGTTTCCTATTTACATCATGAATGATACATTAGATATAGTCCTACAATTTTGTTAGACATTGAAGACAGTTGACAAAATTTGTAAATATAGAAGACAGGGACTGCAAGAGAAGAAAAACTGTAATGAATTTAGAGCATCCGCCAAAGACTGATGTGTCGGACCATTAGCACAAAAAACGGCGTCATAAAGTATTTCCATTTCCTGAACTACATCCTGCTGGAAATCTAGTAGGACCATTGTCCTGCTACAAAAGAGATGCAATGAGAATGAACGATGAAGAAGAAGAATGTAGAGCCAAAAAAAACAACAGATTGAGAATCACTTCAATAGTACAAGCCAAATGTAT
This sequence comes from Meghimatium bilineatum, assembly GCA_034231615.1. Lineage (NCBI taxonomy): Eukaryota > Metazoa > Mollusca > Gastropoda > Stylommatophora > Philomycidae > Meghimatium > Meghimatium bilineatum. The sequence goes on from CM067321.1 coordinate 66,839,377, forward strand.
GTAGTTCATTGTAATGGCCAGGTTAATCTTGTAGTTTAAGTCATTTGCATCAACTATGAAACTGTGATAGAATAAGCTAGAGCAGTGTTTCCCAACCTTTTTTGTACCACATCCCATCTAAGTCTTTCTAAAATTCTGATGCTCCCTACATATTTTTTGATATTACAAAAATTAAGTTACTCCTTGGGTGAAGCTTAATTACAACATGTTCGAATTGCCCCCACCCCCAACCAAATTGAACAATAAAATTGCCCCGCTGTGGAGCGTGGGTCACACGTTAGGAAACACTGATCTAGTGTGATAATAATTACTGCGTTGTTTTCCTGTTTACGTTCTGAATTTCCTGCCCTTTATAGAGATCTAGTCAAGGGAACACGATACATTATTTCTATTATTACTGCCAGATTTAAGAATACAGTATTCATATGACATATCCGTTTTGCGAGCAATATTGTTATATACCAGCTTATCTTTCATCTCTGACATACTGCTTGAGCAGTTTTTCTGTAACATGTTGTCGTTCATTGCTGCCATCCATAAGTAGAGTACTGGCTTGCAATCAGACATCTCATTATTGCTGAATACTACAGAGATATGGTATATAAAAATTGCCCTTATTATACTAATTATAATTATAACCAGACTTCCCAGCTAGTCGATACGATTCCTATTTAAAATATTCATTTCTTATTCGTAAAGACAAGAGACAGGGGATGTTGGAGATCCGATGCAGCCAACCTTCGTTGCGGAGACGGCACATAATGGTGATGATTTGTAAACAATTTTTGGGATATTTCTATATTTCAAGTAGTTTTATAGTAAACGTGCTTATTGGGAGATTGAATGGGTGCGTGGGTTAACAACAATCTTGACTTGATTTGTGGCAACAGATAACGTTATTTTCTAGCTTTCTACACGCTTGACTTTACTTGTGGCAACAGATAACGTTATTTTCTAGCTTTCTACACGCTATACTTTATTTGTGGCAACAGATAATGTGTTCGTTTCTAGCGTTCTACATTCTTGTTTGATGTAACAATTACCAGCAGGTCATGGACATGCTAGTGCCGCGGAAACTTAGTTGGTATTGCACTAGATTCACAAGTCGCTGTTCAATTTTAAGATTCACAAAGCGGCTCCTAGGTCACGCCATCTTTAAGATAATGGGTATATGTGTTTGACTAAGTAAAGATGGCGGGCATGATGCTGACCTAGGGTTGCCAAATATTTAGTCACCAAAAGGAGGACATAATAAAACAAAAACGAGGACAAAGGTGGAAATTTTGAATGTTTCATTTGAGTCGTCTCGGATTAAACTCACAGTCAACACAATTTTATTGTAATTGCTGCCAATTAAGTGTATCTTACTCTTAGTGAATCGACCAAGAAACAGTCACGTTAAAAAAACAAATTAAATGGACGCCTTTTTCAAAATTTCCAAAAACATCATTTAAATAGCCAATTGTACAATCATTACATTATAATCTTTATTAATTATATGACATATTTCTTGGAGAACTAACTTTTCGCAGAAGGCCCTCGTTAGTAATCACATATGCATAAAGCTGTTCACATGTAATATTCTTCAAATTGTACTTTGTAAGAATGATGCCCTTTAGAGAGTCGAGTTAGAGTCTATTCCTTTCCTTTGTTCATTGAGCATTAATTAAGGAGAACATCATTGTACATCATCTAGAATAATACCTTTCTCTTGCAGATATAATATGCATGCCAAAAGGTCATCAAATTTCCAGTCTTTGATTTTTTATCTAAGTACATCCAATTAAAGCATTGAAATTCATCAAAAGGTTTCAACCACTTTTCTAAGTAACATACGATGCAATAGTTGTAACAACAATACATAACAATTATAATATAAAATGTAAGAAAAGCCGGACAGTTTATAAGATTTTAGCTTTGCCTGCCGGCCGGAGAATATTGTGCTAAATAGGAGGACATGTCCTTTTTTGTCGGACGTCTGGCAACCCTGTGCTGACCACATCATCCTTTGGTATGCAGTTGCTCATGAAATAATATTGGTCCAAGACTGCATATTTTAATAAACACAGAGGACTAAAACAGGGCACTTAACGTGCACGATAACGTTCTATGTTTAAACCATATAAACCCAAACGTTTTTGCCCCGTAGGTCAATTGCCGAATTTTTTTTTTGATGGGGGGTTTCCATAGACCCCCTTGGATGTCCATATATACACCACTTTGGGAACCTCCTTGGATGTCCATATATACACCACTTTGGGAACCTCCTTGGATGTCCATATATACACCACTTTGGGAACCTATGATTTAAAAAAAAATCTGATTGCACATAATTTCTATAGAAATATTGTTAGCTCATATCTTAATAGGGTGTCCTAAGCTACTTTTATGAGACTAATATTTAGAAAAATACCCCCAGAAAATGCCGAAAAAACCCAGTAAATTTTCTGGCAACTAACTTTTTAAAAAGATGTCACGTTTATGAATTTGCGAAATAATATTAAAGTATTCTTCGACTATATAACAAATACTTACCAGAATCTTGACCTCCAATGAAAACGTATGTACTATCACAAGAAATGTAAAGATAATGTAAAATAGTGTAAAGAAAAACAAATACATGGATTTAGCTACGTTTATCTATCGTCTTTTCTCTGCTTTTACAATAAGCGTCGCAGGTTTGAATATCAGTTTCGGGCTGTGGCATGTTTGGAAACAAATGTTCTGTATCTAACTTTGACATCATTTCTATACTGTAGAATATTTGGTCATGAAATCTATCACATCAAATTATTTCGCGAACATAGATGTATGTTTACAAATTAACACTATCAATACCTGACACATTCTTGAAAGAAATCCCAGAAACATTGCTAGTAAATTATATATAACATCAAATGATTTTTAGTTAAGGTTTATAAATAGCCGTTCGGAGAAAACCTCGTTCTGGTTCGGGAATTCCTTGAAGTCGTTCTTGTTTAGTTATAGGTGATTCCAAGAAATGTGAGCCGTGATTGGTGCGTCTATTATTAGTGTGTCACGTATTCATTCTTCACTTCACCAACTGTAATGTATAGTTCCATATTACAAAACATGTTGGCTTATAGGAATCATCCGTCTAAAGCGACTCGCTTGACTTTCCCAGTTATTTCTATTCGTTACATTCAGTTAACTTTGAAACGACGGCAAATGAAAATCACAGGAAAAGTCAATTGCATCACTTTGGAAGGACGATTCCCAATTTAGCATGAATATCTTAAATGTTCTATGATCTTATACATTCTAAATTAGCTCAGGATTTTAGCGGGATATGTCAATTCAGGTAAATGTATCTACTTTGTTATTAAGCCTATATTTTTTTTAAACAATTTTTGATATTCGGTTAGGAATTTCCAAAGTGGGCGTCTTGCATTCCCTCCCACCACCCACTCTTTTTTTCTATCCTAACTGTGTGATACAACTTGTCTAGTGGGTGTGGAACAGAATTTAAACAGAGAATATGAATTAGTGACAATATTTTCAATGCGGAAGTTACTGACATTCAAACATATAACACATTAAAATTAGGAATTATAACAATTCGACATTAACATGTGGCTCATTAGCAGGGATGATGAACAGATAGCTACAAGACCGAATTCTTCTTCTTCTGCGTTCGTTTTCAAACTCCTGGATATTAGAAGGGTGTAGTTGGTTAACGAAAAGCTTTGTGTCATGGTTTAAAACTTAGCTGCGATATCTGCGCCTTCGACTTCAGCATGGCTTTGGGTCACATTGACATTTTACGGCATCGAAAGATAACTCCACCCAATAACTTCCTTAGTCGGTTCTTATGACATGCTTTGAAGATAAACATTACTCATATTAATTGCTGCCCTTTCGGACCTGGGCGGATGATCAAACTGATTCCTTTGAGATGTATATAATATATATATAGAATAGAAACACGCTCCATGGAAAGAGAAGAAAACAAAGAGGTTCTGACAACGTTATGTATTTAAAAAATTACTAATTAAGGAAATAAAACAACTGGTTGGTTGGCTTCGGATCCAACGGTCCAGGAGCTCATGCCCTATGACCACTTGCCATTAAAATGACACTATATTGCTGGGAAGTCTGTGAATTTTCGGCCCACCTCGGGTCAGAGACAGAGAATAACTATCACACCTTCAGGAAGGTAGGTTTTAAACTATGCACTGTTCGGAGCCACTGTAGCCAAGATAATGTTCACTGTGCTCATTCCCCGCCACCAATTGCCTACTGGTTAAGCCCAACATCTCTATTGCTCCAGATATACATCCAAATGTTCAAGTCAAAGGGATTGTCGCGTCCTGAGTCACTGTGCCTCTATGATGGGCCACAACAATAGGAAAAAACAGTTATGTAATATTTCTCCTCCCCAGTGCTGCGCAGTATATCTCTGGCAATCACAGAGGGTGCATACATAAATAAAAATAATAACGCATGAAACACATTGCAACAACAAAATAAAAGCATGAGAACCATAACTGTATAAATGACATACCATGAAGCTTATATAAGAAGAAAACCTCAATATAACGGTATATCATCTACTAAGGTATTCTGCTGCACGGGTGGATTGTCTAGTTGGCTATTGGTGAGTCCCACAGACGCAACCGCATGCGTAAATAAAACAATTAAAATATATATTTCTACAACGTCACTGTGCACTCATTCGCTGTGTTGGTAGTATTACGTTATAAGAAATGTTGGAATAGCCTAACCTGACACAAAGAGTGAATATTTGCCGTGCTTGTTCATACTTGCACATCAGTGAAATCAAGAACCATCTACCACAGAGAAGAATTGGAAAGTGCGCCTGTCAAATTTACAACTTCTATTGAGGTGGTAATTACACTTTCCAGCAAACGTGATGGCTCGTATCAAATTTTACTGCAGTTGGTGAAGTGAATTCAATATTCTAAATTTGTAAAGTTCAACATTTTGAATTTTGCTTGTCTCTTATAAAACCTGTTGATTCATTGTAAAACGTTCTTCCAAAATGACTTATTTGACTATCACAGTGAGTATTCCAAATAATTACCCAGTTTATTTAATATTTACATAGAGAATATCTTTAAACATATAGAAGGAATGCCAGGACGCAAGATAAATGGGAAAATAATAAACAATCTGAGATATGCAGATGCCACTGTTTTATTTTAGCAGAAAGTGAACATCTACTACAGAGACTAATAGATCAAATAGATAAATCAAGTAATGAATATGGACTGGATATAAACATCCAAATAACAAAAATTATGATTTTAATCAGCAAATTCACTGAAAAAATGGACTTAAACATAAAAATACATTGTAAGAAACTACAATAATTAGAACATTATCAATATCTTGGAAATATAGTCACAAATGACAGCAGATGTAAAACATAAGTTAAAAGGAGAATATGAAAAGCTAAAATTACCTTCAATGACATGAGGAAAATATTAACATCTAAACAAATTATAAACACATTAAAAATTAGAATAATAAAATGCTACATCTATTCTATATTAATGTGTGTCTCAGAAACATGGACAATAAACAGACAATTAGAAGACGGAAATGATATCTTTGTGATTTGGATGTATAGAAGAAAAGGGAGAACATTGTAGAAAAATAGGAAAACAAAGAGGTTCTAACAACACTTAGTATGAAGAAAAAAATTAATAAAATGCAATACAGATTAAATAAATTAAATATTTTGAACGTACTGAAAGACATGACACCTTGTTGAAGACATAACTTGAGGGTAAAGTCGAGAGGAGACGAGAAAGAGGTAGGCAGAGATACAAGTGTGAGAGATACATCACGTTATGTCATGATTATAACAGGCTAGAGTCTACTGAGTCAACAAGGAAGAGAAGAGACAGGGTATATTGAAGGCTGATTTAGCCAACCTTCGTTGCGGAGACGGAACTAGATGATGATGACTTCTGAAATCGACACTGAAATCATAACGATTCAGGGATGCAGATAACGTTATCACCAATGCCACAAGATAGCAGATAGAGATATCAAAGAATGGGTTCCATGACAATTTCCAACAGCTGTATGCCCGTTGGCAAAAGTATGTAGTTGCCGAAGGAAGCTACTTTGAAGGAAATTTATTGTAGGTAATTCTATTGTTACTTATTTCTATATACTCCTCTCCCGCCGAAGATGGATGTGTCGGGCAATTGGCGCAAATAAAACGGCGACACAACGCATTTCCATTCTCTGGACTACATCCTGCTGGAAATCTAGTGGACTATGGTCCTGCTACAAAGGAGATCCAGCGGGAGTTTGAGAATTAACGCTGAAGAAGAAGAAGATATTCTCCTCTAATTCCTTGAACATTTGGAAGCTATCGCGTATTTCGGAATATGATTAAAATACACTGGATCATGCTCGAACTTGTCTAGTGTGGAGAATTGAGAGTATTTATAGGAAAGTGTTCGTAAAACAAAACTCTGAAATCTGAGACATATGGCAATAAGGATGTAAACATTTTTCACATGTCTCACAGAACTATATCAAACTTCTTCTGCAAAACACATATGCAACACGAACCGGCTAATATCTATACAGTATTTTAGTACCTAAGTACCGAGGAAAACAGAATTGATCTACGCAAGCTAGCTTAGCAATATCGTATACACCGTTACCAGCAATACCACACCCATATATATATATATATATATATATATATATATATATATATATATATATATATAACAATTACACCACACCGCACACACACACACACACACACAAACCAATATCTGTGTACTAAAGGAAATACAAAGACAGGTAATTTTAACCTGTGAAAAATTCCTCACATTTAACCTACATACAGGGCCGGATGTAGACTTGAAAGGACCCTTAGCTATTTGAGATATGGGGTCATAAGCTATTTGAGATATGGGGCCCTAAGCTAATTGAGATATGGGGTCCTATCTAATTGAGATATGGGGTCCTAAGCTATTTGAGATATGGGGTCCTAAGCTATTTGAGATATGGGGGTCCTAAGCTATTTGAGATATGGGGTCCTAAGCTATTTGAGATATGGGGGTCCTAAGCTATTTGAGATATGGGGTCCTAAGCTATTTGAGATATGGGGCCCTAAGCTATTTGAGATATGGGGCCCTAAGCTATTTGAGATATGGGGTCCTAAGCTATTTGAGATATGGGGTCCTAAGCTATTTGAGATATGGGGGTCCTACGCTATTTGAGATATGGGGCCCTAAGCTAATTGAGATATGGGGCCCTAAGCTAATTGAGATATGGGGTCCTACGCTATTTGAGATATGGGGCCCTAAGCTATTTGAGATATGGGGCCCTAAGCTATTTGAGATATGGGGTCCTAAGCTAATTGAGATATGGGGTCAATTAACGATTAAGAATATATAGATAGTGTAAAAAATATTTTTTGGGGGGTCTTAAGCTATAGTTTATTTAGCTTATAGGTAAATCCGGCACTGCCTACATAAAGACCATCGACTTTATAAGACCCGTTGGCTCATTGTAAAACAGACTTATAAAATGAATCACTTGACTTTTTCAGTTAATTTTACTAGTCTGGTTGTCTAAACTTTGTGTTGATAGCCAATCTAAGTCATGGGAAAAGTTCAATGATTAATTTCAGTGAACTGTTTTCCCATTAGTAAACATGTCTTCTAGCACCGATGACCACTCCACATACCCATTTACCTACGCCTACATAATTGTATAAATGTACTAGTTCCATGCTGAATTCCAGAAACATACACAAATATGTACACGAAATCATACAGATTGGAATGTAATTTAACCACTTAACGGTACAGGACATGCACATTTTTTTCCTTTAAAAAAGGAATTCAACGTAACTGCATGTCAACCTGATCTATTACACATGCGCACCTGCGCCTATAACATGGCCATCGGCACAATAAGACCTGCGGTGTATATTTGTAATCTTCCCTCTAACGCAGCCGTTCTCAACTTGTGCTCGCGATCATATTGCTGCTCGCACAATGACAGTTCAAATGTTCTCGCAATCGCTAATGGTTACATGTGGTTGGTGTTGGCCATTTCAAAACGTGATGCACTTGATTTTTCCCTTGATTTTCATTTTCCATTGACACAAAGTATATAAAAAATGTAAAGTAACCCACAGCATGTATTAATGCCGTAGAGGTGTGAGATGTTAGCGATCTCACATTTCAGAGGCTCTGCAAATGAGGGCGGTAGCCATCTCTTCTCCCTCGCAGTCTTTACTTTCCGGATTAATCCGGTACCCATTTAAGGCTGGGTCGTCCCGGGAGCTGTTGCGATCTAAAAGAACATTTCTGCCTCAACCGGGGAATGAACCCAGGACTACTCATATGCGAAGCCAGTGCGCTAACCACTGCGCTACGCTGCTCCCTGTATACACACAAAGTATGCGCAGTGACGAAAGAAAATCACAGGGAAATGTCAATAGGGTCACTTTAAAAGGATGAATCCCCATGAGTCAGCAAAATTGTGTAATTAACGAAATAAACGCACATAAACATATACATAAAAATAAATAGTATATTACTAAAGATCACAGAATGCTGAGAAATACGAGACAGCTAGAGCAGCTAATATGATAGCACTAAAGGAGATGGACAACGTGAGAAAGTTAGATTCGAAAATAGAAGGCTGTCCATATTTATTGTCACCAGCAATACAAGTTTTAAATATAATGTATTAAGAAAAAAAAGAACCTCGTATGTGCTGTACGCATTTTTCAACCACGGACGGAAGTTAAGATTGGTTATATCAGTGGTTTTTTTACCATAACAATAATGAAAGTTGTAGATCGCCACACCAGACAAGCGTTTGTGAAGAGATAATGATGTTGATGAAATGGTCCCCTTAAATGTGAGCAGCAGCCATTGACAGCGTATATACATTCTGACAAAAGCTTAAACTCTCCGCAGTTGGGGTGTATGTGTGTAGAGTGTATTGTGGTGTAGATGTGTAGAGTGTATTGTGGTGTAGAAGTGTAGAGTGTATTGTGGTGTAGATGTGTAGAGTGTATTGTGGTGTAGATGTGTAGAGTGTATTGTGGTGTAGATGTGTAGAGTGTATTGTGGTGTAGGTGTGTAGAGTGTATTGTGGTGTAGGTGTGTAGAGTGTATTGTGGTGTAGGTGTGTAGTGTGTATTGTGGTGTAGGTGTATAGAGTGTATTGTGGTGTAGATGTGTAGAGTGTATTGTGGTGTAGGTGTATAGAGTGTATTGTGGTGTAGGTGTGTAGAGTGTATTGTGGTGTAGGTGTATAGAGTGTATTGTGGTGTAGATGTGTAGAGTGTATTGTGGTATAGATTTGTAGTGTATTGTGGTGTAGATCTGTAGAGTGTAGTGTGGTGTAGGCGTGCAATGTGGTTTGTATGTGTAGAGTGTATTGTGGTGTAGATGTGTAGAGTGTATTGTGGTGTAGATCTGTAGAGTGTAGTGTGGTGTAGGCGTGCAGTGTGGTTTATATGTGTAGAGTGTATTGTGGATGATTGGAACTTGTGGAATCAGGTTTTGTCGCATGTTAGTTAGTGATATATATATATATATACGTATATTGAATTGAGTTACCAAGTTACCAACAAACGTGGACGTTACAATATTACCGCATATCAAGCGCCCAAACGTAACATTGCCCGAAAACCGATCGTTACTAAAAAATCTGCGTCACCTAATAGCAAAAGCGCTGAAAATACAATTGATAAATATTTAATCTTGTTACAAGAATTGTATAATAAATGTAATTGTTTTTTATTCAACCTCAGGATTATAATTTTTGTGTGTTTGTTAATTAAGGGAGGAAAATCCTCTATTTTCCGAGTAACGTTTCTTTGAATATAAGACGTGTAACAACAGGCCCAATTATTTCAACCTAAGACTTGTAACAACAGGCCCAATTTTTTCAACCTAAGACTTGTAACAATAGGCCCAATTCTTTCAAACTAAAACTTGTAACAACAGGCCAAATTCTTTCAACCTAAGACTTGTAACAACAGGCCCAATTTTTTCAACCTAAGACTTGTAACAATAGGCCCAATTCTTTCAAACTAAAACTTGTAACAACAGGCCCAACTCTTGCACCCTAAAACTTGTAACAACAAACCCAATTCTGTCAAACTAAAACATGTAACAACAGGCCCAATTCTTTCAAACTAAAACTTGTAACAACAGGCACATTTGAGGAAAAATAGACTTGGGGGGGGGGGGCATAAAAGAGAGCAGATACTGGATAATTTGACAGCATATCCTTGTAGAGCGTTAGAAGCGAAGTTGATACATAGCAACGCGGAAATAATTTTGTGGAGATCAATAATGTCCTACGCCTACAGTTCTTAACGTGGCCAATATGATCCCAGGGTCACTAAATGGGCCACATGAATGTGTGAATAACGTTTAATAATAAGAATTATGCGCCTTAAAGCTATAAAATGCCCGTGTGATTTGTAAAAGACGTCGGTATGTTTATAAAAATGCATCTGGAGCTGGTTGGGGTGGGGGAGGAATGGGGGTAGAGTCATGGGAGAAAATTTGTCTCAAAGTGGACAACGAGGTCGAAAAATTTATAACGACTGACCTACGCTACCCTTCACTGCTCATTTAATGTATAAATGCTTTTGCTAGAAATAAAATATACCTTAAGTTAATTATCGATCACAATCGTTATTTTCTGAGAAATGACGTAATAGTATGTTATCGTGATATACCATCAATTCTTAGAATTACGTTTCAAGAATTAATTGTCGAATGATTGGACCTTGGAACAGGGAACTGATTTAAATCAGTGGTTTTCGAACTTCGTCCTAACATCTGCACCTCCTACACATTTTACTAGATTGATTCCCGACAAAATTACCCGTCCCCTTTTACATATCCCATGAATGATGATTAATTTCTTGTACCCCTGCTTTGAAAATGCTAATGTTACGAACTTTTATTTTTCCGGTTGCAACATACGGCTGTGAAACATGGACTCTAAGTAAAACAGCGGCAAAGAGGATCAACGCCTTCGAGCTGAAATGCTACAGGAAGATACTTAGAATATCATGGAAGGATTAAATCAGAAACTCAGATATTATAAACACACTGAATATTCCAGAGTGTTGGTTACTAAACACAATAACAAAATGAAAACTACGCCTGTTTGGTCATATAAAGAGACATAACTGTTTAGAAAGACAAATAATGGAGGGAAGAGTACCTGGGAGGAGGAGAAGAGGCAGACCAAGAAGACGATGGACTGACGACATTAAAGATAACATGAATACATCGCTAGAAAATGCAAGCCACATCGCCCAAGACAGAGAGAGGTTCAGAGAGTTCATTGGGAAGACAACGTTCTGGAAGGAATACGTCACATGACACCCCTGCTTTAGTTCTCAAACTTCTTGCGATGTATATAACTTCTCACCATCTCCGTACTTGTTTGAAGTACAGTTGGAGTACGGAAGAGATGTACACTCTCCCAATACCTATTCAACATCTACGCAGAAAATATACTGAGGAATGTGAGAGAAAACATACAAAACGCTGACTACCACGCTTTAAACATAGGTGGTTTTGAAATCCCCGAACTACGCTACGCATACGACACTACGCTACTTTAAAATGATGGAAAGGGATTGGAAGAATTAATAAAGAACATAAATAAATACAGCAAAACACAAGACTGATATTTAAACGCGCAAAAAACAAAAATCATGTCAATAGATATAACAACACAACAACCACAAATCAGTATAGACACTGCCAAGATAGAATGTGTTAATAAAGGAGTATACTTTGGAGCAAACATCATCGGTGCAGGGGACTGCATGACAGAAATAAGGAAGAGATTGGCAATGGCATATTGTAAAATAATACTGTTGAAAAACATATGGAAAAACAGTAAAACAGAAACGTAACTCCTAATGCTACGAGCTTTTATTTTTCCAGTTGCAACATACTGCTGTGAAACATGGACTCTAAGTAAAACAGCGGCAAAGAAGATGAATGCCTTTGAGATGAAATGTTACAGAAAGAAACCTAGAATATCATGGAGAGAAAAAAACAGAAACAGATATTATAAACACATTGAAGATGCTCGTGTGTTGGTTACTAAACAATAGCAAAAAATAAACTACATCTGTTTGGTCATATACAGAGACACACCTGTTTAGAAAAACAAATAATGGAGGACAGAGCACCTGAGAGGAGGAGGAGGAAAGACATACCAAGATGACGATGGACTGATAACATTAAAGAAAACATAAATACATCGTTGGAAAATTCAAGTCGTATGGCCCAAGAAAGAGAAGGGTTCAGGGAATTCATTGGGATGACAACGTTCTGGAATGTATACGTCACATGACAAGAAAATGAATAATTAACACACAACTAGAAGACATAAATGATGATTTAAATATGTGGATATAAAGAGGAATAGGAAGAACTTTATAGAAACAGAAGACAACAAACAAATAAATTCTGTCAAAACTTCGTCACATGACATATATAATTTCGTAGCAGAAACTGATCTTGAGAAGTGTTAGGTCACATGTAACTTTACTTAGTATTCAAAGAATAGGGCTTTCAGGATATATTTAAATGTTATGTATCGTAGTGACTATTGACACGAGCAGTGCATCAACGGTGACAGGGAAACACGTTATGATGCAAACATGATTCCTTAATATATAGCTTAGCAAATCTAGATGAAACAAAAATGACACTCAGAAATGTGGCATCCTCCTAGATGTTTTGGAAAGTTATGCCTGAATTATGTATGTATTTATTGTCTATTAAATTGTCTGTCTCGATGTGAGTGATGGTTGACCGTATCCACACTTGCCGTTAAGCGTAGGGGTCGGAGCTTAAGCTGCTGTTCCAAGGCTAGATGTATCACCGTAGTTGCATTTAGTCTATGTTTGTTCAAGGCTATCGTGATGTTTTCTATCCACCTTGGTCTACCTTTGACTTTACGCATACATAATACATAATGTTCAATACATAATATTATATCTTTTTTTTCCGAATTTCTTCATTTCTTATTTTATGTAGTTTAGTAACCATTGCAGCTTTTCTCAGACACTTCATTTCACATTATATATATATATATATATATATATATAACCTTAGTGTGACATTGTGCACTGATATAGCCAAGGCTGAGTAGTGTTTGTGAATAACAGGCAAAACTTTGAACGCGGTAATGAGGTTTTGCTAATTACTAGAAACACATAATATCACACGAAACACGACGTTTCGACCATAACATCGGTATCAAGAATACAACAAATCATGGCGTGTAAGGACCAGTATCGTCCTCGTTTACATACAAAATTACGGCCAAAAGATATCTGTATAACACAGATGAGACTTCAATACATTAATAATCAAGTGAGAGATGAACAGAAATAGTTAAAATACTATTATTGTTCGTTCTTTCACAAGTAAATCTGACCATTTGTATTATTCGCTTTACAAAATTTAGTTAGAAACATAACCAGGGATTCGTAAATAGCTTACGTAAAAGTACTATATGGGTCAACTCATCATTGTGTTCAAGGACGTTAAATGATAATGACCAGAACCGGCTCAGAAAGCAATGCCAAACTACTGGGATGTATGCAATGCAAAAAAAACTCATAATGGCCACAAATAAGATGACATCGACGACCTTATGAACATGACACTAGAAGAAACTGGGCAACATTCACAGAACTGAGGGGCTTACATAATGACAAGAATAAGCTGAGCAAATACCACAGAACCGGGAGACTTACAGAATGACAAGAAGAAACTGGGCAACATCCACAGAACTGAGGGGCTTACATAATGACAAGAATAAGCTGGGCAAATACCACAGAACCGGGAGACTTACCGAATGACAAGAAGAACCTGGGCAACTTCCACAGAACTGAGGGGCTTACATAATGACAAGAATAAGCTGGGCAAATACCACAGAACCGGGAGACTTACAGAATGACAAGAAGAACCTGGGCAACTTCCACAGAACTGAGGGGCTTACATAATGACAAGAATAAGTTGGGCAAATACCACAGAACCGGGAGACTTACCGAATGACAAGAAGAACCTGGGCAACTTCCACAGAACTGAGGGGCTTACATAATGACAAGAATAAGCTGGGCAAATACCACAGAACCGGGAGACTTACAGAATGACAAGAAGAACCTGGGCAACATCCACAGAACTGATGGACTTACATAATGACAAGAATAAGTTGGGCAAATACCACAGAACCGGGAGACTTACAGAGTGACAAGACGAACCTGGGCAACATCCACAGAACTGAGAGGCTTACATAATAACAAGAATAAGTTGGGCAAATACCACAGAACCGGGAGACTTACAGAATAGCTAGAAGAACCTGGGCAACATCCACAGAACTGAGGGGCTTACATAATGACAAGAATAAGTTGGGCAAATACCACAGAACCGGGAGACTTACAGAATAGCTAGAAGAACCTGGGCAACATCCACAGAACTGAGGGGCTTACATAATGACAAGAATAAGTTGGGCAAATACCACAGAACCGGGATACTTACAGAATGACAAGAAGAACCTGGGCAACTTCCACAGAACTGAGAGGTTTATATAATGGCAGTGACGACTACTTTCTTTAAGGACACTTCACATAGATTCTTGTGCAGTGTGGGCATGAGATAATCACTTTGGATAGAGTTTCATTAACCCGTGTCTCTCAGGGTATTATCTGCCGATGAACTGCGGCATTCTTGTTTGCAACAAGATGCTAGTTCTTTTAAAAACAAACTGAGATAGACAAGTGACTTTGTTACGTGCAGATTCTCTTTGTGCAACAACATTTCAATCAAATATTTCATTAAGATTTCTAGATGCGTTTGTGTAGTATTTTTTTAAAAAGACTGTAATATATAGCACAAGTAAAATACACATTAGAATAGCATTACAATGAACTCACAGACTGTCAAACTTTAGGCTGTGGGAAGATACAAATTTGCAGATATCAGTATACAAGAAAGTTTCACCGTTTTAACAATAACAATTTTTTCTAGAAAATACAAAAGACACAATAAATAAACAATAAAAGCAGTAAAATTAAATACACTATCATTAAAAACAGTAGGAGTAGGTGGCAGACATTTAACAGTACAGACATCTAAGGTAACAATGACGTATGCATACGCAAATATTGTCATAGAAACGTGAAGTAAAATTAAGGGGAATGAGAACGAAATAAAACAACTATGCCTGAAAACAACATCAGCGATAACACAACAAAGGATCCATCTCCCACATCTAACTAAATGAAAGATCTGCATTAAGACCAAATGGCTGAAGGTTATGAAACTGCAATATATAGCGTGCAAGGGTGTACCTAATTATATCGGTTATGGTGCAAGATCTCACTACAGTGATCAGAGTATGAAGGGAACCACGATGATCAACAATATTGAAATGCATAGTGATATGAGTGAACGATATGTGACAAGAAGATGTTGGCAGAAACGGTCACTTATTTTTTTTTGCCAATTTCACCTATTATTTCATGTCACAATATTTACAAATAATAACATAAATTACTTTACGGAATTTACATGTAAACACTTCGTCGATAGTTAAATATTAGTTATTTAGTTAGATATTCCTCTAGGGCCAAGGACGACACATAGGGCGGATGTCACAGATTTCCATGTCTCTCGTTTTATTACAATTTTCTTCAGATCTTAATTGTTTAAGATACCGATGGTGAAACGTTGGATAACTTGGACACACAGAGTAGGATGACAATCACATACACAAAGGCAACAATAGCATAGATTAAGCGGCATGGATAAGAATAATTGACAGACATGGATAACATGTACTGACAGGCATGGATTATATATATATATTAACAGAAATAAACAATATGGATTGACAAAGACGGATAGTACAGGTTGGCAGACATGGATACTATGAATTGACAAAGATGGATAGTACAGGTTGGCAGACATGGATACTATGAATTGACAAAGATGGATAGTACAGGTTGGCAGACATGGATATTGTGAATTGACAAAGATGGATAGTACAGGTTGGCAGACATGGATACTGTGAATTGACAAAGATGGATAGTACAGGTTGGCAGACATGGATACTGTGAATTGACAAAGATGGATAGTACAGGTTGGCAGACATGGATACTGTGAATTGACAAAGATGAATAGTACAGGTTGGGAGACATGTATACTGTGAATTGACAATGATGGATATTACAGGTTTCAGACATGGATACTGTGAATTGAGAAAGATAGATAGTATAGGTTGACAGACATGGATACTGTGAATTGACAAAGATTAATAGTAAAGGTTGGCAGACATGGATACTCTGAATTGACAAAGATGGATAGTACAGGTTAGCAGACATGTAAATGTGGGTTGACAGGCACACACATCTGTGTGCAGCACCGTAGATACGTACTGCTTAAGGGAGGGGTGGCTTATTGAGGGTGGGGGACAGGTTATATAAAAAAGTGGCTATTTGTTGTTGTCATGGGTCAGATCATACATTTTGAAAAAAAAAGATTATTTGCCCTTCCTGCGGAAATTCGCAAATGAAGGTTTTTGTTGTTTTGACCTGCCTTTTGTCAAAATTTCTAGCACTAAATGTTATCTTTCAATTTTCTAGGTTGACCGTCGCATACCTAACTCCCTTCTCCCCTTTCTACAGGTTACCCAAATGTGTTTTCATGCACCGATGCATTTATGTATAGTTTAGCAGTGCTTTCAGCTCTGTGACAGTGAGGTAATAAGCACGTCTGTGGCTGCCAAGGTACCGGGTTCTTATTAAACCCCACGCAATTGCGTATTCAGAAACCCACAGAAAGCAATCGCAAACTACTGTGCACAAATACTGCAAATACATTCACCACAGCAAAAATAAAATGTGGCTTGACATCCTGAATAGGGCATGCCACAATGTCCTTTTACAACTTCGCCTTCTTAAATAAAATCGAGATAACAGAATTCTACCTCTCTTTGGTGCACGTCAATAGTCATGCTGTCATCTTAAACTGTCAATTTGACGACACGAAGTTCACCTACACCACTATAGTACTTGCAGAACACTTTCCACATGATTAACAACAATATTGACATATTACAAAACAATGTAATGGTTATTATAATTAATCTAAAATTTTAAGGTGGTCAGTTGAGGGAAATAAAACGTAGTAACAAATGATATATTTTATTCTCTTAGCCTTGACAACAGCAAGGAACCATTATTGACAGAAATTAATATGAAACGCAATACTCATCACAGATTACAAGGGAGACAACAGAAACAAATTAGAAATTAGACAGAACACAAGTTACTGTACCTACATTGAATTACGTTAAGTATATATCTATCTATCTATCTACCTACCTACCTACCTACGTACCTACCTACCTACCTACCCACATACCCACTATCTATCTATCTATCTATCTATCTATCTATCTATCTATCTATCCATCCATCCATCCATCCATCCATCCATCCATCCGTCCATCCCTCCGTCCGTCCGTCCGTCCGTTCGTCTGTCTGTCTCTCTGTCTGTCCGTCCGTCCGTCCGTCTGTCTGTCTGTCGGTCTGTCTGTCTGTCTGTCTGTCTGTCTGTCTGTTTGTCTATCTATCTATCTATCTATCTATCTATCTATCTATCTATCTATCTATCTATCTATCTATCTATCTATCTATCTATCTATCTATCTATCTATCTATCTATCTATCTATCTATCTATCTATCTATCTATCTATCTATCTATCTATCTATCTATCTATCTATCTATCTATCTATCTATCTATCTATCTATCTATCTATCTATCTATCTATCTATCTATCTATCTATCTATCTATCTATCTATCTATCTATCTATCTATCTATCTATCTATCTATCTATCTATCTATCTATCTATCTATCTATCTATCTATCTATCTATCTATCTATCTATCTATCTATCTATCTATCTATCTATCTATCTATCTATCTATCTATCTATCTATCTATCTATCTATCTATCTATCTATCTATCTATCTATCTATCTATCTATCTATCTATCTATCTATCTATCTATCTATCTATCTATCTATCTATCTATCTATCTATCTATCATGCTCCTTCAGCGTTCAATGATGCTTTTGTTTGGTCTTCTTCTATTGTACATTGCGCTTTATAACCCTTTATGCGTGGCAGCTTCATACTTTTTTGAGCAATCAGGAGATGGCCTTTTTGTGGGCTTCAAATATTTTTTTTTTCGGTGACTCGTTTATGTCTTTATTACATCGTTTGCATTTTCTGTCCCTAACTTTGTATCCATCGTGTCTGTCTTTTAGTGCCCTTTGAGGGACGCTGTCTGATGGTAGTCTGGAAACATGTATCACTTAATCTGTTGTCATCTGATGGAATCCAGGATTGAGATTGCGTTTGTTAGTCTTCTAATGTTTTAATCCCAGATTATATCTCTTATTCGAGGATTCTACGTAGAAAAGTCATTTTGTTGAACACGTTTTCTTTTGGATTTTGTTATTAGTGTCCACGTCTGACATTCATGGCATAGTGAATATGATGATCATTTTATATAGTACAGTTTTGGTGTTCATGTTCACATATTTGTTGTTTGACACTATTGGACATCTATTCTAATATCTGGTATGCTGTGTCGCATCTATGTTGAATTTTTTGTTATTTTTCCCATTTGATAATATGATGTTTCAAAGATAAGTGAATTATTTCACCTGTTTAAGTTGTCAGTCATTGATGAAAATAGTGGTGTTTCTGTTTTTGCGATTGACACTACGCCGGTTCTTTCTGTGTTCATCTTCATGCTAAAGTTCCTATATGTAGTATGCAGTCTAGTTATATGTTATTGTAGTTGTTCTTCTGATATTGATATTATTGCTTGATCGTCTGCAGACAGAATTTTGTTCAGGAGGTTGTTTAGGTTGTCTTCTTCATTAGTGGGCAATTTTCATATATACAATCGATATATGTGATGAATAACAAGGGAGAAAGAACATATCTTGTCGCAATCTAGTATGTATGTGGAATTTGAAATCCTAACACTCGTTCTAACTTCACATTGACTGCCCGTGTAACTACTCCTGCACAAGTTGATTAATTGTTGTGGAACATCATATTGTTATATATTTTAAATAGTTTTTGTTTGTCTACTCTGTCGAATGTTTCCCTTGGTCGACAAATGCGCTATACAATTCCTGGTTGTCTTCAGTTGTTTTTTGTCAGTTGTCTGATTGTAATAGTGGCATCTGTACATCTCTTGCCTTTACGGAATTCCATTAAAGTAATGTAATCTGTGCTTCGATGATTGCTCATAATCTTCTATCTAGAATTCTGTTTGAAATGTTTCCAGTGTGACAATAGAAGGGAAATACCTTTGCATTTTATACAATCTCATTTGTTGCCTGTTGTCTTGGAAATGTTTCCATTGTGACAATAGAAGTGAAATACCTTTGCATTTTGTACAATCTCATTTGTTGCCTGTTGTCCTCGAAATCGGTATTATTATATAGTTTTTCCAGTCTTCTGGTGTTCCTTGTGTACTACATATTAAACAATCTATGTAACCATTTTATCCCTATATCCGCTGCTGTATAGATAGATGAGTTCGCCGTGTATGTTATCGGGTACTGGGGCTCTTTTTGATGGAGCTGTTTGCGTGACATTTTCTATTTCTGCTAACAAATGTTTGGTTCTAACTCTTCCTTTTTATTTTACCATGTCGCCGTTCAGAGTTAAAATGCAGAGGTCTTTTAGATTTAGCAATTCTTTAAAATACTGTTGCCACATTTCCAAGATTCTTTTCTGGTCATTGATCTTTCTATTTTCATCATTTATGACTTTGGTTGGTTCATATTCATCCCCCTTTCTCATATTTTTAATGTTCATGTAGAATTTGTTGGTTTGTGTTTATAATCTGCATTTAATGATTTGTCATATTCTTGCCAAGATTTGGTATTAGCGTCTTTAATGATTTTCTTTGTTAATGCTTTAGCTGATCTTTACTCAGAATATAATCTTCCTGCGCTTTTCTTGCAGCCCATTTCTTGAATTTTTGTTTCTAATCTTTTATGGCGCCTTTGACTTCCTCGTTCCACTGTCGTGTTACTTTGAGTTTTCTACCTTCATATTTTATGTATCCACAAGTTTCTATCACTATTTGCATTATGGTTTTCTTGAATATTTTCCATTCTTCTTCAGTTGACTTGGTAGTTATTGATAGCTTTTCAAATTCTTCTCAGAGTCTTTGCTTGTAGTTCTTGTATATAGGTATCTAGGAGGTTTTTTTTATTTTAACTTGAATGCTGGCTCTAGCTAATTTGATGCGCACCTTGTTGTTTTTCTTTCTATTTATTTTAAGTGATGCTATTACAGCTGTGTGGTCGGTGTCTGCGTACATATTTTGTATTGCTCTTGCATGTTTAATAATTCGTCTATTATTACTTGTTGCTAGTATGAAGTCTTTTTGACTTTTGCAATTAAGGTCGTTTCATTTGTAATATATGTATCTGGGATTATCTGTTTGAAGAAGGTGTTTGCTATGAATAAATTGTATTTGTTGCTTGTTTCTAACAGTTTATATCCATTGTTGTTTCTCTTGTTCTTCTCGTCATTTCATCAAATGATATTCTTCTATTCTGTCTTTGTCCTTTCCTAGGTGTACATTGAAGTTTCCCGCGACACAGACATTTTATACTCTGTTTACGATGTTAGCTGTGTTATGTAAATGTCGAAACAATCTTCACACTCATCTTCAATGTTTCTGGAATCACATGGCGCGTGAACTTGGATATAGTTGTGTCTTTACCGTACAACGTCACAATAACTGTTTGTATTCTTTCTGACACGTCTTTGGCATCGACTATGGATGTGACAGTAACAGAGTCAATTCTACATCCGAATCCATGTTTAGCGTGTATTTGGATCAACTTCTGTATGGAGTAGTGTGTAGTCTAAATGTAACTTTTTACACACATAATCATTAATTTTGGTGTCTCTCAGTCTGACAATTTAGATATTTCATATCTTCATTTCCTCTACACAATCTTCTGTTTTGTTTATACATAAGCCACATATATTTATTGTGCCAAATTATGGTGGCTTGGCTACTATTTGAATACGGTGCATGTGGAAGAAATCAGATCTCTCCAATTCAAGGGATGTGATACTACTGTGTGTAATTTTTGCAGATTGTTGAGGCCCATATCATACCCACTTTGATAGTTTTTCTCTCCTTCTTCTTCTTCTTCTTCCCGTTCGGAGTTTGACATGTCTACACAGCAAGTCCTGCGATTTTTATAATTTTGTCGTGCAGACATGTCAACTATTCGGTTTGCATGATACCATGGTTGCTGGTACGCCTCTCGGCCTGGCATCTCTGACTTCAGCACCTGTGCTTGCTTGGGTAGGATTGTGACCCTGCTCGATATTGGGTTGGCCCGACCAATCTTAGTTTCCAGCCTCTGTTGTCTGGACTAAGCCCCATCTCCACGTCAAGGAGTTGGCCTCGATGGGGTTGTTGTTCTCTTAATTTCAATATTTTATTTTTTGCATCTGGTACCCTTTTTAAAGCTTGTAGTAGCAATATGTTTTAATTTTTCATTCATTCTAAGTATATGCCCGGTATAGGTATATCGTTTTATTCTTATTGTTGTAGAAATACATTACTGTTTGTTGTCTTCTCTTACTTGCTTTATTGACTTGAATTCTTCTCAACCAATATTTAATAGTATTCTAAGACAATGATTTTCTAATGATTTTAATTTCTTCTCTAGTGCTTTTATTATTTGTAAACTTTCAGAACCATTTGTTAATACGGATATTGCATTGAAGTTGAACAGTCGTAGTTTGGTTTATATATACATACATATTGAACCCATGAAAGTACGAATGTTAAAGCTCTTTTTGCCTATAAACCAGGGGTCGGCAACCTTTTGCTAACTGTGTGCCAACTTACGGTTTCAAGTTATTCAGAGTGCCAACATCACATATCGAGAAGAATGTGAAGAGTCCAGATTCATCACATG
Organism: Meghimatium bilineatum; assembly: GCA_034231615.1. Classification (NCBI taxonomy): domain Eukaryota; kingdom Metazoa; phylum Mollusca; class Gastropoda; order Stylommatophora; family Philomycidae; genus Meghimatium; species Meghimatium bilineatum. The sequence continues at coordinate 66,861,461 of CM067321.1, forward strand.
TGAAGAGTCTGCGTGCCATTTGAAATTGCTTGGCGTGCCAAGTGTGGCACGCGTGCCATAGGTTGCCGACCCCTGCTATAAACAATGCTTATAGTAATTTTCCAATAAGCAATAATTTTGCATTATTGTTTTCAATAAGGCTTACATGAGATTTGATTTTACACCCACAAGACTTTAACTCTTAGTGATGTGCATTGCTTTATTGAAGAACCCATGCTGTACTCAGATGAGGACCTATCTGTTTATGTAGAAGAACTTATGAATGTTGTCCACATTTGAACACACATCTCTAATGACTGCTGTTGAACCATTACAAACGGCGATAACCATTTTTTGCATCTGCATTATTTATGGAATTCAGTTAGAGTTATGCTCTTGTTTATCAGCTCATTGATGACTAATAGACCATGCACTCGCTGCAAAAGTTCTTGGACATGCCTGGCATGGCAGGACCATTTTAGATGATGTTTGTTCTCCCTGTGTTGTTCACGTCAGTTTCCCAGGTTCAGTCAGCTACTGTATGTTTTTAAACAAGATTCTGCGCGTTTGATTAATTTAATTGTCGTAGTTCGCCATGTAGGTCTGGTTTTTTTTTAAGTACTGGTAAATACCGTAAGTACATTACTTCAATACGATCACATATATATATGCATTTGTGTATATGTATGTATGTGTGTGCGCGTGCGTGAGTACATGTGTGTGCGTGTAATTTAAATTAAAAATTTCCATTATTGAAAATTTGTGTTCAAATATCTCTGAATTTTGAAGCCCGAGGTACACGTTACAGTAGCACTCTCACTGATGCGTTTCGCGTTGTTGTACGATATTTTGAATGGCGGTATTTTATTGCGATAAAGCCAATATTATGTTATCTCGAGTTGAGACGTGACCAATCACTAGTAGAAGACCTACCAACAAAATCCAAACAAGCCTTTTATGCCATGTTTTCGATTATTGTCGTGGCCATTCTCGTTGGTCATATATTTTGTGTCACCTTACAATGGCGACCATTGAAATGTCCTGAAATAATCGAAAACATTACGTCAAAACGCTTGCTTGGAATTTGGATGTAGGTCATGTAATAGCGATTGGTCACGGCGGAGACTTTTACACTGTATCACCATCATGGGTATCAAGAGAGATATGACAAACACCAAACACAGAAAACAAGACTATATGAGTACGTTTTCTTAAAAATGTGTATGTAATTTCACATAGTGTCCCCTATCTTAATATTAAATATGTATGTAATTTCACATAGTGCCTCCTATCTTAATACGAAATTTTGTATGTAATTTCACATAGTGCCCCCTATCTTAATACGAAATGTTGTATGTAATTTCACATAGTGCCCCCTATCTTAATACGAAATTTTGTATGTAATTTCACATAGTGCCCCCTATCTTAATAGGAAATGGTTTGTTGCCTTCTGTGAGAAACAACTACTGAAGTTGCATCAAACCGGCTGTTTCTTAGCAGGGATAGGTGTTGCATAGCACCCGACGGTTGTCTGGGGTTCCTGCTTCTGCTTTGCAACACACCGCTGTTGGAAAGAAGCCAGTCATGATTGTATATTTCCGGGCATCAAGCGGCATCCAGTATTCATGAATAGTTGAAAAATACAATTGAAATTATATCAAAATGCATGTCTTAATGATGGACTAAACACAGTTTTTCTTGCACAATACATTTATTAGCGTTGTAAGACAAGCGTTATGCGTTACCCACAGGGGGAGAGGAGAATAGGATGACCAAGAAATTTCTGGAAGAAAGCAATTGACGCAGACACACACCGGTTTGGCAGAAATTGGAAACAGTAATAATAATAATAATAATAATAATAATAATAGTAATAATAATAAGAACCATAATCCATTAAGGACCCATAACCCATTAAGAACCCATAACCCATTAAGGACCCATAATCCATTAAGGTCAAGAGTTGCTGCTACACTGGAGACATCAGCGCAATAAGACCTACAAAATCTCTGTCCTTATCTATTCGGGCAAGTGTTGAAACGCTATGCCCATACCATTGCTTGATGTTATCAATCCATGATGTCGCCACCTCTTCTTCTTTAACCCTCCACAGTTCCTTTCAAATTAGTTTTAAAAACTCAGCCGTAACTTGTTACATGTCTAAGCCATGTAAGCCTGCACATGTGTTGCTGCCGAACGAATATATCTGTCTTGTTTTCTAGATAAATATTTTTTTAAAAACGCCCGAATCAATTATATTCAGAAGTATAAACACGTCTTTCTATATCTGCAATGAATGTCTATCTTTCACACCGGTATAAAAGTATACTTAGAACTAGCGATCTGAATAGATTAATCTTTACTATAATTCTGATCTGAATTTTCTAAATGGGAAAGAACATGAGAAGAACAGGAGGAAATAGCTAAAGACAGAAAAAGATGTAGAAGGTTTGTTGAGGACCTATTATCCACAGGGAACACAAGTATGTTTAGACAAATATAAATATATAATTGAAAGTGAGATTCTAAATAAATCGTGTCTTCTGTTACTTGTAGTCGAAGGATCCATAGAATGGACAAGATCGAAAGCATTACACGAGAAAGCTAATATATAAATTGATTAAGACGGGCCGTGTAAAGAAAAGGTTTCCAAACGATCGTTATAGAACATAATATTTGTAGTCATGAAGAAAAAGTGGAAAAAATATAAATTGAATGAAGTCTGATACTTTGTTTTAGAGTAAATAAAGAAGTAAGTCTTGTTCAGTGATTCTCAACTTGGGTTATATGACACCCCCACTCCCTCATCCTTATGATTTTGGTAGCACAGAAAAGTAAATGTTATGATAATTTCTAACGAGACTCGTAGTAACAACCTTCCAAGAAAATTGACATGTATTTTTTTAATAATTTAATTGTAGGTTCCTAGGAGCAGCGAACAAAAGAAGGTGTCCCAAACATCGATAACGGGGACAAAACAGAGTTACGAATCATTATTTAAGTTGACCTTCTGTCGTTGCACTCAAAGAGTTTACATATTTTTCTGGAATCGGCCGTTTTAGCATTATAGAGTTTCCTGATGACACGGTAGTGTCATCCACCACACAGTAGTGTCATCCACCACACAGTTGTGTCATCCACCACACATTAGTGTCATCCACCACATAGTAGTGTCATCCACCACACAGTAGTGTCATCCACCACACAGTAGTGCCATCTACCACACAGTAGTGTCATCGACCAAACAGTACTTGACCAAACAAATCAATCATACATAGCTTTAAAAATGTTCCACTCTTATCTGTCATGACAAGCTTTAAAAATGTTCCACTCTTATCTGTCATGACACATGCACTTACGACCTCAGTCTGTCAGTTCTTTTGAGCAATGATTTCTTTCCAAGACTGTCCTGCTTGGGACCCTGCTTGAAACACTGCTTGGGACACGGCTTGTGTTACTGATTGGGACAGTTAAGGCTGGAATGAGTACGACAAAGAAAAGCTTGGATTAATAATATCGAAGTCTAAACAGGAATAAGTTTTTCCACGCTCAAGCAAGGAATTAAGAAACTTTAGGGCCTTGTAGTACTAATATATATTTTCTATGTGTATGTTACTCAGGATACTTAAATACTTGTACGGAATGTTAGTTGTTGTTGTTATAGTCCATGTCTGAATTGGCCCGTTCTTAGTGACTTTGAGTGCACAGGTTGAATGTCTTGACGAGATCACATCTGTTTTTGGGGATGTGGTTGGTCAACTACGGAAAACCTGTTTACGTGTAAGGCAATTCGGTGCCGCCAGAACGGATCTGGTTCAATTCCCATCAGTTATTCGAATTATTTTCATTTATCATCATGCTTTCTACTTGAATTTACTTGTACAAGGGACTAGGAAGCATGGCGGGATTTTTTGTCTACATGTTTTCAAAGTGACACGCCGTCGATCCTGCAAGATTGATGATAATGCATCTCTCTCATTACCCCCCCCCCCCCCATGCATTATGACTGGCTTCGAATATATTTACTAGGTATTGCTGAACGTTACCAAGTCACATTTAGAAGACCTGCGGGCTCATTGGAAAACAGTTTTCTAAAGTGAGTTATTTGACTTTCGCCACGATTTTCATTGGCTGTCTTCTTCGTCTGCGTTTGTTCTCAAACTCTTCCAGATTAGCAGAATGTAGTTCGAATAACGGAATGTGTTGTGCCATTGCTTACAACTGTTGTGTTCAGACCAACACATCCGACTTCAGCATGTCATTTACAGTCGAAACATTGGCTGTCAGTGATATAGGAGACCTTTCAAATAAAACGTAAACATAAACTAGTTTCAGATTTGCGTGACATCTATTGGTTGGCCATAGCTATTTTTGGCATTCGATTCCACGTATGTAAATAGGGACTAATTGTTTGTTTGTTTTTCGTTCGCTCCATTGTAACCATCACGGATATCCGTGCGATTTCCGCCGGGAGCGTGATTACGTTGTGCCACCGTTATGCGCCTTGTAGGCCTAGCACATCCGATTTCGGCATGCCTTGACAATTCGGGTGGGCTACCCTTAGCCTGTGACAGCCTCTATATCTGTCTCCAGGCACGCGTAGTGGAGACTCTTCGCCCAGACGATTTTCTTGCTCTTAGTCTGACTCAAACGAGGTGTTCCACTGTCTATGAACTTGCCTCGTGTAATTGGACGTGCTGTGCCTCTGCCCATTGGGTACTGAACCGTTTCTCATCCGTGAGCCTGGTTCCTTAAGAGGAAGAACTCAACAGAGGAGTTGGACCCTGGTTCTTTCGCCCTCTTAGCCGAGGCGTCATTCACCGACATCGTGTACCCCTTGTCCAAGTTCGAGTCTCACACCACGCTTTTGAGAGCAAGGCGTTCTCGAGCTGAGCGTCCTTGTCCCAATAGCGCCTGGGCCCATCAGGTACTGAACCCTTTCTCTCTTCAAGTGTATTTCCGGTGTAGGAATACTTGACAGTAGAGTTGGGACAGGGCTAAATCGTTGTCCCTTTTGTGCCTGAGCTCATCGAGTACGGAACCCTTTCTCTTCGCGAGCATATTTCCGGTTTAGGAAGGCTCGACATTAGAGTTGGATTAGGTCTTCTTGCTTTACCAAACGCCAATGAATGGGTCTGGGTCTCTGCTTGTAAGGAACACAGGTAACTGGAAACTCGTCTCGAGCTGACGGAGCTTGTAGTTCCCCTTTCCTAGGGACTTTTCACTTTCTATTTGCAGTTCGCGCTGCCCTCTAGCGCTGTTCTGCCCTTTCATTATTTAATTGTACTCGGTATGAAATCTATGTCTCTCGCCATGTATCTATCTTTACGTGCATTTTACATTGGCCGCCCCTCCAATGTTCGGACTGGACTGACTAGCTTCACTGTATGTCGACAGTGTCGCTATATGTGGTGATGCTGGTGGTGTCGGAGATATGTCTGTCTCTTGTGCAGGCAAATCTCTTTCCATCTGCTACCTCCACATTTTCGGACACGATCCCCAAATGATTTGGCCAGAATCAGCTCGAGCTGCTGTATTTCTGTTTCCAGGGTGCACCGCGTGGAGGTACATTTGGGATCTTGGTTATCTGCTAACCCTGGGTCCGCCTAGAGCAATGCGTTCCCTTTGCACCCCAGGGACTAATTAAAAGTCAAACAATAATAAAAAATGAAACGAATTAGGTCCAAATTAATTCAGCTGGAGGGCATGTACAGTCGAGAGCGGTGGCCCAAGGGTGTTAGCTAAACTCCTGGAAGGAAGTGATGGACCTATGAGACCATCGCACTGGCATGCCCCCCCCCTTCTTAGTAAACTAAACACGCATCCATAACCCGACTCCTAACACAGCCGTACTTTTTGAGATAATAAATCTTATAAAAGTAAAGATGCCATCTTGGTTACTCAACTGAGGAGATATTGAGATTTTTCCAAAATGATATGGGCTGTCAGGAGCTACCTGCTAACAACTAAATGAATAATTTCATCAAAATAACCATTATCTTGATCACCACCATCGTGATTATCATCATTGAGTCCCCCCCCCCCCTTTCGCAAATGAGGATGAGAATGACATTTAAAAAAAAGTCAAATAAAGATTTATGCTTGTTGAGTTCTCAGATACTGATGAGTCAAAACTGAGTTTTGAAATACTTGGTGCAGAGTTAGCAAGAATGTATTAGGCCTTATGATGAGAAAACAGTCTGACCTCTCATTGCATTTTGTCTAGTTCGAATCATCTGCAGGGCTCTACTCTTTCTAAAAATTACACACTATCTGAATTAACCATACCAGTCTGACAGGTCCAGAGCCGTGGTTACATAAATAGCTTCGTTAAATATTACATTGCTTTAAGGATGTCTTCATGTCTTCGACAAATCGTTTTTTTCTGCTCTCCACTATAGCGATTACCTACGTGTCTTTGTTTTTCTTGAAGGTACATCTCTTATAGAAGAGATATGAATACAAATATAATAGCACGGTTACTTTCATTTGTCGTGCATGTTAGGAATCAGGAGATAACCAAGAAAAGTTATATACAACAAAAATGAGAAACCCACACAAAACCTTGAAATTTAGATCTTTGTTTGCTGATCCGGCTATCAGTGGGCTCATGTCGTTTGAACGAATTACCTACATTTCCTTAAATAAAATTGGGTACTATGATCGCATTCCAACCCCCATTGCACCAGTTAGTGCCTACCTTCGTGATTATTTCCCTTTCATATGTTTATCAGTTTATGTTTATTATTTATTAATTTAAATATAATTACATTTAGAGTTGGGATAATTTATATAAAACATAACTAACCCTAACCCCTAGCCCTAACCATAATCCTAAAAAATTAATATTTCAATTAATTATCGATTATTTATTGATATAAATTTTAGATTAATTAACCACAAAATACGCAATGTTACTAATGAGAAACACGAAAGAAAACGGGGGTTGGACTGCTGTCATAGTACCGAAAATTGTATACTAAAGAATACAATAGAAATGCATACTAGTCCGCCAAGAATTACTACTTTCAATAGGAATATTCGGAGTACTAATAATAATCCGGAGTACCAGAACATTTAATCAACATATGCAAGGGCATTTATGCAAATAGCCAATGTGCAGTAAGAACAAATGCAGGTGTGTCCAATAAATTCCAAATTCAATCAGGAGTTCGCCAGGGTTGTGTCCTATCCCCTCTACTTTTTATAACATATATCGACCACATCTATAAACTAACAAGTACCAACGAAGAAGATAACATAAAAGACAAATTGAACGAACTACTCTTTGCAGACGACCAAGTACTAATAGCGACATCAGAAGAACAATTGCAAGACCATATGAACAAACTCCACATAACATGTCAAAAATTCAACATGAAGATTAATATTGAAAATACTGAAATAATGGCAATAGCAAAGAAAGAAAGAAATATCACTATCTCCATCGATGATAAACACCTTAAACAAGTAAATGAGTTCACTTACTTAGGAAGCATTATATCGAGTGAAGGGAAAACCAGTAAAGAGATACATAATAGATGCAACAAAACATACCAGATCCTAGGACAGATGACACGCATTTTCAAGAACAAAAATGTAAACATAGACACTAAAGTTGCATTATACAAGACTATTATTATTCCATCACTATGCTACCAGTGCCAAACCTGGACAATGACAGCACAAGACAAAAGAAAAATAGTGACAACAGAAATGACATGTCTACGAAGAATACTCGGAGTGTCATTAAGAGATAGAATTAGAAACGATAACATCAGACAGATAACCAAAACAATACCAGTATTGGAACACATCAAAAGACAGCAGATCAAGTGGTTTTCACACGCTTCCAGACTACCGACATAAAGCATGCCACAAATGGCCATGACACATAGACATAACGGTTATAAAGCCAGAGGCAGACCATGTAAAAGATGGATCACAGAAATCAAAGAAGCCACAGTAACAAGCTTACAAACAGCGCACAAGAAGGCCATCTCCAGAGAACTTTTCCACCCCTGACGCTGCAAGGCAAACAAGTGACACAGCGTATAGATAGATAGATAGAATAGTAATATGAGAAAAATGTGTATGTTTTAGTTGCATAAGTTGACATGATTCCCTGTCAGACATTATCTAGCAGAAAAATACTCAAATGTGGAAGGAGCAATTACAGTTATGGAAAGATACCACAAAAAATGAACTTGTCTCTATTCTTCTGAACTAATTCCTCATTTGCTGGTTAGAAAATGTTAGACTGTGTGGAAATTCAACCTATTGAGCACTTTTACCAGACAAACGAGTTTTGAGAATTCTGAAATATGGAAGAGAAGATATTGATTTGAAATCTAGTGGTACGGTTCTATCCCATATCAAATGCATACCAGCGCTCATAGTTTTTAAATAATTAACGGATCTTATTTTTTTAAAAGTAGTTTGTGACGTCACTATGCTGGTCTCTTTTTATTAGCAAAACGTCTGCGGAAAAGCAAGTAACACAACTTATTTCTCTTGAAACGCAGATGTATATCATTTAGGCAGGCACGGTGGATACTAGGATTAGAATTAGTTCTAAATTTAGACCCTATACACACCCCCCCCCCCCCACATATTTCTGAATTCTAGGATCCTTCCTTTTCCTCCGCATTCTCATGCGCATTAGTGACATTACATAGTGGCATAATGTAATTTCTGCTAAAATTAGGCTTTTTGTGTTTCTGGCTACATCTTCTGAAATAAAGTAATTTTATTGACGGCACGAAAAATGTGCGCACTATAACATACTTGGAATTAACTTGTGCATGATTTGTAATTTCGCTGACAATTCGGAAATAGGCGAAATATGTTGAAGGCACTAGATATGGGATAGAACCCGAGATACACATATTTATTCTATCCAGTCTACCTTCATTGGTGCTGTCCATCATCTGTATATCTTTTACCCTTCTTTGCTTCTTCACATTACTCAACCCCATCCTCCTTTAGAGTCTTCCTGTCGATATATCCCTTTTCCTCTCAATTTCTTCCACGTGTAACATTTTTTCGTTTCTATATCCTACTATTAGATAATCCTCTAATCTCCGTTACTTTATCCCTACTTTTCAAATCTTACTGCGGATACATCCGTTACTATCACCGCTGCGTCTCTACCCTAATCTCTCTCTTCTCACTTCCTAGTAGCCCCTTTCTCAGCGCGCTTGATATCGTGGTTGTGGAGAAACCAGTACGCGTTCATGAAGTTAACCCTTGAACATAATTACGACAACAGGGACACTTGCCAATGTGGTAGCGTGTTAACAGACCAGGAGGAGAGGCTGTCGCGGGACAGAAGGGGGATGGGGGTGCACAGACAATCACAAACATAAGCGACGTTTTCTGTTTAACTTTGCTCGAGCGATAGAACATGCTTAGGGAGGCTAATTCCAGAAACGTAACCAGGTATGTTAAACTAACTTGTAACCGTATGAAATCTTGTAACTTATAATATTTGAGGACATTTTTATTTTGTAGACAAAAAGGGACGTCGGTTTTGAGGTGAAAATATGGATATGCTGTGTTGTTGGTGATATAAAACATTGCTTTAATGTGTGCTCGTGAGTAATAATGTGCTCTCGTGAGTTATGTGTGCTCATGAGTTATAATGTGTGCTCATGAGTTATAATGTGTGCTCGTGAGTTATAATGTGTGCTCGTGAGTTATAATGTGTGCTCGTGAGTTATAATGTGTTCTCGTGAGTTATGTGTGCTCGTGAGTAATAATGTGTTCTCGTGAGTTATGTGTGCTCATGAGTTATAATGTGTGCTCATGAGTTATAATGTGCTCTCGTGAGTTATGTGTGCTCGTGAGTAATAATGTGTTCTCGTGAGTTATGTGTGCTCATGAGTTATAATGTGTGCTCATGAGTTATAATGTGTGCTCGTGAGTTATAATGTGTGCTCGTGAGTTATAATGTGTGCTCGTGAGTTATAATGTGTTCTCGTGAGTTATGTGTGCTCGTGAGTAATAATGTGTTCTCGTGAGTTATGTGTGCTCATGAGTTATAATGTGTGCTCATGAGTTATAATGTGCTCTCGTGAGTTATGTGTGCTCGTGAGTAATAATGTGTTCTCGTGAGTTATGTGTGCTCATGAGTTATAATGTGTGCTCATGAGTTATAATGTGTGCTCGTGAGTTATAATGTGTGCTCGTAAGTTATAATGTGTGCTCATGAGTTATAATATGCTATCGTGAGTTATGTGTGCTCGTGAGTTATAATGTGTGCACGTGAGCTATGTATGCTCGTGAGTTATAATGTGTGCTCGTGAGTTATAATGTGTGTTCGTGAGTTATAATGTGTGCTCGTGAGTTATAATGTGTGCACGTGAGCTATGTATGCTCGTGAGTTATAATGTGTGCTCGTGAGTTATAATGTGTGCTCGTGAGTTATAATGTGTGCTCGTGAGTTATAATCTGTGGTCGTGAGTTATAATGTGTGCTCTTGAATTATGTATGCTCGTAAGTAATGTGCGCTCGTAAGTTATAATGTGTGCTCATGATTTACAATATGTGCTCGTAAGTAATGTGCGTTCGTAAGTTATAATTTGTGCTCATGAGATATGTGTACTCGTAAGTTATAGTGTGTGCTCGCGAGTTATAATGCATGCTCGTGAGTTATGATGTGAGATTGTGTGTGAGAAATATTTTGTAATAAGCAGTGTGAGTTTGTTATGTTTTAGTTCATAAAAAATCTTTTTTAGAGTATTCACCTGTGAAATATAGGTTTGCGAGTTATAATGTAAGAATATTTGCTATGATTTGAGATTATTAGTTATAATGGGAAAGTGTGGGTTATAATGTGAAATTGTGGGATTTAAGGTGGGTTTAGTAGTTATAATATGGGATTATGAATTATAGCGTAATGTTGTGATTTTTAACGTGATGTTGTGAGTTGTAACGTGATGTTGTGAGCTGTAACGATGTTGTGAGTTGTAACGTGATGTTGTGAGTTGTGACGTGATGTTGTAACGTGATGTTGTGAGCTGTAACGATGTTGTGAGTTGTAACGTGATGTTGTGAGTTGTGACGTGATGTTGTAACGTGATGTTGTGAGTTGTGACGTGATGTTGTGAGTTGTAACGATGTTGTGAGTTTTAACGTGATGTTGTGAGTTGTGACGTGATGTTGTAACGTGATGTTGTGAGCTGTAACGATGTTGTGAGTTGTAACGTGATGTTGTGAGTTGTGACGTGATGTTGTAACGTGATGTTGTGAGTTGTGACGTGATGTTGTAACGTGATGTTGTGAGTTATAGTGTTGGTATTGTTATATACAAAGTGAGTTTCTGACTGATAATGATAGCTTATGAATGACAGTTGTGGTGTGAGTTATAATCTGAGTTTGTGAAATCTAGTGAGTTAGCTTATGTGAGGATGGTGATTTTATTATAGAATATCATAACTTGAATTTGTGCGTTACAATGTGAGTGTTTGTGTGTAGTAATGCTCACAAACTCACATTATAACACACAATATAAAAGTTTGAGAAGTAACGGAGAATAAAAAGAAGAGGAGATGACCAACATAAAAAAACAACCAATCAAAACACAAGCCATCTATCAAGAGCAGAAAAAGTTATCAAAGAAGGAAGGAAGAAAACGTATGGCTCATATCTGGGAGGGTTGTATTGAACCGAAAGTTGCCCCCGATTTTCCTATGGCTCATGGCTAGGAGAGCTCTACTGATCCGAAAGTTGGCCCCGATTTTCTTATGGCTCATGGCTAGGAGAGCTCTATTGAGCCAAAAGTTGGCCCCGATTTTCTTATGGCTCATGGCTAGGAGAGCTCTATTGAGCCGAAAGTTGCCCCAGACATTGTTACGGCTCATGGCTAGGAGAGCTGTAATGAGCCGCAAGGTTTCCCCCGACTTTCGTATGGCTCATAACTAGGAAAGCTGTAATGAGCCGAAAGTTGCCCCAGTGTTTTTTATGGCTCATGGCTAGTAGAGTTGTAATGAGCAGAAAATTGCCTTTGACTGTTCTTACTCTCATTATAAGCGTTTAGACTTAGTTGCTTGAATGTCAGAAATTGCGAAGACGTGATACATGTGTTGCTCTGGAACCCAAGGAAAATAAGCAAAACAGTAATAAATAAGAAATGTCTGGCAAAAATAAAGTTCAAACAGAAATAATGGTTAGGATATGAAAGATATTAACTCCCATGAAAATACATAACTCCCGTGGTTCCATATAACACTCTGCAAGAATCGATAGCCATTTAAACCGTATCAAACCCCAGAAACTACCTAATTGTAGGAACTACTTTCATTCCAAAGACACAGTGAAACACCTCCTTATTGACTGCCCTTACCTTTCAACTGCCATGAAAAAACTTCTACAGACACCCTTAACAGTCTCTAACTTACTGTATGGATCACTAAGTCAGCTTCATCAACTTGCACTTTTTTAAAGAATGGCATTGTCTGATGAAACGGACATTACTCATTATCATTTGCATATCGACAACATTAACATATAACACCCTAGTCCCGAGACGAAGTGGTTATGCGACGGACATGTATGTCTGAAATGGCGTGTTCGAATCAGGCGTTTTGTTTACACATAATTTTTGTTTTTTGTAATGGTTGGGAATTAATTATCCCTTGAAGCTATATAGTCACGTACAATGCGTGGTTCTCTCGACAGGCGGACTTGCAGCTTCATTGAGAGACCAGCGTACATATGGGGAAATCCAATTACTATGAAGTAAATCTTCAACGCATTTCCAAGTCTTTGCTAAAAGAAAAACACATCAAATACGTCTCCTGTGAGGGTCAAAGTATGGTTGGGAAATGTGTATAGATTGCTATCTATATAACAAAAAACTACCTAGTCAAAATAGATTGAATTGTTCTGAAAAAATCGATCTGTATTATCCATTCGGCCGTTTATAATCTGAATTGACGGTTTGATCCTTTGATCCATCAATAAACGGAACACATTGCTTGCTTTAATCTTTAAAATGGGAAATGGGAAGAAAAAAAGATTGGGTTAAGAGTTTTCTGTATAGATTGTAAACTAATATACTGTGCTATTAAATTACAGCAACTTCATACGTCCGAAAAAAAATGTAATTTATTTAAAATATTGAGTTGGGTGACATCAAAGATGTCTAGCGGCGTGGTATCAAAGTAAGCTAGCGATTTGACATCACCGTTATTTCGCTGTGTGACATACAGTAAGCTAGGAATGTGACATCAACTTTATCTAGCTGTGTGACATTCAATAAGCTAGGAATATGACATCAACTTTATCTAACTGTGTGACATACAGTAAGCTAGGAATGTGACATAAACTTTATCTAGCTGTGTGACATTCAATAAGCTAGGAATGTGACATCACCGTTATCTCGCTGTGTGACATTCAGTAAGCTAGGAATATGACATCAACTTCATCTATCTGTATGGCATTCAGCAAGCTAATGAAGTGAGATTCAGTAAGCTAACAGTGTATCTATCTATCTATCTATCTATCTATCTATCTATCTATCTATCTATCTATCTATCTATCTATCTATCTATCTATCTATCTATCTATCTATCTATCTATCTATCTATCTATCTATCTATCTATCTATCTATCTATCTATCTATCTATCTATTATCTATCTATCTATCTATCTATCTATCTATCTATCTATCTATCTATCTATCTATCTATCTATCTATCTATCTATCTATCTATCTATCTATCTATCTGTGTCAGTCTGTTGTCTGTTCATACGCTGTGGCCGGCCCTTGTTTGCATTGCGGTGTCAGGGGTGGAATAGTTCTCTGTAGATGGTCTTCTTGTGTGCTGTTATTAAGCTTGTTGCTGTGGCTTCTTTGATTTCTATGATCCATCATTTACATGGTCTCTCTCTGACTTTATAACCATTATGTCTATGTGTCATGGACATTTGTGGCATGCTATATGTCGGTAGTCTGGAAGCGTGTGAAAACCACTTGATTTGTTGTCTTTTGATGTGTTCCAATACTGGTATTGTTTTGGTTATCTGTCTGATGTTGTCGTTTTTATTTCTATCTCTTAAGGACTCTCCGGGTATTCTTCGAAGACATGTCATTTCTGCTGTCACTATTTGTCATTTTGCGTGTGGTGTCATTGTCCAGGTTTGACACTGGTAGCACAGTGATGGAATAATAATAGTCTTGTATAATGCAAGAATAGCTTTGAACAGACATAATTGGAGAGATCTGACCTCTGCCCTATGCGCTAACTTCAACGCAAAATGAAAATGAATGAATAATGCAACTTTAGTGTCTATTTTTACAATTTATTTTACATGTGTGTTCTGACTGATGAATACTCGCTGTATATTGGGGTTTTTCTATGCACAGATAAATTTAATGATAAACCAAGCCGCATATTTTAAACCTTTTCTTATCTTCAAGCTAACTTTAACCTCTTGTCTTACTTCAGTTTCTAATGTTCACTGATTTTTTGTGTAATGACAATAATGTTTGTTAAAGTAAACCCATAAGATGATGTAATTCTTCTGTAGACACTTATATTCTGACACGATTTTCTCCCTGTCTGATTCGGATTCAGGACATCTCCCTGGACGATTCTTTTCCGTATTCAACGTCCCCCTTAATGTTGTCTTAACTGTCCATTTACATCACCAGTAACAAATGTTGTTACAGAATCTTTCCTCTCTAACAGTCAACGATCGGGGATTTACTGAGACAACGTGAAAAAGATTCCGGTCATCCTTAAATGAATTAAATTTGTTTTAGCAGATTGTCACAGCTCTGCATGTTGATTGTTATGGAAGCTTTCAAATTTAAACTCCATTGCAGAACAACCCTGTATCCCCCCCCCCGTAAGGGGTTTTTTGTCTTTGTGTCATAAATTTAGATGCATCAATAAAAATTAAGATTGTATCAGCTCATCAACTTGAGTGAAATTTATTTGTACTTTTGAGTCTACACGTTCAAAATTGTTATATCATTTATTTGGACATTGGAATTGACATTATATTTTACTCATATTCAATACAAATTTTACAAGTCATGTCTTTTACAGTGTCGATGTAGCATAATGAATGCCTGTCGCGAATAAAGACCTTTCAACTGAATTAATTAGGACCTCATTCGTTACGTTTTTGAGTATCCCTGTGCTTTCGAATAGTCACTATTTAGACACTTGGAATCGTATGTAAAAAATAGCCAAGGCGACTCCAAGTATATAAATGATCAATCCAAATTTCAACAAGGGATCGTTCGGTGACGTGATAATTCTAGTTGACGGTTCTTACTGGAGACGGTCGTGCATGATGATTAGTGCATTACTCTAGTTAGGTGGGTCATATTCAGTTGTAGAATGAGAGGACTAGAATATTAAATGTTCTAGGGTCGACCCAATCAAAGGAAATAGGTACTGAATGTTCTAGGAAGTCACCCATGTCCTACTGGGTCATGTGTTCGGAGCAATAAATAAATAAAACTTCCTATTGATAAGGATGATGTGAGAAGATGCTACGGTAGTTGAGAGTGTGATTGGTTATCCCATCACATGATCTCCGCTGCGATGAAGTCTGGTGAAGATCCACGCATGCTCTACATTCTACATGGAGCAGGTTAAAGTAACTGCGACATGCCGCACGATTGATAAATAGAGTGATATTAACATACTCAACGTAACTGACAATCCTCAATATAGAAACGGCAACCTTACGGAGTTCTGTGTCTAGAAATTAATGTCTCTCGCCAATGCAGCCCTGCTTGCCCGGGACAGATATGCGTTCAGAGTACCCACGATGAAGACAGCGTACTTGAAAGAATATGTCACTTAATATGTGATATACGGAGCATAATGTGAGCGTGTTTGCACTCTACAGCCATATTATCTCTGGAGTAGAAGGTTCGTGGTGCTTTCTTCTCCTTTCAGATACATAAAATAGAGCAGTAATTTAGATTTTGAAATATTTTGGATGAACGGTCCCTTTAAAAATATCAGAACTGAGTCAGGAACAGAAAGTAAAAACTCGGCTTCTTAGCCATGACTCTCGGCAATATAAGAACTATTGGATAATGGAACATCAAGCCTTCTAAATGACTAATTGACCATTCCGTTCGTTTTTATTGGTTGTCGCAAAAATTATAATGATTGTGATCATTAAAAATTACGCGTATAGCCAAATGAGTCATTAGGAAGGTTTGATTGCACATTACTCAGTAGGTCTTACATTGCAGACGTGCATGTCCTAACATAAATCATCATCAACAGTATTTTCTTTTTGCACTGAAGTTAGCGCATAGGAAAGAGGTCAGATGTCTCCAATTCTGTCTGTTCAAAGCTATTCTGTGCAGTTCTTGAATAGTATGGATAGTGTTTGTTTTACTTTCTCGAAGTATTGTTCGTCTGAGTGTTTCTTTTGGACTACCCCTGGCTCTTCTGCCTGTAGGTATCCATTCAAGAGATTGGTGGTGTATTGTCTCTGGATAGACATGTTTGTTTATTTGTTTGTTTTGCGTTCGCTCCATTTTAACCAGCATGGATATCCGTGCGATTTCCGCCGGGAACGTGTTTACGTTGTGCTACCGTTATGCGCCTTGTAGGCCTAGCACATCCGATTTCGGCATGCCTTGACAATTCGCGTGGGCTACCCAAGCCTGGGACAGCCTCCCTATCTGTCGAGGGGCATGCATGTGTGTGGTGACTTTTCGCCCAGACGAATTTTGCTCACGTCTGTCTCGCACGAGATGTTCCACTGTCTATGAACTTGCCTCGTGTAATTGGACGTACTGTACCTGTGCCCATCGGGTACTGAACCGTTTCTCATCTGTAAGCCTGGTTCCTTAAGGGGAAGAACTCAACAAAAGAGTTGGACTCTGGCTCTTTCGCCCTCTTAGCCGAAGTGTCATTTACCGATATTGTGAACCCGCCACAATAGATGCAAAAACAAACATATGTACAGAAGGCTTGGAATTGGAGATAACCTGATGCGTCCATGTGGAGAAACTTCAGAAAATACTGAACAATTTTTACATAATTGCCAGCTGTACGTAATAAGAAAATCATCGCTATCTGAAGCAGCTCTAAGGGACAAGGCATACGGCCCAATCTCGGGGCTCATGATCACAGTAAAGTGTATTGATATCAGCGTCTAATTTCGACTAGCGATCGAGGAAAAAGAAGAAGAAGAAGAAGCAAGAATGATAAATTCATATTCACTAAAAGTTCCGTTATCGTTAACTGTGAATGTTATGGAAGCGGCCGTGATGATGATCTATCATTTCTAAAAATTACATCAATGATGTTATCATTTCTGCCGTCTGTCGACCAGAAATAAACGGCCGAAACAAAACAAAATTGTTGACTCCTGCGTCCTGCGTCTGGAAAATGCAATTTACAGGACTGATTGGAAATAATCCTTCTAAAGTGAACGCAATTTGATTGTTTCCTTAATTTTAATTTGCTGTTGACACAAGGTATACTTACAGTGACTAAGGAGACGGTGATCACGTGAACATTGTCCCAGCTGCTAACATGTACGTGGAGCCCTTCTTGATTCTTCATTATAAACTGACCTCACAGCACATGGGGCATTCCCAAAAGTGCTCCGCCCTCTGTTCCAGCGGCCATCCGACTCGATGGTATATCAAGTCTAATTCCGCTGAAACAGACGTCTACATCAGGGCACAACTCTGTAACTAGTTCAAGCACAACATCGGCCTGCCGGAACAACATGGTAACTGTTAACGAATTTACGACTACACGGAGCCCTAAACATGATCATGCTCCGTAAAGATCTGTGTACAGAAACATAACCTGAACGATTCATTTTACATTATTTCCATGCATTTAATTGATTGTCCTTGGCTTAATTTTTTCATGCGAACCCAATTATATAAATAGTAAGCAACGAAAATCACAACAATAATAAAACGTAACGTATGAAGACTTGTTTACGTTCTGTACACGTGTTTACAAACGTGACGGACTTGCCCTAGCTGAGAATAGATCACACATGTAGTGCAGTGAAATGCAACTCAGTTAAGGACGTGAATACGTCCTGGAAGATACAAAATAATGCAAACTCCTTGACCAGGAATAATTGGAACGTCATTTTCAGAATGCAGAACTGGATACCCTTACATATCCCAGTGACTTGTGTATGTTCTCTACAGGTAGAGAATCGTCGAAATTCTGGAATTTAACCCCTCTGAGCAAGAACATTCTTTTCAAAGCATTGGACCCAGCTGAGAGTTGGGGGTCTCTTGGACACAACTGAGAGTTGGGATCTCTTGGACACAGCTGAGAGTTGGGATCTCTTGGACACAGCTGAGAGTTGGGATCTCTTGGACACAGCTGAGAGCTGTGATCTCTTGACACATCTGAGAGCTGTGATCTCTTGGACACAGCTGTGAGTTGGGATCTCTCGGGTATGAAATAAAATTCTGCGGAATGGTTTTATTACACACAAGAATACAAAATCTCCATTACTGCTAAATCTTGGTGATGAAAACGAACAAATAAAAAACAACAATGAAAGTTACATTGTTCAAACAAAAAACATAACAATCATAAATTGTAATTGCTTTAAAATTACAAGCTTCTGCTCCCACAGAAAACCTTTTGCAGTCACATTGTGGATCACGACAGATGGATAGGGAACCCGGGATCGCAACCCATGGGTTAGGAACCCCTAATATAGATCGAAACAAATCCCTCTGTACCATTATTTGGTTATCTCTCCTCTTCTTCTTCCTCTAGATTCCTTCTCAAACTTCTGCAAATTAATTGGTTGTAGTTCGGGGAACTGAATGCGTTCTGTCATGATTTATAATCTACCAGCGATTTCTACGTCCTTCGGCATAACACATCCGACTTCAGCATGACTTCTGAGTCATTTTTAACCTATATAGCACTGGACAGTCACATCCACTCAAACATCTCCTTAGTCACTAATTACGACATACATACAATGTAAAAACAGTGTTTCAAATCATAAAACGACTCTTGTGTTGACGGGGACCGAAAGGGGAGCAAAGAATAGCAACACTGTTTACCTTCCATGCAAGTCGTAAAAGGCGACTAAGGGGGTTATGGGATGGAGTTGGCTGTCCCATCCCATATAGGGTCAGTGACCCAAAGCCATGCTGAAGTCAGGCCGAAAGGCGCAGATATCGCAGCAATGCTGTAAACCATGACACAACGCATTTCGTTCTCCGGACTACATCCTGCTAATCTGCAGGAGTTTGAGAACGAACGTAGAAGAAGAAATCATAATACCCTTTAATGAAAAATCATAATCCAGAAAACAGTATTCTAACGAGGTTGGCCCAGATCAATTAATTCCCTTTAAGGGCCCCTGTGAAAAACAGGTTTGCGTATCTCTCGTATATTCTGTAACTAACCGCACAGAATCAATCCACCTCCACCACATCAGATTTAATCCTGTTCCTACACCTACTAATCAATTTACCGCGGTGTTTCTAAATAACATCTATTTACAAATATACTTTATAATCTGTTTACTCATGCATAGTAAAACTATCCGATACATCCTGATTGTACAGAGAAATTGCTGTTTTTCTAAGATCTCTCATTTCTCAAGTGATTTAATAAGTGTTCTTTCTATCGATTACGGTTCTTAAAGAGAGCATATGCTGTGAGTGAAGTCCAATCAATATTGATTCGATACATAAGATGGAAAGAAGATGTATCTTGTCAGTGTATACGTCATCGTTAAAATGTGTCTATATTGATTGTCTCACGTAATGATACCAGTTTAGACCAAAGTTCTGTCTAAAAATGTTAGATACGTAATAGTCAAGGCAGGCGTCATTCAATTACTGTCTGTATTTGTTTGTATTGATGTCCAGGAAGTAATATCAATAGAGCTATTATGTACTTTTGTGTAATTCTTTGGGAGATGAAGGTGATCTTTAGAGTTTTATTTAATAGAAAACACAAAATATCAGCGGTTGTCAATGTTTTATTTAATAGAAGACACACAATATCAGCGGCTTTCAATGTTTTATTTAATAGAAGACACACAATATCAGCGAATATCAACATATAGAACACCAATGAAATGGGCACATCATTCTATCCCGTACAAGATGTTAAATATAGAACACAGACAAGCAGATACAGCTTAGTCACATCATGGTTCCCGTGGCGACACCGCTGCTGTGATCAAAGAGGTAGGTACCCATCAAACTCAAAGATGTTGAGAGTGAGCACAAGCTCCGCACGACGGCTGAGATTTGAGATATACACAGAGGAATGGGGATGCGTGTCAAGAAAGAACTACTTCAGGGTCTTTGATATCTTCTGAGTGTGGTATGTGGGTGGAAAGTGAGCAGACATCAAGAAGAAAAAGACAATAAGTATGAGCAGGGGACAGCGAAAGTAGAGACTAAGATAGACAAAGCATGGTTAGTGACTGTTAGGAATGTAGGAAGTTATTACACTAAGGGATACAAGTCACTATTCAGGAACTCAGAGATTCGTCACGTTGTGCAGACAAGCAGGCACAATAGCTCTGTCACGGTTGAATGGCTTGTGAATGTTATATAGCAAATACAATGATAAAATGTGTCACATTATCCAAAGCTACCGTCATCATTGAAGAGAGTTTCAGATTTGTGTCACCTATGCCATCATCTGCAAGCGTTGCACCATGACACATAAGTTAGACTGGAAGGATGCTTGCAGACCGATTCTGTGTACACGTGTACATCATTAAAATCCAGCCTGGTATTCCTAATGCTAACCACTTCAATGGTACGGGTCATCGGTATGCCCAGTATTTTCATGTGACAGTCAATAAACCGTGCTTCTCAAATGACCACTTCACGAACTTGAAAACCGAAACACATATCAATCTGGCATGTTTGAACATTTATGTATCAATGCCCCATCAGTCGTAGGGACGATATCCTGTTGTTCCATCATTTTCTGTTTTCTTGTTTCACTGAAATTTGAATGCATTTTGTCTATGTTTTTGTTTGGGTTGTTTCTCCTCTGATCTTCTAGTTTTAGCACTTCAGGGTTTACATTTATACTTAGATCTGGCACATAAAGGTCAATAGTGCCGTTCTCACTCGTCGTTGTTTGCTGTTAATTTATTTTTGATAAAGGCCTTGTGGTCCTAACGTCGATTTGTGTGTGTTTTCCGTGATTAACAAAACTTCATTATCCTGTTTCATGTTTTGCGTTTTGGATTTCAGTTGTCTAGCTGTGATATTATATATACAACAAATAGGTGTGTTCTGTAGTAACACAAAGACATAAGTTATATATACAAATACCTACAACAGATGACAACAAGAATGATTACATAAGAAGAGGACATTAAATAGGAACGAAATTTAATAAGGACGAAAACGGTTGATGTTTCGATTTATAATCTATGTCAGAGCGAACATATGGTTGGTTGGTTGGTTGGTTGCTGATCCAGCGGTCCATGGGCTCATGACCTTTGACCTAATGCCATTAGATGGCATTATATTGCTGGGAAGTCTGTGGATTTTCGGCCCACCCTGGGACAGAGCCAGATAATAACTATCACACCTCCAGGAAGTTAGGTTTCAACCTTTGCACTGCTCCTAGCCACTGTAGCCAAGATATGGTTCACTGTGCTCATTCCCCGCCACCAATTGACTACTGGTTATGCCGAACTTCTCTATTGCTCCAGGCATGCAACCAAATGTTCAAGTCAAAAGGATTGTCACGTCCTGAGTCACTGTGCCTCTATGATGGGCCTCAGCCATAGGAAAAACAGTGATGTCAGTTTCCTCCTCCTCAGTGCTGCGCAGTACATCTCTGGCTCCCTCCCAACCACAGATGGTGCATACATATATATTCAGACAAACATGAAAAAATATTTAAACAACAAAACAAAATCATAACTGTATAGATGACATGCCATGGAGCTTCTCTAAGAAGATAACCTCAATATAACGGCATATCATCCACTAAGGTATTCTGTTGCATGGATGGTATGTCTAGTGGGCCATTGGTGAGACCCACAGACGCAACCACATGCGTGAGCGAACATATAAAACAACGAATAATACAGACGAAAATTATTAATTTACAAACATCTGAAAATAAATAATAATGTTTAAAAAAAATAACAGTCTGTGTAGTGGCCAAGCGACGGACGGAAGGATCATAGTTGTCCAGGGTGACTATCTTTAATCATCTTCTACAATACGTTTAGTGTTGTAAGATGAGCTATTTATGGACATTCATGCCTTGTGTATGAGAGGCATCGTGTATTATTTACGTACATTTTGGATTCAAATGAGTAATCATGGTATATTGATTTTTCCCTTTTTTCATCTTCTTTTGTGTTCGCTCTCTGATAACCAACTCGAGATATAGATTGAAAAACAATAATGTATGGAAATAATTATGGTATTTTTTGTCAGTAGAGATGGTAAGAATGCAGGTCATAGTAAAAAGTCAAGTGAACTATGACGTCATCAGAGTGGCTAAATTACCGAGAGACAGTTCCTACGTGTCACACATGACTGCTTTACAGGACGTGTCACACATGACTGCTTTACAGGACGAGTAACACATGACTGCTTGCCCAGGACGGGTCACATATAACTGCTTGTCCAGGACATTTCACTCATCTTCGAAACAGTTTGCTACTGTTTTCGAAGGTTTTGACAAGCGAATTGAGACATGCGCTGCTGCAATAGACCTGGAGGATGCTTATAACAGAGTGTCCTTGGATTTCTTGATGACCATAATGCTGCAACTCCAAGTAAGTCCATTTGTTGTCAGGTGGATTGTCTCGGCACTTTATCAGAGACAGGTTGTTCTTAGGTGTGGGAGTGGGCTTCGCCACCAACAGTCATAAATCCAGGACTACCACAAGGGTCACCTCTGTCCCCAGTACTATTCAATGTGTATATAGTTCAAATTACAAGCTGTCAGATTGCAGGACCAGGGAGAACCATGTCTTATGCTGATGACATCTTGGTATATAGGCAGGGCAGAGATAGAGAAATAATTACCAGAAATTTGCAGAGGGAGCTTGATCGCATAGGAGAATGGAGCAGTAATTCTGGAGCTTTTGTTAGTCCATCAAAGGCATCGATAACATGGTTTTCCCTAAACAATCACATAGTGAACACGTCCACGCCATCGGTTACTTTGAGAGGGGATGTCCTCGAGAGAACCAGCACAATGAAGTACTTGGGGGTCATGTTGGACCGAAGTTTGAGTTTCAAAGATCATGTTGACCAGATAATTGTAAAGGCTTATAAAGGTCTTGCGGCGATGAAAGTTATGGCTGCTGCTCAATGCGAACAGAGACTGCTATTTCTGCTGTATCAGGGATTGGTGGTGGCGGTGGTAGAGTACGCACTGGCAATTCTGACACTGAGTCAAACTCAAACAGAAAGATTGGATAGAATCCAAAATGAAGCAATGCGAAAAATTTTGGGGGTGCACGAGAGATACGTCGGCTCGGGCTATGCGATACCTACTTGATTGCCCAACTGCGGAGCAAAGAATACAAATGTGCAGGGCGCGGGACTACCTAAAAATCACCGCTGATAAAGAGCACCCTCTACACCCAGAAATTATCAGTGAAAGGAAGTCGACTAAAGAGAGGAAAGTCGTGGATGAGGCTCGCAGAGGACGTTATACAGAGTGTCTGCAGATTGGAGGATGTACTACCTGGTGCCGAATGGAGTCTGGCACCCTCGGATTAACCAACAGCCTTCGAAGGATTAATAACACTCAATATAGAGTGCAGGGAATGGTGTCCGACAGTGGTCGAGTCGGAGGTGCTCGCTCTGATCAGTGAGAATTCCAGGGAAGATGATATATTTAAATATACAGATGTGTCGGTTGAGAGACACATCAGGAGTTCCTGGGCTTTCACGGCTCAAAGGTGGGGGGAGACTATCAGAGAGGAAAGTGGTGCATTCGTTCAGACGACAAGCAGCTTGACAATGGAGATTCTGGCGGTGACCAAAGCTTTGCAATGGGTCTGCTCACAGACTGTCTGCGAGCATGCCTGTATCATCAGTGACTCCATGAACATGATTGTGAAAGTTCAGACGGGGTACGTTCGAGAACACTGGCTGGATGCAGTGAATAAATCCTGTGTGCGTAATGTGACTTTTATTTGTGTGCCGGGACACGCGGGAGTCCGGGGTAATGAAAGAGCTGATAGGTTGGCCGCCCACGCTGCTACTACGGCTGTTGGTGGAGCGATGGATCGGGCAGACATTTTGAATTACTTACGTGAAAACGCACGAACAAATGACTACAAGTTACGATGACTCTTGTTCCATTATTAGAATAAAGGAAATTGGTTTGAAATGTGGTATCGCTAGAAAGGAGAATTTTCGTGGGCGAAAAAAAATGATGGTCAATCAACAACGTACTGGGACTGTCAGTCAACGTGTAATGGCGGATACACTCAAGGAAAGATCTGAGCACCTATGGACTTGTCCGGAGCGTAATTACAATGGTCCAACGACTAACTATCTATTTCACACATAACTTCCTTCCCAGAACGTGCCACAAATGATTAATTGCCCATGACGTGTCACATATAACTGCTTGTCCAGGACATGTCGCACATGACTGCTTACGAGGCAGGATGTTTGGAGAAAATGCTTTGCCCATTTACACTAAACCCATCTCGGCTCTGTTGATTACTTCCTAGGGACAGTCGATGCCAATACCCTTGACAACAAAAATAGTTATATGAGATTTCTGAAGATGGTTTAATGTAATTTTATGTAGAGGTTTACTCTCTTATCCTAATGTCCTCCCGTGCTAACCCTTCTAACAACGGGTGAATAAATAGCACAGAAGATAAAAATAAGAAATTGAGAACATGTTATCAGCCTATCCTCTAACGTTTCTTAGTCGACTCCCACGATACGCTTGGAAAGAAGACAGTGGCACGATTCTGTACACCCTGAAATAGAAGTGCAAGCCCTGTTGTTAACAGGCGATGATTCACATTGATACATATATTACTGCAAATCTCTGTTCGTTTACTATTATTTTGAGAGTCTGGCCTTCCTCTAGACATGGAAACGATGAGACTACTGACACGTTCACTTAGTAAAGTTATACATCTTAGTTTTCACTTTGTAGTAACTGCTATTCAGTTAAATTATTGTCACAACATTATCGACCACTCTTTGCTATTAAATTATTGTCACATTATCGACTACTCTTTGCTACTAAATTATTGTCACAATATTATCTTCTACTGTTGGCTACTAAATTATTGTCACAATATTATCTTCTACTGTTTGCTGCTAAAATATTGTCACAACATTAGCTACTATTGTTTGCTACGAAATTATTGTCACAATAGTATCTACTACTCTTTTTATTTCTATGGGCTGTGGAAATAAAGACCATTTTGCCATAGCAGTCGCCACGAAGTATTTTGATTGTACCTCCGAAAGAAAAAATCCTATCCCAAACGGGGACTGAACCCGGGACATCAATGATCTGATAACTGCGTTATAACCACACAGCCATTCTCTCCACTGTGGTACTACTGTTTGCTGCGACCAGATCTCACTAAAATAAGAAAACTTCTGTTTATACATCCTGGTAAAACTATCATCAAATACCTGTTTGTAATAAGCGTTATTCATTCTAAATATTTACATGAGTAGAATAGACATGTTTATAAATTACTTAATATCCATAAAAGAACCAACCACACATTTAGTAGTCAAACTTAGCGACCACACATTTAGTAGTCAAACTTAGCGACCACACATTTAGTAGTCAAACTTAGCGACCACACATTTAGTAGTCAAACTTAACCAGCCACACATTTAGTAGTCATACTTAACCAGCCATAAATTTAGTAGTCAAACTTAGCGACCACACATTTAGTAGTCAAACTTAGCGAGCCACACATTTAGTAGTCATACTTAACCAGCCACACATTTAGTAGTCATACTTAACCAGCCATAAATATAGTAGTCAAACTTAGCGACCACACATTTAGTAGCCAAACTTAAACAAGAAATTATGGGAAAGTAGATATATTTTCAGAAAAGTGCAAACATTTTAATAAAGTCCAAAAATGGTCAAAATAATTGTCATTTCCAGAAGCTTAAAAATTGGCCAAATTTTGAGAAATGTTCTTTAAAAAAATCAATATCGCAACCCTGCCGTGTATATACAATACATGTACTACACTCAGGTTAGTATGATGTGCTTAATGTGCTTATTATCGATGTGATTATGATAATGTTTTCATTTTAATGGTACAGCCGGTTTTGGCATTTATGAAAAAAATATGTGTACCACGAGAGATGTCCAGTTAACAAGACGAGAAGGTCAGAAAATAGACGATACGTAATGATGTGGAAGTTCAGAGCCCGAGGATAAGAATGAGCCCGTTTCAAATAACGAGTTTCGGTTTTCTTTACGAACTCTGGAAATGTGAGTACTGCCAGAAATGTGGACAAAGTGGAATTAGTAATGATTTGAGACTTAACTTAAAATTACTCCAGAAGAAAGACTAAATGACTAAAGAAGAAATAATTAAAATTACTAAAGAAGACAGACTAAAAATGGCTAAGAAAGAACGACTAAAATGACTAAATAAGAAAAAAATTTATGATTCTTTATAGTTAAACTCGTTAGTGATGCGCTATGATGGGCTATAGTCTGTCAGGAGCTAGATTCGATGCTGCAGTGCTTGAGAGAGTTTTTAGGTGATCATTAAAGTGCTATTTCTGCCCTCCACTTGAACGTTTACCTTCGCACAGCTTGCCATAGAATAATCTCTTTGGAAGGCACTTGTCCGGCATACGAGCATTGTGGACAATCCAGCGGAGTTGGGACCTAGTCAGCAGGGCATGGATGCTTTGCATTCGGGACTTTTTAAGGATTTCCATGTCTGATACTTGATCCTGCCAACGTACTCCATGACGTTTCCTAGGCACCGAAGGTGAAAAGAGTAAAGCTGTCAAGCGTGTGTATGGGCAGTTCAGGATGATGCAGCATAAACAGTGTTGGTTGACACTGCGCGGTAGACGTCCAACTTACTGGTAAAACTGAGACCACGCCTGATCCAGACGTTGACACGAAGGTTTCCAAATGCCGTACTGACGCGAACTATACGCAGTGCAACATCCTCGTCAATTTTCCCAGTTTACGATAGGGTACTGCCGAGATATAGAAACTTATTGGCAGTATTAAGTTTTTACCCTTTACTGTGATTACTGGTTCTGTGTAGGGGGCACCTGGTTGATACATTACTAAAGTCTTCGCGGTGCTGATGGTGAGACCGAATGCATCACATGCCAAAGAAAAGCGTTCCATATTGTCATGCATGTCTTTCAGACTGGTAGCGTTGAGTGCACAATCGTCGGCGGACAAGAGGTTGCGAACAATGTCCATCTTCGTTTTTACCTTGGCCTTCAATCTACTAAGATTGAATAGCCCTTCAGCAGCTCGATAGAGAAAGCAAATTTCTGCACTATTATTCCCGAAGGCATCATTTAACATGGCAGAGCACACACCTGGGGGCATCGGACCATGATCTTCCATAGTCCTTTGCGATTTACAGTGTGGAATACCTTAGTTAGGTCGACAAATGTGGCGTAGAGACTAATGTTCAGCTCACAACACGTTTTCTGTAGTTGTCTGGCAGTGAATATCATGTCAACCTTACCTCTGCCTTTTTGAAAGCCACATTGGCTCTGTAGGAGGAGACCTGCCTTAAGACAGGCTTGCATCCTGTTTAACAGTACCCTAGCTAGGATCTTGCCTGCAATAGATAGCAGGGATATGCCTCAATGGTTGTCGCAAGCTAAGCGATTTCCGCTTCTCTTGAATAAATGTATGAAGGAAGCATCCTTAAAAAATTGTGGTATCTCTTTCAGGCTCAATATCGTCTGCAAGAGCATTTTGGGTTTAGAAGTCATAACATGGCTACTGACGGCGTAAACTTCGGCTGTAATGATGTATGGACATAGCGCTTTTCATACGGACAAGCTTGAGACGGCTTTCTACACCTTCTCAAGACAAGGAGGCTCCGATAATGAATGATTGATTGGAGTTTGCGTGATGCGCGCAATCGCTTCATTGTTAATACTGGAGGGGCAGTTTAGTACATTTTCAAAATGTTCAGTCCAGTGTTTCAGAATTTCTTCTATGTCATTAATTGTATGCTTTCCATCTATAATAAGAAGAAAAGACGTTTCTGAAGACTGCGGGCTATAGATTTATGTTAGCACTGTCAATAGAATTTCTGCATATTATTGCTATCAGCGTCATACTTTATCTATTTTGTTTTGCTACTAAACCGTGAGTCTTGCATCGTCCTTAGTTTTTTCTGCACGTTTTTCATTGGGTTTTCGTACAGAGTCTACATGCTGGTTGATGTCGGTCGTTTAGATAAGCTTTGTGCTGTTTGTGCTTGTTGTCCAGGAGATCTGTGATCTGTACATCATTTTCGTCAAATCAGTCTTGATTACTGCGAACAGCAACACCCACCACATCTTCTGTAGTTCTGTAGACAGTTTCACGGGAGTTTTCCACTTTTAAAAAAATGTCTATGGAGTCGACTGTCAATCGTGCATTTATTGTATCAATTGAGCTGCACATAAGCTGTTTATAAAGTGCATCTTTCAATTTGGAGACGTCGAGACGTTTTAGCTGTTTACTATTTCAAAGTCGCCGGAGATGCTGAATATAGAGATTCATTTTGGAGATTAGCAGCATGTGGTCCGTCCAGCAGTCAGCACCACACATGGATTTAGTGACTCTTACATCCTGCGTATAACGTTATCTCAGGATGACATAATCAATTTGAAGCCACTGTTTTCATCGTGTGTGCATCCATAAATTATTACGTTGAGGTAGTTGAAAGACAGTGATGGAGATGAGTAGATTAAATAATGTTCATGTTTCGAGCAGTAGCTATCCATTACCTTTGCTTTTGCCATTACATGCTTCCCTAGAACACCATCCCAGGACACCAAGTCCGAACCCACTAGTGCGTTGAAGTCACCAAGGATGATATGTCTGTCGGATTTGGGGTCTCCTGTATGATTCTTTTCAAGTCATCATATTACTTTTCTTTCTGTTCATCGGGGTTTGTCATAGTGGTGGCATACACGCTAACAAATAATGCAAGCCACTATTTTAGAAAGTGGAAGGTGAACAGTCACCAAACTGTCTAATGCCCTTTAGAGGTCCAGCAAACTTTCAGGACAGACTATATTTAATTGCAAAACAAACTCCAGTTTCGCGCTTCACTTCTTTTTGTCTGCCAATCCAGAAGAAGGAATATTCAGCGCATTGTTCCACACGTTGCCCTTCCACAGACAGTCGTGTCTCATTTAGGTCAGCGATGTCAAGTTTGTACCTTGCTAGCTCTTTCGCTAGAAGTGCCGTATGTCCCTTCAGGCTGTGCGATATCCACGCGGTCCAGTAGGGTGCGCAAATTCCGTGCATCAATTGTGAGTGCACTCACACTAATGGTTCTTGTTTCTGCTTGTAGTTCTTACTGCTGAAAAGGGATCATCGCCAGCTGTGGTATGCTGGACTGGGTCATGGTAATGCAGGCAATGTTTAGGGCACCTTTTCTAGCCCCTTCCTCTGGGTAAGGAGGTGATCAGCGCTTTCCTGAATAGGCCTGCTCAGCCGCCCAGCCGGCTGCCTGACTCCAGAGGTGCCTCAGTGTCAATAGAGAACAACCACATGACCTGCGCCGTTTACGTGCAGGTGTGTGACTATGGAGGCCAGTGTATCCACACCTAACACTATACCAGTCACCGACATCGTTGTATGACTCTTTTGTGATGATTGATGAGATGGTGATGAAATGCATAATTTGTGACATGAAAATTGAATATGCCAAGGAGATTTGCGCAATGTCGTCAGCGTCACTCTCTCGCCCCTACACATATGGAAGTCATATGAGGTAGAGTCATACTCATAACTTTGACAGCAACATTGACAGAGAAGGAGGAACAGACAAATATGTCAGGATAGGAATACAGAAAGCAAGAGGAAATTTTATTGCTGTAGGAAATGTATGGAAAGCAGAAGAAATAACATCAAATGCACAAATAATAGTTAACTCAAATATGTTGGTAATAAGTTGGTGCAGTTGTATGATTCAGAAACGTGGAGTACAACTCAACGGAAAATAATAAAACTGCAAATGTTCATCAATGGATATCAGTGTGGAATAGAAGGCTTGGAAAATATAAAACCACCAATGATAAACATCTGCAAAGAACTAAACAAACTCCACTGGAGAAAGAACTAAACAGACTCCAGTGGTGGATATAAATTAAAGATATAGTATTGGAGATGGACATGACATATAATAAGAAGACCAACGCAAAGCATTGTAATGCAGGCATTCTTCTGAAATCACAGGAACAGAGGAAGACTAATAAATACTTGGAGGAAAGAATTAAATGTAGATACACAATGGTGTGATAGAACATAGAAAGAACTGGAAGCAATAGCTGAAGATAGGACTTGATGGAGGATGTGTGGTGAAATCCTATATTCCGCATGGAGCTAAAAGCTGTACGGATATAGATATATGGTTACACTCTCTGTTAGAATAGAGAGATGGTTAAATTCTCTACTATAATAGATTTATGGTTAACTCTATTTGAAAAGATAAATGGTTAAACTCTCTATTTGAATAGATAGATGGTTAAACTCTGTTTTTGAATAGAAAGATGGTTAACACTGCTCTTAGGCGTTTATTTAGAAAGTTCGCGTGTTTATGTAATGTTAGAATGCATTAGTCACTGCTGTTTTCCACTGACCTATACATGTTCACTGGTTGTGTTCTAATCTGTACCTAACAAGTGTTTCAAAAGTTTCTGCATCATTGCCAAATGCCGACCTCCATAGACTGTGGACCTCTGCAACAATGTCCCAAAATTTGTAGTTAATAGAGAAGTCTTTCATCGAAGCCTTGCATATATCTTTATATCTCAGGAGTACTTTACCTCTCACTCGTGTCTTTTCTGAAAGTTCCCAAATAATATCTGCTGTAGTATAGGCCTACCATTCTTTTCAT
This sequence comes from Meghimatium bilineatum, assembly GCA_034231615.1. Classification (NCBI taxonomy): domain Eukaryota; kingdom Metazoa; phylum Mollusca; class Gastropoda; order Stylommatophora; family Philomycidae; genus Meghimatium; species Meghimatium bilineatum. Next base: position 66,892,503 of record CM067321.1, read on the forward strand.
ATGACCCAGCCACATTAATCGTCTACTGCTGAGTGCTCCAATAATTAAAGGTTGTTTTGCAACCCCCCCCCCCTCCCCCCCTTCACCATGAAGTACCTCTGTTTGTGAGTTTGTAATGCCACTCACACGGTATTTTTTGGTGTAAATTCTGTAATCTCCCTTTAATTTTGGCAATTCACGTAACTAAGTGACCCGACATTATGTGGGTAAAATAATCACGCTGGTTACTATGGTTTTACATAGCACGGAAACATTTTATCGCTAACATATAAATACATTGTGTACTAAAAAACTGTAATATTATCATGTAACATACGTATATCTGTAATTGTGTACAGTTTTACAGTTGTACATGTTTCTGAGCCATAAAATACATTGATGAGTACACAAGCCCGACAGTTTGTGTATCTTTGAAATGTTAGTTTAGTGATTTTCCACGCTCTTTGATAACTGATCAAAACATGGTATCTGAGCTACCTATTTGTAAATTGATTTATTCACCTGATGATAGTGTGTCTTTGTCAGTGAAACCAAAGTAGCAAAATTGGTGTACTTGGTTTAGATTATTATCTTTGAGAAGGCGAGTTGTTTGTGTAGTAGTATATTAGCATACCATCACGGTCTTGTAAAATGTAAACTAGAAGAGAAAATTTATACTCAAAGAGAAAACGTATACTCGGAGAGAAAATTTTAACTCGTAGATAAAACATATACTCGGAGATTAAAACTTATACTCGGAGATAAAACTTATACTCGGAGATAAAACTTATACTCGGAGATAAAACTTATACTCGGAGATAAAACTTATACTCGGAGAGAAAACTTATACTCGGAGATTAAAACTTATACTCGGAGAGAAAACTTATACTCGGAGATTAAAACTTATACTCGGAGATAAAACTTATACTCGGAGATAAAACTTATACTCGAAGAGAGAAAACTTATACTCGGAGATAAAACTTATACTCGAAGAGAGAAAACTTAAACTCAGAGATAAAACATAAACTCGGAGATAAAACTTATACTCAGAGAAAAAAATATTCCGAGATAAAACTTCTACTACTTTATTATCTACATCGACACAGCCACACCTTAAACAGGTAAATGAGTTCACTTACTTACGAAGCATTATATCGAGTGAAATGGAAAACAGTAAAGAGATAAAAAAAATGAATGCAACAAAACATGCTAGGACAGATGATATGTATTATCAAGAAAAATATGTAAACATAGACACTAAAGTTGCACTATACCAGACTATTATTAATTCCATCACTATGATACCGGTGCCAAACCTGGACAATGACAGCACAAGACAAAAGAAAAATAGTGACAGCAGAAATGACATGTCTGCGAAGAATGTCATTAAGAGATAGCATTAGAAACGATAACATCAGACAGATAACCAAAAAAATACCAGTATTGGAACACATCAAAAGACAACAGATCAAGTAGTTTTCACAAGCTTCCAGACTACCAACAGATAGCATGATATAATTGGCCATGCCACATAGACATTTCGGCTATAAAGCTAGTGGCAGACCATGTAAAAGATGGATCGCAGAAATCAAAGAAGCCACAGGAACAAGCTTACATACAGCACACACTTTGGCCATCTCCAAAGAACTCTTCCACCCCAGACGCCGCAAGGCAAACAAGAACCACAGCGTATACATAGATAGAGATAGATGGACAGCTAAATGATGGACACATCAAGAAGTGTTAAGATCAATAAATGTCGAAGAGGGCTGGCTCATTAACAACAAACTTAAAAAGAAAGCTGTGTTTTTTGGTCATATAAAAAGACATAACACCATGGAAAGGTTAATAGCTGAAGGCAGAGTTAATGGCAACAGAGAAAGAGGGCGCCCAAAACGACGTTCGTGTAGTGATATGTCACCTTGCATAAACACGTCTCTAGATGCGACAGTTCAGCTCTCCCAGAATCACGGAGTGTTCAGAGAATCCATAAGGAAGATCATGTTCTGGAAAGAGCATGTTACATGAGATTTATTTCGACTAGTATCAGTAACAATAATTACATTAACCAAATTGTTACCACTTCTTATTTGTAATACTGCTACACTTTCCATCTTGTTCAATAACCTCTGACCCTTTGGCTATAATTATATCTTTAATCATTGATGACAAAAGATGTTCTTGAATATACAGAAGAAGGCATGGCTGGATAATATTAAAGAATAGACAGGGTGTGAAAATTGCAATCTCATAAGGATTGTAAAGGATAGGGACGCGTGGAAATTTTTCTGCACCATAAGTCTCATTGTGACACACCTACGACCCTGACGGGTTATGGGTTTATTATTATTATTAATCCGAAGCATTCCTAGAGATTTCAGGAAAGTAAGGTAAAGTCATGAAATATTAAGGACCTCTCCCTCCCCATACCTTGGGCATGTGTCAGGCTGTCATAGACTGAAGTAACATAGTCTTTCTTTCTTTTGTTCGCTATTTGTAGTCTGTTTACACTGTCAGACAAGTCTTATTGATGAGTTCCTCCGTTGTCTAGAGCTTTTCTTTGGTTCCATATATATTTGCTTGCAGGGTTGCGCCGCTGGGCCAGCGTGCCTGACTCATGTGTTCATGCTGCGAAGTTCTGCAGAATATGTTCAGATATCTGCTCTGTTCATCTATTCCACTAGTGCACAGTTGTGTGGCACACAGTTGCAACACAGTTAACGGCCATTAATTGTTATTTAATACTGCACGTGGTTTTATATGAATGTATTTAAATCATTACCATCCACAACATAAGACCAACTAGCTAATTTGTAATACAGCCTTCTCAATGACTCATTGTACTATTCCAGTGATTTTAATTGGTCACTACAACTGTGATATACTGTGTGTTATAGCTAATGAAAATCAAGGTATTAGTCAAAAGTGTCATTAAGAGGCATTAAGGAGGCTAGAATTCCAATTAACCAATATGTCTTATACTGTAGATTAGAATGTTTAAACTTTTCTTCCTCTTCTTCTTCTTCTTCAGCGTTCATTCTCAAACTCCTACTGGCTCTCTCTTTTAGCGGGACCATGATCCTATTAGAATTTCAGCAGGATGTAGTCCAGAGAATGGAAATGCATTGGATTACCTTTTTTCGCCACAGGACTGACACATTAGTCCTCAGCGGAAAAACTGTTCTAATAATTAAATTAAATGCCCCTATGCTTCACCATACGCTTTCTTTTATCATACAGTTTCATTCAACGTAAATGAGTACTTCTTATGCCGATGTTCTTTCGACCGCGGATGTTAGTCCAACCTGGTGAAATATCAGAGTTATTTAAAGTAAAACATAATGGAGGTGTGGCGAACCACAATCTCCCAGGTAATATAGGTGTTTCATCAGAACTGCAAGCAGTGTTGTGATTATTCATTGGAGCAGGTAACTCAATTTCTCACTTTATAGACTATCTGCTCCTCTGACAAATTGCACTTGTCAACCAAAGCGTCGCAGACAGATGTTTCTCTCACAAAATGCACTTGTCAACCAAAGCGTCGCAGACAGATGTTCCTTTCACAAGATGCACTTGTCAACCAAAGCGCCGCAGACAAATGTTCCTCTCACAAGATGCACTTGTCAACCAAAGCGTCGCAGATAGATTTCTATGAATACATCACGTGAACTCGTCCTACTCATTGTTGAACATAAAAAAAATATTTCTTTGAAAACATCTCATTCACATCCTATCTTCTCTTCAAGTCTACAGTTACATCCCTAGTATTACACCCCGTAATCGATTCTGGTGCCGATTTCGGTGTGAGCTTCACTACGATATTCATTTCCTGTACTCCATCTTGGGATTTTACCCCTTGACTTTTCGTTAATGAGATCAGAATAAGATCAGTACTCGATCCCAAATTTTGACGTTAAGAAACCGATGTGTTTATGGTTATTCACAAGAGAAATAGACAGTAGTCGAATATTGATTACGTCATATAAATGAAGGATGTTGGGATTCGCTAACAATAGATGACAAAATTGAATATCTTATTGTCCTGCGTATTATCATTTGATATCGTATTTCGCCTATTGCAAATTTTAATGTTTCCCGGATAATATTCCTGGTTTATTTTGTAAAAAAATGTCTTGATTACGAAACTTTCAGTTTGTGTCACCATAGACTTCTAGATACATGGACAAAGTATACGTCTTTCTTTGGGGGTGGAGGAGTTATGGGGGGGGGGTTCCTTTGAGATGGTCAGTTCTGAACCAAATTTTACTAGTAGAATTATAAATGGTGTTTTTCTTCAGGATAAATTTAAACAGAATCTTGCTAGTAGATTTGTAAAACCTGTTCTTCTCCAAGATAATGTTATATCGAAATGTACCTTTATTTGACGTGTCTTCACATGTGGAGGTACGGACCATCGCAGACCATAAAGTCCAATTTGGTTATATCAAAGTTTTTGAAAATAGAAACCACAACCTTGAACAATCGAAACCTCCAAAGAACGATTCCAGGATAGCTATGTACACTGATCCATAGACGCATGGATATAAGGGTCAAGCACGAGGTAGACTTTGCGGGAGGGGATTATTTCTGGAGTTTCTGTTTTAAACCAATTATCTCAAGTTTAATTAGAAAGCGTGCACTTTTCAAGGATAGTTGTAATGTGACCATCGTTATATAATAACCTATATGCTGATTAGTATGCAACCTTCTAAAACGTCTAATTTGACTTTTCCAGTGATGGAAAAAAATGACGTGAACTACCAAATGAGTCATGCTATTTTCCCATTAGTCAATGGATAGTATAATGTCAGCTGTAGATGTTTTTCTCACGGATCCCATGCAGCGTTACCTGTTTTGTCTTGTATATCACACATTTTTCATGATTTTTATTAGCTAGTGACTTCTTTTTCTTCTTTCGTTCACTTGAAACATGTGTATATATGTAATTCTATCTCCTTAACCCTTTAACTGCGGATGTATCCATAAGGATATGATGAAAAGTTTCTGTATTTTGCGAACATCTTCGTCTTCTTAGTTTCCTAAAACTCACTGTCTTTTGTATTTCATACAGTGTCACATAGAGCTTTGATTGCAGTGTTGTTTCCTCTGGCCAATATGTCTGCCTCAGCGTTTTATGCTCAGAACAATCTTGAAGTATATGTTTGGCACACTGTGCTGCCTGTCCACATGTACACATGGCTTTGTTGCCATTCTTGAACTTTGTATACATGTGACTGTGAAGCCGGGTATGTCCCGTTCTGAGGCGTAGAATTACAACTTGTTCTGATCTATTCATAATATGATAGTCATCTTGTGTTGGTGTTTGTGACTTTCTTATTGATTTGATCATCTGTTTTTTCTAATGGTAGGTGATTTTTACATCTGGTTGGTCTTCGGAAACACCTTCCTTAGCCAGTTGGTCTGCTTTTTCATTACCTGGTATTCCACAATGAGAGAGTATTCACTGCATGGTTACCCTATACTGATAAGACTGTTCATGAAGTAGTTTTTACATGTCTGTTAGTTAGTACAGGTGTTGTGCGTCTTTCGTCAAATGTACAGTCCTGTTGACATCGGATCTTATGGCACCTTCTAAATTGACGCATATTTATTTTTTCCATGATTTTAATTAGTCTCTTTGTATATATTTTGTGTTGATAGCCCACGAAAGTCACGAGAAAAAGCAATTGTCACTGTAGAAGGCTGATTCGAAAATTATGAAGCTTATTTTATATCGTCTATGGTCACCCATAGAGCAGTAGATCTGTTGCAGCATTGACCAAGATGTGTGGAACTGTAAGATTAACACTCATGACTGTATGGAAAAGGATTTTGGATTCACCGCACATATAATCCTGATTGTTTCTGTTAACAATTACCCTTTCTGTGACGTCTGTACTTAGTTATATACATTTGGATGTCTGTGGTGCAACCAAGTTCTTGAATTCTTGTGTCCAAAAAAATGAAATGAAAATAAATACTTCAATTATTTATATTTTCTTCTTTCATCACATGATGATGATGGACATTTGTTACATTTGTGTATTTGTCATGTGACATATTCTTTCCAGAACGTAGTCTGTCTTATGAATCTCCTGAAATACTTGCGGTCTCTAGCAAGTTGTCCTGTCTCCTCCAGCCTCATGCATTCCGGAATATCTCTTGATTATTTCATCACACGATGGTGAAGAACATATATACCTTTATCTCTGCATTCATGAAATTCAGTAAGAGTTATACCTTTATGTATGTATTCATGAAATTCAGTAAGAGTTATACCTTTATCTCTGCATTCATGAAATTAAGTAATAGTTATACATTTATGTATGTATTTATGAAATTCAGTAAGAGTTATACCTTTATCTCTGCATTCATGAAATTCAGTAAGAGTTATACATTTATGTATGTATTCATGAAATTCAGTAAGAGTTATACCTTTAACTATGTATTCATAGATGGCTGAAATGCCATATGTGTTAACAAAGATTTTTGGACAATCTGGGCATGAAATAATCTCCTCTTGTCTTTCTAGCATGTTTCCACTGTTCAACTGATACACGTGCCCTTTTTTCATTTAATCCTCCTTGACCTCTTGGTTCTGCTCACACAGGAGGGGAGTATATTTGAAACCCTTAAGTCGCATTATTATAAGCATCCATGCCTTGCTGACTAGGTCCGAACTCCACTGGACTGGCCACATCGTCCGTATGCCAGAAAAGTACCTTCCAAATATATTATTCTATGGGGTACTGTGAAAAAGTAAACGTTCAAGAGAACGGAAGAAAAAGCGCTTCAAGGATCACCTAAAAACTCTCTCATGCACTGCAGCATCGGTCCTAGGTTCTGGCGCCTGGCACACCCAGATCACTGCTGGCATCACGAAATGTTAAAAAGAAAGAACACTATGGGCAATCTACAAACGCAAGAAGCGGAAGAACAAATCCGAAAATTCTCCTACCATTCAGAACTCCTGCATGCACTGCAATACAACTTTCCGTGCACGAATCGGACTCATTGGACATCTACGAACTCACAAACCAAATTAGACAATTACTAATTCATTATTATAATTTATTTTTTCATCATATTTGTTGCTTTTCATGCGATGCTCATCTTCGCTTGCGAAGGAGGAACACCATCAGATGGCTGAAAAGCCGTATGTGTGACCAAAGGGTTTTGTAGAAACTGGCATGAAATAATCTCCTTTTGTCTTTCTAGCTTGTCCCCACTGTTCAACTGATACACGTGTCCTTATTTTCATACGATTCCACTTAGCCTCCTGGTTCTGCTCACACATGAAGGGAGTATGTTTAAAATCCTTAAGTCGCAGTGTTATATTTCCTTGCGGTGTAGTCTCCTCATTTGGAAAATGTTCATATACAGATGTAAAGATGGGGAATGAGATTAATTGTGTCATGGAGTTTAGCTTGACTACTATATCTGCTAAATTTCGAACGGACATATTGGACTTCAGCATGACTTCTTTGTCACTTTGACCATCAATGGAATGAGCTAGCTAACTCCAGCCTATAAACATCCTTAATCGCCTCTTACAACGTTCATAACACGTATTATCTGTCATTGATGGCCTCGGCAACACAGAACCAAAATTGAAGTTGAGTTTAATCATAGTGATGACGATGAACTAATTAATGAAACCATAACGATAAACTAATTAATGAAACCATAATGATGAACTAATTAATGAAACCATAACGATGAACTAATTAATGAAACCATAACGATGAACTAATTAATGAAACCATAATGATGAACTAATTAATGAAACCATAACGATGAACTAATTAATGAAACCATAATGATGAACTAATTAATGAAACCATAATGATGAACTAACTAATTAATGAAACCATAATGATGAACTAATTAATGAAACCATAACGATGAACTAATTAATGCAACAAACCATAATGATGAACTAATTAATGAAACCATAATGATGAACTAATTAATGAAACCATAACGATGAACTAATTAATGAAACAATAACGATGAACTAATTAATGAAACCATAACGATGAACTAATTAATGAAACCATAATGAACTAATTAATGAAACCATAATGATGAACTAATTAATGAAACCATAATAATGAACTAATTAATGAAACCATAATGATGATGAACAACGTTAATAACATCATAATGGTGATGAATTACTTATAAATAACAATGAAGCGGTCCAGTAACATGAGGCCCTGTCCTCATCATTTTCACAACACTCAACCAGTAATTTCCCATTCACTTAGACCAGTGTCTGATCCCCCTACTTTCAATGGATCAATAATTTCAATGATGGATCGATTTTCAGCTGCTCAATGATTAGGTAAAATCAACGACAGGGGGGTCAGAAATAGCGTTATAGATTGGCGACGTGAAGAAAAAATGTAAAATTTTGTAGCCCGTTAATTACCGAGGTCTATAAGATATGCACTAGTGCTCTTAGATTTTAGGGCCTGTCTGGACGTGTGTGTGGACTTAGCCAGATTCTATGGTCGCCGGGGACTGTAATCTTAAGAAGATTGCTTCCTCTTAAAAGCTAAAAGGAATAAGGAGTATGTATTAAAAATGTATGGCTATTTTTAGGAATGTATACGTTATACGTCCAGCCGTGTGTTAACATGGTTGCGTCCAGCCGTATGTTAACATAGTTAGTCCAGCCGTGTGTTAATATGGTCGCGTCCAGCCGTATATTAACATAGTTAGTCCAGCCGTATGTTAACACAGTTAGTCCAGCCGTATGTTAACATAGTTAGTCCAGCCCTGTGTTAACATGGTTGCGTCCAGCCGTATGTTAACATAGTTAGTCCAGCCGTATGTTAACATAGTTAATCCAGCCGTATGTTAACATAGTTAGTCCAGCCGTATGTTAACATGGTTGCGTCCAGCCGTATGTTAACATAGTTAGTCCAGCCGTATGTTAACATGGTTGCGTCCAACCGAATGTTAACATAGTTAGTCTAGCCGTATGTTAACATGGTTGCGTCCAGCCGTATGTTAACATAGTTAGTCCAGCCATATGTTAACATAGTTAATCCAGCCGTATGTTAACATAGTTAGTCCAGCCGTATGTTAACATAGTTAGTCCAGCCGTATGTTAACATAGTTTGTCCAGCCGTGTGTTAATATGATTGCGTCCAGCCGTATGTTAACATAGTTAGTCCAGCCGTATGTTAACATGGTTGCGTCCAGCCGTATGTTAACATAGTTAGTCCAGCTGTGTGTTAACATGATTGTGTCCAGCCGTGTGTTGTATGAGATAGTAAAGGAGAGCAACTCCGCAGAGACCGAGATGGGTTACGTGGGTAGGGTGGGGGTGTTTTCTACGGTTCTAATCTCCATCCCTTAGAAAAATGATGCTTAGTGTTACCATACACATAACATATGCTCATAATCACATCATAATCACATTATAATCACATCATAATCACATCATAATCACATCACAATCACATCATAATCCTATGGGTACCACATGGACACATCAATACACACAGTCCTCTATCAATTCCTATCCTCAGATATGCGGATGAATGAAGAAAAATCCTAACTTGTTCTTCATGTTTTCTATCCATGTGTTTATGTTTTTATCCTCTTTTGCGTCTTCCACCTTTAACTGCTTTTTGTTGTATTCATTTTGACATTGAATAATGTGGTGGCATACATGTCCAAACTATGCAAACTTTCGTCGTTTTACTGTTGAAAGAAATGGCTATTGTGAACCTGTATACCTGCTATTTTCATCAATGATAACTTCATGTTTGCTTACTTCATGATCGCTATATTCATGATTGCTAACTTCATAACTGCTAACTACATTTCTACTAACTTCATAACCGATATCTTCATAACTTTAACTTCATAACTGCTAAATTCATAACTGCTAACGTTATAACTGCTGCCTTCATAACTGCTAACTTCAGAACTGCTAACATCAGAACTGCTAACTTACTTCAGAACTGCTAACTTCAGAACCGCTAACTTCTTGACTGCTAATTTCATAACTGCTAACCTCATGTTTGCTAACTTCATTGATTACACTGGTTTACCCACAAAAATCAAGTTGGAAGTTATCCATAATTGTTTAACTGAATTAGGAGCATTTTGCGCCACTGAAGCCAAAAATGACAGCCATTTTTCTCAATAAGATCAGGTATTTTTTTCTAAATTGATTAAAAAATATATGTCTCTGACTATAGCATTCTAAGTCAGTCTTTCTTGGTATAGTGCTGAGATCTGTCCCTACTATCCCACATGCACAGAAAGCAGGGGCAGTTTGTAAAGTCAGACTGTTGTCCCAATAGGAAATTCACCATCTTCAAGTCAACACAAATAAACCACTCGTGCTGATAATAAGAAACGTTATCTAGCACATACTTCACTGCTTCATACTTCTCCTTCAGTGTAGTCAAGTGAGCAAGGCGTACAAAACATTTGCCATTGTGAAGCAGAACACATTTTAGTGATCTCTTGCAGCTGTCAATGAACAGTCTCCAATCTCTGGGTTCATAATGCTGCACTACAAGCTTCTGCAGAAGATGAACAATATCTGTGCAGTACACCAAGTCCTTCTCTTCAAAGAAAAAATGGAGGAGCTCTTGATGCCTGTTGCGATAAAAAGTGATCCGTTTACTGTTAGACAAGAGGTTCTTTTCTTTTAATCTGGATGCCAAGAGCTCAGCTGAGAACTTCGACACATTGGGATCACGAACATGATCCTTAAGCTCATTTTAGAAAAAAAGATGTAGCATCATCGCTAAAAGCCTCTTCTTCTTCATTATCCTCTTGACCGTTTAGAACACAGGAAGAATCTTCATCTTCATCAATGATGTCAGGTAGTTCTGCATAGACAGGTACTGGACATTCATCAGAGTGAGCTACAGGACGACGTGCTGATTCAAGATCAGGATACTTGAGGACATTTCGATTCTTTCTATTGATCCCAGTCACATCAATAGCGCAGAAATAGCAGTCAGAGACATGGTTTGTGGGTTCTCTCCAAACCATGGGTATTCCAAATTTCAGACTGCTCTTCTTGCCTTAAATCCACTGACGCAGGTATTCAGTACATGACGTACACACCATGTGAGGAGCCCAAGCGTTATCCTGGTCACCAAGCTTTATACCAAAATACGAATGGTGAGCTTGCTTTATGAAAGTTGTGACTGGATTCCTATTAGGAACGAGGGTGTATTCACCACAGATGTAGCAGATGTTAGGTTTATTTCTGCAAGATCTTCTAGTTGAAGCCATTTGAATCACTTGCAATCTTAAAAAAAAATAGTAATACTAGTAAGTTGAAACATGCGAAATCATCATACTTTGTATATTCCAAGATAGATTCTAGGATTTTGTAACATATGGCGTGAAAATATCCATACATGTGACAATAAAATACTTGCTTTCTATATCATTTGTCATTTTAAATAGGAAAAAAGACAACTTTTGATCAAATGTGTGGAAATCAATTGTCGTTTTACTGATTGAGTTTACATGGAATGACCCACCTATAAAAATATCATGTGGTGCTAGATAAAAAAAAACTAACTTGGTTGAGCAAAACCAATGTGATTTTTGGATCCAGCACAATAAAATTATCATAAATCTGTAAAAAAAAACCATAGACAGAAAATTTGATGTTGATCAGTGTAATTTAACACAAGAGAGCACTTCTTATAACCGTCTGGAAAATATGGTATTTCAATAAAAATCGTATTACAGTGCAGGAGAATCCGCGAGGAGAAAGCGTGCAGATATAACTTTCAATTTGTTCAACAAACTCCACATTAGAACTGATTGAACAAGGAAGAAAAGTAAGAAATAGTGGAGATGGTGAACTATCAAAATACGCATTGAGATATCTGGATAAAAACGTCGGAAATAGAAATTAAAATCCTAAACTCTGGAGAAAAAGTGCTACCCTCATGATAAAAATAAGGTGCCATTAGAAACATACATCATAGTTGCCATTCCCTTCTAATTGAACTTGGTACACTGGACGTCTATGAAGTGATCGGTACCTGTCCTCTGCAGAGTCGAACAGAAAATCACTACAAACGAAATTATTTACGCTGAATCCGATGTTTTGCTCAATAAGATACACAGCGTATTATGGTAGGGTACACTTCTTTCAACATCGACCTTTAACCCAATATGGTTATATCGTTAATCAAATTGTGTTATATGAACAATCCGAAATAATGATTGTCGCGGCTTAAGTAATCTAGTCGCTATGGCATCCGGAGACAATAATTGACGATAGCTGGTCTGTAGCTGAAAATATCTAATTGTGGTGCAGCAGCAGCACCAGCAAAGGTGCGCGGTCGCCGAGAAGCATCAAATCTCAGAGGCACAGTGAAAACATGCTGTCTCAAAAGTCACATGATAAACGAACACATAACCACTTCTGATCATACTTGTCCCAGATAAGGCAAGGGAATCAATGTTAGGAACTGACATTTCAGTCACCTCCACACACAGACACACGATACTTATCAGTCACCTCCACACACAGACACACGATACTTTTCAGTCACCTCCACACACAGACACACGATACTTTTCAGTCACCTCCACACACAGACACACGCTACTTTTCAGTCACCTCCACACACAGACACACGATACTTTTCAGTCACCTCCACACTCATATACACGCTACTTTTCAGTCACCTCCACACATATACACACATATATACACACCGTAGAGATAGATCAACACAAGTCTGAAGTCCTTGTCGTTATCACTTACGATGATACATATATTTTGTTGACAGACATCTTAATATAATAATGGTTCAAATCTCCACGTCACAGATAGGGTCGGTTACGTCCGTGGTTGATCACTACGTCAATAATAGCATACGCAACTATCTTGTTATATTTTTATAAACTCACAATATGATATCCAATTTGGCATTTTTTGTTCTGTACAAAGACATATGTCAATATCACTAAGTTCCGTTTCTCTAATACAGGTTGACTACAACGGACATTCCTACATCGTGTTCCTCTCTTGCTTTGGTGGCGCACTCTACTAGACTGTAATCTGTCCATCTTGTGATATGTTCCTATCATTTGTATCTCTGCCTTTCTCTTGCTCTCTTCTCGTTAACTCTACATTCAAGTAAAAATATACAAGGCATCATGTCTTTTAATGTCCAAAACACTTTGTCCAAGACATCATGTCCAAAACACTTTGTCCAAGACATCATGTCCAAAACACTTTGTCCAAGACATCATGTCCAAAACACTTTATTTGTTTAATTTTCATTGTGTATACATGTTCTTTTCTTAATACGAAATTTTGTGTATCATGTGACGAAGTTTTGACAGAACTTCTTTGTTTGTTGTCTTCTGTTTCTATGAAGTTCTTCCTATTCCTCTTTATATCCACATATGTAAATCATCATTTATATCATGTCTTCTAGTTGTGTGTTAATTATTCATTTTTCTTAGCCGTGCATTATGAAATATATGTAGAATTTTATATTTGCCATTTTTAGTTTTTGATTTGTGTAGATTTGTTTATTTCGCTCATGTCATCATGTGATGGAAAGAAATGAAGAGAAACTCAGATATTATAAATACATTGAAGATTCCAGAATGTTGGTTACTAAACTGAATAACAAAAAAACGAAAGTACATCTGTTTGTTCATATAAAGAGACACAACTGTTGAGAAAGACAAATAATGGAGGGCAGAGCACCTGGGCGGAGGAGAAAACGACCAAGAAGACGATGGACTGATGACATTAAAGATAACATGAATACGTTATTGGAAAATGCTAGCGCCGTGGGCAAAGACAGAGAAGGGCTCAGAGAGTACAACGTTCTGGAGAGAATACACCACATGACACATCGAAAGTACTTTTAGCCATTCCTATTCTCGTTTTAATATTTGGGTTGGTTGGTTGGTTGCTGATCCAGCGGTCCATGGGCTCATGCCTTTTGACCTAATGCCATTAGATAGCATTATATTGCTGGGAAGTCTGTGGATTTTCGGCCCACCCCGGGACAGAGCCAGAGAATAACTATCACACCTCCAGGAAGGTAGGTTTAAACCCATGCACTGCTCCTAGCCACTGGAGCCAAGATAGGGTTCACTGTGCTCATTCCCCGCCACCAATTGACTACTGGTTATGCCGAACTTCTCTATTGCTCCAGGCATGCAACCAAATGTTCAAGTCAAAAGGATTGTCACGTCTTGAGTCACTGTGCCTCTATGATGGGCCTCAGCCATAGGAAAAACAGTGATGTCAGTTTCCTCCTCCCCAGTGCTGCACAGAACATCTCTGGCTCCCTCCCAACCACAAAGGGTGCAAACATATATATTCAGGCAAACATGAAAAACATTTCAACAACAAAACAAAATCATAACTGTATAGATGACATGCCATGAACCTTCTATAAGAAGATTACCTCAATATAATGGCATGTCATCCACTAAGGTTTTCTGTTGCATGGATGGTATGTCTAGTGGGCCATTGGTGAGACCCACAGACGCATCCACATGCGTGTTTTAATATATCGGCAAATCTGTCTTCATTACACCAGCTCTTTCTCTCTCAGTACAGCATTTCTCGTCAATGAATTTGTTCTTTTGTTTTTTCTGACCCCTGCATGACCAGGACAACAGTAGGCTGTAAATAAATAATAATCTTGGCAACGTTTTATGTCATAATTTTGATTCACTCTTTTATAAGCATGTACTTTTCTCTCTAACGAAATGTGCTTGGATTGAATCTGTACATATGAACGTGGAGTTGACATTTCAGTCACAAATTAAATGTTAGCGCCCATTAGTGCTTCTATTTTCTTTCTCAGACTAGCTCTGTTCGTGAAGTAGGCAACGATTTTTCAAGGACTTTTCTTCCATTCTTGTATTCAATAAATCCGCATGCACACTAATTAATTTCTCTGACATAAACTATGTTTATATGGTTGTGTCTTGTGGGTTTAAATACAGCTAGAGATATTAATGCAACATTACCTCGATTCATATACCAGTCCATTCAAAGCGTTCTCTATCCCGTTGTCTTGTCTTGTCTTGTCATCCATTTTTATCGCTAGGCATCATGGGAAGCGGAAGTTTTTTATTTTAGCTAATTGTAATGCCGCTGCCATAGTGCAGCCTTGGTGTTCTAGTATTTCTCTGATGTCATCTATCCATCTTCGTCTGGGTCTTCCCCTGTTTCTCTTTTCAGATGATCTTTAATTGAAGTATATCGATGGAATGCGACCGGGTTCCATTACGATTAGGTGGCCGAACTTTTTGATCTTTTGTGTGTCTATAAATTCTTTTCACGATGTTGTTTTCATTAGGTTTCTAGTAGTGTCATTGTTTATTCTATTTCTTTTTGTTACTCCCAGTGCTGTTCACAGGCACTTCATTTCGCATACTGCGAGTTTTTGTTATAGTTTCTTTGTCAGCGTCCAGGACTGGCATTGGTAACACAGTGTCGGCATGAACAGTTGAATCACTACATTAGTTCATTTCTTTGTGTCCCCCTCCAACTAGTCACTGTATTTTTCTACTTATTTCAATACACAAACTAAGAACAACGTGTCATCTACTTCTGTATTTTTTTATGTTTGATCGTTTTCAATTTGCGTTATCTTAAGTTGTTCGCTCAATACAAGTAATTCATTATATCCGCTTCATGAAATTCAGTTAGGGATATGGCCTTGTCTTTGAGATCGTAGGTTGATGTCAGCGATAAGGTGGCTATAATGATCCATGGATAATGTGAGCATGGGAAGATCACTTTCGACGGTGTTTGATCTGTCCTTAGCTTTCTACTTCGTATCTGCTGTTTAGCTGATACATCTAATTCTATTCTTGTTCACAGTTTTGCGAAATTTTTGTGTATTGCAAAGCATCATGTATCTCTGTTTTGTACAGCTTCTTCACATGTATCATGGCTTTTGTCAAAAGATGTAATTCCCGCCGAAGACGGATGTGTCGGACCAATGGCGCAAATTAAACGACGACACAACGTTTTTCCATTCTCTGGACTACATCCTGCTGGAAATCTAGTATGACCATGGTCCTACTACAAGGGAGATCCAGCAGGAGCTTGAGAATGAACGCTGAAGAAGAAGAAGAAAGGCTTTAAATAATATCTTTAACGAGTCTTTGTAACGCTTATTTTGTGCATCTTGAAACAACGTGTTCTTCTTCATCTCATAATGATAAATATTTTTGTAGACGGTTATCTGGAAAACGTACAACATTCCCTGCCCAACACATTTCTGTCTGCATCAGAATAGTACCAATGCAAGAGCTACCAGTTATTTCACTCGGCAATGATATGTCAATATGGTATCTTTCTATCTCTCTCCCAACTATGACCGTTCGTCTAACTGATCTCTAGTTATGTTAGTCATTATAGAGAAAGTTTTATGTTGCATCTAAACGTTGTTTTATGTGAGTAGACGTTATTACTGACAACCACGAACGAAAGAAGAAGAAGAATTGCTTGAAACACTAAAGTATACATATACCATCGTTATTCGATCTAAAGAACGAAGAAGCTGATTGTACACAAATTTGAAATCGTAAGTCACCAATAATGTAAGTAGTAGCTACATTAACTCTACATCTATTATTACATTTACTACTTTATGTATTATATATATAACATATTAATATTCTGCTATTATATTAGTACATAATAAATGTCGGTGTTCACGGTAGCTCAGAGATAAATGTCGGTGTTCACGGTAAGCTCAGTGATAAATGTCGGTGTTCACGGTAGCTCAGTGATAAATGTCGGTGTTCACGGTAAGCTCAGTGGATAGAGCACGTGTCCCAATCCGGTGATCCGAAGTTTACTTCTCAGTTTAATTAGAAGTATTTTCAAAATTAACAAAAATAAAATCTTCGGCAATGATCGCCGAAGAAAATTAACAAAGGCTCCATGTCAACCAAGACTATCTACTTTAAAGACCCCCCAAAAGAATTAATTAGGACCTCATTCGTTACTTTTTTATTATTATTTTGGTTTGGCTGGTCACTATTTTTATAATTTTATCGCATATCGCATGCCAAAAATAGCAAAGCCGACGCTAATTATATAAAAAAGTGACCAACCAAAATGCCAACAATAATAAAAATCGTGACGAATGAGGTCCTAAAATTTAATTCTGTTGGAAGGTCTTCTATATACCTGGAAAGGCCTCGGGTGAAATCCACCTAATAAAATACCAAAATTCCTGAGAAATAGCAGTATTGAATAAGTAAATATGTGTTACAAATACCTACCACTACTAATAATTAGATGGTTAAAAACAATTATAATCTAATTAATAATACTAAAAATGGCTAACGTTTCGATTTATGATCTTCATCTGAACGAACATGAGATAATAAGAAAAAAAGTAATAATAAAAATATTAATTTTATAACATCTTTAAGCATAATTAATAAACTGTACGATATGCGAATATGTCTTTGGTCAATAAAAAATACGGTCGTATCAGTATATAACAAATAGAGTAGTGTCGAACAAAAAGTCTGTACTTACTATATTAAATGTACGTTCTTCTTGTCACTACTTGTTTGAAGTATACATTACGGGATAGTTCGATGTCCGTTCTATCTAACCGTATTTTTTCTTTGATGTTGCGAATAAGAAGTCCAAGTTAGATCCAGTAAAAATATGTCTTGTAATCATTCCAAGACATATAATCTTCTGTATGAGGTAATATTCCCCTTCTGCCACTGAAAAATCTAATATTGCTCTCAGTGTTATTTTGCTCTTTGAAGAACATTTTATTTGTTTTTATGTCTGTGACGCCATAAATATATGTTCTCATCTTAGTTCTCTTTTGTGTTTACGAACAACAAAAAGTAATATATTTTGCATCTAACAAATATGAACTTATTAAAGTGAAAAAAATATTGTTAACAGGAAATATATCAATAAAGTGCCATGCCGAATGTCGTGTGATCATGTTTCTCCACGACTCTGTGTTTCTTGTGTTGTTAATAAGCTCGGTTGGTGAACTATCGTGCCACAATACTAGTCAGTCTAGCATCTTTCTCTTTTTCGTCCCCTATCTCTTCTCCCCTTGTTCTTTCCAGTGGTTATTAAGTGTTCAAGCTGTGTTCTTCTCAGCACATGCCATAGAAATCTTGACTGTCTGCCCCTAATGTTTGATATGATTGATCATTTAACGTCAACATCAATTAGAACCTCCGCATTAGTTTCCTTAGCTGCCCATAGTATTTTCATCATTCTTCTCAGAAACCACATTTCTATAGCCTCTAATTCGCTTTGAATTTTCTTTGTTTATAGGAAATACAAAAGAGAAATATCAATATTGAGCATACGCAATACACAGGAGTCCGACTCTGTTACAAAGTGGTACAGAACGCGTCTGTGGCGGTCATGGTACCGAGTTCGATCCCTACCACAGGCATTTGAGTATCCAAACCGTTCAGAATGCAATGAGAAAATACTGAACGTATTTATATTGCCTAGAAAATTACTAGTCAAAAAATGATGGGTTGATCTTTTGAATAGGGTACGTTGCCAATACACAGTAGCTACAGCAACTTGTAAGGAGGCGCTCAATATGGAAAGAAATCATTATTATTGCCATATGTGCCATCTTTGTCACAAAACAAACTAGCTATACGACACAGACTACATCGACGTTTCGACCATAAAGTATATATTTTAAAAAATACATGACAAAACATATACAAAAAAATATATATAACAAATGAACTAGACTACAGAAATTTAATAAAATAAAAAGAATACAAGGCATCGATCATGTACGATAAGTGTGTACACCACGTACTATGATAGAAACGAATATAAAACACACGAAAGAATGGAAATGAAGTAAAGCAGGTAGGACAGATAGCAAATGAGTGGAAAAACAATAAATACCTCTTTTTAAAAATTGAATGTTGAGGGCTTACCTTGGGCGCTCACAAATATGATCAGTGTAGTATTAAACCACAAATTGGCAACCTATTATGTGGTCGGATTGAGGATGGTCCCGTGTTGTATGGCGAAAACATTATTTTTTTCAGTCGCTTGAAGCTCTAAGTAATACTTTCTGAGCTCTGGGACAAATGCAAACAATGGTTTTAGATCAACATTGACGAGCCTAAAAATGGCATAGCTTTCCAGATTTGGCAAACTTGCTGTATTCTGCCTATTCATTTACTCATAATACAATTCCTTCAGTATTTTATACCGGGTTCCTTTACTATTTTGCCATTTCCGTTTTTTTGTGTCATTCTATTTGTATCCAGTGCTAGTTGTATTTATTTAAAACAAAATATGTCTCAACTTCTGTAATATATGTTTCTAGAACATAGGAAAGGTATTCATCGTACTTTCTCGTTGTCTTGGTTTTGTTGGTCTTATTAAATGCCTGCCGTCCAGTCTATTCCCAAAATAATGGACATATTTCCGTCTTTCCAGACGATAGTAGTGTTGTTGTGTTATACGAAATCCATGGCGATGATGGAAGTGGCTCACAAAACCAATCTGAGATACAAAGAGTCTTTCAAAGTATGTATAAGGAATCACATACCAACTCGTCTATGCAGTTTGAGTTTTCTTAGACGCAACGGCCTTTGAATAAACTGATATCGCGTTCTCCATTGTCCTTATACCATTACAAATAACCAAACAGACAGAATATGGTGTAAGTCACATGTATTTTTAACTCATGTCATACGAACGGATGGAGTGCTGCGGTAGGCTGCTTTCTTTACGTCTATTTACTTTAAATAATGGTACCCATTTTCCTTAGCTCGTATCCACCTACTAACCGTCGATACAGTTGAACTGGAAATTGAACCGTGCATCTGAAGTGGATCTATTTGGTAATTAGATTATATAGTAACAATATTACATTAACATAATACTTGGTAATTAGATTATCTAGTAATAATATTACATTAACATAATATTTGGTAATTCGATTATTTAGTAACAATATTATATTAAATTAATATTTGGTAATTAGATTATCTAGTAACAATATTACATTAACATAATATTTAGTAGATTATCTAGTAACAATATTACATTAACAGAGTATGTATCGCATCTATATACCATTCCTGATAAATTACCCGTCATGCAACACCATACATGACATTATGTCACCATAATTCAGTATCCCTGCCTGCCTTTGCCATGCATATCACGATTACATCATTGTGCGGAAGCAGAGGGCGTCCCTGATATATCATTACATTTTTATTATTTTTATTGTTCATTCTCTTGTAGCATTTTTTCTTGATTAAGAATTTTAATCGAAACGTCTCTTTTTTTCCTAGTGTTAAAGATACGTTTAAGTCTGCTAGTAGTCTTTGAACTATTGAGTGTAGTATATTGTCACATATATGTAACCGTTTTACTACAGTTTCACCACTTATCGCATTGTGCATTATCTAGACGTACCTTAGATGATGATGTGGGTTATGTCCCTCCTATAACGTAGGGGTTCTCAAACAGTGTTCGTAAACACCTTGGCTCTCATATAGGTGCTCACGTCAATCGATTTAAACAGTGCACCCGAGCATTAAAAATCATGAGTTTACCTTTACATTTGGAACTGCGTTACACAAACTGAAACACACTGTGTATTATCCACAATCAACGGAGAAAGGATGTGTAAGGAACAATGAATACATATATATGACATATATTTAGCCTTACTTTCACTTTCCCTTTCATTTTCTGTGTTGAATCATTCAATGTCAAATACTGGTATTCTGAGTAACGTTCAACATCAAATATCTCATTGACCTGGCACTTGTGAGTACGTAGAACACAAATTTGATGCGTTTTATGAAGACAAAATACATACTATCGGACTATATGCTATTGGTATTTTAAAAATAAAAATAAAACTATACAAGACATTTTCAACGTTTCACCCTTAAAGTTTTTTTCAAGAAAAAACACAACAAACAATTCATTCATTTTCATTTTGAGCTGAAGTTAGAGCATAGGGCAGAGGTCAGATCTCTCCAATTCTGTCTGTTCAAAGCTACTCTGTGCAGTTCTTGAATAGTATGGATATTGATTGTTTTACATTCTCTAAGTATTGTTCTTCTGAGTGTTTCTTTTGATCTACCACTGACTCTTTTGTCTGTAGGTATCCATTCAAGAGATTGGTGGTATATTCTGTTGATGTCTGCGCGTAGGACATGCCCGATGTAGGACCAACGCCGTTTTCTGATTTTATCATTATATTTGAATTCACTCAGGTATATATATATATATATATATATATATATATATATATATATATATATATATATATATATATATATATATATATATATATATATATATATATATATATATATATATATATATATATATATATATATATTAGTTCTCTCGACTGAATTAGTTCTCTCCATTGAATTAGTTCTCTCGACTGAATTAGTTCTCTCCAGTCAATTAGTTCTCTCGACTGAATTAGTTCTCTCCAGTCAATTATTTCTCTCGACTGAATTAGTTCTCTCCAGTGAATGAGTTCTCTCGATTGAATTAGTTCTCTCGAATTAATCAGTTCTCTCCATTGATTTAGTTCTCTCGACTCAATTAGTGTATAT
This sequence comes from Meghimatium bilineatum, assembly GCA_034231615.1. Classification (NCBI taxonomy): domain Eukaryota; kingdom Metazoa; phylum Mollusca; class Gastropoda; order Stylommatophora; family Philomycidae; genus Meghimatium; species Meghimatium bilineatum. The sequence continues at coordinate 66,914,106 of CM067321.1, forward strand.
ATATATATATATATATATATATATATATATGACAAGTAATAATGTAGTTATTCTTTGCTTCCATTTCGTACCTGACAACACGTGTGTCACCCAAAATGTGATTATTAAATTAGTGACACATTTCTATTATCGACATCTATAGCACATTATACTCCCATGTGTTGCCAAGGAAGAACATACGAGACAAGGAGAGTATGAATAGCCAAAATGTCAGAGGATGTCCGACTACGTGGAAAGTAACAGTGAAATATATTATGCAAAGCGTAAGTCGTTTTTGCGTTCGTTCTCAAATTCCAACTTGATCTGCGTTTAAGCGGAACAATGTTCCCATTAGATGTCCAACACGGTGTAGTAGGGATAACGAAAATGCGTCGTGTAAACGTTTTATGTGAGCTAATATCCCGAAACATACTACTTCGGCTGTGAGCGTGGTATTTACTAACCTACCACATATTTTATGTGATGAAACCTGCTGAAATGTCATGGTTGTACTGCTAAGTGTCATTGCTGGACAACTGAAGTGTAATGGCTAGGCTGCTGAAATTGAATGACACTTTTATCTGTAGAAATCCTTTAAATACCACGGAAGAAACTACAGTCCCCTTCAGAGGTGAAGCATGTCTAGATTTTAGCATTGCACACACATGCACAGTTTAGAACAATATCATTAGATAAAACAGTTATTTCAGACATTAAATGTTATTTGGTCTAATATTTGCTAAACATCCAGTCCTGTATTGGTCATGTATAGAGCGGTTTGTGTTAGATCATCTTGGATTCTCCAGGACTTGTTTTGCAGAGAATCTCATATATGCCAGTTTGTCGTTCTGTGAATTGCTAAACTGGAACAATCATGTTGCATATGTTCTGGTGTCTGCGTTGTTGTTCCGTAGATACAGGTCGTAGAGTCACTGAGAACGATTTAGTGTAAGTCTGCTTTCAGACCACAGTCACCATTCTCAGTCGAAATATCGTGACCTGCTCGTTTCTGTTTAATGTGTTAATGTTGTCTTCCTGAAATCTATGTTTCCGTTTAGTTCTTTCGATTGAATTAGTTCACTCGACTGAATTAGTTCTCTCGAATTAGTTCTCCATTGAATTAGTTCTCTCGATTGAATTAGTTCTGTGACTGAATTAGTTCTCTAGATTGAATTAGTTCTCTCGACTGAATTGGTTGTCTCGACTGAATTAGTTCACTGACTGAATTAGTTCTCTCGACTTAATTAATTCTCTCGATTGAATTAGTTCTCTCGACTGAATTAGTTCTCTCGACTTAATTAATTCTCTCGATTGAATTAGTTCTCTCGACTGAATTAGTTCACTGACTAAATTAGTTCTCTCGACTTAATTAGTTCTCTCGACTGAATTAGTTCACTGACTGAAATAGTTCTCTCGACTTAATTAGTTCTCTCGACTTAATTAGTTCTCTCGAATGAATTAGTTCTCTCGACTGAATTATTTCCCTCGATAGAACTAGTTATCCGACTGAATTAGTTCTCTCGAATTAGTTCTCCATTGAATTAGTTCTCTCGATGGAATCAGTTCTGTGACTGAATTAGTTCTCTAGATTGAATTAATTCTCTCGATTGAATTAGTTCTCTCGACTGAATTAGTTCACTGACTGAATTAGTTCTCTCGACTTAATTAGTTCTCTCGACTGAATTAGTTCACTGACTGAAGTAGTTCTCTCGACTTAATTAGTTCTCTCGACTTAATTAGTTCTCTCGAATGAATTAGTTCTCTCGACTGAATTATTTCCCTCAATAGAACTAGTTATCCGACTGAATTAGTTCTCTGGCTAAGTTAGTTCTCTCGACTGAATTACTTCTTTGACTGAATTAGTTCTCTCGATTGAATTATTTCTCTCGACTGAAGTAGTTCTCTCAACTGAATTACATATATTATGTAAGCGGAATCTTTACCTACTTGAAGATTTATGATTTTGCGACCACACAAAATGCTAGTTAACACTCGCCTGGAGCTGAAATTAGAACTCCACCCTCTGATATAGAGAACAAGAGTGAAAAACTCCTGCTGCCTTTGAGTTTATCATCAGAATCATCATTATCGTCACCATCGTAATTATCATTAACATCATCATTTATCACTGCCTATAGCTCATATGTACTCTAGTAACAGAATCTATTCTCTTATCTTCGAAAAGATAACAACAACAAATATATATTTATTATGATGTAGGTGAAATGATTTTAAGGGATGAAGAGACAAAGATGAGTTTAAGTTGTCACTTCGGCACGAAAGAATGAAACAATCTGGACTTATTAACAACACAAGAAATAGAGTTGTGCAGAAACACGATCGCCTATGTCACTCGGAGTGTCATTTTATTTATTGATTGAAGATTCTATTTTTGCACTTCATAAGCTCATTTCACAGCCCATTTCATTATTTCTTACCTCGAGTATGATTTTTAATATTCCTACGTACATTCACATTAGTTACCTACTTCTAGTAATATTCCATTGCATTATTGTTATTCTTCTATTGTCTATTGATTTTCCACACATGTATGAATGTTTATAGTATCCGCACAAGCCGTTAAGTGTAGGGGTTGGAGCCCCAGTTTTCAGTGAAAAACAGGATGTATAGCCTTGGTTGTGTCGAGTCCATGTTTGTTCAAGTTTATCTTTATGTTTTCTATCCACTGTTTGTTATTGTTTATTATTTTTTACCTGCATAAAACAAGATAGTTTTCAAGGATAACTGCTAAAATAACAGATAAATAACTGCTAAAATAACTGCTAAAATTCCTGCTAAAATAATAGCTAAAAGAAGACGTTCTTCCAGGAAAACGAATATGCACAAGAGACTTCTAAGCACTCAGGAGCACTTTCATCAGTGTTAATTTTCTTTCAAGATATTACTACCTGATCAGGGTAATAACGGAGCACTTCCAATGCTGTTCGTTTCATTCACCTACCTGAGCAAGGTAGCAGCGGAACACTTTCATTGACACTCGCTTCTTTCATCTACCTGATCAAGGTAGCAATCGTGCACTTCCATCAGTGCTGGTTTCTTTCATTTATCTACCTGATCAAGGTAGCCGTTGAGCACTTCCATACATCTACCTGATCAAGGCAACAGCAGAGCACTTCCATCGGTGCTTGGTTCTTTCATCTACTTAATTAAAGTAGTAGAAAAACACTTCCACAATATCTGGTGAGTGCTCTTTACAACGGAATAGGACAACGTGCTCATCTTCCAACTGTTGATTGTGAAATCTCTAGGGAAGCAAATGTGCACGACGTATAAACAAACACAGTCACCAACAGAGCATCTAACCCCAAAGATATCCATTTACAGCGACTGAGAAAGATGAGTCGGCATATCAGTGCAACTAAAACGGCGACACATTTCCATTCTCTGGAGTACATCGTGTCGGAATATAAATAACCAAATGGTCAGAGGGTGTCCGACAAAGTGGATGGTGCCGCAGTAACCTAATAAACAAATAGTAATGCAAAATGATGTAAATAGGTTACTAAAACACTTACCTAGCCTATTAATAAAAATATATTTTTAAGAAAAAAAACAAAAAACATACAATAAAACTAAACAGGACAATTCTCAACGTATCGGCTCAAATTGAACCTTTTTCAAGAGACAAACAACAGAAAACGACAAAATAAAAAAATAAACAGATGTCTATATTTCATCAAGCCCTCGTCTCCATAATAGCGCAGGGATGGCAACGCATCTAGTCAAAGTGAAAGTGTTTGTCTCTTGAAAAAGGTTCAATTTGAGCCGATACGTTGAGAATTGTCCTGTTTAGTTTTATTGTATGTTTTTTGTTTTTTTTCTTAAAAATATATTTTTATTAATAGGCTAGGTAAGTGTTTTAGTAACCTTTTTACATCATTTTGCATTACTATCGTGTCGGAAATCTACTAGGACCATCGTCCTGATACAAGAGGGATCCAGCGAGAGTTTGACAATATTCACGAAGAAGAATATCCGTTCTATCAATTTGTTGCGATGGATGCGTTTTATTTACTTCACTCTATAATATTTCTTTGACTGTTCTAATCCTAAGTTATGAAACCTATTACCAGATTACTACACATCAAGACACCTGAATAAAAGTCCCATCAATAAACCAAATACTCAAGAGACAACAAAAGACAGCATTGTTCAAGAAAAGTGTTATAAATGATACCCACGGGGCAATCTGTATAAAGACACCATAAGATAGACGCCCTGGAGAAATCTGTAAACACACAATTCGTAAGAGCGGGTATTCTATGAAATATGTTGTCTTTCTGCCCCGGAGAATAGTCAAGTAGTGTGAGTAGCTGCCCTTATTTTAGTAATCTGTTTTATTACTTTCCATTGTGTAGTGTTTCCTTCTTACCTGCATTTATTACTTTCCATTGTGTAGTGTTTCCTTCTTACGTGCATTTATTACTGTCCATTGTGTAGTGTTTCCTTCTTACGTGCATTTATTACTTTCCATTGTGTATTGTTTCCTTCTCATGTGTATTTATTACTTTCCACTGTGTATTGTTTCCTTCTCATGTGTATTTATTACTTCACACTGTATATTGTTTTCTTATCACGTGTTTTAATACCTCAAATTGCACATTGTTTCCTTCTCGTGTGTTTTTACTACTTCTCAGTGTGTATTGTGTCATTCTCTATTGTCTATTTCTTTCCCCATGTGGTTTGTTATCCACTCTTGCCGTTAAGTGTAGGGGTGATTAGAACTCAAGCTTGCGTTCTAGAGCCAGATGTGTGGTCTCGGCTGTGCTATGACCGTGTTTGTTCAGGATGCCCCTGACGTTTTATATCTATCATGTCCGTGGTCTTCCTCTGGAATTATTCCCTAATCTCACTTTGTTATATGCCTGTACGGGCAGGTTGTCTAGATGCATTCTCATAATGTGACCAAACCATTTGATCTATTGTCTTTCTATATAAAAATCTGTGCAAGGTTTTATACCTATTATTTCCATGATATCTTCATTTCGTAATCTATCGAGCCTGGTGACTCCGGCGGCTTTCCTCAAGCATTTCATCTCACATGTCACTTTCTTTCTGTAATGTGAAGATGAGAGATAACAAATCTGGCACTGGTAACTCAGTGTTGGTAGAGATATACTGTAGACACTATGTTTCCTTCTCACGTGTATTTATTACTTCACAGTGTGTATTGTTTCCGCTTCACGTGTTTTATTAACTCGCATTGTGCATTGTTTCATTCTCACGTGTTTTGATTACTTCACAGTGTGTATTATTTACTTCACATGCGTTTTATTACTTCACATTGTGTATTGTTTACTTCTCATGTGTTTTATTACGGCGCAGTGTGAATTGCTTACTTCTCATGTGTTTTATTACGGCGCAGTGTGTATTGCTTACTTCTCATGTGTTTTATAAGTTTTTTTTAGATCAGTGGTCCTCAAAATTTATTTTAACAATGGCGCACTTTCAGAACACATACATTTTCATGTCTCTCTGTGACCTAAATGTACTTTTCTTCCAGGCTGATAACGAATTATCTCATTATATATTGTTTGGATTTCTGATGGAGAGGTACAGAAGTCGTCGCCGGCGGCGGTCATGATACTATGTTGATTTCCGTTGCAGACAGTTGTATATCAATAACGCTATGAAGGAAATGACAAGCTAATAACTGATGCACGCCATTAGATTGGGCTTTGTGTAAGAGGAAAGGGTTAAATTGATTTATGAAATCAGAACACGACGTTTAATACTGAGAAGTATGCCCAAGAAATAAACGTTAATACAGCTGTAAAACTGTAGAACGATAGTACTTACGTAGAACACAGGTTTTGTAGTTTTACGTGACAACGACTTACAGAATATCCCTATCAGACCATGGGGTGTTAATACGAAAAAAATACAGATAACAGTATACAAGATATTTTCAACGTTTCAACCGTAAGGTCTTCTTCAAGAATATACAAAACAAAGCGTGAACAAACATTAAAACAGTAAAAACAATTATATTGTAAAATAAAATGGTAATTTGTATTATTTATTAACTATTTGAAAGATCTAACGGTTGAAACATACCAAAATATATTGTATTGTTATTTTTATTTATTCGTGATAACACCCCATAGACCAGTAGTGATGTTCTGCTTGTCGTCGTCATGTAAAATTACAAAAACTGTGTTTTACATAAATACTATTGTTATGTCCAGTAAAGAAAAGTTAAAATATAAAAACTCTAACTCGAAGTTTAACAAATATTATCTGTATTTATTGTCTTTCTCATCAGTTCCCCGCAGCTATTTGCTCAAACCCTATCGTTAAATGCATTTCATTTCGTAATCTTTCCGGTGCCTATATCAAGTGACATAGTCGTTCCAGAACGTTGTCCTCATCTTGGATACTCTAAACGCGTCTCTGTCCCGGACAAGCAGTTCTGCATTGGCCAGAGACATCTTCATACACTCTTCCATGTCGCTTGTCCATCGTCTTCTTGGTATTCCTCTTCTTTTCTTCCCCGGCACTCTACACTCCACAATCAGCATTAGAGGCCAACCATCATGTCTCTTTAAGTGTCCAAAATACTGTAACATCCTTCTTATGAGGATTTTTAGAAATTTCCCTTCATTTTGTTTCAGTAATTTCAAAATTTATATGTTCTTCTTTTTCGATGCCCATGATATTCGTATTATCTTTCTCTAGCACTTTATTACACATTAATTTATCCTTCTGGATATCGTCTTGTTCAAAGTCCGGTGCCTATAGAATATAATTGAAAAGTCATTGATTATTTTGAAGACTAATTATACATAATAAATCATATTTATCGTTTAATGATTACCTTTCCTATGCCACTATTCCATGGAATCTGCTACACCCCAATTTGGAATTTTTCTCAGTTGCCCTTTCCTGTAACTCTCGTGTCCGCCTAGGGGATCCGACTATGATGAGAAACAAGCTCTATATGAACATTCATTCATTCATTCAATCATTCATTCATTCATTCATTTTCCTTTTGCGCTGAAGTTAGCGCATAGGGCAGAGGTCAGATCTCTACAATTATGTCTGTTCAAAGCTATTCTGTGCAGTTCTTGAATAGTATGAATATTGGTTGTTTTACTTTCTCGAAGTATTGTTCTTCTGAGTGTTTCTTTTGGTCTACCCCTTGCTCTTTTGCCTGTAGGTATCCATTCAAGAGATTGGTGGTGTATTCTGTTGGTGTCTGCGCGTAGGACATGCCCGATGTAGGACCAACGATATGAGCACACCACACTAAAAACCATTCAGCATATTATTGTATTTTTTTACGTTTGTGTGCACTATAGTTATTGGTTCCTATATTTAGATAAAATCTATAAGTATTAATAGTAAACATTTCAGACAACAAAATTAGGCCGCTAATCTGGGATCTGACCTTCATTTTTCGAACACAGCTTTTCAATCAAGATACACAATTGTTAAATAGATCGCCAGCCAAAATGTTTGATTGATCTTCGGTTTACGGTAGACTTGTTCTACGTATAGTTCTGTTTATGGTTAGTTGCACAGTATGAAATCTGAAGTTATTATTGAAGTGGAAGAAATTGACTCAGCGATGTCGTAAACAGGACTTCAATTATAAGGGAATGTGAAGATTTCATATAGGAGTAGGGAGTTAGTAACAAGGAAATGTGAAGAGTACCCTTAGGAAAAGGAGTTGGTAATTAGGAAATGTGAAGAGTATCCTTAGGAAAAGGGAGTTTGTAATAAGGAAATGTGAAGAGTACACGTGGGAAAAGGGAGTTAACAACAAGGGAAGTTGAAGTTTACAAGTGGATAACATAAGCTAGCAATAAGCAAATATGAATATTGCACGTGGGCAAAGATATTTGGTAACAGGAAAATGTGAATATTTCACAATGCAAAGATATTTGGTAACAAGGACATGTGAAGATTTGCAAGTAGGCAAAGGTATTTGGTAACATATAATCTAAAAGACATCGCAATCTATCCAATATTTTCTGTGGCTGCATAGTTATTATTGTCAATATTTTACTCACAATAGGTTATCATTGCTGCTGGGCTGTCTTTAAATTACATCAATAATTAGAGGTGGGAGAGGAGGTGGGAGAGGAGGTGGGAGAGGAGGTAGGAGAGGAGGTCTGGAAAGTGTCTGAAAAGTATAAGTGTTGTTGGCAAGGAAACGGGCCAGTAGAATTGAAAAAAGCTGATGTCAACAATACATTTCTTAATACAGACATTAAATCATTTAAATATTTAATTTTTATACACATTTTAAAAAAACTAAGTTTTTGTGGGTACGTTTTCTGTTAAATGGCTGGAGTTATTTTAGGGGGGGGGGCTGGGGGGTAGTGGTAAATTTTTGTGACAAGAGTAATCAAGACATGCGGGTCCCTCAATTCTTGAAAGTGGTTGATACGAAGAAGAAAGGATAGATAAATTGGCAAAACATTTTTGCCCTAAATAATGACTAACCCCTTTCTGAACGGTCTCGTTACCCAAGCCTACAGATAAAATTAAACCTCAGAGCCTCCAGTCATTTTCAAGGTTTCTATTCTTCTTCAGACCACACAACAGACCAACAGACACTAGAACATTCACCAAAGACGTCTGGCAGATTGGATATCATTTTGTAGCTACTGAACTCTATGTAACTTAATTGCATCAAAGACTAGATGATCGATATAAGACAAAAGGTCACTGCGCGCTGATACAATCAAAAAAGAAACTCCGGTATTTCTTTGAAAAAGCTTGCCTCGGATAATAGAGGTGTTAATTCCTTAATTAACAAACAAACAGTTGTACCTCAGCCATCCGAGACTGTTCTATAACTCTGCGTCACGCAAGCAGGAAGCATTATGTCAACAAAATTGCTACAGAAATTATAATCCAATAGTAAGAGGTATAAAGAAACAACAGGTCAGTCAGTAAATGTTGTAGTGACCTACAGTTTAAGAACAATCGATATAACATTCTTTTTAATTGTCAGATGAGACGGTCATGCCATCTCGCCAAGTCCTATTTTTCTACCAGCTCTATAAGGTTTGATTATCCACTTCTAGCTTTATGTTCACAAGTGCACATTCTCGTATCATAGGTGTGCACTTCCGTATTATAGGTGTGCAATCCCGTCATAGGTGAGCACTTCCGTATCATAGATGAGCAGTTTCGTATCATAGTTGTGCACTTCCGTGTAATAGGTGTACACTTCCGTATCATAGGCGTGCACTTCCGTATCATAGGTGCGCCCTCCTGTATCTAGTTAGCACAACTCACTACAGAGCGTTCATCAATAGTTGATCACCAATAGTGTCTATTATCTCCGTAATTACTGAGTGTGTAGGCTTCATATTCTGCATTAGTGTATTATTTCATAACCACGTTAAAGATGTATGATTAGTTATTTTCTATTATTGCAGCAGTCGCTACGAATGACATTTTTAAGGTAGCTATGAATTTATTGTATGTGGAAATGAAGTTGTACAGTAATTTCTAGTATATGCAAATCGTTTATTTTTTGTCATTTAGTCAGTTCCTCTTCTGCCAAGTTTGGCACATAGGGCGGATGTCATAGTTCTCCATGCCAGTCGGTCAGTTGCTAGGGGTTGCAGGTCTTGTGCATTTATGCCTGTTGATTTTAATTCATTCATAAATGTTCTTCTGAGCGTTGTTTTTGGTCTTCCCGGTTTTCTTTCCCATCTGGTGTCCACATGAAGGCTTGTCGTGGGGTTTCATTCATTCTAAGTATGTGGCCGATGTATGTCCAGCGGCGTTTTCTGATGATGTTCGTCACGTATTCTTGCTTATTTTATGACTGGGTTTGTTTTTTTAGGGGGGGGGGGGTGGTAAATGTTTGTGACATAAGTAATCAAGACACAGGTCCCTAAATTCTTGAAACTGGTTGATACGAGGGAGAAGGGATAGAAAAATTGACACATTTTTTGGACCTAAATAATGACTAACCCCTTTCTGAACGGTCTCGTTACTCATGCCTACAGATAAAATAAGAACATTTTCTGAGTTCATACTCCAGTGCGGAGAAATTCAACAGTGTCCAGCATTTAATATTATCAGTCTAGGCCTTTTATTGTCCAACTCTTATCCTAACACCTTCTACTTTGCTTTGCATGATTATTTTAGAGAGAACTTAATTGTTCATCAAATGGCTGAATCACAACATCAAAGATTAACGATTGTCAATATGGTCTAGTTATCCAGCAAAGGCAGATAATTTCTCGTCTGACACGACCGTCCTCCAGTCGACCCAGCTGCAAATAGGTACCTGACGCATGAGTTAGGGGAAGTAAAAACAGCAAGGAAAGGAACTGGCCACCTTACCTAATAGTTGTGCATCTTAGTACATGAAATTATCTTCATCACAGACGGCAGGTTGCTCACATGAGACCCACATCTACCACGTGAATGACTCCCATATCATACAATTTCTCCCAGATATTCGATTTTGTTTACACATTCTAGTTCTATATTGTCTATTTTGATTATTGGTTTGATCTTTGTTTTCTCTGTTGTCATAATCTTTGTTTTCTGTGCGTTTAACCGCTCCTATTATCATTGTATCTTCTATTTCACATCTGTCAGTATTTCTCCAAGATAGAGGTAATGGTTAAAATATCTCTATGCATTTTTATATTAGTTTTCAAGAGCTTGTTTATCTTCGATTTTGTTGAATATCAGTGATTTTCTGTTCTGGATGTTACAATATAATCCATATTCTCTACTTGATTTGTCGACTTAATTTATTAGACCATGTAACTCCTAGTCTCATTTTTCCAGGGGATAGAAGGTAGAAATTGTCTCATTTTTCCAGGGGATAGAAGGTAGAAATTGTCTCATTTTTCCAGGGGATAGAAGGTAGAAACTGTCTCATTTTTCCAGGGGATAGAAGGTAGAAATTGTCTCATTTTTCCAGGGGATAGAAGGTAGAAATTGTCTCATTTTTCCAGGGAATAGAAGGTAGAAATTGTCTCATTTTCCAGGGGATAGAAGGTAGAAATTGTCTCATTTTTCCAGGGGACAGTAGGTAGGAAATATCTCATTTTGCCATGGAATAGTAGGTAGAAAATGATAATTATGAGTGGAGACACGAAAAATAAGCGAAACTTGACAAGATATTATACTGCATACGTCCGTCTTTTGCCGGAAATCGAAAGGAGAGCACATAAAAACTACTATAACTGATGTACAACGTATGTCATAAAAGATGACAATGAAAGAATTAATGGTGGAGTTGGCTGTTTCGTCTCAGTATCTAAGTGATCGAAAAGCTGTATTGAAGTTAGACGAGTCGAACAGAAAACAGCAACTATTGCAACCAAGCTATAAAGCATAACACAATGCATTCCGTTCTTTCGACTAAATATTGCTAATCTGCATTAGTTTCATAATGAACGAAAGATTCAACATTATAACTACAAATATACCGAGAGAGTAAATGCATCACTCAATATATTATTAATTCTAAATTGTCTCCATCTTATAAGAACCGATTTATAGACTATCTCAACTAAACGACATTAGATCTTAAAATATCTATCGTCCTGTGAACTCACGCGTGTTATATCGACTACCGATATATGCCCTGTTGTTAGCTATCGTACTCTATCAATATTATCTATCCATCATAACGAGAGCTGTTGAGTTGAAACTTGCGAGGGAACGATGATTCTCCCCCGATAATTACTGTATACTCCATCAAATGACAACAGCTGTTCCACAAATGAGATCTCTTCTGTTTGAATTAGATCAAAGCTTATGTGATGTGTGATTATTATTTTCCAATGATGTGGCACAGACTGACGTCTAAATGTGTATGCTCCATATGTCTGAGATGTATCTTTGCGATACACACACACACACACACATATATACATATATATATATATATATATATATATATATATATATATATATATATATATATATATATATATATATATATATATATATATATATATATATATATATATATATATATACATATATGCGATACGCGTAAGTGATATACACACATATATGGATATGTTATATACAAACATATATGCGCGTGTGATATACAAGTATGGTCAGTGAGGCTAAACAAAAGAATAAAAATGAAAGACATTTCTATACATCAACGTATATACCCAGCTCAATAGTTATACTGTTACTACTATTACTATTACTGTTACAATGACTATTACTAATGTTTCATGTGACGTGTTCTTTCCAGATCGTTGTCTTCCCAATGAACTCTCTGAACCCTTCTCTGTCTTGGGCCATGCGGCTTGAATTTTGCAACAACGTATTCATGTTATTTCTAATGTCGTTAGTCTATCGTCTTATTGGTCTGCATTTTCTCTTCCGTCCAGGTACTCTTCCCTCCATTATTTGTCTTTCTAATCACGTGTGTCTCTTTATATGACCAAACAGGTGTAGTTTTCTTGTAGGTATTGTATTTAGTAACTAACACTCTAGAATCTTCAATGTGTTTATAATATCTGAATTTCTGATTTTTTCCTTCAATGATATTCTAAGTATCTTTCTGTACTATTTCATCTCAAAGCTGTTGCTCTTCTTTGCCGCTGTTTTACTTAGAGTCCATGTTTCACAGCCATAACTATTACTATTACTATTGCTATTACTACATCTACAACAACACCAACACACAACTACTGCTGCTACTGTCACACTGACTACTACTACTACTGCTATTGCTGCTACTATTACTGCCTATACTGCGATTGCTATTACTACACTACTACTGCTACTACAGTCAGCACTGCTATAACTTAATAATTTACCACATCTACTTTTATACAGAATATTAAAGACTGGATAGGATTAAGATTCTCCATACTTATCGAGGAACTGAGACTAGAGAGGCATGACGGATTTTTGCTGTTGATGTGATCATACATGTATTTTGAGAAGCTACAAGTGAGTGACACCAATACGTCCCTGAAGGGTTATGGGCATGATGATGATGATTGATGACCTTTATCTTGTGATTTCATTTTCACAAACTATATCAAATAGATTGACACCCTGTTTGCAACCTACATTACTAATGTGTCCATATATAAAAATATGTGAGAATCGCTGTCTGAAACAATCTTTGATAAAGTCTTCTTTGATTTTCCGAGATTGTATTTTGATCGACGATGTCTCTAAACCAGCTTTTCGTTCCATTAGCGGTTCTGTTAATTTTGTGTCTCCTCATTTCAGATTAAGATGAGCAAATACGGCAGATTATTTATAATGTGATTTTCGTACAACAAAATTGGAGTTCTATCACTGTGCGGTTATAGTCTAAGACGATATTTCCTAAATTTTTAGAACGTATGACTCGAGAAAAAGCGGGCACTAATCCCACCATCCTGAAAACGCTTGTCTAGTCGCTATTAACTTGACTTATACGATGTTCTCTCAGGGATGGCGAGTGGTGGGGGAGAAAGAGTAACTGGTAAATACTTTTGAAATTGCATCAATATTAACAATAAGCAAACACAGCGACATATTTCGCAAATATAACAACACTGATACCAATTATAACAGACTAATAATTGAATAATAAATGTAATATTAATAATAACAATAATAACACAAATATCAAAACGATGATAAGAACAATAACAATGTCAATAATAATAATTGCAAAAACATGGCAGAAATAATATTAATAACAATAATAATAATAATAGTAATAATGATAATAATAATAATAATAATAATAATAATAATAACAACAACAACAATAATAATAATAATAATAATAATAATGATCAATAATAATAATAATAATAATAATAATAATAATAACAATAATAATAATAATAACAAAAATGATCAATAATAATAATAACAATAATAATAATAACAATAATAATAATAACAATAATAATAATAATAACAATAATAATAATAACAATAATAATAATAATAATAACAAAAATGATCAATAACTATACTAATAATAATGACAATAATTATAATAAAAATGACAAAAGTACATTAGTAAACGTGAACAATTCTTTAAAAAGAGATTTATGTTCGGCTCAATAATACTCATCATGTGAGATATCCTTTCCAGAACCTGGTCTTCCTTATTTATTCCCTGAACACTGCACAGTACTGGACGGGTTGACCTGTCGCAGCTAGAGATGTGTATATGCAATCTGATACATCACTGCACCGTCGTCGCATCCCCTGTTGCCGTTAACTCTGCCTTCAGCTATTAATCTTTCCATGCTGTACGTCTTTTTATATGACTAAATAAAAAAATATGCTTTCTTGTTTTGATGTTGATAAGTGTCCAGCCTTCTTCGATGTTTATTGATTGTAACACTTCTTGGTTGCTGTTGTTGCTGATGCTGTAGCTGCTGCTGTTGTTGTTGTTGCTGCTTCTGTTATTTCTACTGATGTTGTTGCTGCTCTTCCTGCTATTGCTGCTGCTCCTGTTATTGCTGCTGCTACTGTTATTGCTGCTGCTCCTGTTATTGCGGCTGCTACTGTTATTGTTGTTGCTGCTGTTGTTGTTTCCGCTGTTGTTAATGCTGCTGCTGGTGTTTCTGCTGTTATATTTGTTGCTGCTGATGTTGTTGTAGCTGCTGCTGTTGATGTTTCTGTTGCTGCTGTTATTATTGATGCTGCTGTTGTTGTAGCTGCTGCTGGTGTTGCTGTTGGTGTTTTTCTTGTAGTTGTTATTGTTGTAGCTGTTGATGTTGTTGTTGCTACTACATTTGTTGTAGCTGTTGCTTCATTTGTTGTAGCCACTGGTTGTTGTTGCTGCTGCTATTGTTGATGTTGTTGTTGCTGCTGTTGTTTCTGCTGTTGTTATTGCTGCTGCTCCTATTATTGCTGCTGCTGTTGTATCTGCTATTGTTGCTCCTGCACGTTTAGTTGCTTATCTTGTCGCTGTTGTTGTTGTTGCTTTGTATGTGTGCTGTTTTTGGGCACACATGGTCTCTTACTCTTTTCAAGACAGCTACCATAGCTCATATGAAATACTGAGGTATGCTAGCACTATAACATATGATAGGAAATAAATAGTATATCAAGTGTATCTATATATGTAAAATATTCCTCATGGTAATGGGGCGCTTGAGGTGAATACTGCTCAGAATATTAGGATATAACAATGAGTGAGGCAACAGAGAAAATGAAAGGAAAATTAAAAGGGAAAAGTAAAAGTGAAATAGAAAATTGGTGATATAACCTTTTTCGCTGAAAAGTAAACACCATTTCCCCGAGATTTATTTGTAGAGGTAGCTCACGATGGTTATTGTTCGAGATTACTTTTTAACTCTCATGGCATGAGCGCCACATGAGAACACCAAACTGCTCGCAATCACCGAAATAAGAATGTCGACACTAGAATAAATGGCAGAAAGAGATAAATGGCGTCATTTTTGTGTTGATGTTTCCATGTTACATCCACATGACCCTGTATCTCTATGAGTTTTTGTGATAGCAATAAATATTTGAAAACGGAGTTTACTTACACGGTATTTAACAGTGGCGCCATATCTGTTATATGGAAGAGACTCATGGAAAATGAACGAAAGAGATAAGTGAGAAACTAGAAACCACAGAGATGTGGTTTTTAAGAAGAATGCTGATAACTGCATGTACAGCCTAGAAAAACCAACGATGATGTATTAAGAGATACACACACCACAATAATGTACTTCTTAACATTACACAGATGCAATCTACATGTACTGTTCTACGTTAATGATAAGAAGATGTTTGGAATGCAATGTGATAACAGATAATATTGAGGGCGAAAGATACAGTAGATGTCATTTAGTTTGACATCAGAGCAAGGTGGAAAGTCAGCAGTATAGCTAATAGAATGTTGTGGAGGAAAATGATCATGTAAGCCGCCCGACAAGGCACATTTTACCAATAAGAATTCAATAATGGATATATTCAATAGAAAAATATATTTTTAACTAAGGCTTGCAACAACACATAAATCTATCCATTATCGGTTGTCCCCACATCCAACCACATTCAATATATAACCTACAACAAAAATCTATATTTTCAAAATAAGTGGCTCGCAAATAGCTCAATCATTCGATCTATACACAGACCAGTAAATTCTGGCAATCATCGTCGTCGCTTGTCCTTTCATCGAATTTATTCACTTTCTTGTTCTTTTGTTCTCAATCTCCTGCAGATTAAGATGATGTAATTCAGAGAACGGGATATGTTTAGTCAGAGTTTACAGTTTGACAAGGATATCTGACTTTATTGGGTATTTATTGTACTTAGTCATGTACTAGTGCGAAAGTGCTAATTGGGTATTTATTGTACTTAGTTAGTTAGTTAGTCGTCGGATCATCATCACTGCAATCTGGACACGTCCATAGTTTCTCCGATCGCTCCTTGAGTGTATCCGCCATTACACTTCTGCTGACAGTTCCGGTCCTATGCTGGTTAACCATCATTCTTCTGCGCCCTCCAAAATGTTCACCTTTAGCAACACCGCATTTCAATCCGTGATCTTTAATCCTAGACATTGAAAAGGAATCATCATCCACATTAGTCTCACTCTCGCGTATTATATCTCTTAAGGAGTTCAACATGTCAGTGCGATCCATTGCCCCATCGCCCTGTGCCACAATCGCGCACGATGACAGTTGATCCGCTCTTTCATTGCCTCGAACGCCCACATGTCCCGGCACGAAAATAAATGTAACCACTTTCAAGCTCGCCTTTCTCAAGGCCTCAATCCACTGTTCGCGAACGAGACCCACTTGTACCTTCTTAATCATACTCATAGTATTCTACTTAGTCATGTACTAGTACGAAATGTGGTCACTTACCGATCAATTATGCGAAATAATTCTGAAAAATAGTCAGTGATCGGTAAACTGCAGTAAAACTGTTTGCAGTGTTTGTCTGTTGTCAATCCCCAGGTGGATGATTTTCAGAAAATCCACACTTGTTGTTAAACGTACAGGTGGTGCCTGGAAGCTTTGGTTGTCTATCCAAGTCCAGATGTGTCGCCTTGGCTGTGTTGAATCCGTATTTGTTGAGTGATGTGATGTTATCTATCCATCTTTTTCTATGACTTGCTCTTGCGTTGTATCCGGAACGTCTTATGTCATATGTTCTTGTTGGTTATGTTTCATTCTCATAAGGTGTCCTACCCATTTTATATGTTGCTTCTCAATGTATTCTGTACATGGTAATATACCGATTCTTCTCTGATATAATTTCTCATTTTGTCTAGTTTGACCACTCTTGCGGATATTCTTAGTCATGTCTCACATGTTATGCTGAGAATATCATGGACTGCCAGAAAAACTAGTGTGATGTTGAAAGAGTCAAACGTGAAACGGACCTTAATCAATAATATAAGAAAGAGAATCTTCATTTGTTGGCCCCATCATGAGACAGGGAGGTTTAGAGATCTTAGTTACAGCAGACAAGATTAAAGGCAACAGAGACATAGGGCGACAACGGGAGAAAATATTACACAGTTTGACTACCTGGCACTGCAGGGCTTGATACATAATACTGGAGACAGAGAGCTGTGGTCACCTACCCCAGCATGCATGGCACTTGATGCTGATCTCACATGTTGTAAGCTTTCTCTGCTGGACTGCTGTCAGTGCCCATATCTGGATTTTATAGCAGTGTGTTGACAAGAAAATACTGCTTATGATCTGTCTCTTGACTTCCATCTTGATCTTTGTGTTGAGCAGTAATTGTATAGTGACATACCAGCAGTTAGTTGGTTTATCACTACGTTTTTTTCTGGCATCTTGTCTCAATCTATCTGTCTAATTTTCCGTTCTCTGTGAATATACTTCCCAGGTATTTAAATTCAGAGTTTTGTTTCACTTTATTTGTGTTTATTGGATTTGGTTACTTGCAGATTTTCAATACTTATGTTTTCTTTATATTTATTTTCACTTTATTACTGTGCACAATTTGGTGATTGGTATGATACATAAACACCATATATTAAAAGAAATTAAAGTAACCAATAGCATGTATTCATACCGTAGGGGTGTGAGATGTTAACGATCTCACATTTCTGTGGCTCTGCAAATAATGTCAGTAGCCATAACCCTTCGCAATCTGTACTTCCCGGATTAATCTGGTACCCATTTTAAGCCTAGGTCGCCCCAGGAGCCGTTGAGATCTGAAAAACATTTCCGTCTCAACTAGGGATTGAACACAGGACTACTCATATGCGAAGCCAGTGCGCTAACCACTGCGCTACACGACTCATCATGAAATATAAAAAGAGATTAAATATCATTATTATTAGTATTATATACTATTATTCCCCTGCGTTCCGTTCTGTATTTGATCGCCCTTTTCTTGATATAGACATTTCGTAGGAAACATCGATCTCACTGCCTAACGTAAAACTGCTATTTAAACAGTTACACATATATTTTTTTCCCATATTTATTTAATATACGGTGCATAGTTTTACTGTAGTCTCCCGATCCCTGAAAAAAAAATATTAACAAAATTGTACTCCATACGAGTGCTGTTCATTACGTATTCACCTACACTTTCTGATACTCTCGGCTCTGTGAAAGCGGTGGTAGTTCTTCCACTGTTATATTGTATCATCATCATCATCAAGTGCCGTCTATGCAACGAAAGTTGGCTGCAACAGATCACCAACATCCCATGTCTCTTGTTGTGGCACTCTGCTAGACTGTAACATTCCCATCTTGTGATGTTACTCTCCCACTTGTATCTCTGTCTACCTTTTGCTCGCTTCCCTTTGACTTTATCCTCAAGTAAGGTCTTCAATAAGGTGTCATGTCGTTTATTGTGTCCAAAATATTTTATTTGCCTGATCTTTACTTCTCTTATTTATGTCATAATATTATGTCATATTTACTAGCACCTTGTATCCTGTTATTTACTATGTCCTTTATGCCGTCCTTTTATTTTGTCTAGAATATGTTATGTTATGTTCCTCCAGGGCCATTGGCGGCGCATAGGGCAGAAACCATAGCCTTCCATTTCTGTCTTTGTGTTGCCAGGTCTTTCAATTGTTGCGTGTTGTTTAGGTTCATTGACATGCCTTCTCTATTAATGTCTAGAATAGTTTCCTACTTAATTGACTGCCTATAAATTACGGTGACAACTAATGTGGTCGAAGATTGTCTGAAAAAAAATTTAACAGTTGTGAAGATGGTGGAAGCTGGGAAAAGTTAATGTCAACAATAGTATTTTTATATACAAATTAAATTATTTGAAGTTTAATTTTCTTTTCTAAAAGCTATGGAACATATCCTAAAGTTATGTGCACTTGTCAAGCTATAAATGTTTCTTAGAAATAAGGTTAACTTTTCTGGACAAAATTATTCAGGCGACTAGTAATTTTATTGACAGCTACTGACTATGTCAAAATTGGAAAAAAATTATTGACGTTATTTATGAGCCATATGAATGTGTACACTAGTAATCTTTCTAACTAATTGTGTCCGTTGACATTCGCACAATCTATTGGCTTGTGTTTGTAATGGTTTACATGAGGCAATCTTCTAAGTTGATCTCTTTACAGACGATTGTTTCATTGCCCATGATTTTCCTGCGATGTTTATATAACATTTCACTTCACATTCTGAGAATTTATGTATAAATGTGAGTGTCGTCGCCCAAGTTTATATAATATTACACTTCACATTCAGAGAATTTCTGTAAAAATGTGAGTTTTGAGTGTCGAAAACCAAATGTAGAGTTTGAGAAAACTTTCTACTCAAAAAACACACACAAAAAGCGAAACAATATAAAAACCAACGAAAAACCACAAGTTAAAGAATATAAAGGAGTCATTCTTCTTCTTCTTCTTCGGCGTTCGTTCTAACACCTGCAGATTAGCAGGATGTAGTCTGGAGAACGAAATGCGTCGTGTCATGGTGTACAGAATTGCTGCGATATCTGCGCCTTTCGGTCTGACACATCCGACTTCAGCATGGCTTTGGGTCACTGACCTTATATGGAATGGAACAGCCAACTCCATCCCAGAACCTCCTTAGTCGCCTTTTACGACATGTGTGTAAGGTAAACAGTGTTGCTATTCTTTGCTCCCCTTTCGGGCTTCAGCAACACACTGGCGAAGGATAGATTCAATAGCATATTATTTTACAACATATTGTCATATTTAACAACAGAATTCAAAATCCCCAATTATATTTACTCTTTACTGTTTGTACTGTTCATAACGATTCTCTGTTACCACATATTTCGTTGGTTAGGACCAAATTGTGATAATCTGTTTTATCTATGTTGTTACATATTTCGTTGGTTAGGACCAAATTGTGATAATGTGTTTTATCTTTGCTGTTACATATTTTGTTGGTTAGGACCAAATTGTGATAATGTGGTTTATCTCTGTTATTACATATCTTGTTAGTTAGGACCAAATTGTGATAATGTGTTTTATCTTTGCTGTTACATATTTTGTTGGTTAGGACCAAATTGTGATAATTTGGTTTCTCTCTGTTTTTACATATTTTGTTGGTTAGGACCAAATTGTGATAATGAGTTTTATCTCTGTTGTTACATATTTCGTTGGTTAGGACCAAATTGTGATAATGTGTTTTATCTTTGCTGTTACATATTTTGTTGGTTAGGACCAAATTGTGATAATGTGGTTTATCTGTTAACTGCTTTCTGTTACCTGTGTTTTCCCTATGAGAAATGATATTGACATCTTCTTGTACTGACTACAAGCTCTTCAAGATATGAGATGTGTCTCTAACAAGTCCATTCTGCAACTAAGGAACACATTCATATTTCATCTGAATATATGTAGGCCTATAGATTCAACGTCTTTATATTCTCAGACGCGTATAATATGTTTCCTTCCGTCCAACACAACTACACAATTATTGATCTCTTTTTAGAGTTTTTGATATGTGGCTCATTAATTCCTTCGTTTTTGTGAAGTTTTTTCTTGTGTTGTTGTTAAATGAAACTGGTTTGTTCACTCTTATTACAGAGTCTCGATTTTCATTTTATGTTTCAATTTTCCTTTGTTAATTTTCCTCTTGTTCCCTGAAGAATACTGCAACCTTTGGTCAATGTTTATTACTACTTGGAGTTGTATTATATTAGTTTCTTCTTTCAGTAGTGTGTATTTTTTGCGTGTTCCCGTTCTTCCAAATGAAAAAAATTGCAACAAACAATAATATAACTATTAGCCAACATGCATGTAATAAGATAGACAGAGGAGGGTAGAGATAAGACTGACCAGGGAAGGAAGTACTATCACACTGGAAAGACCAGAAGAACCTATGGTGCTTTTCCTGAAAGCGTGCCTACCACATATTTCACCAGCTTACGGAATGCGAGCGAAGTGAGATATTATACACAAGCTCATTCCCATTGTGTTATTGTGCGCACAGTTGAGGTGTTGATAAATTATGTTATAAGCAGACCATCTTTCTAGTAAAACAAAATGTCAAATGTTAGCAGAAATTATATTACGCTATGATTTAATACCACGAATGCGCATCGAGGTAGAAGGGTTGATTATAGAGTTTAGGACGGGAGTAAGGGGGGGGATTAGAGGTAGGAATAATCAAATACTAACACTAGTAAACCCCCCCCCCAACTCTATACTTCTGTTTCTAAAAGGAAGAAGGACATTGTGGTTATTCTACGATTCAATGCCACGAGTTAATGCCATGACTTAATGCCTTGATTTAATGCCACGTATTAATGCCATGAAAGCGCAACGGAAGAGAAAGAATGAGCCTAGAATTTAGCAAGTCCGTTTTGAAGGTAGTTTTATATGTAATTCTAATCATAACATCCTCCTCCCCTACACACTAACATCTGTGTTTTCATGGGGACAGAGGCTGTGGTGATTCCTTATTAATCGAGTGTCGATGCGGCAGAAATTTCGTTAGCAGAAAAGAATTGGTAGTGACGTCACAAACTACTACAAAATTACGACAAGACAATTATTTTTAAACTATAAGCGCTGGTATGCACGCATCCAGGGAAAGGACCGAACCCACAACCAACAACTAACTAGGAGACTGCGTTTATATACTTTTAGATGTTTAACGAAATGGCCAGCAGAGTATTTATGGAAATGCCCCGTCCGCAATGATTCTGGCACAATCAAGAATCGTACGAGACAACTAACAAGGTTGTGGGGTTTGATCTGATCTGTCTGTCCGATCCCATAGAGCCGCAAAATTTCCCATGAAGCCTCACTGACAACATATGTGTCGAGCCAAAACTCGCAGATATCGTAAATGAACTGTGAAGCATGACACAAGACATTTAATTCCCCGGTCTAGATCCTACTAAGTACAGGAATTAGAGAGCGGACACCAAAGAAGATAAACAATGTGGTGAGTATAGTAGTGCAGGAACTAAAGGGCGGACACTGAAGAAAAATATAAGGTGGTGAGTATATTAGTTTTATACTCCACATTTCTTCTATCATGATTTTTAAAACCTCACCAGCTCTTCCTTACAGATTTTACTATGTTGATATCTGACTGCAGCTCCTGGTAGGGAAACACATATAATAACACTGTGAACTTCCATACATGTGATAAAGGGAGAATAAGGATAGTAGGACACCGGATAGGCTACC
Organism: Meghimatium bilineatum; assembly: GCA_034231615.1. Lineage (NCBI taxonomy): Eukaryota > Metazoa > Mollusca > Gastropoda > Stylommatophora > Philomycidae > Meghimatium > Meghimatium bilineatum. Next base: position 66,936,685 of record CM067321.1, read on the forward strand.
CAATATTTAAGATAAATAAAATTCTTATGGTGAATATTTTGTGACGACATATGCATTTGTCGCTGTAATGACATGTATTGTGTGACGACATATGCTGTTGTCGTTGTAATGACATGTATTGTGTGACGACATATGCTGTTGTCGCTGTAATGACATGTATTGTGTGACGACATATGCTGTTGTCGCTGTAATGACATGTATTGTGTGACGACATATGCTGTTGTCGCTGTAATGACATGTATTGTGTGACGACATATTCTGTTGTCGCTGTAATGACATGTATTGTGTGACGACATATGCTGTTGTCGCTGTAATGACATGTATTGTGTGACGACATATGCTGTTGTCGCTGTAATGACATATATTTTGACTACCGTCGTCGACGATGGTTTTGTACCCTGATATTCTAGTTAATATGTCTCACGGTGCTAGCATTCCCACACTAATATGTTTATTTATATGGCCTAAAATATTTTATTAATTTGATGATCTGTTGTTTGTTTCTTGATTCTGCAGCTGCATTAACATATTACGGTTGTGTGATATGCGCGTATTTTTATAAACTATTGTGATGTTCAATAAAAGGTGGTCCATTGTTTGGGTCCAGAAGAAAAGGTATAATGCTCTGTTGTTTGGGCCCTGAACACAGGGTATCATGCTCCGTTGTTTGGACCCTGAAGTAACATTTTTCGAAAGGAAAATGTTCTGTTTCACAGATTTAAATTATCACTAAAAACTTGATTGCTCCATTCAATGAAAATTAAAATTTCATATTAGAAAGTATGGATACATATTGTTGACGGCCGTCATCCAATGTACTAAACATTTGAAATAAATGTAAGAAGTACTTATAATAGTGTCCTGTCCGTCACTACTCTGTCACAGTTCCGTCACTACTCTGTCACAGTTCCGTCACTACTATGTCACAGTTATGTTACTACTCTGTCACAGTTCTGTTACTACTCTGTCACAACTCTGTCACAACTGTGTCATTAATCTATCACAACTCTGTAACAGCTGTGTCACTACTATGATACAACCCTGTCACAACTCTTTTACTAATCTATCACTACTCTATCACAATTCTATCATTACTCTATCAAAACTCGTTCACTACTCTATAAAACTCTGCCAATACTCTGTCACAGCTGTTACTACACTGTCACTGCTCTGTCACTACTCTTATAGCACTGTTTCTACTATGTCACAACTCTGTCGCTTCCTTACCGAGGCTTTGTCATTACTATGGCAGCACTGTCGCAATTCTGTCACTACTCTGTCACAGCTCTGTTACTGCTCTATTACATGTATGTACCTACTCTGTTAAATCAATGTCGCTACTCTTTGTCGCAATTCTATCACTACTCTGTCACAAGTTTGTCACTACTCTGTCACACATTTGTCACTACTCTGTCACATGTTTGTCACTACTCTGTGGACACAAATATTTAAAACTGGAATATATTTCTAACAATGTTAATCTTCATGGCCTAACTGTTGGACATTAGACTTTTGTTCACGAGACCTCGGGGTCGATTCTTTGCGTTTTACAACTGGTTTATAAGTGCATTTATTCCGAGACGATTGGGCACCATGATTTTAAGTCACTGAGTTATGTGCTGTGAGTTGTACTCTGTATTGCTCTATGCATATGAGCTAAGTACATATCCGGACGCTCGAGTACATTGAAGTCTATCCCATGCTACTCAACGACCGATCGATAAATTCTGGTAGTCTTCACGTACATTATTCAACATCCTAGACTGTTATATTTGTCTACCATTCCTCTATCCTAAGATTGAATAGGTTTTTCAGAGGTGTCTGCCTATAGCATGTTCATGAAATGTTTACCTATGCAAATATACAGTTCATGAAATGTTTACTTATGCAAATGTACAGTTCCTGAAAGATGTTTACAGTTTCCTGCAGGTAAAGACGATTTAAAGTATTTGAACGTTTGTTTTGGTATTTAACTTTAGAATGTACTCGTGTCCTGGATTGTATACTAATTGAATATGTATGATTAAACCAGATGATTAACTGAGACGATCCCGTCTGCAGTACAGAAGAACTTCCAACAGACTCGAAACACCATATCAGGTTTGGGTTCATTGTAGATAAAGTGAAAGTTAACTCAATCAATAGCTGTGTCCACATAGACAGACCCAAAAACATTAAAGTCATTCAAGTTTATATCGACTATGAAAAAGAGAAATAAACTTATTTTATGAAACACTAGAATACACAATAAATAGTATCCCCCAGAAAAGATATATTAATAGTACTAGACGCTTGGAATGTAAAAGTGGACCTGATATTTTAACAAGGTAAACCTATACCACCACCAACAGCGGAAAAGAAGGCATCTGCACATAATTTATTCGGACTTCATTCGTTACATTTGGATTAGTTTCGTGATTTCCGTTATTCATTGTTATCTACTTGGAGTCGCCTTGGCTATTTTTGGCATGTGACTCCACGTCTATAAATCGTGACAAACGGAAAGAATGACAATAATAAAAAAAATAACGAATGAAAGCTTAATTAATTCTGTGCAGAGGCATTCTGAAAGACATGTTTATACTATGAGTACGTGCAGGGCCGGCCCTAACAATTGAGCGACAGCTGTGTCTTATACGAGGGGGAGTCAATAAGTAAGTCACAAATTGATGTTGGATGGCAGGAAAATGCAGTAGGTGGTTTCTAAAGCTGTTTATAGTTGATATCATCATAGAACTTTATGTTTATGTTCGCTAGATGGCGCTAGCTGTACCTTGTGCATGCGCAGCACAAAAAACAAAATGGCTACTGTACTTACAGAGTGTACAATCAATGAACAACGTGCTGTTGTGCGTTTTTTATGGGCAAAAGGACTGCCTGCAAAAGACATTCATAAAGAAATGCTTCCTGTTTATGCTGACAATTGTTTGTCCCGTAAAGCGGTGCACAGCTGGGTAAAAAAATTTTCTCAAGGACGCTCTAAAATTGTTGACGAAATCCGATCTGGTCGTGCTGTTGAAATTGCAACAGACGCATCTGTGCAGCGGGTTGAGGAGATGATTCGAGGTGACAGACGAGTAACGATAGACGCTGTAGCAGCTGCAATAGGGTGCTCACATGGTTCAGCATACAGCATCATGCATGACCGATTGAAATTTAAGAAAGTGTGTTCAAGGTGGGTGCCCAGACAATTGACGGACGAACACAAAATGAACCGATTAGGCTTGTCATTGGAGCATCTCTGTCAATACGCAAATGAAGGAGAAGACATGATGAACAGGATTATTACTGGGGACGAATCATGGGAATAATTTATTCACTAAAAAGGTAACATTGCGCAACTATTTCGAACCGCTATCGCTCAAAATATCTTTTGAAGTGTGACTTTGACCTCGGTACAAATATTTGTGAATATGTTTCGGGAAGGTCTAACGATTACATCTATTGAGCGAATTATTTAAATGTTTTCAGACTTTGGCGTGTTCTAATCGAATTTTCCAGATCAAATTTGGTGCCTGCTATTGCTTCTACTATTGTGTATAATAATTGATGATGATGATGACGATGTTCTTCCTTCGCAAGCGAAGATGAGCATGGCATGAAAAAACATTAAATGCGATGGGGAAAAAAATAATAATATTAATTAAAATTGGTAATTAACTCATTTGGTTTGTGAGTTCGTAGATGCCCGATGAGTCCGATTCGTGCACGGAAAGTTCTATTACAGTGCATGCAGGAGTGCTGAAAGTTCGGGGTAGGAGAATTTACGGATTTGTCCTTCCGCTTCTTGCGCTTGTGGATTGCCCGCAGTGTTCTTTCGTTTTCAAATTTCGTGATGCCAGGAGTGATCTGGGTGTGCCATGCTGAGCGATCAAGAGATGTAGTCTCACAGGAGCTAAGATCGATGACAGTGCTTTAGACAGCTTTTGGGGTGATCATGGAAGCACTTTTTCTACCCTCCACTTGAACGTTTACCTTCGCACAGCTCCCCATAGAATAATCCCTTCGAAGGCGCTGGTCGTGCATACGGACGATGTGGCCAGCCCAGCGGAGTTGGGACCTAGTCAGAATTGCATGGATGCTTTGCATACGGGACTTCTGAAGAATTTCCGTATCTGGTACACGATCCTGCCAACGTACTCCCATGGTATGATAATTAACGTCTATAAAAGTGAACATATTTTATTTAGGACCCTTACCAGCTACAGTATCATTGAAAGTTTATTTTGAGTTTATAATTTACAACCTGTTCATTATGCACACAGTTTTCCTTTCTTTGTAACGATCTGTATTAGTCTAATAGCTATAATATTGGAGTCTTTAGTTTAATTTCATCGAAACGTTTTTTTAAAATTTAATTTTTCATACAAGTTTTTATTATTTAAATTAAATTCCATGCATGTTAAAATGTAGCGGCCTTCGATAAAAGGATACACATAAATATTGTTCCGTTTGATTTGATATACCTAAGTATATGTTAGCATCCATACCCCAATATTCATATATTACACGCATCAACTTTTCATTAACAACAAAAGGTGATGATCATCTTCTTCTTCTTCTTCTGGTTCGCAGTATGACATGTCTACACAGCAAGTCCTATTTTCTTAATAAATGCTGCTGTATTTGAAAGCTCACCAGTGCTCCCATACATGTTTTTGTGGATATCCATCTCTGTGGGCCAGTGTTATTCCCATAACTGGTTTAGTGTATTGCAGTCTTGCAGGATATGTTCAGTGGTCTGTTCTGCCTGCCCACAATAGCACAGTGGTGATGGGACCAATCTTAGTCTATTTAAGTGGTTGTTTAATCTGTTGTGTCCTGTTCTGAGGTGGAAGATAATAACCTGCTCTGCTCTGTCGAGAGAGTGGTAATTGTCTTTTGGGTGGACGACTTTCCTGATGGCTTTGATGAGGGTCTTCTTTTCTTGGTAGATGATTTCTTGGTCTTTTTGTTCCTGTGTTGCTCCATCCTTTGCCAGTTTGTCTTTCTCGTCATTTTCTGGTATGCCACAGTGGGATGGTATCCACTGTAGTACTACCCTTCTTCGGATGCTCACTTCTCACATTATGTCAACTATTCGAGTTGCATGATACCATGGTTGCTGGTGCGCCTCTTAGCCTGGCATCTCTGACTTCAGCATCTGTGCTTGCTTGGACAGGATTGTGACCCTGCTCAATATTAGGTTGGCCCAACCAATCTTAGTTTCCAGCCTCTGTTGGCTGGACTAAGCCCCATCTCTACGTCAAGTAGTTGGCCTCGATGGGGTTGATGATCATAACCCAACATGTTTCAGTTAACCTGCAATACAGATACAATTAATTCATAATTTAATTATACATTTTTACCCAATAAGTCTTATGAAAGCACAATAGACAACAATATACACCTGCCCTTAACAATAGGATCATGATTGGGCTTTTGGGCGTGATTACAATTCTTCCATCAACCCGTGCTTTGCCTGACCAGACAGCGGAGCAAAGAATAGCAACACGGTTTACCTTCAATGCAAGTCATAAGAGGCATTATATATGTTATGCTATGTGAATGGCCAAAAGACGTAAATATCGCTGTATCAGTTGTAAACCATGACACATCGCATTCATTTCTCCAAAAATATATTCTGTAAATCTGCAGGAGTTTGACAACGCACACAAAAGACGGAGAAATACAGAAGTCAACGTACAAGCAGGTTATGTGTTGATATTTGTTATGAAGTTAATATGTAACTTGTAATTTTAAAAATCGGGAGTCTCAATTTCGTATGTATAAAGCATTACATATTTTATGTGATTAGTTTTCGGTTATCTGTTACACGTTGAAGGAGCAAGCAACAGTATGTTTAAAACACCAGTCTCATATTCCCTAAAGTCCCGGTGTCAAATCCACGGTTGGGACAAGAATTGTGTCTTTTTGGAGGTGAAGTTAAAACATCTTCATGAACACCTCGCAGCAACACCTATGGCAAAGCGGCCTTTATTTTCGCAACCATAAAGCTTCCTGCACTGTATAACAGGAAAACAAGCAGTAATGAAAGTTCCTTGTTGTTACAAGTTGACAATTTAACAATATTTTACAAGTTAAAAATATTTTCCAAGTTAACAATATGCTTTTTCAATACTTTAATTGGAATAGATTTCCTAAATTTGTTTGTATCTGCCCTCTTAAAACATAATTCTACGAAATAAATAGTAGGTATAATGACATTTCTTGAATATATCGCAAGCCAACAAATGCGAAGGTTCGGTCACAAAACTGGAAGACACTCAACCAAGAATCCAATAACACAACTTCTATTAACAAACAACTTCTAGATTATATTCCTGGCAATCCATATATCAACAAATCGACTTACACAGTTACAGATGAAAATAAAGTTGTCCCATAAATAACCATTAAAAAAAATAAACACCCCCACACAATCTTTACATCCATTGGATGTTCTAGGACTTCCACCTTACGAGTTACATTTGAAGATCTGAGCAACTATAAAATTGCTACTGAATTCAAATCCACCAAAGCTCAGCAATGGTCCATTTAATTGTTTTCACATTTCATATCAAATTTCAGATAGAGAAATACTATAAATGCTAGTGGCTGAGTTTAAGGTAAGAACGGACGATTTACTTGTACTTTGGGGTCTTTGTTACCTCTAATATTTTATGGTAGTGTGTCCTGATAAAACATAATTGGACTTTATCCGCTGATAGAAAGAGTCATGCCTCTCCAAAAGAGAGGCATACTCATTAATTACCAAGGTAAGAACGGGAAATTTTTTTTGATAAAACAGAAGTACTTAACAGAAGGCAGGTTTTGCGGCAGAACTGTTTTTTGTCCAATGTAACAAAAAAACCAACAATACACAACAATGATGGACCAGAAATACTGAAAGCAGAAGTACACAACTCATTAAAATCAATAAAATATGGAAAGACCACAGGCTCCGACAACATAACAGCAGACATAATAAATACTCTAAATGAATTTGTGTGGAAACTGTCACGGAAATTTGCAATGATATTAAGCAGGCCACAGCGTATGACATTATGAATATTCATAACATTACCTAATAAGCCCAGGGCTATGGACTGTACAGAATATAAAACAATACGTTCAATGAGACATATAACTAAAATACTACTCAAGATAATACATGACAGAATTTTTAAAAAACAAAAGAAGATAGACACTGACGTTGGTGAATAGCAATTCTGTTTTAGAAAAAACAAAGGAACCAGAAAAGCTATACTTAGTATCCGGCTATTGATAGAAGTCCAAAAAAGTATCTATATTTGCTTCATAGACTACAGCAAGGCCTTTGACAGAGACCAACATGAAAAAAATTAATCAAATGTCTTCAAGAAATAGACATGGATGGAAAAGACATCAGGCTGATTAGAAATATATATTGGGAACAAACTGCATCAATAAGGTGTGAAAACAACTACTCACCATACATAGAAATAAGAAGAGGGGTAAAACAAGAATGTATTTACACACCAGCCTCTTTAATATCTACACAGAGAATATCTTTAAACAAATAGAAGAAATGCCAAGACTCAAGATCAATGTGAAAATAATAAACAACCTGAAATATGCAGATGACACTGTTCTTTTAGCAGAAAGTGAACATGAACTACAAAGACTAATAGATCAAGTCAGTAAATCAAGTAATGAATATGGACTGGATATAAATATTCACAAAAACAAAAAAGAACATGATAATCAGCAAATTCGCAGAAGAACGATGATGATGATGGAAGTTTTAATGTAACTATTGCACAAAAGAATATTAGAAATATAAAGAGTGTATCTTATTGTTATTTGACAATTTCAACACTGACATTAAATGTTGAGTAGTGCAACATTGTGAAATCACTGAAATATATGTACAAGCTTGTGAAATCACTGAAATATATGTACAAGTTTGTGAAATCACTGAAATATATGTACATGTTTGTGAAATCACTGAAATATATGTACAAGTTTGTGAAATCACTGAAATATATGTACAAGTTTGTGAACAATCGATCTTATGCGACTGTGTTTGCTTATATCAGAATATCGTTAACCAACAAAATGTGTATGAAGAAATTATTATTATTTATAATCGTTAACACGAGCAATAATGCCATTCTCAGGAGAATTTCGGTCACGAGAAATAATGCCATTCTCAGGAGAATTTCGGTCACGAGAAATAATGACAGTCTCAGGAGAATTTCGGTCACGAGCAATAATTCCATTCTCAGGAGAATTTCGGTCACGAGCAATAATTCCATTCTCAGGAGAATTTCGGTCACGAGAAATAATGCCATTCTCAGGAGAATTTCGGTCACGAGCAATAATGCCATTCTCAGGAGAATTTCGGTCACGAGAAATAATGCCATTCTCAGGAGAATTTCGGCCACGAGCAATAATTCCATTCTCATGAGAATTTCGGTCACGAGCAATAATGCCATTCTCAGGAGAATTTCGGTCACGAGCAATAATTCCATTCTCATGAGAATTTCGGTCACGAGCAATAATGCCATTCTCATGAGAATTTCGGTCACGAGAAATAATGCCATTCTCATGAGAATTTCGGTCGTCAAAATTCGTTAAAGAATTACATTTCTGGTATATATGTGGCATTATACGCCATTGTTTAATTCATATTCTCACATGCCATTATTGTGTGGAGTATTTGCAACTATAGGATGCTGAATTCATGTTCAATATTGAAGACAGAAGTTACATCCATACCCTAGATTTCGTCGCTTACTAATAATGTACACAATTGTTCTACAATTCATTCAGTTATATTCCAGTGCAGTTATGACACAACAAGCAGAAAATAGTTGTTGCATAAATCAAGCAGAGTACAAACATAAACTAAGATTTTCAATAATGCAGACACGAGGACAATTGTTGAATATTCAACTATTCGAATCACCATATGCTGTCTACAAATCTTCACCATTAATCTGCTGCAAATATTTATGCAAAAACAGAGTCAGCAAGATGTACATTAGATCTCGTGAACAGCAAAGTCAATGCTGAGAATACCATGGACTGCCAGAAAAACTAATGTAGAGGTGTTGAAAGAGTCAAATACGAAGCGGACCTTATTCAACAGTATAAGAAAAAGGCAATCTTCTTTTTATGGCCTCTTCATGAGACAGGCAGGTTTAGAGAACATAGTCACAACAGGTAAAATTGAAGGCAACAGAGACAGAGGTCGACAACGTGAGAAAATATTAGACAGTTTGACAGCCTTGCACGGCAAGGAAATAACAACGACTTTGATACATAATAATTTTAACAGAGAGCTGTGGAGAGCCATGACCATCTACGCCAGCCGGCATGGCACCTGATGATGATGATGATGTCTGCTAATGATTTTTTTTCAAGAGTCCCATATTGCTTCTCGTGTCTACTTTCTGACTAATTCTATGAGTATGCTTTGGGGAAAAAAACGAGTATCTACACCATCAGTTCTCCAGTAGTCAACATAACTACTATTTATTCTTCTTCTTCAGCGTTCGCTCTCACATGACCACAACGCATATTTCGTGTGATTTCCGCCGGGGATCGTAAAGTACGTTGTGCTGCGTTCCACAGTAGAACTGTGATTATTTGCACCCCGGTTGGCCACTTGTGGTCAGGACGTCCGAGGTCCAGCCCCTCCGTTTTCGTCATGCCTTTAATTCGGGTAGACATCCCTAGTCCGTGACAGCCTGTCTATCTGTCGCCGAGCACACTGGTGTGTAGTGCCTCTTCGTCAAGACGCTTGTCGAGCGCGTCTATCTGGCACGAGGTGCTCCCCCGTCTATGAACCCATCTTGTGCATTTGGACGTACTCTGCTGGTGTCCATCGGGTACTGAACCGTTTCTCACTCGCGAGCCTGGTTCCGTATGAGGAAGAACTCACCAGAAGAGTTGGACCCTGGCTCGTTCGCCCTCCTACCCGAGGCGTCGTTAACATACATCGTGAACCCCTCGTCCAGGTTCGAGTCTCACACCACGCGTTTGAGAGCAAGGCGTTCTCGAGCTAAGCGTCCTTGTCCCACTAGCGCATGAGCCCATCATGTACTGAACCATTTCTCCCTGCAAGTGTATTTCCGGTATAGGAAAGCTTGATAGTAGAGTTGGGCCAGGACTACCATCGTTGTCCCTTTCTTGCCTAAGCCCATCGGGTACGGAACCCTTTCTCTTCGCGAACATATTTCCAGTTTAGGAAGTCTCGACATTAGAGTTGGGTTAGGTCTTCTTGCTTTACTGAACGCCCAAGGTTTTGTCTGGGTCCCTGCCTATAAGGAGCACAGGTTGCTAGACGCTCGTCTCGAGCTGACGGAGCTTGTAGTTCCCCTTTCCTAGGAAATTTTCACTTCTATATTTGCAGTTCGCGCTGCCCTCTGGCGCTGTTCTGCCCTTTCATTGTTTCATTGCACTCAGTTTGAAACCTATTTGTTTCTCGCCATGCATCCACCTTTACGTGCTTTTTTTCATTGGCCGCCCCTCCAATGTTCGGACTGAACTGACTAGCTTCACTGTATGTCGACAGTGTCGCTGTATGTGGTGATGCAAATGGTGTCGGAGATATTGTCTGTCTCTAATGCATTCAAATCTCTTTCCATCTGCTTCGTCCACATTCTCGGACACGATCCCCAAATGAATTGGCCAGAATCAGCTCGATCTGCTGTATTTCTGTTTCCATGGTGCACCGCGAGGAGGTACATTTGGGATCTTGGTTATCTGCTAACCCTGGGTCCATCGAGAGCAGTGCGATCCCTTTGGACCCCACTACTATTTATAACATTCATGACAAGCAATACACTCATTTTCTTATTCTCAACCTTTGTAACGCCGGGTATTTCTTCTAGTATATATATATATATATATATATATGAGAAATATGCATTAAAGGTTTCACCATGAAAAGGGTGCAATGGAATATTGATAGATGTTAATATATCACAAACAACGAGGGTGAGTGCAAATAACGGACACGATTGCATGTATACATCCATGGATCTTTAGATGCATGGATCATTTTATTGGGTTTTCAACGTCACGATAACTGTTGGTTTAAACATATATTTCTGAGAATCTCGTAGAGTACTAAACGTTTTCTATATTGTTTTTCCTCTAAAAGGATGTAAATTTGGGCATAACAAGTTTATGAGAATATTTTCTGCCATTACAGCTAGAAAATGTATATACTGTAACAGAACTCGCAGAAATATTTGTTTACAGCTAACTGTTGTACTAACAGGGCAAGGTGCCGTTTTATATCAATAACAGGGCATATGCCGTTTTATATCAATAACAGGGCATATGTCGTTTTATATCAATAACAGGACATATGTCGTTTTATATTAATAACAGGGCATATGTCGTTTTATATCAATAACAGGGCAATAACAGTTTTATATCAATAACAGGGCATATGCCGTTTTATATCAGTGTATATAGTGATCCGTAAGAAATTCCACTTGATTGTATACAATCTGACAATGATACATACGAAATCACACTTGCTTGTATACAATCTGACCATGATACGTGTGAAATCACACTTACTTGTATACAATCTGACAATGATACATGTGAAATCACACTTGCTTGTATACAATCTGACCATGATACGTGTTAAATCACACTTGCTTGTATACAATCTGGCCATGATACGCGAAACCACACTTGCTTGTATACAATCTGACCATGATACGTATGAAATCACACTTGCTTGTATACAATCTGATCATGATTAATAGAAATATATGATGATAAAACGCGTGCAGGTCAGCGGAGAGATGTCGATGGAAGAAATGTAAGAATTACTTACGCATTTATATCAAGTGGCATATTTTGTCCAGAAAGTTCTCTTCGTCAGAGATACTCTGAACATCTTTCTGTTCCGGGCAAGCAGGCCTGCATTGACCAGAGACACGTGCATACATTCTTCGACGTTGTTGGCCCATTATCGTCTTTGTCTTCCTATTATTCTCTTTCATGGCACTCTGCCCTCTAGAATCAGCCTTTCGATACAATCATGTCGCTTTAAGTGTCCAAAATACTGTAGCTTCCTTCTTATAATGGTATTTAGAAGCCACCCTTCATTTAGTTTCAGTAATTTCAAAACTTAAATGATCTTTTTATCTGTCCATGATATTCGTAGGATCTTTCTGTAGCACTTCATTTCAAAAGAATTCATTATTTTCGATATTGTCTATTTTAAAGTCCAAGCCTCACATACAAATGTTACTACTGGGAAAACGCCTATCTTAAATGTGTAACTTTAGTGTCGTTATTACTACTTTGCCATAGCTTTCTCATTTGTGTTAATTTGAGTGTTGCAATTGCGAGTCTTCTTCTAATCTCGACTGAACAATATTAACAACTGTTTATATTTGCTTCTAAATACTCGAATTTGTTTACACATTCTAGTTCTATATTGTCTTTGTTGATTATAGGTTTGATCTTTGTTTTGCCTGTTGTCATCATTTTTGTTTTCTGTGTGTTTAGATATATATTCTGGATATCGCTGTATTTCTTTGATTAGCTGTTTCAGTCCCTCATGATGTGTAGTACGGAGAACTGTGTCATCTGCATATCATATTTCTGGAATGTTGTGCCCACCTACATTTATTGGAAGAAAGTCATTTTCTCTAGTGCTTCTCTTACATTTCGCTTACACATTTACATGTGCTTACATATCTTGAAAGTTAATAGTAACACAATGTAATTTACATCTGTACCAGTTTGCAGTCATTTAAACAGAGTTTACATCTGATAAATATCTGTATTTGAGAAGTGGCACGAAATTAGGTACGATAAAAATATTTCTGAAAACGACGATTACTATTATTATTATTATAACAAAATAATAGTGACCAAACGATTTTTAAATGCGATATTGTAATTAGATTCGTAGCGCCTTTCATTATTGTTATATCGATTACTGGACCTTTTCTGTCGCTTACTGAACATACCATAATAATCCATTTGATAGATTGGTCTCTATGTACACGATATTTCTGTACTTGAAGTAGACAGACATTGATTGTTGCTTCTGTTTATGTTTTTTATGGATTTTCTCCGTGATTATGCAAGCCCGATTGTTTGCAATATGTTGCTGGCTTACCTTAATAAACACCGATTTATTTTATATACTAAAATAGATTTCTTTTCGCTACTATGGTCGCGGTCCAACCCCTGATGCGCCAAATAGTGCATAAGTGTGATTATTTCCCTTGCCTATATAAGAGAAAATTAGGAAACAAACGTTTATATAATTATATTTAGAGTTAGGTTAGGATTAGTTATGTAAAACATTATAAAACCCTAACCCTAACCATAAAAAATGAATATTTTCATTAGTTATTGATTACTTATTGGTATAATATTTAGATCAATTAACTACAAAATATTTAAGTAGGTACTAATGGAAAACAAGAACGAAAACTGAGTTGGACTACGCTCATAGTACCTTAATTTCTTTATAGAATTACCAATTTTGTGGATAGTGAAGTTTGTGGATCGCTTGGTTGAGGAATTACTTATTTGAAAAATTCGTTTATATTTATGGATTGTTTATTTTTTTAGAATCCGCTCAGTGAAATTTTAGTTGTGTGTATCGCTAGATTGTTTTCGCTTTCTTAATGATAGTTGTGCCCGTAGGTTGTGTATCGCTAGATTGGTATCGCTTTGTTAATGATAGTTGTGCTAATAGGAGGTGTATCGCTAAATTGTTATCCCTTGGTTAGTGATAGTTTAACCCCTGTCTGGCAGCCTTCAAGGGGACTAAAATATAGTGGCACTTCTATCTGACATGCATGTCGTATGAGACGACTAAGAAGGTTTCTGTGGAGTTGAATCTCCCATCTCATAGATGGTCAAAGAGATCCAGTATCCATACTGAAGACGGATGCGCCAGGCCTAAAAGCGCAGATAACTCAACAAAGTTAGCTACGCTGTAAACTACGGTACAACGAATTCATTTCTCGTACCTTTCAAATACTACATGTTCCCATTAAGGTGTTGCAAGGAGGGATTTTGTAGCTGTACGATAAAGGCCGCATGATGTTGTCACCACATCATGCACAGGGTGAATGTTTTGATTTACCCTCAGAAAAAAACATAGTACATACCGGGGATCGAACTCTAGACCTCACTAGTGTGAGATTCTTTACTGGTGTTCTCGTATCTACACCACACTAATTTTCAGGAGATTGAACACGATATCAGAAGAAGATATTGTTGACTACATTACTAATGTTGTTTAATCATTGATAATTTAATTAATTGTTTCATTTGTAACTGCTTATTTTGTAGAGTTGTTGGTTTGATATGTTAGTAAGCTTCGTCTTCTTTCTTGTTCAACAGTCGGAGTCAGACGCTGATACGAATTTCTTAAATGAACTGTGATATGGTCAACAGTCCAAAGATAATGCCGTCGAGTTATTTTAGATGTTTTAATAGGTTTATTCTTGTGTTATAGTACAGTGAGAATATATCTGTTCATATTACTGTACAGTAAAATATGTCTGTATTATATTCGATTTCCAACAGGGGCATAGTATGTGTCGCTAATTTCCAACATTCCAGATATTTGTTACTTAAGTATGTGGTGGCCTGTTCTAAATTTTAAAATGATTCTTGTTTTCCTCAAATCTTTTGGATGACATCGTTTATCTAGCTGAATGTGTGATTTTAGCTGAAGTTCTCTAGCTGGTTGTGTGATTTTAGCTCAATTTCTCTAGCTAATGTATGATTTCAGATCAATTTCTCTAGTTGATTGTGTGATTTTAGCTCAATTTCTCAAGCTGAATGTGTGATTTTAGCTCAATTTCTCTAGCTGATTGTGTGATTTTAGCTCAATTTCTCAAGCTGAATGTGTGATTGTATCTCAATTTCTCTAGCTGATTGTGTGATTTTAGCTCAATTTCATGTTTCTGGAACTTTTGATGATGGACTTCATTTTGAAAAATAAGATACCGAATTATGCTGACATTGACTTCCATTTTTAGCTATCTGATCAGCTAAATCATCTCTCGTGATTTGGAATGATCTGGAATCAGATAACTAATGTTGAAACCTTGATTGTTTAGAAAACTTGGTTGTTTAATTGAAATTCAATTTAATATAATTGGGAATAATAGAACAACAGCAAAAAGAATATCGGCTTTAGAACTGCAGTGTTATAGGGAAATATTAAGCATTGCCTAGACAGAAAAAAATAAGGAACAGTGAGGTTTTGAGTATGCTGAATATAGAGCAAGGATGGCTGGTGAATATACTTTTACATATAAAACTGAAATATTTCGAACATATAAAAGACACACGGAAAGAGGCATATTAGATGGAAAAATTTCCGGGAAGTAGTAGAGTCGGTAGGCCTAGAAGGAGATGAACAGATGATATCTAAGACTATACAGATATCGCTGGAGAAGGCAGTGAGATTGGTACATGATAGAATCTGGTTCAGGACATCAATTTCAAAGACAACATTCTGCAAAGGATATGTCTCGTGATTATTACAATCGGTAAAACGTTTAATTAATATATATTTGTGTTTTTCAATGACTTATTTGATTACTTTGACAAGTCAATTTCTTCGCTCAAAGTATTGTTAGTATCCGATTGTATCATCATGAAACGCCTACTTAAGGAATCGTTTCATTAGACAATAATTTAGTTATAACACGTTTAACTTGATGTGCTCAAATTCAAAATGCTGTACTCAGTAAATATATAACGCATATGATTTAAATTTTATGATTGTGAATTTGAAATGACATAAGCTCTATGAACTAAAATTCAGTCACTGGTTTCAATTTTCGTTTATTTGCGATATATTTCAAAAGTTCATTTGTCAACACACTTAACAATTATATCACGCATATCTTTAAGGATGTTTGCAGTAAATTATAAGACGCCATGTACATATTATTGATTTATCATAGAATTGGCATGATTTAAGCGAGAAACTGCACGATTGTGTACTCTTGAACACAAGACAAACGGCGCTGGAGATCGTATCCTTTGTATGATCAACCTAGAAAGTCACTGGTAGACCAAAAACCGTACACAGAGGTCATTCCATGCCCGAACTGTCCAAGGACATAACTGAATTTCGAAAATGGATGTAAAAAGTGTCATCATGCCTTGTGATGAAAGAATAACATGCCGTGTAATGTATAAAGTGGTAACATTTTTGTTCTCGATACACAATAATTAGTAAGCCGACATAGATCACAAAAGTGCATTCGTTTATTAAAAAACTGGACATGATGTACAAAATTAATATATATATATTTATTGGATCTAACCAAATATAACATCATTAGAATCGTTCGGATCACGTCGGAACCCGTCGACCCGTGGGGACGAAATTTATTCGGTTGCTTACCGTGATATGCCTCACATGTGCTTGCCAATCCGGCTCAGTGTAATGGAACACAATCGAGTATGCCATTTTATCCATATTCGAGCTAAGTATATTGATATTAATGAACTGGTTTGTTGGATTCTCTGCATTTAAAGGGTAAACGCGAATATCGCAGTTAAAAGGTAGTTCTTCATCGTCGTTTGTGAAAACCATTGCAATCTCGTTAAATGTTGGCTCTTTATAGCGTCGTTTATTACAATGACGATAGCGTTTGAAGACCATGTTTACTATTGAGATTTCTCTTCCAGTTTGAGTATCATTCTGAATCTCTCATATTTCGATATCACACAATAACTGATACGGATGTGCTAGTCTATTGTGATGACGACAAAAATCGATTGATTTTATCAAGTTTTTCTCTTTCGTATGTAGAATTTGATGCGTGTGCTTTTCGAACGTCTATTGCTTGCATACCGTCCAAAAAATACAACTGAGCGAACTGTGGAACTTTGTTGTATGGCGGTTGTATATGAGAAGTTCGATGATAAGTTTGTCCATGAACTTTTAAAACATATGGACTTCAACCTTGACAATCCGCAATTTTTGCTCTCATTGACGCGAATGAAAGAGCGCTATTATAAGAGCGAATATTCTCGTGAAAATGTGTGTATTTATGGTGTGTATTATCAGAGAGCATCAAGCGCAGGAACTGGGGATACTCCAACTTATTACCATGGATGTCGTGTGGCTTTTGAAACATGATCTCTCCCTTTCGGCAACAACTTCTAAACTTGCCATCGTTAGGATGTACGTCCATAAAATCTTAGCACCAAAAAATTGACAAATAATATCGAACATGTCACAGTTATGTGCAGCAACACGATCCTCAGCAACATGTGCTGCTTCATTTAAAATGTATTTCAAATACATCTCTTTTATTTCTATGTTTATGCTCTGCAGCATTTGCGTCAAGAATACGAGCAAGTAATTTTTGATTTTCATGACTCAGCCATCTAGCTTTTCCATTTTTTTGTTTACTCGTTCTTGCGATTGGATCATCTTCATCCATCATTTAAAGCAAATTATATGTATATTTTAAATATAATATATTTTAGATAACTTTAACCACAAGCCGATACACAAGTTTACCTGTTAGCGCATCAATAACATTCGTATACAAAAACCTCTTCTGCTTTGAATAACATCACGGCACCAATAGTTTTGATTTGATGTCGCACGAAATTCCGTGGCGCATATGCGCTAATTATACAGCGTTCTGGAGATCTAACAGAACACAATAATTATATTATAGATATGCAAAAAAATGGTATTAATATGTTAAACGGTTGATCATATAAATCCTTTTTTAGGCACAGCCTGGGAAACGAGCTATAATAGATAAATTGTTCCTTTGAATTCATTTTTAGAACGTTCAATATTTTATTTTCCATTGGTCATGTCGATTGTAGATATTTAGAATTTGAAATTGTTTGAGGGGCGCATAGCTCTGCAATGCAGTATTGGATGATGCATATTGTTAGCAATTACATATTCACAGTGTTTGAGCCAGTTTAACCGATTGTTATATTTTCGTAACTAACCCAGTAGACACATGCTGTATAGCTATGTCTTTATTTGTCTCCAGCTCTAGAATTTACAAGTAATGAAGCTTTGGCGTACTATACGCATTTAAATTCGAACCATACCATTTCAGATGACACCCATTCATTTTGCAACTTGAGTGAATACGTTTTCAGAATTAAAATCTAATTTTAAAAGACTTTGTTCAAATCCCATATATTGCCATCTGACTTTTTCCAAAATTCCTTCATGTCTCTTATTTATATTATTCGTATTTATATTATTCGTATTTATATTATTCGTATTTATATAATTCGTACACCATATGCAATGTGGATTTTCTCAAGATTGTTATCACATACCATTAGAAATTCAAGGCTCGGAATATATTCTTTGGTACAGAAAAATATACGAATCTCTAATAAAGAGTATACGATAAATGTATAGGTAAGAGATAAAATGGAGATGTATGCGAGTCGACATAAATTATTTCTTTCAATAGTGAAATGAAAAAAAAACACGTGCACAAATCGAACATGTATGCAGACATGATTATTTGTCAAATACAATACTGCAGGGACTCGTCGAATGTGGACGAAGGAGAGGAAAAAAATCATAAAGAATATCAAGGGATTGGACAGGACAAAATTTTGTCACGCTCATTAGCATCGTTGAAGATAAAAAAACTTTGGACGGCTTAGTGCGATGTTGCATCCAATATGGTACCCCTACGGCACCTACTTGATACTGGAATATAGAATAGGATGTCATGTGACGTATTCCTTCCAGAACGTTGTCTTCCCAATGAACTCTCTGAACCTCTCTCTGTCTTGGGCGATGTGGCTTGCATTTTCTAGCGATGTATTTATGTTATCTTTAATGTCGTCAGTCCATCGTCTTCTTGGTCTGCCCTTTCTCCTCCCAGGTATCATTCCCTCCATTATTTGTCTTTCTAACAGTTGTGTCCCTTTATATGACCAAACAGGAGTAGTTTTCTTTTTGTTATTGTGTTTAGTAACCAACACTCTGGAATCTTCAATGTGTTTATAATATCTGAGTTTCTGATTTTTTCCTTCCATGATATTCTAAGTATCATTCTGTAGCATTTCAGCTCGAAGGCGTTGATCTTCTTTGCCGCTGTTTTACTTAGGGTCCATGTTTCACAGCCGTATGTTGCAACCGGAAAAATAAAAGTTCGTAACATTAGCACTTTCGTTTCTATTTTGTTGTTTTTCCATATGTTTTTCAACCGTGTTATTTTGCAATATGCCATTGCTAGTCTCATAGCATAGGATAGAAATAGAATAGCATATTTGAGACGACACTAAAAAGACCTCCTCAGATCAGTATCTAGTTGTGTATGTGTAATCTCATGAAACCATGCAATAATTTTATGATAACAATGTCGGACACCTATGACCACACGGTCTATATTGCAGCATATCGTCATAACAGCGAGTGTGGTTCCCAGTAATTTGTATGTAGAGCGCATATTAAATTGTACAGGATAAACCGCTCTTATCTCGTATATCTTTTTCTTTTTCCGCCATACACTTTATGCCTTGCAGCATAAGGGGGAAAATAATTCTCTGTAGACGATCTTTTTTGTGTACTTCATACATGTTTGTTTTTGTTGATTCTTTTATGTGGGTATATATCTTTTCTGTCAAATCACATAATTGCCCGATATTTTCCCTAGATAGAGTTGATATGTGTCGTTAGAGTGATTCAATTGTTCAATAATAACAACGAGCGCATATCACTCAATCAATAAACCCGTAACCCTTCAGGGTCGTAGGGGTACCACAGTTGATGCTTCAGCACACAGAGTCCTCCAGCGAATTCTATCATCAGCAATGCGGATGAGTATGAAAATATCTTGTTCTGTCTATTCTTTGATGTTGTCAAGGAATGTATAGAATGTATATGTAAGTCTGTGAATATGTGTCTGTGAATATGTGTATGCATTTACACGTTATGGTTCCGTATACGCAAGTGTATGTATATGCTTATCATTGTAGCAATATGCCCTTGTGCACACAGTTGGTTGTATTTGCATGCTCATGATGAAATGCATAGGCATATGTTACAAATATGTTTGTGTGTGTGTGTGCATATGTATATGTGTACGAATGTATAGTGGAAAGTTTGTAGGAATGTACGGATGTCAATTATCTTGGTATGTGTCTAGTGTTTAAATCTACATATATAAAGATTTCTAGGCATAACAGCATTAGCGATCAAACAATACAATTTGGCCGATGTTAAAATGTACCGAGACATTCGTGGTCAATGGAAAATGTATCGAGACATTCGTGGCCAAACGGAAAATGTACCGAGACATTCGTGGTCAATGGAAAATGTACCGAGACATTCGTGTTCAATGGAAATGTACCGAGACATTCGTGGCCAATGGAAAATGTACCGAGACATTCGTGGTCAATGGAAAATGTACCGAGACATTCGTGGCCGATGGAAAATGTACCGAGACATTCGTGGCCAATGGAAAATGTACCGAGACATTCGTGGCCAATGGAAAATGTACCGAGACATTCGTGGCCAATGGAAAATGTACCGAGACATTCGTGGTCAATGGAATATGTACCGAGACATTTGTGGTCAATGGAAAATGTACTGAGACATTCGTGGTCGATGTAAAATTTACCAAGACATTCGTGGTCGATGTTAAAATGTACCGAAGTATTCACGAGTATTGACAATTTACAAAGAAGATTACTCAAATAACACAACAATAGTCAAAAATCAGTTTTACAAATAGGACGAATACATAGATTCAACGTTTTGACCACTAGGCCTTTATCAAAGTAAGGACAAACACAAAGACTGGAATAAATTAGACAAAAACAAATTACATTGGAGGAAGAAAGTATGTAGACAATATATGTTACCATAGGAGAAATAGATGTAAGAAAAGTAGAGTAAAAGATGATTATAATCTACATGTTGAGATATGCAAGTAGTTAATGATCCACGAACGCCAGTATGGCTTCCCGAATCTGGTTGGAGATATATTTTAATGAGAACATAGTAAGGTGTATGGTACACAGTGAAGTAGAAAACAGTTATACACAAATTATATTAATTGTGATGGCCACAGCTTGGAAACTACCAAATTGGACTCACTGCTGAGAGAACAGTGGGTAACACTAGAAGAAGTACGTTTATTACTAAGAGAACTCACTGAATTTTTCTTAACGTGTCAGTAAACAGTGCAATGACAGTTTTACTAATACCAGCGTTATTTTTTATATTCACCTTTATTGGTTTCATAGGTCATAACCCGCGACAACTCTGTTGACAACTTACCTGCTAATGTATGCATCTCGTGTGTGCGTGTGTGCGTCTGTGCCATGACTCTTGCCAATGGAAGACCTACTAGGCGAACCAACGCAAGCGTTCATACGTGACACTTGAGATTATTGTCGCCCTGTTTTTGTCTTGTTCACAACTTATATACATTGTGTTACCTGCCAAAGTCTACCAACAAAATGCGCGGAAATAATCAAAAAATGAAGTAGACAGGCTTATTTTGATTCTGTTTGCAATATGTGATCAGGGCTATCTTTCCCTGGATAGAGACGTGTTCTACAAAAAAAATATTTTGGTGAAAACTGGTGGCATATTCCATTCAGGACGTATCCATCAATGTAGAATTGTGTTGCTGTAGTGATCATTGATTGGTCAATGATATATCGAGTTTGTCGAACAAGAGAAAACCTTCGACAGAATGGACGATGGAAAAAAACTATCACAATAAGGTGTTCCACAACAGCTAATCAACTTGTGCAGGACTAGTTAACAAATGTCGTCAATGTGCAGTTAGAACGACTGTAGGGCTTTCAGACAAATTCCACATGAACTCTTGCGTGCGACAATGGTGTGTTTATCTCCATTGCTGTTAAGAATAGGACATGAAAACATTAGAAGACTTACAGACGCAATGACAATCCTGGATTACATCAGAATACAACGTGTTTTGTGGTTTTCACATGCTTCCAGACTACCATCAGATAGTTCCACTCTAAAAAGCATTGCTATACAGATACGATGGATATGAAGACAGAGTCAGACCATGTAAAAGATGGATTACAAAAATAAAGAAACAAACAAAACAAGCAGATATGAAGCACACAAAAAGGCCGCGTCTAGAGAACTTTTATACCTTTGACACTGCAATGCATAAAATGGTATAACACGAAAGAAAGAATATTCATTTTATGTAATTCACATTGTAAACAACAGCTGCATACAATTTACATGATATATTCTTCACGAACGTAGTTCTCTTCATGTATGTTCTGAACTCAAATTTCTGTGTGAATTGACCTGCCGCAGTCATTTGCATGTGTAATCAAGCTGAGATTTCTCTTACCCAACGTCGTCCTGATTGACCCTTACAATTGTTACCAAAAACCCTACCTCCCATTATTACCTTTTTACATGCACTGTTATATCTCTTTATATATTGATGTTATGTCCCTTTATATATTGATGTTATGTCCCTTTATATATTGATGTTATGTCCCTTTATATAGCCCCATTAAAAATCTTCAGCTTTCTAAATGAAGTTAGGTTCAGAGATATCATAGTGAATTGAATTTGGTCCAGGTTATTGCTCTACCTGCTGTTCATTTCAAATCCGTTATTTCCGTGATTGTGAAACCTGTTGATTATTCACATACTCTGCACCTAGTAACTTAAAATCATAAACAAAACACACGAAAATATTACAAAAATGTAGGTTATGTGTTTAATTACAGAAGCATAAAACTAAAATCTAGATCATGTGCTAAATTAAAAGGAATAATCAAATTAATTAAAATATAAGAAAATGCAGTAAATAATTCTAGACAGAAAAGAGCCAAGCACGCAACACAAAAAGTGCAAAGCCTGAACAATTTACCGGTCAGTGTGTTCGCGCGTGTATATGTTGGCGTTCTGGAAGGAAAAACATGATAATTTAATTTTGAAAGAAGAAAAATTCTACCCGGAAGAAAAGATAACATGGAGAAGAAAATTAAAGAAAAAAGTGAGCAGTTTAAGCATACGTTTCTGGACGTGATTTCAAGTAGATGATGTATTTGATTGGTGGGATAGAGTCTAGAGGTAATTACAATGTAGCGTTTCTTATCATTCCAGGGTCATCATTCACTTCCTGTTGATGGAGAAGAACAGGACAAGTGGGAGCTGGAGTGATTGTGTTCGCTGCCTAAATCTTAAGATGATGTAGAAAATGGAAATTAACGTGCATAAAAATCTAGCTAAGGTATCATCCAGACGATAACAAGAACGGGTCATGTGATTAACGGTAACGATTATGACGATGGATGTGATAATTATAATCAGACGTGGACAGGCATGCTGGGACAACTGGGAAAATTATGTTGGACAACCAGTGTTGTTCCAGTCTAGATCGCCATGTTCATTTCACCATTATAGTAATACAATATCAGCTTTAGATACTTTGTTTTATGTTTTCGGAGCCGTGCGGAGCCGTGCGCACAACTAAGTCCATCACAGATTACAATTATTGCCATTTACTAATGTGGGGGGATTAAGCTGTTCGCCTTGTGTTCAAGAGGTCACGGGTTCGAATCCCGCTCGTGTCGTCTTGTTTATAAGGTGTATTTTTTTTTTAGAGATCCCTATGAATTATCACTTGAAGCTACAGAGTTACGTGCTATGAGTGGTACTCTCGGCAGACGGGCTGCCGCTTCGTTGAGAGGGACGGAGTACATATGGGAAACCGAGTACAGTGAAGTCAATCTTCTACTGCTTTTAAACCCTTTTAATTATTGCCATATACTCAAGATGTAATAGTTCGATCGCTCATATTCGCGTATTTTTACAAGTATAATTTTCACTTAATCAATTCAATGTTTTACCTTTCTTATTATTCTAACTAATTTTGAAAATGACGTTTGTGTTGATTGCTATTTTCTTATTTTACACACGTTAACGCTGGCTTCATGAAACATAGTTGATTGCAACTGATAAGTTAGTTATGTAATATTCAGAGCGGTTCTGTAATTTTATTTTATTAGACTTTGTGCGCTTTTATAAAGTAGTTCTTTAACTTTTTTTAAGGGTATAAAAAAAAGTACAGTAACCCATATCATTTATTAATGTCGTAGGGGTGTGAGATGTTAGCGATCTCACATTTCAGAGGCTCTGCAAATGAGGGCGGTCTGAAAAAAAACATTTCCACCTCAACTGAGGAATGAACCCAGGACCACTCATATGCGCTAACCACTGCACTAACGCGGATCCCTTTAAGTGTATACATGATGATTATTATTAGGTTGCTGGTAATAAATGTGAAGTTATTAAACCGATGATATTCACAAGGAAATCTAAGATGCTGGTAGAAATGATCATTGCAAAAATAATGATAGTAATCATTATAAAGATTGTAAAGGTGCATATTACATTTCCGTGACTGTATTTGAAAATACAGTGTTAGGCTTGTATTTTAAAATTGAAGAAAGTCATACCTACGGGTGATATAATCCGCATCATATAAATATATAATTATAATTATACAAAACGTTAAGAAGACTTTACAGGAAGCTTACAACAGAAGTATTCGACGTTTTGACTAACTTGTTTTTATCAGTTTCTACCAGCAGATTGCAAAGTGTATCCATGTGAATGGGCAGGGCCGAATTTAGACTTGATATTTGAGAATGGGGTTCCTAAGCTATTTGAGATATAGGGTCCTTTAACGATTAAGAATATATAAATAGTGAAAGTAAAAACAAGTATGAGCCCCCAAGAACGTGGGGGCTCTAAGCTATAGCTTCTTTAGCTTATAGGTAAATCCGGCACTGCGAACGTGTCTTGTTGAGCGCTAGCTAAACACACTCCTCTTTCTCTCAGTTGGTTCTCAATCTGTCTGCGCCACACTCAATTCTGATATCTCACAGTGGTAGTTAAGCCGTTCGATCTATGCTCAATGGGTCGGGTGTTGGAATTCTATTAGCAACGTCTTTTTTTATAAAGTGTTTGTATTTTCAGAGATCCCTGTAGATTGTGGCTTGAAGCTATGGAGTTATAAATGGTATACTCGGCAATATGGCTTCTCGTGGAGAGGGACTGATTGCATATAGGGTATATGAGTGCAATGAAATTAATTCTTTACTCCCATCAAGCCTTTCCTAAGGCTGTGCTGACTTAGAAGCCATTGGGAAATTGTAAAATATACTCGCACTGAAATTGGAAATTTAACATCAGTTCATCTTACTGGTAAGTCGATACGCTCACCACTGTGTTACCGAAGCCCCAATTACAATCATAGAAATATATTTTCTTAAAAATAAAATGCATTGTAACGAGATATGTAGAAAATAAAATATTAACGAAGCCAATAAAAGAGTTTTATCTGAAATGCGCTGTCGATCGTGAGTGCTGTAAGATGGTGAGAAATATGACAATTTGACACAGTCTGGTGGCTTCACGTGAGATGAGTACACGATTGCCTGTTTTTGCTACCGTTTTTCATAGTTCTTCTCTTCCATTTTGTAAAAAGAAATACCGTTCTGCTGAAGCCGACAATTATTCAACAATCCGAACAACGTTAATAGGCAATCATTTGTTATTAAATTTAAAAAAGACAGTAAATCGGTTTCACAACATATTTGTTCTTGTATGCAGTTCAAATGTTAAACAACAGCTATTATTCAGATGATACATCATTGTCCGACTCTGTGGTGGAGGGGTACAGAGCGTGTCTGTTGACGGCCAAGGAACCACGTTCGATCCTCGCCATAGGCAGTTGTGCATCTAGACCATTCAGAAAGCAATGACAAACTACAAAACGTATTTATATTGCCTTAAATAACTACAGCCCAAAAATGATGGGTTGATGACTACGTCCTGAATAGAATACACTACCAATTTATATCCTTACATGCAGTTCAAATGCTAAACAAATGCTAATCAATGAAGATTACATATTTTTCCCGAACGTTTCACAACATATTTGTTCCTTGTGTGTCAGGTGACGTATTCTCTCCAGAGCGGTGTCTTCCCAAATAACTCCCCTCAACTTCCTCTGTCTTAAGCCATGTCGCTTGAATTTTCCAACTACGTTTTCATATGTGTGTTCCTTGTATGTAGTTCAAAGCTTAAAATACAGATTCAATTCAGATGATATTGTTTCCGAAACTTTAGCTTCAGTGTGGATGTTCTCAAGTCCCCACATTTTAAAGCGACTTCACTCGCTGCAGCCAAATTGATGTTTAAACAATGTGAGGTATCTTGATTGACCCTTACCACCGTTACCAGAAAACATCAGCATGTTTGTCTGCCATAGAAGACATGGAATGTCATATGTAAACATCGTTTGTTGTGGATGACTTTTCTGATATATCGACAGAAACACTCTTGTGGTACATCCTATTACGTGTCAGTACGAAAGGCTACGTCTTTCTTTTTATTGGTTGACGACTAGTGAGTAGCCTTCCGTACTCTCGTAGTAACACGCGGTAGCGTAGATTGTTAACATGTTTCTGTCGATAGACAAACGAAAACTCATCACAACAGATGTTTCATATGACCTGCTAGGACTTTCATGCAGACGTGTTTAGCATAAGGTATACACAATGTTATATCCACATATTTTTTAAAATTCCCGACGGCAGACGTAGTGATGGTGTCATCAGCATTAACCGATGATTAATTAATGATTGAGTTAATGATGACTGATTAGTGATTGATTTAATGATGATTGATTAGTGATTGATTTAATGATGATTGATTAGTGATTAACTGGGGTTGGTTTAAAGTTTCGGCATAATTAATATTGGGAGGTCAATTTAGGTAAAAAAAATGGGGAGGGGGATAAAGATTGATTTTTAACGTTATCAATTTGCATCCCAAACACAGATTTTCAGCTAAAATGTAACATTGTACTTTGATCACGCACGCAAAGGAGTAAAAATAAGTTGTTCTACTTTAACACTATACAGGGAGCGGTGCTCATACCGTGACCTTCTTATCATCAAAAGAATCACAGCACGTCTCATTACGTCATCTTTTTTAGTGTTTCCGTGTATTTTCGTGTATTTCCGTATATTTCCGTGTATCAATTGTCTGCATTGGCTGGTGATACAGAGTAAATTCAGTGACCAACAAAATCACTGCAATAGTGGCATTCACCACGTAAGGAGGATTGTTCTGATTCTGCCAGTGAGTATTCTGTTCTATACTTTACATGGTAATACAATAGAATTTGACATAGAGTAAAATTATAGTAATACACACGATGTCGTTCTCGTTACTGAGATAACAGAAATGCATACTTTCATCTGGCGCAGAAGTAGGGCAAGTGTGGCACATACAAGCCGCCAACAGACAAAACGTGAACAGGAAAATGAAGTTCTGTTAAACACTTGGAACATACATAATAGCACACACAAATCGAAGTTTCGACCAAACATGTTTTTATCAGGAATACATTCACAACAATAAACGACGAGCAAGATTAACACTATTGACACTGACATGGCATAGCAAAATATCGATACATCTATATCGGCATAGATATTAAACATGATATGTTTCAATGACTCACACATGATATGCTTCAATGACTCACACATGTTATGTTTCAATGACTCACACATGATATGTTTCAATGACTCACACATGATATGTTTCAATGGCTCACACATGATATGTTTCAATGAGTCACACATGATATGTTTCAATGACTCACACATGTTATGTTTCAATGACTCACACATGATATGTTTCAATGACTCACACATGATATGTTTCAATGGCTCACACATGATATGTTTCAATGAGTCACACATGATATGTTTCAATGACTCACACATGATATGTTTCAATGACTCACACATGATATGTTTCAATAACTCACACATTATATGTTTCAATGACTCACACATGATATGTTTCAATGACGCACACATGATATGTTTCAATGTCTCACACATGATATGTTTCAATGACTCACACATGATATGTTTCAATGGCTCACACATGATATGTTTCAATGACTCACACATGATATGTTTCAATGACTCACACATGATATGTTTCAATGGCTCACACATGATATGTTTCAATGACTCACACATGATATGTTTCAATGACTCACACATGATATGTTTCAATGACTCTCACTTGATATCTTTCAATGACTCACACATGATATCTTTCAATGACTCACACATGATATGTTTCAATGACTCACACATGATATGTTTCAATGGCTCACACATGATATGTTTCAATGAGTCACACATGATATGTTTCAATGACTCACACATGATATGTTTCAATGACGCACACATGATATGTTTCAATGACTCACACATGATATGTTTCAATGACTCACACATTATATTTTTCAATGTCTCACACATGATATGTTTCAATGACCCACCCATGATATGTTTCAATGTCTCACACACGATATGTTTCAATGACTCACACATGATATTTTTAAATGACTCACACATGATATCTTTCAATGACTCACACATGATATGTTTCAATGACTCACACATGATATGTTTCAATGGCTCACACATGATATGTTTCAATGAGTCACACATGATATGTTTCAATGACTCACACATGATAATTTTCAATGACGCACACATGATATGTTTCAATGACTCACACATGATATGTTTCAATGACTCACACATTATATTTTTCAATGTCTCACACATGATATGTTTCAATGACCCACCCATGATATGTTTCAATGTCTCACACACGATATGTTTCAATGACTCACACATGATATGTTTCAATGACTCACACATGATATGTTTCAATGGCTCACACATGATATGTTTCAATGAGTCACACATGATATGTTTCAATGACTCTCACATGATATGTTTCAATGACGCACACATGATATGTTTCAATGACTCACACATGATAAGTTTCAATGACTCACACGTGATATCTTTCAATGACTCACACACGATATGTTTCAAATTTATTTTTAAATATAATAAATCAGTATTTCAGAACCTCATGTTAGTCACTATCTACGACGCAGATTAGGAAAGTATTCAATCTATATACAGTAGAAATCTGATTATCCGAATACAAATAAACCGAATCCAGAATTATCCAAATCGAATTTAGGTGAAATAATTTTAGAGCGTGAAAAAGTGAATACAAGAAAATTAACGAATGCAGTTTTATTTTAAAAATGAGAGGGGCTAAAAGAGTGGGAAAAATTGAAATCAAATTAATGCACAAAAAGAGATATAAAAACAATTCACAAGAAAATATATGAAGCAATAGGGAGACCACATTGGAAGAATTAAGCTAGTGCCTTGTCAATGATATAATTATGTGGACTAATCGGAGATCGTCCTTCAAAGGTGACGCACGTTGACTGAATGTGATTGGTTGTCGGCGCAAAGAATACACACAGTGGCCAGTGTAAATAACGGGGAAAAGTAGTATTGGAAGGATTGTGCCCTTTGAATGAGCAGGACTGTATAACTGATAAGGGACGCAACTCAAATCACATGCAGGAGATGTAGTCATGTAGGGAATGAATTCTTTAGACCTGGGGTTCTGAATGTGCGTCATATGGTACCCCACGTTGGCGACAGAATTGCAGAGGAGAAAACTAAATGGAAATTGGAGGTGGGACACCTTCCCACTCCCTCTAGAAATATCACTTTCTCCATTGATAATAAACACCTTAAACAGGTAAATGAGTTCACTTACTTAGGAAGCATTATATCGAGTGAGGGGAAAACCTGTAACGAGATACAAATTAGATGCAACAAAACATACGAGATCCTAGGACAGATAACACATATTTTCAAGATCACAAATGTAAACATAGACACTAAACTTACATTATACAAGACTAGTATTATCCATCACTATGCTACCAGTGCCAAACCTGGACAATGACAGCACAAGAAAAAAGGAAAAAATAGTGACAGAAGAAATGACATGTCTACTCGGAATACTCGGAGTGTCATTAATAGATAGAATTAGAAACGATAACATCAGACAGATAACCAAAACAATACCAGTATTGGAACACATCAAAATACAACAGATCAAGTGGTTTTCATACGCTTCCAGACTACCAACAGATAACAAACTACCATAAATGGCCATGACACAGACATAACGGCTACAAAGCCAGAGGCAGACCATGTAAAAAATTGTTCACAGAAATCAAAGAAGCCACAGAAACAACCTTACAAACAGCGCACAAGAAGGCCATCTCCAGAGAACTCTTCCACCTCTGACGCCGCAAGGCAAACAAGGGCCACAGATTATAGATAGATAGATTCTTGAGAAATATACACCAAAAAATCTGACAGATAACCAGAAACGTAGCGTCATCTTCCGTGAGGTGGTAGCGACTATTTTAAAAAGAATAGCAAATGTCCTTATTGTTGCTTAACTTTAAACATATTTGGTTGCAAACTGTTGGGGGGGGGTGCAAGTGGTGGGGTTTCACACGTTTCTTTTAACTGGATTCCCTATAATCAATGTCACGTTATGATATCCTAGTTATCATTGTCACGTTGTAAGATAATAAAACGCAGTGTCACGTGATGATATCCTAATACTCAGAATCAAGTTATGATATTCAAATACACTATGTCACGTTATGATATCCTACTACTCAATGTTACGTTATGATATCCCAATACTCATAATCAAGTTATATCCTAATAATCAGTGTCACGTTTATGATATCATAATAATCAATGTCACGTTACAATGTCCTAAATACTACGTTATGACTTACTAATACTCAATGTCACGATATGACTTTCGAACACTCGATGTCACGTTACTACTTACTAACACTAAATGTCACGTTATTACTTACTAACACTCTAATGTTACATTATGATGTCCTAATACTCAATGTCACGTTATGATATTATTATATTAAATGTCATGTTAGTATATCCTAACACATAACTTCACGTTGCGATCTCTTACTATTCAATGCCACGTTATGACATACTAACACTCGATGTAACTATATGATTTTATAATATTCAATGTCACGTCATTACTTGCTAACGTTCAATGCCGCGTGAAGATTTTCTAACACTCAATGCCACGTTACAACATCCTATGTCAAACACGGAAACTCCTACCATTTATCTACGTATTTGGAAACTACCAATATCTACAGTGGATGTTGTGAATGAGTAGATGGCATGTATACTGTGAATGTTTTTGATGATCTTGATATTGTGGATATTTTGAATATTGTGGATACTGTGAATATTGTGAATGTTGTTAATAATGTGGATATCGTGAATGATGTATATTGTGAATGTTGTCGATGATGTATATATTGTGGATATTGTGAATGTTGTCGATGATGTATATATTGTGGATATTGTGGATATTAATAATGATTTGGATATTGTGGATATAGTAAATATTGTTGATGATGTGGATTTTGTGAATGGTGTGAATGTTGTGAATGTTGTAAATATTGTGGAATTTGTAAATGTTCTAAATGGTGTGAATGTTGAGAAAATTGTGATTGTTATCAATTTTTTCAATGTTATCAATGTTTTCAATGTTATCCATGTTTTCAATGTTATCAATATTGCTGTTGTTCGAATGCTGTGGATATGAATATTGTGAATGTTGCTGTGAATTTAGTGAATTTTTTTTTTAAAAACGATGTGCATGCTGTAACAGTTACAGGAGATATGAAAAAAGGGATAATCCCTAAACATATAAGAGAAATTATATGAGAGAAATACAAATAAGAGAAACCCATTACGGAAATTTAAGAAATTCATTTCATTTGTAATAGCCTAATTTTCTTTTAATATTTTACACTGAAATATGCCTGCCCGTTTTCTTAGCTGTTTAGTGTCTTTGTTATTTCTACGGTTCCTAGGAAGACCAAGATAGTGCTACTTTGACATGGCCTGGCTCTGTTCCCAGGTGGATGATTGACAGGTATGAAAAGTTGAGAGGATTTACTAAATACTGTTTAGTACGGAAAAGAGAATCAATGAATCAATTAGGTCAGGATCTAGTATTCGTGATTCATCATCATCCACTTGGAGGCGTAGACTGAGGCCGTGGGTTAGTAGGACTGGGACATTCCGTCGTGTAAATTCTATATTATTTTGTAATGTGTCAACCAACATATTATTTTGTTATCCCAGTATTGACTTATGGTGATGCATTTTTGTTTTCTAAAATAAGGCATTACTTATGTAGTTCTAGAACTGATAATATAATTTACTTTATCTTAATATCACAATTAAATACAATCTATCTATCGTAGATCTATCTCTCTCTCCCTCTCTCTCTCTCTCTCTCTCTCTCTCGTAGCCTTATTAATTACAAATTACTTTTTTTTCTGTCAAAATAAGGTTTATTTAACCGCCTGTCTGTTGCCGAGGCCTGAAACGAGAGCAAGTAATAGCTAGAATGTCACGTGTCATACATGTTATAGCAATCAACAGAGGTAAAATATAGGAAGGTTTGAATTTATAATTTTTATCTATCGAAATAACGAACAATCAATATTAAACTCTCAGAGGACTGTATGTTAATATAAAGAGGTTTCCGATTGTCAAAACACCACTGCATTTAATTCGTACAGTTACATTTTATGTAGTAAAAGTCAGAAATGTCCCATCACATCACGCTAGGAGAATCAGATAATCTCCAGTGATGACCATGGTCCTAGCTGCCAGTGTGTACGTGGCACACCAGCTATGTATGAAAAGATAGCACATGAGCTGTGGTACAGAGAAACTCCGCGAAGGGCGTCACAATTAGCACGGAGAGCATAGAATCAGGCAAACACCTTTTTGTCATGCATAACTGTAGATCTCCATTGGATGAAGAGAAATGCAATATGAGCTGTCCTATCCATCACATGGTTCAGAACTAGGCGTATATGGGTGATAGTAATAATAATAATAATAATAATACCAATAACCCGTGATGGCCGTAGGGGTGCCACACTGGGGACATCAACACAAACAGCTATCCAAACAAATCTATCCTCAGACATTCCAGAAGTGTAAAAAAATCACGCACAGACCATCTGTGATGTTATCAAACAGAGTCTCTCTGAATTCATATAATCTTTCGACCCTCGACAGATCCTTGCAAAGTCATTTTAGAAAGCGAGTCGTGTTAAGTTACATGTCCATTCCGAACACGTTTACGCCTATTCTCACTGCTGCCATAAATGGTTTTTGATAACCTGCAAGTTTGTTTATTTTCTGCAGGACAAATAAATGTATCTGGTGTTTTGTATAGCTAATTCCCACCGAAGACGGATGTGTCGGGCTATTGGCGCAAATAAAACGTCGACACAACGTATTTCCATTCTCTGGACTACATCCTTCTTAATCTAGAATGGATCATGGTCATGCTATAAGAGAGATTTAGCAGAATTTTGAGAATGAACGCTGAAGAAGAAGAAGAATATAGCTAATTATTAACAAATGTCTCTATCATTTGTCTTGACAATCCTGAATATCCTATTTTCTGCATTGAGTGTCCAACTTTCACATCCGTATACAAGTATATATAATAATAGCGTTTAGAATAGATTGACCTGTGCTGTAATACTGATCTCACCTTTCCATATCATATCAAACCTTGCCGTGGTAGCCATCGTCATCTTGCCCCACCTTACTCTCATTTCCTGAGTTGAAGCCTCATCGCCACATATTTGGGACCTGAAATATTTGAAGGTTGTAACTTCTTCCAGTTTGTGACCGTTTAATAAGACATTGATTGGGATTTTTCTTGGTAACACAAGTCACCAATATTTTACTTTTATCAATGCTAACTTCACTATCATATTTTCAACTAACATCTTCCAACTTGTAGGAGAGGTCTTAATGTTCTTCTTCTTGATTCATGATTAGACACTGGCCTTACAGCACGTGGGGCATTCCCATAAGTGCTCCGCCCTCTTTTCCAGCAGTCATTCGACTCGATGGTGTTTCGAGTCTAATGCTGCCAAAAACAGACGTCGACATCAGGGCACAACTCTGGTCCTTGCGACAGGTTTCTTTGTTGTTCTGCCCACCCACGCCTTGCCCGCAACTAGTTCAAGCACAAAGTCGGCCTGTCGGAACAACATGGTAACTGTTATCGAAGGTTACGACTACGGGATTGTATAGATGACGTGCCATGAAGCTTCTATAAGAAGATAACCTCAATATAAAGACATGTCATCTACTAAGGTTTTCTGTTGCATGGTTGGTTTGTCTAGTGACCCATTGGTGAGACCCACAGATGCAACCGCATGCGCAAAAATCTTGTAGTTCAGATTCGGAACCAGCCAAGAATCGATATAATTGGCATGCTGAAAGTTACAAAGTAATCTATCTCCAATAGGCATGATGCACAGTTATATAGTAGCCTACATCCAATAGTTATTGATGTCTGGAGGTCTTGTAATGCCTCCTGCATTATATATTCAAGAGAAATGTTAAAAAGTACTAGGGAAAATATGCAACCCTGACACACTCCTATATCGTCTTAAAAATTTACTATTTTCATTATTTATGGAAAAATCAATGCTTGCATGTTTATACAGCGCTTCAAGAACCTCTATGATGTTTGTGTCGAAGAAATGTTGTTTCAGTATCTGCCACTGATCTGGGTGCCACACACGTTCAAATTCCTTTGGGAAATCAATGAAATTACAATACAAAACACATTGATGTTCTGTTTTTCTATAAATATTTGAGGTTTAAAAATTTGTTCTGTTGTACTTCTGTTTTTAAAAAACCGCTTGTGCATCTGCTAACAAATCCTCTGATTTTCGTGTATTCTTTTAAGAATGATCTTTAACATCACCTTGCTAGAATATGTGATTAAATTAATAGTTATATAATTCTTAAATTATGATTCAAAGAACGCTGATGTTGTAAGTGCCTTTCAATGAATACTTTGATGTTAAAAATTGTCAAGGCATCTGAAGATCATGACCCTAATTCTGCATGCTGCTGAAAGGTAAAATTGCAACAACACTTTAAAAATGCAACACCACTTCTAAAATGTAACAAACATTCTAAATTAAACACTTCTCAAATGCAATAACACTTTTTAAAATGCAACAACACTTTTTAAATACAACACTTCTCAAATACAAGCCACTAAGAGACTTCTCAAACCTATTGCACATTTCTAAAAGTTGGAGTCTTCTAGGTACAAAATAAAGATCTGAAGACAACATCCCATTATTCATATGAATAACATTTTAATAGTTTATAATTCCTTGGAACCGAAACAAAAACATACATTTCCAATTATTAACAAGGAGAATAACATTACTATTATTATTGTTATAGTAAGTGATTTAAGAAACAAAACACACCAAGAATATGTCTCAAACGTCATAAGAAATCGCAGATGGAAATACCTTCAAAACTAGATGAAAACAGAATAAACCAACAAGCCCTTACGTGGACACCTGAAGGTAAAAGAAAACGGGGAAATCATAAAGCAACCATAAAAAGCATCATACTTAAAGAAAGGGAAATATTAGGCTGCAAAACCATCCAAGAACTAAAACTGCTGGCAGCGGACCTCAACACATGAAGAGTTAAAATCTCTACCCTATGTACCGACTGCGACACGAAAGGAACATACTATAGTAAGTAGAAAAGAGAGACCAAGATTTACGTTGTATTTGAGATTAAATTGGATGTATTAAAATAAGAAGCGGGTAGTGGAACAATACGCTGCTTATCACATCGCAAAATCCAGCATGAGACTTGAGATAGAGGCAGTATAAGCGGTTTTGACTTGGCTGGTGAAGAAACCACCAATACTACAGTGATTGAATCATGCTTCCAGAATATGCAGAGCAAGATAGGAGAATGCATTATAAGAGAAGAGAGGGACATTCTTCTCAACAAAGCAGAAAGAATCACATTTGTCTACTGTCCTACGCATGTGGTTGTGTTTGTGGGTCTCACCAATGGCCCACTAGACATACCATCCATGCAACAGAGAACCTTAATTGATGACATGCCATTATATTGAGGTTATCTTCTTTTAGAAGCTTCATGGCATGTCATCTATACAGTTATGATTTTGTTTTGTTGTTGAAATGTTTTTCATGTTTGCCTGAATATATATGTATGCACCCTCTGTGGTTGGGAGGAAGCCAGAGATGTACTGTGCAGCACTGAGGATGAGGAAACTGACAGCACTGTTTTTTCCTATGGCTGAGGCCCATCATACAGGCACAGTGACTCAAGACGTGACAATCCTTTTGACTTGAACATTTGGTTGAATGCCGGGAGCAATAGAGAAGTTCGGCATAACCAGTAGTCAATTGGTGGTGGGGAATGAGCACAGTGAACCCTATCTTGGCTACGGTGGCTAGGAGCAGTGCATAGATTGAAACCTACCTTCCTGGAAGTGTGATAGTTATTCTCTGGCTCTGTCCCGGGGTGGGCCGAAAATCCACAGACTTCCTAGCAATATAATGCCATGTAATAGCATTAGGTCAAAGGGCATGAGCCCATGGTACGCTGGATCACCAACCAACCAACCATCTACTGTCCTACTCATGCGGGAGTCAGGGGCAGCGAAATAGCTGCCATTGTATTTTAAAGCTGTAGTGGATGGAAAAGTAATGAGAGGAGCTATGGCTGAATTACTTAGAGCAGTCATATATATAGTGTAGTCTAGCTGCGGCAGATCAACTCATTCATAATCGAGGGGTTTTGTAGATTATCTATCAGTAAGACCACAATCTGAAAAGAATATGTCACATGATGAGTCATGGATACAATACAAAATGATGAAGAGGATGTTGTCATGGATACACTATAAAATGATGAATGGGTTGTCGAGAAACAAAACAATGTACATGTTCAGAGAATGATACAGCTGAGAGTGACCAGGAACGAGGGGAGAAAATGTGGCCTTACTGGAAGGACCAGAAGAACCCACATCAACAACTGAATGGAACACATAGCTTATGCACTTTTAAACGACTGTCGGAATCGCAAGCAAAGTATTGATGTGAAGTACACCTTGTTCAGTGATGCTGGTTTCTAACTCAGAATATATGCAGGACATACACATTCAACTGTAGCTGGAAAGCATTATACCCCAACACAGAATAATCTTCAATAATTTATAGTCGAGAGGAAGAGAAAGTACAAGAGAATCAAATACTTCTTTAGAATAGTCCCGCGCCCAGATCCCAAACGGCGTCACTTATCTTGACTGATTCGACATTTATCCATGCTGTTTATTGGCCGACGAAACCAATATTACACAAAGTGACCAATGATTAGTCATATAAATCAATGTAACTAGAGTTGTTCGAGATTTTCTCTTTGCACTATTCTGGAGATGGAGTTCAATACAAATCAACAGAATGTAAAAACTATAGCACGTAATTGCATCATAAGTTTCTCTCACAAAAGGACTATCTTGATTGATTGGGCAGACACACTAATTAGTCTTAACAGAAACATTAATGGTAAATTTCTGATTTGATATAGAGTAGAATTAGACCAATCATTATGACCTAATTTCGTATGATTAAAATTTCACTTTAGACGCGAACAAATGGCAACGTTGGTTGCATATTCGTTCCAGGATTTGACGATAAATCACGGTTATCTAATGTAATGGTATTTTACGTACTATATTCAGTGACGTAGAATCAATATACGCCAACATGATGGGCGTCCCCTCCCATAATTAAACTACGTATAGGACAGACATTGCATCAGCAGGAAACACCCCCCTCCCCAGTTAACATCGGAGTCTTGTGTTGTTGATGGTATCTGCAACAAGCGCACACAATTGTCTAGCTATTTACTATAAACATTACATAACGGTAATGACAGGTACATTTTTTTTTTGAAATATCCTTTCTCGACGCAAAAAGCTATTACGTACGTATTCCTTCAGCACAGAAACGTTCATTTTCATTTGCTTCTTAAAACCTGAAATTTGATCTAGAAATGTCAATTGCATTGTACTTTCAGACGATGGCTTCAGACAAGTCATACGCTTAGAAATAATTTCTGAAGATCGTAGTTCTAAGAATTGATAATGGAAATTCCCTATCTGTACTGAACATTTTCACATAAAATAAGAACAGACACATGGAGCTGCATTACACGATTATACAAGGTATGATTCTTAAAAAAGTTAATATTTTATGTGAGACCATAAATACATGTATATGCTGGTGGAAAAGCTGGCTGGGTGCTACCTACCTACTAAGAAAAATGTCATTTGGAGTCCCCACTTTAACAATTCATGGTACTTCGACTATATTATTGCTAATTGAGGTGAGAAAGTTCGTAGAAGTTATCTGGAGGTAATTCTGATCTTTGAAATTGAATCATGGAATATCAGAATAATAGTGAAACATTATACAGACGCAGCAGAGATGTGGTGTTATAGAAGAATCTAAAGCACGCCATATGCATATCAAGTTTAATGGAATAATACAAATATCTTGACAGAAATTAATTCAAACAGAGAAATGCTCACTCGCATCTGATAGACAGACCAAATTTGGTCACATCATGAAGAAGAGACAAGATCGAAAACATTGTGACAACAGGCAAATAGGAGAGGTAGGGAAAGACCAAGAGAGAAGAGGCTTGGCAATATGGCAATGGCGCATGGAATAACATGGGTATCGGAATGACTGAAATCACACGAAGTAGAAGGCTGTGGAAAGACATGATAACCAACATCACACGGCAAAGACTATAAGAAGAAATGACATCACACGGCATGGACTATAAGAAGAAAAGACATCACACGATATGGACTATAAGAAGAAATGACATCACACGGCATGGACTATAAGAAGAAAAGACATCACACGATATGGACTATAAGAAGAAATGACATCACACGATATGGACTATAAGAAGAAATGACATCACACGATATGGACTATAAGAAGAAATGACATTATAGGGCATGGACTATAAGAAAAAGAAATTGTTATTTTACTATGTCTCGGTAACATATGTTCTCAAACAAACATTGTTAGGTTATCGGTTACAGTAATAAAAGTGTATTTTTCTAAACGTTATTTAGAGATAATGTGTGGATGCAACAAGTAGTCATTACAGCTTGTGATGTATCCAGTGTTCATCGGAGCGTGTGATGAAACAAGTGGTCAATAGAGCTTGTGATGTAACAGGTGGTCATCTTAGCTTGGGATGTAACAAGTGGTCATCTTAGCTTTTGATGTAACAAGTGGTCATTACAGCTTGTGATGTAACAAGTGATCATTATAACATGTGATGTAACAAGTGGTCATTATAGTCTTTGATGTAACATGTGGTCATCTTAGCTTGTGATGTAACAAGTGGCCATCATAATTTGTTATGCAACAATAGGTCATCAGAGCGTGTGATGTAACAGGAGGTCATCATCGCTTGGGATGTAACAAGTGGTCATCGGAGCTTGTGATGAACGAACAAGTACTGTGCTCAGCACAGCAAACCAGTATGTAGATTACTGTTTAATATGAGGGGGAGGAGTTGGGTTTTTAAATAGAGGCACCTCGGTATCAGATAGTTACTTTTCAAAGTAACATTTAGGGACCGTTATGTATCAAATTTAGGGACCGTTATGTATAAAATTTAGGGACCGTTATTTATAAAATTTAGGGACCGTTATTTATAAAATTTAGGGACCGTTATGTATAAAATTTAGGGACCGTTATGTATAAAATTTAGGCACCGTTATGTATAAAATTTACGGATCGTTATGTATAAAATTTAGGGACCGTTATGTATAAAATTTACGGATCGTTATGTATAAAATTTACGGATCGTTATGTATAAAATTTAGGGATCGTTATGTATAAAATTGCTTACGTGGGAGTTTCGTTAGGTTTTTTATTCGCCTATGGCCAAGTTCCTAGTATTAAAAATAATGTTGAATTTTTCAAAAATTGCCAAAGGAGGGGAAGGGGGGGGGGTGTTTGAATACTCCAAACTCTCTCCTTGGGTATCTAGGGGGATGTCAGCAATTGGATACTCATTAGGCGCAAGGAAGCTCATATAAGGGAGTTTTGAGATTCATTGGAAACAAAGGAAGTACACACATAAATAAACTTTTCGATCATAATTATTGTATTAAACAAAACAGCGCAGGATGAGCCGGGAAAGTAACTGCCTATGACAACAACACTATAATAGGGAAAAATGTACTTCAGAAGGGGATGCATAATAACAAGAAATACATATCTGGAGAGGTATAGTCGAAATACAGCGACACGAACAGACATTTAACAGAACACAACAGGATGTTTAGTTAGTTTAGATAGTTTGTTTAGATAGTTTAGATAGTTTGTTTCTTTCGTGCCGCAGGCGGCTCACAGGGCAGAGGTTTTGATTCTCCATGCATTGCGGTCTAGTGCCTGTACTTTCAGTTATTGTATGGACTTGCAACTCATTATTCCTCTTTCTTTAATTATGGTACTTTTTAGGGTAATTTGTGGGGTTTATTTTTTCCCCTCAGGTGTCCATATACATATGTCATACCTCAGGTGACCTTGCTAGTTTAGTCTATTTTCATTTAGTCTTTGAACGAGTCCCATGTATTTCCATCTTCGTTTTCTTATAACATTTGAAATATATTCTTGGTGTGTTTATTTCTGATGTCGATATTTGTGACGAACCGCTCCATTTTATGTTTAAAAATTTTCGCTGCAATTTGTTTTCAAATCTGTTAGTATCTGCTAGTATTTCAAATATGTTAACTATTAGTCAATTATCTGTATTGGTTTCCAGCGTTTACGTGATGCTCACAATTATTAATACTGTCTGTAAAGATTGATCTCGTATGATAATAAATTGACGTATACCAAGGACAGCTAAAACAACAAATCAAGAAGTGTTAAGATCAATAAGCGTCAAATTTGTCTGGCTCAGTAACAACATCCTAACAAGAGAGCTGTGGTTTTTTTGGGGGGTCATATAAAGAGACATAACAAAATGGAAATAGTAATAACTTAAGGCAGAGATAACGACAACAGGGGAAGAGGGCGCCCAAGACGACGATGGTGCAGTGATATATCAGTTTGCTTAAACATTTCTTAGCTCTGGCAGATCAACTCTCCTAGAATCGTGGAGAGTTCAGAGAATCCATAATGAGACCACGTTGTGTAACGAATATTTCACATGAGAAAGGAGATATAAATTGGGGGAAATTCCCGTTCTCAAATGTATGCGGAGTCGAATCAACGTCTTGTGTGCTGTGTGCTTCTCTCTTCCATTAGTCATCATCTTAGATAACGAATATTCCAGACAAACTATCAAAAAAATTATCCATCATCATCAAGTGATTAAGACAATAAGATGGAACATATATCTTGTAAAATGTTATTGACATTTGCTATAATCGCATATTTACACAATATAGACTCATTAATGTACGAATTCTGTCCCAAAATCCACAAAGAATCGAATCCGGGTAAGCTATTGTTTCCGCTGCTCTTGTCCCACTGAGCAAGAAAAGAGCCGTGTGCCACAAGCATTGCATGAGAATAGCCATATAGGCCTAACACCAGCAATGAATGTTATGTTCCTCCAGGGCCGTAGGCGGCGCATAGGGCAGAAACCATAGCTTTCCATTTCTGTCTTTGTGTTGCCAGGTCTTTCAATTCTTGCGTGTTGTTTAGGTTCATTGACATGCCTTCTCTATTAATGGTTCTTCGTAGAGTTTCTCTAGGTCTCCCTCTTCCTCTTATTCCAGGTGGCACCCAATATAGTGACTGCTGGGGAATTCTTAGGCTGTTCATTCGCAATGCGTGGGAATAGCCATATAACACCAGCATTGAATGGGAATAGCCACGAAAAACCAGCATTTAATGGGAATAGCCACGAAACACCAGCATTTAATGGGAATAGCCACGAAACACCAGCATTTAATGGGAATAACCAATTGATACCAGCATTGCATGAGAATAACCACGTGACACCAGCAATGGCATTTCCTCCGCAATAGCTTTTATCTCCTCCTGAGTCAGTAGTATTCAAACCAAAACCCGCACTACGCTTCCTTTCACTACACGATTTAACATTCCCGAGCAATCGCATTTCACATTTCGACAATGCCGCATTCATATCTTAAAGTTATATATGTCGTTCTACTGAAATTGTTACATCTTTCTAATATTCATGTCTTTGTTGATGCTGATGTAGTGTTGTTTTTGTGTGGTTATATTTATAAAACATAATTTTTATTCAAAAATGTCATCTCAGAACAAGTCTGTACATTTTATTTCTGTCTACACTTATTTAAAAATAAATCTTCAGTCATATCTCGAACCAGCAACATTTCTTAGGAAACAGCCTCTTACATTTGCAGAAAAGTATTTCAAAATCCAATCCAAACTTTCGTTATTTGCAAAAAATAATTGACAAATGTGTCTTCCAAATCTTCGTCCAGTTTAATCTATGTCGCTTTGAAATTACTGTTATTTTTTTCATTGTTGCTAGGTAACCGAAACGTTTACAAGTAAACATTTCAGTAGTCTAGCAACGACGATTATTTCTGTGACGGGTTAATGTCAAGTGAAAAGATGGAATACTAAATCATAAACGTGGAAAACGATGGAAGCGAAACACTCATGTAACTAGTAAACTGATAATTGCTACTTGTACTGGATTGCAACTTTGAAATATTTCTCTGATAATAACGCAGTCAACCAGCGAGAATTGTAAAGACCTTCCGGAAATACGAATATTTTCAAAGTACAAGAAAATAGCAAAATATTTTTCTGTATCAAGTCAATTACGTGAAGCTCTTTTTTCATGTCACGTTTCCAACATAGATATAATCGTGAACTTCGTTTTAACAATTCTGTGTGCAGTGTTACTTCGTTAGGCCACTCCGACTTTTGCTATGATTTTCATTGGCTATATAGTTATACTTTTATTTGTTAGCCAATTGTTAGAAATTAGCAAATTATCACAGCAATAGATGGGTTGGCCTTATGTAGTGAGGTATACAAATAAATCCAAGTAGGAAGAAAGAGGATAAACTAAACATTCTTGAGACTAACTGAAATTGAACTAGGTCCGTACTAACGGAACCGAATTGTCTTGTAATCGCATCTTTTGTTCTGGGATGCGGTTAGTCAAGTATGGAAAAAATTCGTATATTCGAGTTTTAAGTGATTCGGTGCCGTTAGAACGTATCGGGTTCAATTCCCGTTAGTCACAAGTAGCGACGTATAGTGCGTTAGCACTCTTGCTGGTTGTAACGATGGTCTAAATATATTACATACATGGACATGTTAAATATAGTACACGTAGCGGCAACTGTTGGCACATAGCAGCACCCTGCGTCAGGGATGAAAATGACTATTCGTGTACTAAGCCGTGGCAACTATCATGTATGGTGTCCAGTTCCCTTCCTTGCTGAGAGTACCTTTCCCAAATCATGCATCAGGCACCCATTTACAGGT
Source organism: Meghimatium bilineatum (assembly GCA_034231615.1). Classification (NCBI taxonomy): domain Eukaryota; kingdom Metazoa; phylum Mollusca; class Gastropoda; order Stylommatophora; family Philomycidae; genus Meghimatium; species Meghimatium bilineatum. The sequence goes on from CM067321.1 coordinate 66,980,130, forward strand.
AGGTCGACTGGAGGGGTTGTCGCATCAGGAGAGAAATCACAACTTGGGTTGGTTTCTTTTGTCCCGACGTGGTTTCCAACCTGGCACACTATAATCCAACTGTAATACGCACGAACACTATCAGATATTCTACCGGGCTTATTGTTGTAGCCGTAGAACTATTTTAAAGACACACAATTCGTAGAATCTTCTTTTCATTGTACTTGGGTTTTCAGATATTCACTCGGAACTTATCAGTAACGCGGTACTTTACATGCATAGAATACTTCTCATATCGTGTAAGTTCGTAGTTTCGAGCTAACACCGAAAAAAATGTACTTATAAAGATTATTCGTCCTAGAATTGAACCCGAGACCTCCGGAGCACGTCAAATGGATTTATCACTACGCCAACGAGAACATCAACGGCTTATTATAAAAATAAAATTCGCATGTTCAGGGATGTCCTTATCGTCATCAATCTTGTGGCAATTCTTGATTCCCATCTCCTGTCAACAACTTACGAGAATGCAGGGATGCTCTGCTTGAATTAACACATTAACATACTCCATTAAAAAATTGTTCTGGAAAAGTACGACACAAAACATGTATATGTGTTTCATCATCTGTTGGTTTACTATTACAAAAAACACACTCTAAATTAAATTTGATGAACGCAATTAAATGATACAAGTAGGTTATAATAGTGTTCTGTTTGTGTTAACTGCTCAGCACGTTTCTTGTCTTGTTTGTGTTAACTGCCCAGCACGTTTCTTGTCTTGTATGTGTTAACTGCCCAGTAAGTTTCTCGTCTTGTTTGTGTTAACTGCCCAGCACGTTTCTCGTCTTGTTTGTGTTAACTGCCAAGTAAGTTTCTCGTCTTGTTTGTGTTAACTGCCCAGCACGTTTCTCGTCTTGTTTGTGTTAACTGCCCAGTAAGTTTCTCGTCTTATTTGTGTTAACTGCCCAGCACGTTTCTTGTCTTGTTTGTATTAACTGCCCAGCACGTTTCTTGTCTTGTTTGTGATATTATTAATCCCATATCTAAACTATTCAGTCTCCTTCTAAATCATATTTAAGGATACCACTATCTATTCTCATTTCCCTTTCCAGTGCCCTCCCTCGCCAGACTCCCACAAAGTATTTTCAGGACTTAAAGTCACCTAGATTATACTTCCTCCCGTTATTCTCTAGTCAAAACTCCCACCCTTTCTTCTCATATCTTTTGATGCGTCTGATGACTTCCACTTTTTCCATCCACTTATACAATGAATGTTCACTACAGAAGACGTCTAGCATAATGAATGTCCCGTAGCAATAATTTCACGTACGGTACTTTAGATCTATCCATCACCATGAAATCGCACAATGATAAAAGCCAACACGACCGGATATAACCAATATAGACTACGATATTAGGTTGATAGTCTCGAGCCTCGACGAGTGGCATTAATTCCCATTAATAAACAAATTAATAAACAAACATATTTTGTTTTCAGAATTGCTACGGGCTATCAAGAATTTACTTGTAAATTTTTTTATAGTTCAGAATTGGTACTGGGTTTACTAGTTAAATGGTTTATTTCAGAATTGCTACGAGCTATCAAGGGCTTACTAGTTACAATATGTATTTCAGAATTGTCAAGAGTTTACTAGTTAAATGTTTTATTTAAGAATTGCTACGGACTATCAAAGGTTTACTAGTTGACTATCTTGTGTATGTTGTTATATGTTGGCTATATCAAGTCGTGTTGGCTTTTATCTTTGTGTGATTTCATGGTGTTGGATAGAACTAAAGTACCATGCATGCAATCATTGCTAAAGGACATTATGGTTTATTTCACAATTACTACGGACTATCAAGGGTTTACTAAATTAAAATAATTTATTTCAGAATTGCTACGTGATGTCAGGGGTTTTCTAGTAATATTTTTTTCAGAATTGCTACGGCTATGAAGGATTTACTATAGTCCGTTCAGAATCGTTTGCCGAGATGTTATGATTTATAATTCAAAAAGTTCTTTATGATTTCACATGAATTTTGGCATACGTTGTTAAAATGTCCATGTCGCGAAAACATATGTGTTACTTGATGTCTAGCTGTAACGGTTATTTGAAAGCGGCGAATTCTTTTGATGTTTGCCCATGTAAATATTATTTCGACCATAAACAAAATATTTTACAGTAATCTAGTGCAATGATGACCCATAGGCGTGTCCACAAAATTTTACATGGTGGCAGGTGTAAAAAAAATTTAAAATATATCTTTTGTTCGTAGAGTCAATTTGATATTGTTCCATGCTCTTGGTGTGAGTTTCACAAATGTTGTCGCTGCCTTTGAAATAAGTACATATATTTCTTCATGTAAGGAAATTTTGTCTGTAATAGTTGATCCAAGATATCTGAACTTCTGTATTGAATCAAGCGGGCAAATTTTTATAAGTAATGGTTGATGGTTTGCTTATAACATTTTTTTGAATTGCTTGGGTGGTATTGAGCAATGAAATGTTTTACAAATCAACTTGTAAATTTTGTAAATCAAACTTTTTTTAGTGTAGACTTAATCAGAGTAATGATCATTCATAATCAGACGAGTCAAATAGGTCGATTACTGTTTTCGGCTGAACAAACAACAAACCTTCCTTTTTCCAATATTCCTCTTCTTGGCGTAACACATGATCCTCACATTTCACCCAGTAGTCTTTATGTATATTTGATAGAGCCTGATTTGTAAGAGTCTCAATATCACATAATTTGAAAGTTGTATTTGTAGATGCTACGTGTCCTTTAACTTTTGCCCAAATTAGCTCTATAGGATTTAAGTGTGCATGATATGGAGGTAGTCTCAAACATCTATGACCATGTTCTTCAATTAACTTGTCTATTTTAAATATCTTTGTTCGTTGTGTCTGTTTTACAAGGTTAAGCAATTCGGGTTTCAAGTACCTGTCGGTAAATGGTATGTGTTCTTTTATGAGCCACGTTTTGATTGCATCTTTTGTACTTGATGATGTTGGGATTCTATCTTCTACGTTCACTACGTTATGGTATGAAGCATTGTCCATTATCAGACAAGAAGGTCTATCTAATATTGGAAGAATACTTTTTTCGATCCAGTCTTCGAATATGTGCCCATTCATTTCGGAGTGGTAGTCTCTATTGTCAATGGATTTTGAAATGAAAATTAGATGAGCATTCTGCAACAACCCATTATGTCTGCTACCTGCATGTGCAACTATCAAACGTTGCCCTTTACTACTTGGTACTGATCTTTTAATACTTCCATCTGCTAACTGCCATTCCTTTTCATTTGTATGATGAGCGTTGATCCAAGTTTCATCTAAATACACAATATCATAACCATTCTCGCGCATTCCCTTCACGTAAATACTTGCTTCTAAGAGCTACCAGATGTGGCTTTTCACAAATAATGTTTTTTCCACCAGCATACTTTCTAAAGGTGAAGCCTGCATTTCTTACAGTTTTCCATAATAAAGTTTTTGATATTTCAATGTCGTTATTAGTTTTCAGCCAAATCTTCAACTTTCTAAGTGTCACTTCTTCGTTTTTATCAAACATTCTACATATTTCTCTTTTTACTAGGTCCTTATCGAAACTGTCTATCTTTTCTTTCCTTCCTTGCTTTCGTGAATTTGTTGGCAATAAATATCCGCTTGCTTCCACTATTCGATCAAATGAACGTTTACACAAACCTAAAATATGCATTGTTCTCTTCTCAGGATTTGATAAAGAACACTAAAGATGTCCCTTTTTACGCTCTCTGCAGAAGTATTGATAAATCTTTATAGCAATGTTATGCTCAGTAAAATATTTCGCTTTCAGATTCATTCTCACATAGACTTGCAGAAGGTAATATGCTTAGTGCCGCCTACATTCTGTAAATATTGAGACGTGCCTCTGACTTGTGACTTGAAATCGAGTCAATATCCGTTTTTGATTTCACATAATTCTAAGTTCAGGAAAAATAATATTTGGTGCTAAACGGGAATTTCCATATGTAACATTGCTTTATACAAATGTACAGTGGAAACAACTACTTTTAGAACGGTGCACATTCTACCGTGAGGGTCATGCCTTTATATTTAATAATCAGCTGTGAGATGTAAGCATCTACATAATCCAGCGATTGTTTATAATTTAGATTAACTTTTTTTTAATATAGGTTAAATAAGGTATCTTTGATACTGGATCACATTTCTTTGATAAAAAAATATTTCTATAGCGACATTATTATTCTAAACCTAACTTCAAATGATCAATCCAAATGAACAATACGTTTTTGATAAAAATAATTTAACATCTCGGCAAACGATTCTGAACGGACTATAGTTAACTATTTATTTCAGAATTTCTTGGGGCTATCAAGATTTTCTAGTTAACGTATTTATTTCACAATTGCTACATGTTATCAGGGGTTTCCTAGATTAACTGTGGATTTCATAATTGCTACGGGCTGTCAAGCTTCTACTAGTTAAATGTTTATGTTTCAGGATTGCTACATAATATTAGGATTTACTAGTTAGTATTTATTTCAGAAATGCTACAGGCTATCAAGGCTGTACTAGATAAATAATTTAATTCAGAATTGATACGGGCTATCAAGAGTTTACTAGTTAAATGGTTTATGTCAGAGTTGCTGCAGGCTATCAAGGATTTACTAGTTAAAGTATTTAAGAATAGCTACGGAATGTCAGGGGTTTTCTAGTTAAAATATGTATTTCAATATTGCTACGTGCTATCAGGAGTTTACTAGTTAAATGGTTTATTTCAAATTTGCTATTGGCTGCCAGGGTTTTACTAATTAGAAGATTTAGGTGAGAATTGCTACAAGCTATCAATGGTTTACTTGATAAAGGTTTTATTTCAATATCATCACTACTCGTGGTTAGTCCTCCTGAAATGTTATGTTTTGCTTAAAATTACTTTTGTTTCGCTAAATATGTATGCCCACTAAATAGAAAAGCACACAAAGTAATTCGCTAAAACATTTGCTGCTGTTCAGCGTCAGCGGTAGAAGAGTTTTCTGCTGATTTCGATAGTGGGTGTTGAGTATATTTGGTATCTGTCGCCTCGTTTATTTCGGTGGTCCATCGTTCTCGTAGTCAGCCTCTAGGTTTGCCTTCACTCTATCTGTGTAGCATAGCTTGCTGTGGTATGCTGTCGGATGGTAATCTGTTGATGTATGCAAAATATTTGAATTGTTGTTTATCACTATATTCCAAGATTTGGATGGTATCATTTCTCACTCTGACACTTAGCAATTTTCCTAGGATTCTGCGTAAGCATGCCATTTCAGCTGTCACAAGTTTACGTTCGTCTTGTACTGTCGTTGTCCATGTTTGGCGTTAGCACAGTGTTGGCATAATAATCGTATTGAATATTGTTATTTTGATGTTTAAATCTATATTTTTGTTTCTAAAGATTGGTGTCACTTGCCATAGGGCTTTGTATGATTAACTACATCATTGTGTATTTCTTTGTTGCATTTTCCGTCTGTTGTTATATTGCTTCCTAAGTACGTGAATTTTGTCTCTTGTTTAAGTATATTGTTTCCAATATATATATATATATATATATATATATATATATATATATATATATATATATATATATATATATATATATATATATATATATATATATATATATATATATATATATATATATTAGTGTTTCTTTCTGTATATTTATCTTCATGTTAAAGGTTTGGCATGTGTGATGTAGCATGTCTACTTTTTTTGTAGTTGCTCTTCTGATGATTCTACTACTGCTTCGCCTGCAAATAGCAATTCGTTTAATTTATTCTTCAGATAACCTAATACCTAAAGCTATTATAATATTTTCCTGAAATGTCTCATTTTTCAAACGTCTGTTCTAGTACTGAAGTTGCATCCTTCACGTATTAATTAATTTGTACCAAGCTGCTAAAAAATGAACAATTTTTCTTAAATTGTTCTATTCAATTTCAACATCGCTATTGAAGTGTCTTGTTACTAGAATAATCATTCTTCTTCTTCTGCGTTCAACATCTGTGTTCATGCTATATTATCAAGCCTGTCGTCAAGACCAAGTTCACTGTCTTCTCCAGGTCAGAGCGGCTGCCCCATAGCTTTTGCCACAGGTATGTATCCTTTGGCCAGGTCTGCTGTCTCTGCTCTTTGTATGTTGTGCAGTCCTGAAGTATGTGTTCCGGGACTGGTTTCCGGGTCCGCATGGACATTCATCTGTGTATGAGATCCTCAATCGGTAAAGGTGACCCAACAGTCTGCAGTGGCCTGTTCTAAGGCGAAATATTGTGGTCTGTTGATATCTTTGGAGGAGATGTATTTCATCATGTTTGTATTCCCCTTTCATTTGTTTCTTCCACTTTGCTGTGCATGTGTTGTGGATTATTTATTTTTGCTTCTCCGTAAGACAGTGGGTGTCTGTGTTGCTCCATTTCACTTCCTGCTTTTGACAGAGCATCCGTTTTCTCATTTCCCATGATTCCACAGTGTGATGGTATCCACTGAAGGGCAATAGCTGTTGATTTTTGGATCTGTCTTAGCTCATGTCTGATGTTGTGAAGAAGGCTTTTGTTTCTGTTGCTCTGGATTGATTCCAGTAGGGATCTGCAATCTGTGAATATGGCTATCTTCTTTGGTCTTGGCAGTCCTGATTCGGTGAAGGCCTTCAGTGCTTGATGGAGTGCAACTGCTTCTGCTCTAAAGTTATAGGAGTATTTCCCGGTTTGAAAAGCTTTTGATATTGTCTTCCCATCTTTGAGTCTTATAAAAATTCCACCTCCTCCATTCCTAACTGCTCTTCTGCCGATCCATCTGTGTAGACATGTGTACATTCCTTGGGATTGTATTTTATTTCTATCATCTCCAGTGCCAATGCTTTTAGTTGAGGTGGAGTTTGGTATTCCTTATTAATTATTCCAGGAACCTGTGTTATTATGGAGACATTTTGGTGAATAATGCCTGTCTCTTCAAAGTCCGTTACTGTTTCAATTTTATTTGGGAGGTTTGTGAGGATTTCTTTATGTTGTTCATGGAGATCATTGAAGATGTGACAGAAGCTGGTTCTCTTCAACCTGCTTGTGGTTGATCTAGAGATTTGCGCATACATCGGATGGTTTGGCATGCGCTTAATTTTTTTTCCTTTTGAGCAAGCACTCTTTCTTCTCTTCTGTCATTTAGTGGGCGGATGTTTGCATGTTTTTTCCATTGCATGGGTTGGAGTGGTTTTCATCCCTCCTGAGATAAGTCTAAGTCCTGTATTTTGTACTTCAGATAGGCGATCAGTATTTATTTTTGATGCCGATGCCCAGGCTGTCATTCCATATTCTACTGCAGGTCTGACTGTACCCATGTACACTTTTCGAACAATATTTCCATTTGCTCCCAACTTGTGCCTGCAAGTGTCTTCCTCAAGGATAGCCTTCTGGTTTCCTTTGCGCTCAGTGGTTATTAGGAGAATAATCATTGTTTCATTACATCTGCGGGAAAAGACAATATGTATGTATAATCAATATTGTAATTTGTCATGAAATTTATTCATTCAAGTTTCGTTTAATTTATCCTTCAGATAACTTAATACACAAAGCTATTATACTATTTTCCTGAAATGCCTCATTTTTCAAACGTCTGTTCTAGTACCACAGTTACAGCTTTCACTTATTTTATTCTTTTTTATAACGTTTCTTATTTTCACTGAAGAGAGAATAATTGAATATTGTAACATTGTTATATCGATTCTGTGAATTTTCTAAATACATCGTTCTAAAAGTTGGTCATACGGTCACAAGGTGCACAGTGTTGTACAGGGGAGTTGGAAGCGAATAAAAACCAAAAACATGAGTGGCATCACAGTAGTATTGATGTCAAATTTTGTCATTCCCCCCTACCACTTGTCAGTAACTGTCAACCTTTTCAAACATTCAGTCAGTCAGTCAGTTCTCCTTTTTCCAAGTTTGGCACATAGGACGAATGTTTCTCCCTGCCTGTCGGTCAGTTGTCAAGGATTGCAGATCTTATGCATTTATACCTGTTGATTTTAATTCATTCATAAATGTTCTTCTCCTCATTTTTTTTGCTCTTCCCTGTTTTATTTTTCCGTCTGGTGTCCACATGAAGGCTTATCGTGGAATTCTGTCTTCCTTCCTTCTAAATGTATGGCCGATGTCACACATTCCCCTTCCCTAATTTTTGACTTAATTATAAACTTGCTTCAGAATGGCCTCAGCTACTTTGATATCGCACTCAAGAGGACTGAGCATAATTGTGTTTGTTATTACCATTATTATTGTACTTTTCTTCCATCCATATATATATAAAACCCAATATAGGAGCCGTGTGATCAAACATGTCAGCTCTATCATTGCCAAGAATGACATCGTGTACATCACGGTAGATCGTATCGTCAACGGCTCAAGATATTGTAACTGTCTACGTTCAAAAGTCTCTGTCTGTACATTGCAAAACTTCGTTAAATCAGTTAAACGTTTTGAGAAAATATCATGATCTATAAAAAAAAAGATAAATATTGAAATCTATAACTGAGCTACATAATCTTAAATGAAACAATGCATTATTTAAGCTCTGTAACGAAATCCAAATACATCTCAACAACTCTGGAGATGTAATAAAAATAAGGATTGGACGTTTATATTAACAGCACATAAATCGCACTGAATTATAGATGGGATGATGTAGATTACGTAATATGTGTAGACGAAGACATCGATATAAATTGTGTGAGACCATTCTGTTATCTTCAAATATTTTCATCTCGAAAAGAAACTTGTCATAAATGTAGGACTTTTGTTGTCACAAATGTAGGAATTTTGTTGTCACAAATGTAGGAATTTTGTTGTCACAAATGTAGGAATTTTGTTGTCACAAATGGAGGAATTTTGTTGTCAGAAATGGAGTCATTTTGTTGTCACAGATAGAGGAATTTTGTTGTCATAAATGGATGAATTTTGTTGTCACAGATAGAGGCATTTTGTTGTCATAAATGGAGGAATTTTGTTGTCACATATGGAGGCATTTTGTTGTCACAGATAGAGGCATTTTGTTGTCATAAATGGAGGAATTTTGTTGTCACAAATGGAGGCATTTTCTTGTCACAAATAGAGGCATTTTGTTGTCATAAATGGAGGAATTTTGTTGTAACAAATTGAGGCATTTTGTTGTCATAAATGGAGGAATTTTGTTGTCACAAATAGAGGCATTTTGTTGTCATAAATGGAGGAATTTTGTTGTCACAAATAGAGGCATTTTGTTTTCATAAATGGAGGAATTTTGTTTTCACAAATAGAGAAATTTTGTTGTCACAAATGGAAGAATTTTGTTGATTAGAATTATGTTCTCTTCGTCATCTGCTGGAAGACACAGAGAAACGTATTGGTTTGCCCAGAGTGTGTAAGTTCATTTCATAAAACTAAAGCTGATTAGAAACAAGCATTATAACTCATGTAACATCCCCATGAATCATGTCACATGAAACATCCCCATGAATCATGTCACATTTGTAACATTCTCATGAATCATGTCACATGAAACATCCCCATGAATCATGTCACATTTGTAACATCCCCATGTTTGGAGCAATCTCTTCCAAGCGAATGTGACTAAACATTTCCAGTAGGTTGTTAGTGTTGTGATCTTCAGATCTTTCCAGAGAGGACCAACTATTCCCCTTACCACTGGACATTCTATGTATATGTATGATCACCTCCAGTATCGCCTTCTTCACTGTAGTAAATCAAAAAACTACCTTTGTTAGGTCTGCCACATATCATCGCCTTACTGTGCCATCCACCAGTGCACTAAATGCCAATGAGTGTTCTCGTATGCTGTCTCTTACCCTGCATGGAAAGAGATATCCATGTAATCCTTAGATCCAAGTTCACTAATGTCACCCAATCTTTTTTTTAAATAGGCACTTACCTAATGAAGAACACTGAGTAATACAGTATCACTGTATGAGCTGGTATCTCATTTGCCAATCACATTAGTTCTGCATTCATCGCGTCTATTTCATTTTTGCTTGCTCGATGATTTAGTGAATTATTCTTAAATACCTACCATATATATGATCATCTTTATAGCAGGAATACCTGCTCAAAGTAACATTGCAACATTATATATTGTTCATTACAGACACTTTTTGTATAAACAAACCGTGCGTTCGATTTTAATTCACTAAGCATCAGTGCAAGGGGTAGACCAAAAGAAACACTCAGAAGAACACTACTTAGAGAAAGGAAAACAACCGACATTCATACTATTCAAGAACTGCACAGAATAGCTTTGAACAGACATAATTGGAGAGATCTGACCTCTGCCCTATGCGCTAACTTCAGCGCACAAGGAAAATGAATGAATGAATGAAAGCATCAGTATAGAAAAGGTGTCTATAGGTTTCCATCAGGTTAGTCAAGATATCCTAGATTCTAGACTACAGCTAAGATCTTAGAGAATATAGTCAAGATCTCCTAGACAATATTCAAGATCTCCTAATCTATAATCAAGATATCCTAGATTCTAGACTACAGCTAAGATCTTAGAGAATATAGTCAAGATCTCCTAGACAATATTCAAGATCTCCTAATCTATAATCAAGATATCATAGACTATATTTAAAAAAATCATATACTATGCCATGACCTCCTAGACTATAGTTAAGATCTCCTAGAATATAGTCACGATCTTAAATAGTCAAGATCTCCTAGGTTACAGCAAAGATCTTCAATAGTCAAGATCTCCTAGGTTACAGCAAAGATCTTCAATACTAGTCAAGATCTCCTAGGTTACAGCAAAGATCTTCAATACTGGTCAAGATCTCCTAGGTTACAGCAAAGATCTTCAATAGTCAAGATCTCCTAGGTTACAGCAAAGATCTTCAATACTAGTCAAGATCTCCTAGGTTACAGCAAAGATCTTCAATACTGGTCAAGATCTCCTAGGTTACAGCAAAGATCTTCAATACTAGTCAAGATCTCCTAGGTTACAGCAAAGATCTTCAATACTGGTCAAGATCTCCTAGGTTACAGCAAAGATCTTCAATAGTCAAGATCTCCTAGGTTACAGCAAAGATCTTCAATACTAGTCAAGATCTCCTAGGTTACAGCAAAGATCTTCAATACTGGTCAAGATCTCCTAGGTTACAGCAAAGATCTTCAATACTAGTCAAGATCTCCTAGGTTACAGCAAAGATCTTCAATACTAGTCAAGATCTCCTAGGTTACAGCAAAGATCTTCAATAGTCAAGATCTCCTAGGTTACAGCAAAGATCTTCAATACTAGTCAAGATCTCCTAGGTTACAGCAACGATCTTCAATACTAGTCAAGATCTCCAAGACTATGGTCATGATCGTCAAGATTATAAGTTACCAACTTATTTTAAAGTTCAAACCCACTTGATAAAGAGACCGTTCACAAATTACAATTTGATGGGAGGGCAGGGGGTCTGAAAAGTTTGAGTTATTGACATTGGAGAATTGCGTTTAAAACAAAAGATGACATCAATGAGGCTGTTTCTTATACGCCAATTAAATTGTTCGTTTTTTAAAACTATTTTATAAAAATATGAAAATGTATTCACATTTTTTTTGGAAGGAGGGTAATATAATTAGTTAATTGAGCACTGGGAAAGGTGGGGTTCCAATAGTTATTTATACGTTGTTTAATTTGGGGGGGGGGGGTGGTGGTGGAAGATTTCCAAGCTTGATCAGAACTTTCGTCAAATACTCCTGGCAAATGAATGTCCTTTTGGAATAATTTATTCATTCATTCATTCATTTTCCTTTTATCGCTGAAGTTAGTGCATACGGTAGAGGTCAGATCTCTCCAATTCTGTCTGTTAAAAACTATTCTGTGCAGTTCTTGAATAGTATTTGGAATAATTGCACGCTCTATAATCTAATTTAGTCCCCATACCATAGGGTTACGTAAAGATAAAAGCCAACACTGCCTGATGTAAACAAAATAGATTACGGTCTTCGGTTAAAATATTCGTGCCACGGTAAATGAATGCATTAACCACTTATTAAACAAACGGCGTGTATACACTAGAAAAACCCAATATAAATCTAGGAACATTTTTTATTGTTTGGGCATCATGAGAAGAGGAAATATGCAACACATTGCGACAACAGGCAAGTTCAAAGGCAAGAGAGTAAAGTAAGACCAAGAAAGAAAATGCTTGAAAACTTCGCATTGTGGCGCAGGAAAACATTTATATCAGAAATTATTAACAGAACAATAAACAGACTGCTTTGGAAAGACATAATAACCTACGTCACACGTCATGGACAATAAGAATTGTTATTGTTACAGATAATTTTATAGTATATATTTTCTGTGTAAAATTATGATATTGCTAAATGATTTAAAAAATCAAAAATAAATGATCATTTTCATCAATATATAATATTGATATAATACTGTAAAATCAATATTATTTAGTTTACTATTTTGGCTAGCAACAACTCAGAATAACACTTCACCACCAAATTTGTAGTGGTATCACATGTGAACTTGTGCTACATAACATATCCTTCAAATATTCTAAGTATTTTTAAATTTAATGAACATTTCTTAACTAGCATACCCCTCCCTTATGGGTCTTTAGTTTCCATGTTTGAAGGATTTTCCCTCGATGAGATCAACACGGAATAAATAGAAAATTGGAGAAAAATAAACCAAATTGCAACTTTAAGAAAATCTCCACATTGCTATTATATTATGTTCTTGTATATTTTATGCAAACGTAAAAAGGATAATATAATACATCAAATAATGACATTTTGTCTAAAAATAATTTACAAAAACAGTAAAAAACATTTACATAAAGAGAATGCACTTTAGAATATATAATATGCAAGGAATTATCGGTAATAAGGGTTTCTTTCAAAATTTTACTTTGTAATATGCAATGATGCATACAGAAATAGGAATGGAGCAGATAAACAAATACATACGTGGAAGAAATCATATGAAAAAAGTAATGATACAGAACAGAAAACAAGAAGGAAAGAAACATAAAATCGGTGATGCTGCTGAAACGAGATGGAATAACTCGTATAAAAACAGCAAAACGCAGAAACAAAAAGCAGATGTAAAAAACCAATGAAAATTGTAATGATACATAATAACAAACAAGATGAAGGGAAACATAAGGCAAGTCAAAGTTGTAGTTGGCAGCTTTCCGTCTTTCCAGATGATTGTATTATTGTTGTACTATAAGAAATATAATCTAAGATTCATGGCGATGATGGATCTGACTCACGGGAATAATCTGAACTGTAAATTTGACTTCCACTGTTTGTAAAAGTAATCATAAGGTCTATCATGTGCTTTTGTATGACTTTTTAGATGGGCAACTCCTGAACTATCTACTATTACATTGTCCTTTTTTCTTTATACCATTTATGATCTTCTCCCCTCCTGCATTACGATCCATGATATACTCACTAATAATGTATATGTATCTTATGTGTCCATTCCTGACATCATCATCATCAAGTGCCGTCTCCGCAACGAAGGTTGGCTGCAACGCATCTACAACATCTCCTGTCTCTTGTCTTGGTGGTGCACTCTGCTAGACTGTAACCTGTCCATCGTGTATTGTTACTCTCCCACTTGTATCTCTGCCTACCTCTTGCTCGCTTCCCTTTGACTTTACCCTCAAGTAATGTCTTCAATGGGGTGTCATGTCTTTTAATGTGTCCACAGTATTTTATTTGCCTGATCTTTATTTCTCTTAGTAGTTCTTTCTTCGTATTAAGTGTCTTTAACACCTCTTTATTTGTTTTCTTCTCTTTCAATGATGTTCTCCCTATTCTTCTATATACCCACATCTCAAAGGCATCAATTTTGTCTTCTAATTGTTTATTTAGTGTTCATGTTTCTGAGCCATACATTAATATGGAATAGATGTAGCATTTTATAATTCTCATTTTTAACGTGTTTGTAATTTGTTTAGATATTAATAATTTCCTCATGTCATTGAAGGTACTTTTAGCCATTCCTATTCTCCTTCTAACTTCTGTTTCACATCTGCCATCATTTGTGACTATGTGTCCAAGATATTGATACTGTTTTACTTGTTGTAGAAGTCATAAGCACATAAGTCATAAATTCCTGACATAAGCACTAGTAATATTTGAGTTTTTCCTTTTTTTTTCTTCCATGATATTCTGTAACATTTCGTCTTAAAAGGATCAACGCCTTTGAGCTGAAATGCTACAGAAAGATACTTAGAATATCATGGAAGGAAAAAAAAGAGACTCAAATATTACAAACACATTGAAGATTCCAGAGTGTTGGTTACTAAACACAATAGTAAAAAGAAAACTACACCACTTTGGTCCACTAAACAGACACAACTAAACAGACACAACTGTTTAGAAAGACAATTAATGGAAGGCAGATTACCTGGGAGGAGGAGGATAGGCAGACCAAGAAGACGATGTGCTGACGACAATAAAGATAACATGAATACATCGCCGGAAAATGCAAGCTACATCGCCCAAGACAGAGAAGGATTCAGTGAGTTCATTGGGAAGACAACGTCACATCTATTTATCTATGTCTCGATCCATGATGTACACTAGTAATGTCTATTTATGTATGTGGCGCGTCATTTGCAGAACACTGCCCTCACTGTCAATCTGTAAACCACATGCTATGTACAAGATAATAAACATCTTCCAATGTCATGTTCATGTCTTCGATAACTCGTGTCCATCGTGATCGTGTTCTCACTCTTGTTCTCTGACCTGAAACCTTCCCCTCAATTATTAGTCTTTCTGAAATATGGTGTTATTTTATATTTCTAAAATATGGCCTGATTTTATATTTCTAAACTATGGCCTTATTTATATTTCTAAAATATGGTGTTATTTTATATTTCTAAAATATGGTGTTATTTTATATTTCTAAAATATGGTGTTATTTTATATTTCTAAAATATTTAAACTTGAATATCTATCAGATAAATTGTAATAATCTCAGGTTCTGATTGATCTAGTTTGTACAGGGCCGTACAGTGTCATGATGCAGAGAGGCGGCGTACATAATACACAGGTCGCACCAACCAAAATACATTTCGAAGAAAACCAATTAAGGAGGCGGCCTTTCGAAGACTTGCATGATACTGAGAAAGTCTACCACACAGTCTAGAGTTTATGTAACATAATACTAATAGGAAGTAAAAAGTAAAGGAAAAGGTAGATCCCAATTCAGCAAATTATCGTTGGTGATGAAGATAACTCTACATGTACTTAGAAGAGGTAGCCAGTTCCCTTCCTTGCTGCGATCACATTCCCTGAATCATGTGACGTTTTTAATAGGACGAAGGTACATAAAATCAAGTTAAGCTAATGGAAAAGTGATCCCATGTCGTCTTTCCACCCAAGATGACATAATATAATAATCGTTTATGATGGTGAGAGAACCATGAAGATCTTAATACAGGGTGTTCTTTTATTGATATTGGATTCATATAAATTGAAGTAAAACGCAACGTCATTTTTACATCATGGTTCGATGTACATATAACTGTACTTCAGAATATCACTGCTATATGTAGATGTTTCAGTATTTGATCTCCTTCTAACTAAACCGCGGCGGAAATTTCCATCACATTTTTTTAATAGAGCTGTAATGAGAAAAACTACCCAAAATTAGACACACAATAGCAGTATATGTTGCATGCGGGGAATAGAAAAGTTTAAGCAGCAATATTTTCACAATTACGTAGTTATTAATTTGACACCCTATATAAAGTCCTGTGTACAGAAAGATAAACATAGCCTGGAAGCTAGACTTTGATTATGTCCATGCTTTCGTTAGTCGGCCTTGGCTGTTTTTGGATGAGACTCCAAGCATATAAAAAGTCACCAAATAAATCACAGAAATAATGAAAACAGTCACGAGTGAAGTCTTATTTATTTTCTGTACAGAGGTGTTCTACTTTCGACGGTCTCGATTGAATTTTTGGTTAAATACAGAAACCTGTGTAAAATAGTATGGAAATCCCATTACCGTTGTAGTTAAACCATTGCATTGTGACCAACTTGCAATTCATCCGTGACACACGACAAAAGAGGACGTTTGAGCAGAATTCCAAAAAAATCTTTTCACGTCATGTTTTCTATTATTCCACTTTCGTTTCCTAAATTAGAGTTTGTAGGCGCAACACAGTAACACATAGTGACCAACTTCTTCGTATTCATCTTCTTCGTTCATTCTCAAACTCCTGCAGATTAGCAGGATGTAGTCCGGAGAACGGAATGCGTTGTGTCATGGTTTACAGCAATGCTGCGATATCTGCGCCTTTCGGCCTGCCACATCCTACTTCAGAATTACTTTAGGTCACTGGCCCTAAAAGCGATGGGACAGCCAACTACATCACATAACCTCCTTAGCCGCCTTTTACGACATGCGTGGAAGATAAACAGTGTTGGTATTCTTTGCTCCCCTTTCGGGCCCCGGCAACACACGAGCGAACCAACGAAAACCACGACAATAATCGTAATCGTCACTAATGGAGGCTTCTTTGCTTCTGATTGTAGATCTTCTGTTGACGAGAACTATCAGGCAATCCCAAATGGTGACATCTTGTTTACAAGTGTAGATTTCAGATACCCCAGCGGAAGAAACGACAAAGGAAGGTTGAGTGTTCAGTTGGATATCCTATTACCCAACCCCTAGAATGTAACGTGACCCTGAAGCCATGCTGAAGTCGGATGTAACGGAACGAAAGACACATATAACGCAGCAATGATGTAAAACATGACACAAGACATTCCATGATCAGGACTACATTCTGAAAATCTGCAGGAGTTTGAGAAGGAACCAAGATGAAGAGACGAAAACAGCAACATGGCACTCCTTTCTATAGGCTATGCCCTGATAAAGATCTAGAAACACATTTCCGTTATCTGGGTTATACCCTGATGGAGATCTAAAAACACATCTCCATTATTTAGACTTTACCCTGATGGAGATCTAGGAACACATCTCCATTGTTTGGACTATACCCTGATTGAGATCTAAAAACACATCTCCATTATTTAGACTTTACCCTGATGGAGATCTAGGAACACATCTCCATTCTTTAGACTATATCCTGATTGAGATCTAGGAACATCTCCATTATTTGGACTATACCCTGATGGAGATCTAAAAACATATCTCCATTGTTTGGACTATACCCTGATGGAGATCTAGGAACGCATCTCCATTCTTTAGACTATACCCTGATGGAGATCTAAAAACACATCTCCATTGTTTGGACTATACCCTGATGGAGATCTAAAAACACATCTCCATTGTTTGGACTATACCCGATGGAGATCTAAAAACACATCTCCATTGTTTGGACTATATCCTGATGGAGATGTAGTATCATCATTGTACTTCTACCAAAAAGAACCAGCGGAAATGTCTTCTACTGCGCTCATTCTTACAAGCTAACACATGATGTCTCTTGTATTGTGACAATATTCCTACTAGATTTCCAGCAGGATTAAGTCCAGATTATGAAAATGCGTTGTGTCGCATTTATGTGCATCAATGGCCCGACACATCTGTGTGCGTCGGGGTGCGTGGACTTGAGAAAAAAACAATAAAAATATATTTTCCGTGGGTGATAAAATCTTAGAGCACTTAATGCTGTCATCGAACTTGCCACACTCGCAAATCCTTACTGTGCTACAGATTACATTTATATTTAGACCTGTATCACAATTTGGTTGAGTAAGTGTATTACATTAAGAGTCGTCTGGACAGAGATAGAGGCACATTAGTTTGAGTGGTGTGTGAACGGACGTTTACAGGATCGATTCCTAACGTTAGCATATTTACACACACATAATTTATGTGTAGAGAAAATAATGGTTGGCATGTTTCTTAATCTCTTGGGAAATTGTATATTATATATATATATATATATGGGTGCATGTGTGTGTGTGTGAGTGTGCATATAGGAATCGAGGAGGAAGAGTTTAGAGGAGGATGACGATGACATATTTTTGTTCCTCTGCGAGCAATTGTTAAACACCTAGTCCAATATTGGCCATGTATTAGAGCGGTTTGATTTATACCATCTTGTGTTGCTGATGCTACACATCAACTGATGACGCTTCGATACTGATACAACACAGAAAGTGTTGACGTGTATATATATATACCACAACACAACTTCTGCGATGAAATATTAAAACACCTAGACCAATATTGGTTATATATATATAACGTTTTGTTGTAGGTCATCTTGGGTTCCACACAAATTGTTTTGCAGAACCTCCTGTGCTCCTATTTGTCGTTGTTATTTGTAGCAGCGAAACTGGGACAATTATGTAGTATATGTTCTGGTGCCTGTAGAGGCTCCGCACCTGAGTAGTTATTTATTAAGGATTATTTATAAACAAACAAGTTCATAGTTTTTAAAAACTCAGATAAATAATAGAAGATTAGACGACAAAAATCAACGAAACTGATTTTTTTAAAAACTTTCTCAGATGTAATAATAGACGAAACAACGACATTTCATCAATGAAACTGATTTATTTAAACCTCTTTCAATTATATAATGCAAGATCCGACGACATTTCATTAATGAAACTGATTTTTTTAAGACCTCTTTCAACTATATAATGCAAGATCCGACGACATTTCATTAATGAAACTGATTTTTTAAAACCTCTTTCAATTATATAATGCAAGATCCGACGACAATGAAATCCGACGAATGCAAGATGCAAGAACCGACGAATCAATGAAATTTATTTTTTAAACTCTCATATTTATAATAGACGATATTTCATCAAGGAAACTCATTTTTTTAAACTCTTTCAGATATATAATATTTTGAAAAAGATTTTCTGTGTTTATTTTTTAAAACTCTTTCAAATATATAATATTTTGAAAGAGATTTTCTGTGTTTATTTTTTAAAACTCTTTCAGATATATAATATTTTGAAAGAGATTTTCTGTGTTTATTTTTTAAAACTCTTTCAGATATATAATATTTTGAAAGAGATTTTCTGTGTTTATTTTTTAAAAAGTCTCTTAACCATGTTGTATCTATGGTCCTGCTACTTTGATTACGACATGTTGTTTTAGACACTAATCTAATTTAACCGTTGCCAAAAACGTACGCAGTCGAATATCCCACGCCTTTCCGGATAAAACCCAGTTGACCAAGATACAAGCTATTGTATCAATTTCCTGGTCGCTGAGCCAATTAGAGAAGTGTTCTTTTTAGGAAACAGGATTAGTTCTTTTGTTTTCCACAGAAACAGATACAATTTATGTGGAAAGAAAACAATTCATAATACACAGGAAGAATATAAATAAAACGTTTTAGCATATGATAGAGGGCGGAATCAATCTTAAAGATTCGATTACCTTATTGCTGATACTTTATCGGTTACCAGCTGGCATGAGAGAAATGACACATGGTTTATGGTGTATCAATATGTAATGGAATACCACAGAATAAAAACATTATTTGTTAAATATCCATCAACATTTGCTACGATATTTCATGTCGTTTACGACAAGGTTTCTCAAAGTAGGTGCTATTGTCCCCAGAGGAAAGGATATGTCTAACGAGTAAGCATTAATGAATCGAGAAGTATTGGGGTGACATATCCACTCGGTACTTTATAAGCATATTATAGAAGATATGACCACCAAAGTATATATATATATATATATATATATATATATATATATATATATATATATATATATATATATATATATATATATATATATATATATATATATATATATATATATGTGTGTGTATATATATATATATTGCTATGCTATATTTAACATCCATTTGTGGGATAAAATACAAGACTGGGAAGTACTGATGAAATATAAATCTGTAAGCATACATACAATGTAAGCATACACACAATGTAAGCATACACACAATGTAAGCATACACACAATGTAAATATACATACAATGTAAGCATACACACACAATGTAAGCATACACACAATGTAAGCATACACGCAATGTAAACATACACGCAATGTAAGCATACATACAATGTAAGCATACACACAATGTAAGCATATACACATAATGTAAGCATACACACAATGTAAGCATATACACGTAATGTAAGCATACACACAATGTAAGCATATACACACAATGTTTATTTAGGTACACACACTCTGCAGAACACAATGTCTTCTTGAAATAATGGAAGATCATCAACCACACAAAAAAGTTGTCCAGACTGGCTCGCACAAGGCCAGAGGACAGAAGCGGCTTTTTAAATACACTTCAAGGCATCCCCAACTCTCTTCAACATAGACAAAACACATGGGAGAGCCTTGCTCAAGACAGATCAGACTGGCGTCGCAGAGACAAGAATGGTGCAACAGCTGCAGAGACAAGAGTGGTGCAACAGCTGCAGAGAATCTCAAACAAGATGCTGTGCAACATAAATCGTGCTAGGAGAAAGGCAATATCTACTCAATTTTCCATCGATTCTTCCACACATGCTCAGTGTGCCGTAGAAATTCCAGGCACGAAGAGGACTCATTAATCACAGCCGGGCACATCTCACACACCCTCATCATAGTCCCAGTTAAACTGAATGGTTAATATCGACTCCCACGAGCGAACACCACATCGATATGTAGTTGAAATCCGCGTCACGTTTTATTTATTCAAAGTTGTGCGCATATCCTCAGGAGATGGAAAGTTGAGTATCACATTACATGACATGTCTAATGAAAGTCAGCTATTTCACAATATTTGAATTTGTATTAAAAAAAATATTGTATTACATTAACATAATAAGGTAACTGAAGAGTAAGGGAAGCTATTTTCTCATTTAATGTGTACTTTTTGCATGATATTTATTTCTTTCAACCACGGAGGTGAGTCCAATTTGTTTATATTACAAATTTTCTGGCAATCAAAATTAATGGTGGTTGGGATTCAGTGAACCACAACCTCCAATTATATACAATATATTATTGTTAAGAACAGTTTCATATCACACGACTTCCTATAAGTGCGCAGCGACCTAATAATTGACTGACCCGAAACAGTATAACTAGATTCGTCTACCGGACTTTCTCAGTTGTGATTGCACAATTGCTTGGAATTCTTGGATCTAAATTACTTTTTTTTGTAACTGGATGTTAAAAGAGTAAATTTTACCGAGAATATATATTGTCTAATTTGTATTTTCACCTTGTGTTATATTTTAGATTGTTTCTTGTGTGCGAAATTAGATAACAAGATATAAATAGTATATATGGCAATGTGGTTCAGTTGGAGAGAATCTATTAAAATCTGCATCGTTATAGCGAAGACAAACGAGACGTGATAATAAGCAAAACAGTTATTTCTGTTCACAACTAATTTCCGTAGATGGCAAATCTACAACATACTGTACTATAATTTTGGTCTTGCGAAACTTGGAAAAAGGAAATGAAGTTATACTAATTTTTGGGAAAACAAAGAAAACACAAAACAATCTACATTTCCACTAATTGCACGGCGAGTGAAGACCAGCAGTGTCTCAGATAACATAAATAAGCTAAAAGATATATAACTGTGGTCACAAAAATAAAATAAAAGATATATAACTGTGGTCACATAAATAAGCTAAAAGATATATAACTGTGGTCACATAATTCATGTATACGTTTTAGCGAACAAGTCTCATATAAAGTACATGGCCACTGTTGAAGGTTACAAGTTAACACGTTTTGCTATCACTTTCCCGCAGTGTCGTATCTATGGAAACCAGTTTTGGACAAAGACTGAATCTTTTTGCGTCACTAATTGATCCCGAAAAACGTTTGAGAAATACTGATTATATTATTCATAAACATTCACCATAATGGTGCTATTAATGTTATTACAGTTGTGATTCTATTAGTAGCAGACTGAGAAGTGGAAAAGATTATTCCGCATGCATTCAGGAATTTAATTCAGAGATGAAATAAGTGTTAACGGTTATAAAAGTGTTCGGACGATAATGACACTGCCGGTAAACACTTGGAATATGCAGAAAGTTGTTTGCAAGTAAATAGTTTGGAAAGAAAAGTTGAACTATGAATATTGCAAGTCGTTTGATTGGCAAGATTGAGGTTTTTAGATGTGATTTTGTGAGATCATTGCGGATTGATTATTACTATAAATTGAAGAGACAGTGGATGTGTTTTCGAATGTCATACTGTTTTACAACTGAATAGAATATTACGTATATATCGTTACAGATTATTAAAAAAGCAGACAATATTTCTAAGTGTTTATATAAAAATGTTGAAGTTTATGAGAATTACATATTTTTATGTAAATATTTGGTCACACATCATATAGGTAGATATTTAGAGACTATTAATATGTAGGTAGATATTTTGATACTAGTATCATGTAGGTAGATATTTGGACATTAGTATCATATAGGAAGATATGTGTGACAGTATCTTGTATCATGTGTGCAGATGTTTAGACATTACCTTGTATCATGTGGATAGATATTTAGACACTACCCTTCCTTGCAACATGTGGTTAGATATTTAGACACTACATTGTATCATGTGTGCAGATATTTAGACATTACCTTGTATCATGTGAGTAGATATTTAGACACTACATTACCTTGTATCATGTGGGTAGATATTTAGACACTACATTACCTTGTATCATGTGGGTAGATATTTAGACACTACATTACCTTGTATCATGTGGGTAGATATTTAGACACTACATTACCTTGTATCATGTGGGTAGATATTTAGACACTACATTACCTTGTATCATGTGGGTAGATATTTAGACACTACATTACCTTGTATCATGTGGGTAGATATTTAGACACTACATTACCTTGTATCATGTGGGTAGATATTTAGACACTACATTACATTGTATCATGTGGGTAGATATTTAGACACCACATTGTATCATGTGGGTATATATATTTAAACACTACCTTGTATTATATGTGTAGATGTCTGGACACCTATCATGTAGGTAGAAATGTGTGACACACGCCTGTATCATGTAGGTAGAAATGTGTGACACACGCTTGAATCATTATTAGCACACACAATTATTAATAATTATTAAATGTTTTTGTTTGCCTTATCATAGATTTATCCTAGTAGACATATTTTGTGATTGCTGTTGGATTGGTATAAGAGATGTTTCTCCAGATCAGTCTTTCACAGAGATCTTCAATTATTTGTGGTAAACAATTTTTAGATATACACTCCTTTGGTATACGTCTTCTCTTCTTCTTGTCCTCGTTCATTCTCAAACTCCCTCTGGATCTCTTTTGAGCAAACCATAGTCCTACTATATTTCCAGCAGGATGTAGTCCAAAGAATGTAAATGCGTTTGTCGTCGTTTGACTGCGCATGTGGCCTGTCACATCCGTCGTTGCCGAACTTTGGTATACAATGATGTGGTATACAATTCTGTTGTATACAATTTTGTGCTATTCAAAAGTGTGGTTCCTGTGGAATACAAACCTGGGTTATACAATCCTGTGGTATACAAGCATTTGGTATACAACCCTGAAGTATACAATCCAGTGGTATATAACCCAATTCTATACAATCATATGTAACAATTATTTGTGCACAATCTGTGATATACAATTCATTGGTATACATTCTTTTTCTATACAATCCTTTCGTATACTATCTTGTGATATACAATCCTTTAGTATAATATCTTGTTTGTTTGTTTGTTTGTTTTTCGTTCGCTCCATTGTAACCAGCACGGATATCCGTGCGATTTCCGTCGGGTGCGTGATTACGTTGTGCCACCGTTATGCGCCTTGTAGGCCTAGCACATCCGATTTCGGCATGCCCTGACAATTCGGGTGGGCTACCCTAGCCTGTGACAGCCTTCCTATCTGTCGCCAGACAGTGAATGTGTACTGACTCTATGCCGAGACGGTTTGTCCTTCACGTATGTCCTGCACGAGGCGTTCCGCAGCCAGTGAACTTGCCTCGTGTAATTAGACGTATTGTACCCGTGCTCATTGGGTACTAAATCTTTTCTCGTCGTCAAGCCTGGTTCTGGTTTAGGAAGAACTTGATAGAAGAGTTGGGCTCGGGCTCGTTCGTCTTCTTAGCCGAAGTGTTGCTCACGAACTTCGTGAGCCCCTCGTTCAGGTCTGAATCTGTACACATAGTTAGGGACTTGTGTTTTGTTCTAGAGCTAAACAGTGCTTGTCACCTCGGACTGTTATGCATGTTCCCATCGGGTACTGAACCGTTTCTCTCCGCGAGCACTCTTCCGGTATAGGAAAGACTTGACAGTAGAGTTGGGCCCATGCTGGGATCACCGGTAACTAGAAGCTTGTCTTGAGAAAACAATGCTTTAGTTCCAATTTCATCGATCCGTCTTCCATGCTTTTTGCAAATGACGCTGCCCTCTAGCGTTGTGCATCTTTCTCAGTGTACTCATTGTGCTTTTATTTTTATTGGAACATCTGCCTACTTCGTACCGACTACATTGGCCGCCCTCCAATGATTCTACCAGACTTACTAGCTTCACTGTGTGTGAACAGTGTTGCTGCATGGGTTGGCACAGAGATGTTGCCTGTCTTTTTTGCGGTCAAATCTCTTTCCATCTGTTACCTCCACATTCACGGACACGATCCCCAAAAGATTTAGCCAGAATCAGCACGAGCCGCTGTATTTCTGTTACCAGGGTGCCCCACAAGGAGGCACTTTTGGGATCTTGGTTATCTGTTAACCCTGTGTCCGCCAAGAGCAATGCGTTCCCTTTGCACCCCATACTATCGTGTGATACACAATCCTTTGGTATACAATTCTTTGGTATACTATCTTGTGATATACAATCCTTTGGTATAAAGTACTTTGAAATACACTTATTTGGTTTACAATCGTTTGGTATACAATCTTGTGGTATACAATCTTTTGGAATACAATTCGTTAGAATACAGTCATTTGAGAAGAAGCCACACACTCAGAGGACACATAGAAGATATCTTCCACAATCGTGTATGCAGAATTAGGGAGCCGCGTTAGCGCAGTGGTTTCGCATATGAGTGGTCCTGGGTTCATGCCCTAGTTGAGGCGGAAATGTTTTTCAGATCGCAACGACTCCCGGGTCGACCCAGCCGTAAATGGATAACGGATTAATCCAGGAAGTGAAGACTGCGAGGGAGAGAAGAAGGCTACCGCCCTCATTTTCAGAGCCTCTGAAATGTGAGATCGTTAACATCTCACACCCCTACGGCATTAATAAATGCTTTTACTTTTTGTTATACAGAGTTATAAGTGTAGGTACCTTTCACACACAACAAATAATACCATGGGGACTCAGACCTCTCTACTTTCTTCTTCTTTGCCTTCTGCGGTTGTTCACTTTCAAACTCCTGCAGATTAACTGTATATTGTCTAGAGAACGGAATACGGTGCATTTCATGTGCGTCATGATTTACTAATTTTGTGTAATATATGCGCCTTCGGACTATGCGCCTTCGGACTATGCGCCTGGACTATGCACCTTCGGACTGGCACATCTGACTTATAGTAATAAAAATAGTGGTTTTCAAATTTTGTTTTGTCATTATATTAATAACAGTATTATATTTATAAATTATAACAATTTCAAAATCATGCTCATGATTGAACATCCTGGAGTGAAGTGGAATTGTCCGCTTGATGAAATATGCAATAGTAGGCGTTACAATTTTAGAATGTGGATGGGGGAAAAAAAAACTATATCCATTGTACATGTAGATCTAAATGTGTTGATCAATAAATACCTTCTACATGTAGAGATAAATGTGTCGATCAGTAAACACCATCTACATGTAGAGATAAATGTGTCGATCAGTAAACACCATCTACATGTAGAGATAAATGTATAATTAGAAAGTACCCCAAGTTCGAGAAGAACAATAAACGTGAATCATCGTTGAAGGTTTTTAATATAGATCTAAATCGTTGAAGAAAAACTGTAGAAGAGAATCGTTATGAAGTCTCAATGAAATGAGCACTAGTGGTGAAGATTCATGTCCCACTACTAAAAAAGGGAGACGCGTAGCCGCAGTGGTTAGCGCACTGGCTTCGCATATGAGTGGTCCTGGGTTAATTCCCCAGGTGAGGCGGAAATGTTTGTCAGAGCGCAACGGCTCCCGGGTCAACCCAGCCTTAAATGGGTACCTTATTAATCCGGAAAGTAAAGACTGCGAGGGAGAGGAGATGGCTACCGCCCTCATTTTCAGAGCCACTGAAATGTGAGATCACTAAATCCCACACCCCTACGGCATTAATAAATGATATGGGTTACTTTACTTTACTTTACTACTACTTAAAAAAAGGCAACAAACTATTCCTATGATCAGTAAAGATAACAAATATCGGTAAATAATGCTATATTAAAATATTATACTTTTTTCAAGACTGCGTCGTGTTCAGATGGAAGGTGCTAAAGGTATGTCCCATATCAGTAATCTGCCGTCGGGGATCCAGATAATACTTCATGTACTAAGCTGAATCAATATGGTATGGCCAGTTTCCTTGGCCAGTTGCTGTGTCTATCTACCCTAACTCATGCGTCTGGTACTCACTTATATTTGGATCGACAGTCAAGCGAACAATCAAGACACGGATTTTTTTAACCCAGAAAAATATGTCCTGTCGTTGTTTCGAACTTAGCACGATGTAACCGGGTGATAATAGGAAGCTGATTATCAACTAGGATACCGCGCTCCTTAAAGATCGATACTTTAAATATTGAATAGGTTAAATAGGTTTTACGATGAGGATACAACCATACAAAATCAACATTTCGACATACAAATCTTTATCACGATAAGAAAAACAGACAACGAAAAAGGCACCAATATAGAAAGGACTACATATAGATTGTGACGTCTCGTAAAATATGAAAATGCACTTTCGTGTAAAGGTGCATGAATATAAATCGTATCACTGAAATGGATTACCATACAAAGTATAATTTGGAAAATATTCTTTAGATTCAATACATTTCTTCTCTCAAAATACAGCTTTAGTAAATTATTTTAGGAACCAACACTCTTCAACATTTACTGTTCTTTATACTTCTTGACTTGCTTGTTTTGCGGTCCTCTGTATTCTCAGTATCCATCTGAAACATTTCACTTCCTTGTCAGAAATTATAATTGCTTATTATATGTGTCAATGTTTCACAGAAATACATTATTACTGGGAATATGCTTTCTTTATCAAATTTAATGTATCTTTACCACTGGTGTCGTGCCACAGATTCCTCTTTTGAGTCTGTTCATTAACCAATGCTTCACATAAAATGAAATACACACAAAAATAGGCCTGTATTTAGAAATTATTAAATAGAGCATCAAATTAATCCCTTCGTCAGAATTCTAGAGAATGTATTTTTATTTCAGAATTATTTCTCCAGAATTCCGGAAAAGGATTTAGTAACAGATTGCAACACTGATAATTCCTAAGTATATAATTTATGAGTCTCGGAGGGTAAGGAAGAGTAAAGTGGAAAGGATTGTAGAGGGCATAGGGACAATAAAGTAAGATTGTATTTCCCATCAACATTAAGTGCTGACAGTTTTTATTAAAGTATTTTCTATCCGAGAAAATTATTTTTTTCATTGTGAACATTCTAGATTTATCATATAATACATTTAAATGTCATTTTCTTGTACACATCACAAATTTGTGCATTGCAGCCATACGCTAATTCAGACCCGGTATTTACATCAGTCACTTGAGCAGATATGCGCATGCGCGCGAGTAAATGTTTCACTTTGTCTACATATAAATATATTAGCTCTTCTTTTGGGAACTATGTTGATATTTACCTCGCTTGTTGGGAAAAACATATTGTTTATGAAGTGTTTTATATGTACTTGTATATATACTATTCGCTTCTGTAGTGTGTGTTCACTGGTTGCTATTGAACTATAAGACTATTTTTTAGCTACAGTTTGTTTTCTACACTATATGTCTAGTATTTCAAATTGATGGCATTGCATCTGTTACAAACTGCATTGAGCTTCCGTACGTGCGCCACTGTTAACTTTGATATTTGATATGAATGCTACTGTTAACATTGATATTTGATATGGGAACTACTGTTAACATTGATATTTGATATGGGAACTACTCTTAACATTGATATTTGATATGGATGCTACTGTTAACATTGATATTTGATATGGGAACTACTTTTAACATTGATATTTGATATGGGAACTA
This sequence comes from Meghimatium bilineatum, assembly GCA_034231615.1. Classification (NCBI taxonomy): domain Eukaryota; kingdom Metazoa; phylum Mollusca; class Gastropoda; order Stylommatophora; family Philomycidae; genus Meghimatium; species Meghimatium bilineatum. The sequence continues at coordinate 67,008,387 of CM067321.1, forward strand.
CTGTTAACATTGGTATTTGATATGGGAACTGCTGTTAACATTGATATTTGATATGGGAACTACTGTTAACATTGGTATTTGATATGGGAACTACTGTTAACATTGATATTTGATATGGATGCTACTGTTAACATTGATATTTGATATGGGATCTACTCTTAACATTGATATTTGATATGGGAACTACTGTTAACATTGATATTTGATATGGGAACTACTGTTAACATTGATATTTGATATGGGAACTACTGTTAACATTGATATTTGATATGGATGCTACTGTTAACATTGATATTTGATATGGTCACCACTGTTAACATTGATATTTGATATGGGAACTGCTGTTAACATTGATATTTGATATGGGAACTACTGTTAACATTGATATTTGATATGGGAACTACTGTTAACATTGATATTTTACATCTACACTCCTGCATATCTACATTGATATTTGATATGTGCACTAGTGTTGCTATTGCCGTTACGAAAATATTTGTCTCTGAAAGCTTTAGTACTGTGCAGAGTATTGTAGTTTTTATTAAGATATTACAAATTCAAATATTCTGTGCTTTGCATCACAATTCGACAAACAATTTTTAATTATGTTAGTTGACAACATATTTGTAAAACTACATGGATTAGTAGCGACAATCTTATGCGTATATAATCATTCATGTACGTATATTCATTGGTTGTTCATAGACAGGTTCCTACTCATCGTGTGTTTCATTTTTCCCCCTTATAAACGCCTTTATGGTTGAAACGTCGATGCCGTGTGTTTTTCTGTGTGATTTTAGTTAGTTGTGACCCATTATTACTCTAGATAAATGCTTTTCAATTTCTACAATAATTTTGCAGGATAGTTTTCAATGTTCACCAGACTAGAACTCACAACGAATGAAAAAAGTTGGAGAGCAGATGCAGAGAAAAGTAAAAAATCATATGAATGCGTTGTACACATAGTTTATTATTTAAGAAAACATGACAAAGTACTTATGTAGATATAATAATAATCTTCCTTGAATACTCTTTCGTTGTTTACATGTTGAAATATTCACAGCATAGTGGTTTAACCATCAGACAACCGTTCTAGTAGTGGCGGGGGATCCATCCGGGGTAATCAAGTTTTGCTAACAAGTGCATTTTTTTGTACATCCCTAGCGATCATCGCTTGAAACTATTGAAATTTTGTGCTAGTGCTTTAACCCTTGTTTATCAGGTGACGTACCGCTTCGTTAAGAAGGGCAAAACATATTGTGTAAAAATTCGCGTACAGTGAAGTCAATCCTCTACTCCTTTTGTGATTGTTGTGTTCGTGAAATAGTTTAAATACGTGTGTTGTAGTTGTAGAGAGTACGATTAAAACATATCATAAACATTACAGACAATAATAATGGCATAGCATACACATTACATACAGCAGTTATGGCATCCCTTAATTATCAACCTGATACCCAGCGCGAAAAGGTCGTTTTGTTTGTATGTTTTAGTTCATTCTTACACTCCCACTGGCTCTCTCTAGCTACAGAACAGTGTTCTTGCGAGATTTCAACAGAACGTAGTCTAGAGAATGAAAATGTGTTGTGCATCCGTTTTAATTTACCACAGTGGCCTGGCACATCTGTCTTCGACGTCAATAGTTGTATGAACAGAGTACATATTAAACACGCTCCTGATAGCAAACTGTGAATAAATCGCCGTGCAATCCTCACTATCATCTGTTCAAGTGACAAACGCTGGATTATGTCAAAAGAATGTTTCCAAATCTAATGTTACATAAAAGCATATCTGACACTACACAATGCAACAGCTTGCAAAGACATATAGATCAAAGACCCTTGTTATTCAATAAAATATTACAACATATGCTTCAACATAACAGAAAAAGATATTGTCATCAATGCTCTTTTATTTGTATTCTAACATATGCATTGTTATCTTTTCCAGGTGAAAGGTCAAAAGTCAACCAAAAGTAAATTGACTATTAGAGATTGACAAAAACCATTTTCGATTTTAAAAAGTTTCCGAATATAGTGGCAACTATCAGAACGTAAATACAATGGCGGATACTGACCAAAGAAACAGGGTGGTGTTTCTTGGCGCAGGACGTGTTGGAAAAACTGCTATATTAAAAAGGTTTCTATTCAACACGTTCTTCAGCGATTACAAAGAAACGGTGGAAGATTTGTATGTCCGAGATTACAGTGTTCGGGGCACCCTTGTCAAAGTGGATTTTATAGACACAGCAGGTAACTTAACGTTTCCAGCAATGAGACGTCTGTCAATCACTACAGCTCATGCCTTTGTTCTGGTTTATTCCATCACGTTACAAGAGTCATTTGAGGAGGTCAAGAAACTGTGGGCCCAGATTCTGGAGGAGAGGTCTAATTATCAGGTATGTAATATTACGTGTGTTGCAAATCTTTTTTTTTTTGAATTTTTTTTGGGACAATTAATAAAAGGTAATACTGCTAGTAAAACTGTAAGAAAATAGAACTGACGTGGGAAACAGCAGGTAATGACATTTTACTGAACGACGACTAGCACAATATCTCTGGCGGATGCTCACTTGAAACAATACACACACCAATACACAGGATATAATCATACAAATAAGAATACGTATGACATAATTGACGTTTCGAGCCAAAAGGTCTTTATCAAGATACACATACAACATTAGACGACGACGAGTAGAAATGACCACACTACACAAACGTGTCCGAGTGAAATATGGATGTGAGATCTCGGCTTTTTTATTTGTTTTTTGTTGGGTTCCTCCATTTGACCGTATTGAAGCCAAGCAGACATGTATACTGTGTGGTCAAATGTAATACATATGTGAAGTGTAAGAGTCTTTTTCTACGTCTTACCTGCCTGAAAATCTTTAACGTACTACCTGAGTTTTTAGTCGAAACGTCGTCTGTCACTGTGTCTAGTTGTTATGTTGTTTTATCGACTTATTTTGGTAATACTATTTCTCTTTATGTTAATAATGTCTGATGTATATCTTCTCAACACTGTGCCATCTATCGCCACATTTCTTGCCAATAAGCAGGCTCTCTCGTCTCCTCTGACCCCGGCATTGCTAGGGCAGTATATTCATGTAATGCTCTGGACAATTGAGTTATTCAATAAATAAAACCATTCCTCTCTGCGTGCAATTTTTGTATCTTGCTCAACATGCTTTGAGAGTCTATGAATATTATAGAGTGCGTTGATGTATCATTTATCAACCAACTTAGTGATGTTGTAATTCCCTCCATCTCCATCCTCATGCTCGAAGTGTCGTTTGTTTCTTTTTCATTGCGACATCTTTACCACACCACATAATGTTACATTCAAGCATTAACATGTGTAACCTTTCAACGATTTTTAATCATTGTAGCATATTGTGAAGTCAAGCATAGTGTGCCTTCAACCATCGTATGATTACGTAAAGTCAAGCGTAGTGATTTTTAATTGTTGTTGCATTTAATGAAGTCAAGCATAGTCAATCTTCAGTCATTGTAGAATTACGTAACGTCAAACATAGCAATCTTTAACCATTGTACATTTCGTAAAGTCAAACGTATTTATCTTTCACACTATTGTTTGTCTGGTATTTCGTTCTGAAGACGGACTTGCTAGTCGAAACATAGTTCGTAATTACGTATCACTTAGATGTTGTTTTTTTTTAAAGAAAAGTAATATTCCATGAATATCAGACTAAAATAGTATAATTACATTTTGGAATAAAATACCGGGCACACACAATATTCAACGATTTAAATCATCATATATATCATATATTGAGGGTAAAGTCAAAGAGAAGCGAGCAAGAGGTAGGCAGATATACAAGTGGGAGAGTAACATTACACGATGGACAGGTTACAGTCTAGCAGAGTGCACCACCAAGACAAGAGACAGGAGATGTTGTAGATACGTTGCAGCCAACCTTCGTTGCGGAGACGGCACTTGATGATGATGATGATATTACTTTTAATTAAGAACAATATTATATGCATACAACATAATCCGAGAAAAAAAACCCAGAAATTTACTTAAAAATAATTCTTAAATCTTGAGAACACGACTTGCCCACGAGCGAATTGTACCACGGATCTTTGGAACATATAATTCGTTAATATGTTCTCTAGTGATTGAAAGAAAGACGCACGATCTATCCAAACTATTCTGCTCCAGAAATAATGGGGCAAATAATAAATGACAGAAATAAGTTAAAGTTTAATCAATCTATTGATGCCGAGATCATTGTCTTTTCTTTTTTTTCTTTCTGTGTTAGTTTTTAAGCTCTTAGGGATTGCTAAGTGTAGTCTAGACAACGGAATAATATGTGTAATACTTTACATTTCGGCTTGATATCCCAACTTCAGCATGGCTTCTAGTTTACTTTGACTCTATGGAATATGCCAACCCTAAACTCAAAATAGCATTAGTTGCTTCCTACAACATACATGGCAGACCAGAGTTTCCTTTGTTCCAATTTCGGGGCTGCAATAAACGGAGAGTGAGTCATGTGGTCTGATCACCAACAGAGAAAAGATTAAAATTTAAAAAAATTATTCATGCGGAAATTTAGTGACAATCGTTGAGTGACATTTAATGCTGATTTTAAAATCAATTCTTCCTATTATACGATTGAATTTTGCACTTCCTTGAATTGGAAAAATCAATTCATTTGTCACAGTGTATTTTCTTCTCTTTTTTCCTTAAGGAGAATGTATTTTCTCTCATGTCGTTAATATCCTCTATTCCGTTTATTTCCATCTTGTTTTAATGATTTCAAGAATGTCTTTTTAAAAAAAATACCTCCTCATTTTTGTTATGACTTGAGCATTCTTCCCTTGTTGCGACATATTATTGGACATCGCTGCAGCACGTACTGAACAATGTTCCATAGGATAGATGGTATCCTCTCAACTCAGAAACTGTGCATATGTTTCGACAGTGTATAATCTTCCTCCTTGATAGAAGTCATTATTTTTCAAATGTGTGACTCTTTTACTTTTTCGGATGTGTGACTCTTTTACTTTTTCGGATGTGTGACTCTTTTACTTTTTCGGATGTGTGACTCTTTTACTTTTTCGGATGTGTGACTCTTTTACTTTTTCGGATGTGTGACTCTTTTACTTTTTCGGATGTGTGACTCTTACTTTTTCGGATGTGTGACTCTTTTACTATTTCGGATGTGTGACTCTTTTACTTTTTCGGATGTGTGACTCTTTTACTTTTTCGGATGTGTGACTCTTTTACTTTTTCGGATGTGTGACTCTTTTACTTTTTCGGATGTGTGACTCTTTTACTTTTTCGGATGTGTGACTCTTTTACTTTTTCGGATGTGTGACTCTTTTACTTTTTCGAATGTGTGACTCTTTTACTTTTTCCTACACTATGTCTTTCTTCCTCTAATGTTTCCTCTTTTCTTCCCTCTTCTTCCTCTCCCTAATTCTTCCTCTTTCTCCCGCTTTTTCTCTTCCTGTTTATCTTCTTCCTATTTTCTTCCCCGTTTTTTTTCTGTATCTTCCAATTATTCTTCCTTTTATCCTTATTTGTTTTCCTCTAATTCGTCCTCTTTTTCCTCCACAAACTCCTCCTATTTTTCTTTCTCTTTTCTTCTCTCGAATTCTTCCTCTCTTTCGTACTCTAATTCTTCATCTTTTCCCCTGTTTTCTTTCTCTAATTCTTCCTCTTTTTCTATGTATAGATCTATTTTTCTTTCTATAATTCTCCCTATTTCCTCATATATATTACTTCAACTGTTCATCCTCTAATTATTCTTCCCCCATCCTCTTTCTCTTTTTGTTCATATAATTCTTCCTCTTTTTCTTTCTCTAATTCTTCCTTCTTCAGTGTACTCTTCAAATGATTCCTCTACTTCTTCCTCTTTTTTGTCCTCATTTTCTTCATCTTCTTCGTCTTCTGTTTTTCCTTGTATTCTCCGTTTGCCTGGAATCTGCTTGTTTCTGCAGTTTTGTCTTTTCTATAAACCTGACACTGTTGTGTAGCTCATATAGAGATCTGTAAAGTCTTTCTTCTAATATTGTTTCTCAAAGCGTGTGTGCTTGAGTCAGCTTTTCATATTCAGAACATACATAGCTTAAGTTGAATGTGCCAGGCCAAAAGCGCAGAAATCAGAGCCAAGATGTAAATAATGACAGCGAATTTTTCTCCGGACTACATGCTACTAATCTGCAGGAGTTTAAGAACGAAATCAGACGAAGAACATTCTTAAGTGTATGATCTGTATTCAGAGGAAACAGCCGCATGTACACATGGATATGTTGCAAATCTTGAACTATATGTAGATGCTTCGTCCTGTTCTAAGATGTAGAAAAACATCGTGCTTACGTTAGAGCGTAATTTTGATAGCTTTCCTGTGTTTGTGACTTTTTCGTTGCTTTGATTATCTATTTATTCTGATATCAAATTATTGGCACATCCGGCTGATCATCAGCTGCATCGTTCTTTTGTAAATAACCGATCTGCTTTGTCATTTCAAGGTATCCCACAGTGTGATGACATGTACTACGTGGCTACTTTAGTCTGAATGCTTTCTTCAGCCAGTAGCATTTGCAACTCTCAGTATTCTGCACGAACTCCTGAAGAGCTCATCTTACACGTATCATGAATGCAACTTCATATGGATCGAAAGTGGCGCTCGCTAGTTTTCGGTAGCCGCTATGTTTGCCAATATTTATGTATCATATATTATCTCGTTGCTATGTTGACTGCCTACATTCCTGCATCATATCATTTCCTTTTGGTACTTTGAAGCCTAGACTCACGTGTACCTTCCTAATCATATTCATAGAGTCAGTCAAGATAGGGACCTGCGTTACCTTCTGTATACATACCCACTCAAATGACATAGTCACCGCCATAATCGTAATGGTCATGCTACTCGTAGTCACAGTGAAGGCCCCACTTTCCTCCCTGATCGTTTTACCTGCGCAAGAGCTGTGAAGGCCCAAGCACTGAGAATGTGTCTAATCACAAATCAATCAGTGTATATAACCATATAGCCCCTATTTAGCATTCATACTGACCAAAGCCTGCACTTCTTGCTCCACAGCTATAGGACACAGTTCTCTGCATTCTCTGCTAAGTGTTATTAATACTCACAAAGACGTTTCGGAATCTGTATTTAGGTAGACATATCCATTCTGCAGCTGCTACCACATCCTGGAATATGCACACATTGTGTATGCCATCCTCAGTACGTCCCATCCACAACTTCCCTCTCTTAAGTCTGCTACCTTTAACTTTCTGTGCTTCGGAAAGCAATGGGTTTTCATTATCTGCATGTATTTGAAGGTACGCCTGTGCACGGCAATACTGTAATCTGTGATATGTTGTTGGACAGTCAAGTATATATCATATAGCTCTTGTCGATGTGTCTCTTGTGCCCCCAAGTATGATGCCTATTGCTGCATTCTTGATTCTATGCAGTCTTTCGATCTGAGTTTGGATAAGAGTCAGAATTGTCAGTGCATATCCCACCACAGCTACCACCAAACCCTGGTACAAAAGAAATAACAGCCGTTGGTACTTTGATTGCCTAGATTTCTGCATAATATAATTTTCTCTTGGTACTTTGATTGCATCCCAACATTTTGTACTTGTTTTGTTTTAACTTTGATTACATTCCACCATTTTGTACTAGTTTTGATTTTTCTTTGTATCCCAACATTTTGTACTAGTTTTGTTTTTTCTTTGTATCCCAACATTTTGTACTAGTTTTGTTTTTTCTTTGTATCCCAACATTTTGTACTAGTTTTGTTTTCTCTTGCACTTGCGTGTTAGCTCTCACATGTACTTAACAATAGATCTGGACACTTCTCTACACCCATACTTGTACGGATGTTTGAATGGATTATCCAAACTGGCTCATACAACATGATGATGTCTACGATGCCCAACTGAATTTATTTTAAAAATCGTTAGTCCCTAAAGGAAAGCAAAAAACAAACTTTGTGGGATGATTAAGGATGCGTAGGAAAAGTACATTTTTCATCAGTATGAACAGGATTCAGAAGTAGAGTTTTCATTAGTATGAGCATGATTCAAAAGTAGATTTTTCATTAGTAGGAAATGATTCAAAATTAGATTTGTCATCAGTAGGAACATGATTAACAAGTAGATTTTTCATTAGTTTGAACATGATTCAAAAGTAGATGTTTCATCAGTAGGAATATGATTCAAAAGTAGATTTTGTATTAGTATAAACATAATTCAAAAGTAGATGTCAAAGTGTTAGTAGAATAAGAAAAAGTACATAGAAATCAAATTATTAAAAGTCATTGTCAGGTTTAATGATATCAATTTAACAAATGATAACTGTCCAGGCTAAAAAAGGAAATGAGGACTGAGGAACAAGTGGGAAGCTGGAGAAGTGGTAAAACTCTACATTGTGGTAAAAAATAATAATGACTAAAATGTGAATGTAAACAATTATATGGGCAATAATCCCCAGAACATCTGTGTTCAAATGATCTGGTCTACGTGACTAGCTACGACAGATCGATATTGCGTAATAATTACCGTAAATATTCTAGTAATCGAGTACTGAAATTAGGAGATGTGAATAAATTACCACAAAAATTACGGGACGAGGATACGAAAAATGTCTGAGAGTTATAGACACTAGTGGAGAGAGATGTTAAGTAAAATGTGACTGTTTTTATACAGAATTTAATTTTTTTTAAATTAAAGACACAAACGTTTGAATTTTATACAATCAATTTCTTTTTTCATACTTCCTCTGCTGAACAGTGTTTTAGATGGGGGGAGGTTGGGGGGGGGGGGGTTAATTTCTGATTTGACATAATAGAGCAGGGGTTGGGTGTTTCTGTACTCTTGAAGGTTTTGCCAAAGAGGAGGGGAGATCCGAAATTGGCAAACACAATTGTTGTCGGAATTTATAACAAGTTTCTTTACTCTTAATTTTTACAGTCACTAAATTATAAATATTATAGTCGATAACTGTACATATAAAGTCAATGTTCTAGTCAATGACTGTACATATAAAATCAATATTCGAATCGATAACTGTACATATAAAATCAATATTCTAGTCAATGAATGTACATATAGAATCAATATTCTAGTCGGTAGCTGTACATATGAAGTCAATGTTCTAGTCAATGAGTGTACATATAAATTCAATATTCTAGTCGATAACTGTACATATAAAATAATCCGAAGACGGATGTATTGGGTTATTGGCGCAAATACAACAACGATACAATGCATTTCCATTCTCTTGACTAGATCCTGCTGGAAATCTAGTAGGATTATGGCCCTGCTACAAGGGAGATCCAGCGGGAGTTTGAGAATGAACGCTGAAGAAGAACAAAATACATTTACCAAGATCAGAACAGAAAACGACAGAGAGAATCGGCCCTGTCCGCATACACATACTAGTGACTAGACGGGACTTTCGGATTTATCCCGTCTATATATTTTTGTGTGAATGTAGACAATACATTTTAGTCGACTTGTGTTATGGTGTGTTCCTTATAAAGGCTTTTTGGTCGAATTCTCTATGCGTGCGGTATTATGTATGTTACTATTGATTATAGAAACTTCACTACTCTATTTCACGTTTCGCCTGTTTTTAGCTTTGTTGATTAATCGAGGTAATATTTCACGTTGAGTAAGTTATCATTGCTTTCCAAAAGGTAGGTGCACAAGTTTCTGAGGTGGAGAGTGGGTATGGTACATTAGCTGCCCAAAATTAACAATATGACTTTCTTATACAACAAGGACGTAGGTAAAGAGTTAAAATGTATCTTGTAAACGCTTACATAATCCCAGTATCATGTTACAGCTAAGTAACAAGGCTTTTTTTCTTAAACGAGATGCTACATAGATGTTCTATTACGTTCGTTATCAGATTAGGAGGAAGCAACTCGAAGAACAGAATATGCATTTAAAATATACAATAGTTTACAGCTCGACTACGATAGCTGTGCCTTTTGGCTTGACAAATTGGAATTTAACATGACTTCTAAGTCGCGACCATCCATGGGATTGAACAGCAAACTCTCACCCCCAACCTTCTTAGTTGCCTTTTACGACGTACATGGCACCTACGAGTATCACTATTCTTTGCTCATATTTCGGACCAGACGACACTAGAGCGCGCTGCATTATTGATTTAAATAATACAATTGACGACGCGAAAGATGAATGAAGATTTGTTACGAAAAACGTAAGCGAAAGAATGCTAACTAAAAACATATACAAACAAATATGATTTTTTTATTATGCAAAAAAAAAAAAAAAAATCCTTAGAAAACTCAGTCAGTAATTGGAGACACAGCTATAGGTACCCACCCACCAAAACTCAGTAATGGGAGATACAGGTATAGGTACCCACCAAAAATCAGTAATGGGACACACGGGTGTAGGTACCCATCAAAAATCAGTAATGGGACACACGGGTGTAGGTACCCATCAAAAATCAGTAATGGGACACACGGGTGTAGGTACCCATCAAAAATCAGTAATGGGACACACGGGTGTAGGTACCCATCAAAAATCAGTAATGGGACACACGGGTGTAGGTACCCATCAAAAATCAGTAATGGGACACACGGGTGTAGGTACCCATCAAAAATCAGTAATGGGACACACGGGTGTAGGTACCCACCAAAAATCAGTAATGGGACACACGGGTGTAGGTACCCACCAAAAATCAGTAATGGGACACACGGGTGTAGGTACCCACCAAAATGACGTAAGATCCATACTTCAGATTGATACTTTTTTGTCCAGACCTGATGTCGAAACTGACACAGTGTGAGCCTGCGTTGTTAAACTAGTTTACTATAACTAGGCTACCGCGGTCATCAATAATTGGTATGTCCTACCAATAATTTGTATTAATTCATGTTCCTTTTGCGCTGAAGTTAGCGTATATGACAGAGGTCAGATCTCTCCAATTCTGTCTGTTCAAATCTATTCTGTGCAGTTCTTGAATAGTATGGTTATTGGTTGTTTTACTTTGTCTAAATATTGTTCTTCTGAGTGTTTCTTTTGGTCTACCCCTTGCTCTTTTACCTGTAGGTATCCATTCAAAAGATTGGTGGTGTATTCTGTTGGTGTCTGCGCGTAGGACATGCCCGATGTAGGACCAACGGCGTTTTCTGATAACATCTGTGATGAAATTTTGATGTGTCTCTTCTCTGATTTTATCATTCGATTTGAATTCACTCAGAAGGGTGTTAGTTATTCTACGAAGACATTTGTTCGCGAAACAGTAATTTCTTTTCTGAAGATAAATAGCTTTTCCAGCTCTCACATCCATATGATAGCACCGGAATAACGCAGAAATTAAATAAACGCATGTTTATCCGTGTGCTGATTGACTTTGACTTCCAGATATTAGACAGTTTGTTAAATGCACTTGATGCTAGGGCAATGCGAGTTGTAATTTCTATCATGACATCACCGTCGAGTGTTAATTTACTTGCTAGATAAGAGAATTTGTGTACTTTTTCAAGTTGCTGTCCATTTAAGGTAATTTCGTTTGGCGAATTGGTGAAGTCCATAATTTTTGGTTTTGATGAATTGATTTGGAGACCTATTTGTCCTGCAATGAGTTTTAATCTATCAGTTTTTGTTTGTGCATCTTGAAATAATTTGAATGCCCTACCAATATTGTTTATGTCCTACGGATAATTTGTATCTCTTACCAATAATTTAGATGTCCTAACAAAAATTTAGATGTCCTACCAATAATTGGTATGTCCTACCGATATTTTTTATGTCCTACCAATAATTGGTATGTCCTACCAATATTTGTATGTCCTACCAATAATTCGTATACTCTACCGATATTTTGTATGCCCTACCAATAATTGGTATGCTCTACCGATATTTTGTATGTCCTACCGATAATTTGTATGTCTTACCAATAATTTAGACGTCCCTGATAAAGCTAGTTTATGCTTCAAATATATTTTATTGTAAATCTTATACAACATAGAGCCTATGCCATTTTTATGGCATACCTTTTTATCAGTCCGACGTAATGTTAGCTAATGCGACAATCAAATGTGACAATAATGTCACAATAAAATATAACAACACAGAATAATACAGTGTTTTACTGAAGTGTATTATTTTTACGAATTTCTGTCAAGACAGATGTCAGTTGTGGTTTTACTATTTTTTTAATTTTATCTTTGAGTAATTGACAGCCTATTGACCTTCTTGTACGAGAGGTATTGTGTTGCCATATTGTCTATGTTTAAAATAGCCTTGATGAGTTATTGTCATGATGATGATGCTATAGTCTTATGTTTGCTGTCTGTAAATTTACAAGACTTGATGAAGAAAACAATGTACATCAGGGATTCTCAACACTTTCGTTACAGCGTATTCTTATAAACATGTTATTATTTGGACCATTAAACATATGGGTGTAAAGTACAATGTGTTAAATTAAAATGATCTGTGGATTGATGGGGTCCGAAATAGAGCAAAGAATAGCAATACTGTTACCTGCCAAGCATGTTCGTATCATGCAACTAAGGAAGATTTGTGATGCAGTTGGATGACCCATCCCATAGGATCAAACTGACGAAAAGGTATGCTGAAGTCGGATTTGTCAGGACGAAATGCGCAGATATCATAGTTAAGATTTAATCCATGCCACAAGGTATTTCGTACTTCAGACTAATTCCTGCTAATCTGCAGGAGTTCGAGAACGAGCACAGAAGAAGAAGAAGAAGAAGGTACATTAAAGGTATGTCAATAGCTAGCACCGCGTTCTAACTACGAAACATTAGGCGTTTCATCTTAAAAACCGTCATCGAATGAGACGAATAAATGAACATGGGACAAGCATACAATTTTCTTTACAAATGTATTGTATTTTGCAAAAACCATAGTATTATATATATTAAAAGTGCGCATATATGTAACTGACATTTTATCTAATTACAATTAATTTATATATATAACTATATAACTATATAACTATATATATGAATATATATATATATATATATATATATATATATATATATATATATATATATATATATATGGTTTCAGCTCCGAGTAAAGTGTATAATGCTGAAAGAAGTACTCTTCAGCTTTACAATGTGTTGCTGCGGTGTGTAGTTATTGCGTGTTTTTGAGACCCATGATCTTACTCTCATTGATTGTTCTTCTGCGATGAGTTTCTCTAGGTCTTCCTCTTTTCTTTTGCCATCTGTTATCCTCGATGACAAGTGATGTTCTTTAATGTACATTGGAGGGTTGAAGAAGACGAGGTAACCAGAAAAAGACATAACTGGATAATATCAAAGAGTTGATAGGGTGTCAGAAGGTGTGACAGGGTGTGGGAGTTTCCAAACTCATAAGGAAGTTAGTGATGCATGAATATTTTTCTGCATCAAAAGCCTCAATGTCACACCCTATGACCCTGATGTGTTGTGAATTTTATTATTATTATTATTATTATTATTATTATTATTATTATTATTATAATTATTATTATTATTATTATTATTATTATTATTATAGCCATTTTAATGATTGTAGTGCCAGTCTATTTTAATTCATTCTAAACAGAAATCGAGAGACGGGGAAGATAAAAGAAAAAAAAAGAAAAAAGATATAAAGACAACGATAAAGAAACATTTAGAAATATTGAAAATGAATGTCACTGGGAATTATAATCTCAGATGAGAATTTTATTATATTAAAAATTGTATACAGAACTTTGTTTTTTTTTCTTATTTGACAATTTTATAATTATTTTTCGTTCAATAAGAAAGACCCTTAGGCACTGGTTAAGATCATCCCTATGTCATCTCCACCAGGTCTTTTTGTTGAGATCTTGCTGACCTGAACATCGATTGATCAAGTTTATATTCTAGAAGTTGATGAGTTACAGAACTAGCAGTGAGTTTCATATCATATTCAGGGCGTACCGACCAAATCTGATGGTTTTTTTTAAACGTGGTGATTTTTTATGTAACTAGAAGACCTAAAACGTGTCTTGGGTCGTAGAAGAGCTATAATGGAGACATAAACACAAACAGCTCGACAAACATCTCTATCCTAGTCATTCGGAGGAGTGTAAAAGCACCCAGACAATTCCTTCATGCTATCAATCCAGAATTTTCGATTGTTCCCACTTCTCCTTCTACCCTTGACTGTTCCTTGCTAAATTTATCGAAAGTGAGTCGTCTCTCGTACCATGTCCAAACCAAACACGTTTACACCGTTTCACCACAGTCAGACTTGATTCTTGATAACCTGCAAGTTTGTTTATTTGCTGCCAGACACATATATTTATCTTGTGTTCTATATAACTTATTATTAACGAATGTATGTTGTACTTGTTTCACTAAGCTTGCATCCTTATTTTCTTATCGGCATTGAGAGTCCAACTGTCACATCCGTATAAAAGTATACGTAGTACTAGCGATCTGAACTGATTGATCTTTACTCTAATACTGATCTTATTTTTTCAAACCGTATTAATTCTTGCCATGGCAACTATCTCCATCTCGATTCTTATCTGTTGTCCCAGTTGTCATCATCGCATTTTCGCTATACAGTAATAACAAATGTTTAACATATCCTATTTAGGACTTAGTTATCAATCCATAATTTTTTTTACTGCTAATTTTCTTGGCATTGATTTACGTTCAGAAGGATGTTATTACTGTCTGATTTAAAATTGGGATGTGAACTTTATACCTTGCCGTCCGAGACGAGCTCTCAACCTCTCCGCCACAAATGTGGATATACAATATTTACTTTCAACCTGCGACAGAATTTGAACCTTGTTCCACGGGCTTCTGGTTTCTCTTCTGATTTACTTGACAAGAGCTTCCAACAGGAGACAATCAATATAGTAGCAGTTACAAAGGTACTAATATTGTTTTCTGGCACAACAACAATGAAGCGAAGTAGTGAGAGATTCTCAGTCAATTGGTATAAATGAGTGGCAAAAATGGTTGGCCCACCCATTAGTGGGTCGAGTACATTACGTATTCTATCATGTTAAGACAGATCTGAATTTATTGACCTGGACCTGCAGAATTTCGTTGCAATGACTGGACAGATATATGCTGGCTTTAAAGACCGCAATACTAGAATTATGCATTATGGACAAAATAAGATACATTAGGCACAAAAAAGGAAATTAATAATATCATTAAAAGACTTCGATGATTTTAGAAAAAAATCTGAATGTCAACCAGCTAAATGACCTGGTTCAAATGGCGTTTGCAGCTTGCTTTTTATTTTTAATTAAAAGTAGTAAAATGCCTAAATTATGACACGCAACAGGATGGAGACCTGATATGCGACTTAAAGAATTGGGAATTACGATAGTCGCAGGAAGAGCGGGATGTCAGGGTGGGAGGTTAAGTGAGTAGTCATCATGCTATGGGAACTATAGCATGCAATCGCTATGCCGTGTGCAGGACAGTAAGACTATTAGCTTGCCGAAAGAATCTCAACGTCGATATAGAAAATGTAACTAATCTGAAACTGCTACATTAGATTATATGCTCCATTACACTTTCATGTATATATATATATAAATATATATATATATATATATATATATATATATATATATATATATATATATATATATATATATATATATATATATATATATATATATATATAGTGCTATATGGGGACTGAAAACGTCGTTAGAAAATGCAAGCCGCATCGGCCAAGACAGAGAAGGGTTCAGGGAGTTCATTGGGTAGACAACGCTCTGGAGATAATACGTGACATGACAATATGGGGACAGGTATAATGTGGTGTTATGTTGCTCTAACACCGACCAGTAGACCTATATGAATACAGGTATAGTGTAGCGTTATGTTGACCTAACACCGACTAGTAGACCTATATGGAGACAGGTATAGTGTAGCGCTATGTTGCTCTAACACCGACCAGTAGACCTACATGGAGACAGGTATAGTGTAGCGTTATGTTGCTGTAACACCGACCAGTAGACCTACATGGAGACAGGTATAGTGTAGCGCTATTTTGCTCTAACACCGACCAGTAGATCTAATTGTCTATTTCATTGGCTATTCGTGGTTTTAAATAAATTTCATTCACGTGGTTCACACAACAACACGGAAGGAAGCAGTAATAGGGTACACTCATGAAATGGACATGATACTATCTAGTCAAGTTCTCAACAAAGGATAGAGACATAAGGTGTTGGATGTCCATTTCAGCTAACCGTCTATGATGAGATGCACCTAATAATAACTACCAAGACACACTGCCGTCGGAACAGAATCTCCTCTAGTTGAAGCCTCACAGAATCTCCTCTTGTTTAAACCTCACAGAATCTCCTCTTGTTGAACCCTCACAGAATCTTCTCTTCTTCTAGAATCACATAATCTACTCTTGTTGAACCCTCACAGAATCTCCTCTTGTTTAAACCTCACAGAATCTCTTGTTTAAACCTCACAGAATCTCCTCTTGTTTAAACCTCACAGAATCTCCTCTTGTTTAAACCTCACAGAATCTCCTCTTGTTTAAACCTCACAGAATCTCCTCTTGTTTAAACCTCACAGAATCTCCTCTTGTTTAAACCTCACAGAATCTTCTCTTCTTCTAGAATCACAGAATCTCCTCTTGTTTAAACCTCACAGAATCTCCTCTTGTTTAAACCTCACAGAATCTCCACTTGTTTAAACCTCACAGAATCTTCTCTTGTTTAAACCTCACAGAATCTCCTCTTGTTTAAACCTCACATAATCTCCTCTTGTTGAACCCTCACAGAATCTTCTCTTCTTCTAGAATCACAGAATCTACTCTTGTTTAACCCTCACATAATCTCCTCTTGTTTAAACCTCACAGAAACTCCTCTTGTTTAAACCTCACAGAATCTCCTCTTTTTTAAACCTCACAGAATCTCCTCTTGTTTAAACCTCACAGAATCTCCTCTTGTTTAAACCTCACAGAATCTTCTCTTCTTCTAGAATCACAGAATCTCCTCTTGTTTAAACCTCACAGAATCTCCTCTTGTTTAAACCTCACAGAATCTCCTCTTGTTTAAACCTCACAGAATCTTCTCTTGTTTAAACCTCACAGAATCTCCTCTTGTTTAAACCTCACAGAATCTCCTCTTGTTGAACCCTCACAGAATCTTCTCTTCTTCTAGAATCACAGAATCTCCTCTTGTTGAACCCTCACATAATCTCCTCTTGTTTAAACCTCACAGAATCTCCTCTTATTTAAACCTCACAGAATCTCCTCTTGTTTAAACCTCACAGAATCTCCTCTTGTTTAAACCTCACAGAATCTCCTCTTGTTTAAACCTCACGGAATCTCCTCTTGTTGAAGCCTCACAGAATCTGTTCTTCTTGATCCTCACAGAATTTCATATATACAATTACATTTTACTTTTTACTGAGTAGGTGGCTTTCGGTACCTTTGCCGTCACAGACGCGCTCTGTACCACTTCACCACAGAGCTGTCCTCACCACAGTCAATTTTGCATCCGGTCCGTTCAGAAAGCAATGGCAACCTACTGAACGTATTTATATTGCCTAGAAAATCACCACAGCCAACAAATGCTGGGTTGATATCTACGTCCTGGATAGGATATGCTACCATTTTTTTTAGTTTTAGGTGGCTTTCCCTCTAAGTATTTCCCTCCACTTAAATAACTACACTCCACTTAGGTACTTTGCTTCACTTAGGCACTTCACTCCACTTAGGTACTGCACTCCACATAGATACTTCACTCCACTTTGAATTACCACGTGTCCCGTCTTCGACGAGTGATGCGACGTGGGTGACAACGGATAACCTAGTGGCTCAAGGTAGGAGGAGATTTCATGTCATCTTAGCGGACCTGGTTAGAATCCTGTTTGCTGCATTATTTTTTTATATTTTTCTTTATTAGTATTATATGCAGCGTTGGAGAAACTATCCCCACTCTACAAAAAGGATAAAAGAGTATATTGTTCATTATCCCTGGGGCCAAGGACAAGCAAACACGAAAATATAAGATACACACTACAATATACGATACACGACGATATAGGGATATACTTAAACAAAATCTGAAATATAATCTTTTCTAAATATCATCTACTGACCTTTCAACAAAATGAAATTTCTACATGAAAGATAATACAACGGAAATTCAATCATTTTTGAGTCGAAAAATAAATACTGACATATGAACAATTTTGAGACAAAAATAATAAAGAAATTCAATATTTAATAATCGTCTATAAAATAATGACAACTGTGTTTTGTGTTTTGTTTTAATATTCAGATAGTTTTTGTAAGTTGATTCTGAGAACTGAGTACACGATTATTTTAGTAAGTTGATTCTGAGAACTGAGTACATGATTATTTTAGTAAGTTGATTCTGAGAACTGAGTACACGATTCTTTTAGTAAGTTGATTCCGAGAACTGAGTACACGATTATTTTAGTAAGTTGATTCTGAGAACTGAGTACAGGATTATTTTAGTAAGTTGATTCTGAGAACTGAGTACACGATTATTTTAGTACGTTGATTCTGAGAACTGAGTACACGATTATTTTAGTAAGTTGATTCTGAGAACTGAGTACAGGATTATTTTAGTAAGTTGATTCTGAGAACTGAGTACACGATTATTTTAGTAAGTTGATTCTGAGAACTGAGTACAGGATTATTTTAGTAAGTTGATTCTTAGAACTGAGTACACGTTTATTTTAGTAAGTTGATTCTGAGAACTGAGTACACGATTATTTTAGTAAGTTGATTCTGAGAACTGAGTACAGGATTATTTTAGTAAGTTGATTCTGAGAACTGAGTACAGGACTATTTTAGTAAGTTGATTCTGAGAACTGAGTAAAGGACTATTTTAGTAAGTTGATTCTGAGAACTGAGTACAGGACTATTTTAGTAAGTTGATTCTGAGAACTGAGTACAGGACTATTTTAGTAAGTTGATTCTGAGAACTGAGTACAGGATTATTTTAGTATGTTGATTCTGAGAACTGAGTACAGGATTATTTTAGTATGTTGATTCTGAGAACTGAGTACAGGATTATTTTAGTATGTTGATTCTGAGAACTGAGTACAGGATTATTTTAGTATGTTGATTCTGAGAACTGAGTACAGGATTATTTTAGTATGTTGATTCTGAGAACTGAGTACAGGATTATTTTAGTATGTTGATTCTGAGAACTGAGTACAGGATTATTTTAGTATGTTGATTCTGAGAACTGAGTACAGGATTATTTTATCGCTCTCGGTATCTTGAATTTATCAGAGAAAACTGTTCTAAGCGATGGTCTACATTTTGTATTAAATGGTCAATGTTTTGTTGTGGCCGTGTTCAATAAAGACCCTGCAACTGAATTATTTAGAACCTATTCGTTACGCATTTATATTATTGTTGGGATTTCGGCTGATCGCTATTTACATACTTGAAATCACGCGCCATAAATAGACAATGCGACTCCAAGTATATGAAAAGTGGCCAACCGAAATGCCAAAAAAGGGGCATCGGTCGGTCATGTGACAATTCTAGATAACAGATCTTACTGGAGAAGGTTGTGGTTTTTGTTCACGTTCTAGTTGAAATGCTCCAACATTTTACTCCGTAGTTCCGCATGCACTAATTTTTGTGTTTGTGTTCATATGTGCGGATTTTTTTCTTGCTCTAGTTCAATTGAACCGATATATATCTCTCTCTTTATCTATCTATCTATCTATCTATCTATCTATCTATCTATCTATCTATCTATCTATCTATCTATCTATCTATCTATCTATCTATCTATCTATCTATCTATCTATCTATCTATCTATCTATCTATCTATCTATCTATCTATCTATCTATCTATCTATCTATCTATCTATCTATCTATCTATCTATCTATCTATCTATCTATCTATCTATCTATCTATCTATCTATCTATCTATCTATCTATCTATCTATCTATCTATCTATCTATCTATCTATCTATCTATCTATCTATCTATCTATCTATCTATCTATCTATCTATCTATCTATCTATCTATCTATCTATCTATCTATCTATCTATCTATCTATCTATCTATCTATCTATATATCTATCTATCTATCTATATATATATGTCTATCTGTCTATCTCTCTCTGTCTAACTGTCTGTCTGTCTATCGGTATGCATGTCTCTGTCTGTCTGTCTCTATATCTGTCTCTCTGTCTGTCTGTCTGTCTGTCTGCTTGCCGGCCTGCCTGCCTGCCTGCCTGCGTGTCTGCCTGCCTGACTGTCTGTCATCTTACCTGCCTGCCTGCGTGTCTGCCTGCCTGCCTGACTGTCTGTCTGTCTGTAATTTAACTGCGCCAATTTATTCCTGCATTAGGTAAAATGCTCTAATCGACGTATGCACTCACATTCAATGAAATAAATATATGTTCCTATGGACACATGTAAAATTGCTAAACAACCTTTATTTACTTGAATACGTTAATGTGTTGGAATTCCTTAAGATCGTTGAATGTTTGTCTGCTTAATGTCACATGAATTCTCTGACTCGTTATGTGCAATGAGTGGTTTGTCAGAGCTTTCTTTCATATCCAGGAGACTTCGGCTGAATACAATGCTATTTGAAGAATTCTTCTACTCGAAACGAGTTTATGTTACAAGACGAGCTGGAAGTTTTGCTTGGGTCATCCACTGTGCATCCTTTCTTCGGACGAAGTGCTTCGCAGTTAGTTAATTATTCCCCATTTAAGAAACACATCATTCCCTCGATAGAAACCCATCATTGCTCTTGTAAGAAACACATCATTGCCCTTGTAAGAAACACATCATTGACTTGTAGGAAACACATCATTGCCCATGTGTTCTTGGGTACCAATTTTCTCTTTCCCAGTCGAGTTAAAGTAAATTTGCCACAACCTCATAGATCAATGGTCGGGAACCCATGGCTCGCGAGCCAAATGTGGCTCTATTGATGGCTGCATCTGGTTCGCAGACAAATGTTCGATTATAATAAAAATGTTTTTTTAGACATTTGATCTACATATTAATTGCATATCAATATTTCATTCTACAAATGAGCTAAAGTCTACTGCAGCTCAGCATCAGAAGTCGCATTAATGGTAAGAAGTACTCATTATTGATTAGCAACAGAATAACAATGTTATTAAAAAGAATTAAGTGACAAAAATATTGTACTTTTATTGTTGAAATTACACAAAACGCACACATTTACTTGAATTTTTAGTTTTAAACATAATGTATGGCTCTCACAGAATTACTTTTCAAAATATGTGGTGTCCATGGCTCTCTCAGACAAAAAGCTTCCCGACCCCGTCATAGACTATGTCCCTTTCGCCTGCAGCGTCATCAAATACGTGCGGAGTCTTGTATTTGATCTGCGCATTTCCCACACACTCGCGTCGTTCACCTGTAATAGCCTTCCAAACTATTGACAGGCACGGTGTTTATTTGAACTCTTAGAAATGGCGTTTTTCACCCAAAGAAGTAGATGGAATACATCTATCTCGGACGAGTAACTTTGCAGCCGGCGAACAGTTTTTGTGTAAGTAAGACAAAATTGCCCGTGTGGTCATGGGTGCCGAACCCAATTCTCTCTGTATCAGTCGAGTTAGACTAGGTTTTCTACCTCCTCAGAGACAGTGACTCGTTCTCGCCAACATTTCCCACAACGTACAGAGTCGGGGTGCAGGGGTTAAGAGTTTGAACAGTATGTTCTCCTCGATGTTTGCTCAACGCTTTTCCATTGTCTAATGAGGAGTTGTATTCAAAGCTTTTGTTCCATACCCAGGAGTACATGTTCAAATTGACGTGACCAGTACATGAATTATGTCTCCTACTTTGAATGAAACCATTGTGTTTAGACGTTTGTTATTGTGTGTTCTTGATCATGAAAAACACTTAGACCGACAGGGCTAAAGCTGGACAATTGGAACTACGGTGTCACTTTAGCTTTCTGCTTCCACAACACTGTATTTTAGCGCGTGTTGTCTTCGCCAGAGGAACTTAATGTGCATTCTAGGAGTCACTACAGCGTATCAACTACCAATATCAGAATATCGACATTATACGTCTATCCAATGCATTTTCATTTCAGCTGTCCGAGCTGAAACGGTTTTTCGTAATTATTTGGCCACATTGCGGCTAGTTGTACCGGTTAAGACGCGCATGATAGATTGCCTGTGTTATGTTGCAATCAATTCTCATTACATCTATGTTATATTATGTTCCTCCAGGGCCATAGGCGGCGCATAGGGCAGACACCATAGCTTTCTATTTCTGTATTTGTGTTGCCAGGTCTTCCAATTCGTGCGTGTTGCTTATGTTCATTGACATGCCTTCTCTATTAATGGTTCTTCGTAGAATTTCTCAAGGTCTCCCTCTTCTTCTTACTCCGGGTGGCACCCAATATAGTGACTGCTGGGGAATTCTTAGGATGTTCATTCTGAGAACATGGTAGATGTAAGATCAACGCCTTTGTCTAATGAAGGAAGATATATATAGGTTCCATCTATAACCTCTACATTTTCGCTTCTTAAAAGCGTTAGTTAAATACCGCAGGAGTCGTTGGAAGTTTGTTTCTAGGATGCACCACGAAGAGATACTTTTAGGATCGTAGTTATTTGCTAACCTTGGAAATCACACAAGAGCTACGTTTCTTCTTCTTCTTTCGTTCACTTGAAACATGTCTATATCTGTAATTCTGTCTCCTTAATAAAACTCACTGTCTTTTGTAGTTCATACAGTGTCCCATAGAGTTTTGATTCCAGTGTTGTTTCCTCTGGCCAATATGTCTGCCTCAGCGTTTCATGCTCAGAACACTCTTGAAGTATATGTTTGGCACTCTGTGCTGCCTGTCCACATGTACACATGGCTGTGTTGCCAATCTTGAACTTTGTATACATGTGACTGCGGAGTCGGTTGTGTCCTGTTCTGAGACGTAGAATTATAACTTGTTCTGGTCTGTTCATAATATGATAGTCATCTTGTGTTGGTGTTTGTGGCTTTCTTATTGACTTGATCATCTGTTTTTTCTGATGGTAGGTGATTGGTATATCTGGTTGGTCTTCGGCAGCACCTTCCTTAGCCAGTTGGTCTGCTTTTTCATTTCCTGGTATTCCACAGTGAGAGGGTATCCACTGCATGGTTACCCTATACTGGTAAGACAATTCGCTAAGTAGTTTTTTCAAGTCTGTTAGTTTTTCAGACTGGAGAGCTTGAAGCACTGACCTTGCATCTGTCAGGAATACCACAGGCTGTAGGTCAGAATTGGAGTTCAGCAGTTTTTTAGCTGCCACACTAATTGCCTGGATTTCTGCATCATAATTATTGCAGAATTTTCCTGTCGGTGTTCTGATTGTATCTCTAGGGTTGTGTGGATATTCTATATATACACCTGCACCTCCATTCCTCACGGCATTCTGTGCTGACCCATCTGTGTATACTCTGACCCATATATCTTGTGGATATTCCTCATCCAGGAAACTAAGGGTGACTGTCCTTCGCTGCACACTGTTCTGTTCGTCCACGCTTAGTATTCCTTTCACATGGGTCTGAATATATATTGGCATTCCATGTCTTTCACTCCACGGGGTTTGTTCTGGTACAGGCCTTAAGGGGCTGTCAACTTCAGGTAGGTCTGTAAGTTGTCTGCGGAGTCGTTTAGCTTGATGGATAAAGCTGCTTCTTTTCAGTCGTCCCATTGCTAGATTTTGGAATCTTTCCTTCATTGGATGACTTGGCATACACTGTAACTTTTCTGCCTGAATTAGTACTTTTGTGTCTCTGCGTTCGCCAAGTGTTTGCATTCTTCCCATTTTCTGCATTTCTGCTATGGGTGTTGATTTCATTGCTCCCAACATTATTCTAAGTGCCTGGTTTTGCACTTTATCTAGATCTTGCAATGTGGTGTTTGATGCAGGACACCACGCAGCTGAACCATATTCCAGGTGTGGTCTTATGCCTTGCTGGTAAACTTTACTGAGTATATTCCCACTGGCTCCCCATGTGGTTCCACTTAGTTTTCTCAGGATAGCTAACTTCCTCCTGGCTTTTGTTGTTGCTTTGTTTATGTGCTGCTTCCATGTCAGTTTATCATCAAAAGTAACTCCGAGGTATGTGGGTTGTTTGTCTTCTTTCAAGAGCTCTCCATCTATTTTGATATGACCGGCTTTTTGTTTTGGTGAGAGGGTAAAAAGTGTAGTGCTGCACTTATCTGTGTTAATGCTGACGCACCATCTATTAGCCCATAAGGTTAGGGCATCAATAACTCTTTGTATTTGTTTAGTGGCCACTGTCGCATGTTCTTCTGTGCACCAGATCACCAGGTCGTCAGCATACATTGCCACTTTGATCCCGTGTGGTAGTTCAGCAACTAGGTCATTGATGTAAACCAAGAAAAGTGTGGGTGACAGGACTCCTCCCTGGGGGACTCCATGACGCAGTAGAACTTTCTTGCTCTTGCGACCATCTAATTGTACCCTGGCTCTTCTATTATGCAGGTATGCTTTTACCCATTTGTACATTCTTGAGCTAACCCTGCAATTTCGCAATTTCTTTAGGAGCCCTTCTTTCCAGACCTTATCAAATGCTTTTCTGAGGTCTATCCATGCTGCTAGTACCAGTTTCTTTTCTTGGAAGGCATCCTCAATCTCTTGGGAGAGGTAGGTTGCCTGATCTTCAGTAGAGTAGCACTGTCTGAAACCTGCTTGCTGTGATACCAGAAGGTTTTCACTTTCAAGGTACCACTGCATCCTAAGATTGATAATGCGTTCCATTGTTTTGCATAGACAGCTTGTGAGGCTGATGGGCCTGTAGTTAGAGACTGTGTTGCCATCTTTTCCTGATTTGAGGAGTGGTATCATTATTGCTTCTCTCCACGCCTGTGGTACATTACCCGTGGACCAGCTTGTGTTAAAGATCTGCAGTAGCTTTGCTCTTGCTGCAATTCCCAGGTTTCTAATTATTTCATTGGACACTCCATCAGCTCCAGGGGACTTTTTCATTTTCAATTTGGATATTGCATGCTCCAGTTCTCTCATTGTGATTGGTGCCTCCATGACTTCAGGTATAGGTTCGCCTTGTCCAATGTTTTGCTGGTTCTCTCGAACCTCCTGTTGTTTGTCTGGGCTGACTTTGATGTTATTGTCTTCTGCAAAGGAATCTGCAAAGTAATCAGCTGCATGTTTACCTGTTAAAATGTTTCTATCTTTATAAAGTGTGATCCTGGTATTTCTCCCTGTACCTTCATCATTTAGTTGTTTTACAAGTTTCCATAATTTCCTAGTATCTCTTTCTAGGTTCAGCGACTCTGTTTTTTCTTTCCAGCTACTCCGTCTGGCTTGTAACTTGGCTCTTTGAAATTTAGCCTTTGTTTGCTGATATTTGTTGTGATGTTCTTGGCTAGGTCTGTTCTCAGCCTGCTGTCTAGATGTTTCCATCTCATTTTGCAGCTTTTCCAGTTCATCATTCCAGTAGGGTTTGTAGTTTTTGCGTGCCCCCCTGGGTATGGTTTTACTAGCAGCATGTAGTATACAAGAGCTACGTGAAATCCATATGTCATGTGTGATTTATAATCACGCACAAGCAAGCAAAGTCTAATTTTCTGCGAATTTACGCATATGAGGTACGCTAATTTAACGCATATGAAGTACGCTAATTTAAAGCATATGAGGTACGCTAATTTAACGCATGTGAGGTACGCTAATTTAACGCATATGAGGTACGCTAATTTAACGCATATGAGGTATGCTAATTTAACGCATATGAGGTACGCTAATTTAACGCATATGAGGTATGCTAATTTAACGCATATGAGGTACGCTAATTTAACGCATATGAGGTACGCTAATTTAACGCATATGAGGTACGCTAATTTAACGCATATGAGGTACGCTAATTTAACGCATATGAGGTATGCTAATTTAACGCATATGAGGTACACTAATTTAACGGTCCACCGGATATATGGAAAAATTGCAGCAACGTGACGTGGATCGCATCGAGGATGTGAGACACGTAGAAAAACTATGGTCATCCACTGCGTCCATCTTTATTTCCAGTGACCTTGATGTGTCTTGCGACTGGTTTCAAAATGAGGTATGACAGGAGAGTGATATCAACGATTTGCTTAACTCTTCCTCACTTAAATCAAAATCTCCTGTGCATGTCATTTTCACCTCTACCAAAAATCACTCGAGAGGGAAATCGACTTTTGGTGCATGGAATGTGCGTACGCTTATCGGTAATGGCTCTAAAATAATTAGAACTGTTATACGAATAGCCCTGATTGGGATATAGCTAGCATTATACAGTAATGAGAGGTAGTTCCAATGCTGTTATACGCTGGGGTATCAAGGACCGTGTGCATACGACATGTAAGTAAGCTCAAGCATTTTAACACAACTTGCCTCAGAAAAAATATGAGCATTAGACAATATTCATGGTACTATTTTATTTACAGATTTGGTATAACTAGCATTGACACTATTATGATGCAGACAATGGGTCCGTTGGGCAGGTCATCTGGTACGTATGACAAATAACCGCCTGTATAATAAACTTCTCTATAGTGGATTGCAGATGAGCACACGGTCTCTAGGTGGTCAATGGAGGAGCTACAAGAACTCATTAAAGACCTCATTGAAATCCTTTGATATAGACCATAATACATTGAAAGAACAAGCACAAAATTTAAAATGGTAAACGGTGCTACAGTCACAAAGGAGCAGCGTCTTCTGGAAAGAGACGAAATGCAGAAGCTCAACTGCGAATAGTAGCTAGAAAGTCAGAGGTAGAACAAAAACAATCCACAGTGGTCAATCCATGCCCGATCTGTCCAAGATCATTTGAGCCCGGAATACGGCTTGCTGACAATCTACAAACTCATAGTCAATGGCATAACTCTAACAGAATTTCAAAAGTGGGTGCAACAAATGGTTATCATCACTTGTGATGGACGAACAACAATCAGAGTGTGCACAATCTATGGGTCTTGTAGTTGTTGTATCTTTCAGAGAGAAACAGAAACCGGACAGCATACAGAGATGGACTCATGAGCTTCAACTTTTCTGATTTGCATTACTTCCTGGCAGAGATGTCCATAGCGACCCAGCTATATGACAAGCTCACTGGAATTGGGGGAGTACTAGCTATGCTTCCGCCAAAATGGCTGACTAGAACGAATGTGTTCTTATTACGGTGCTCGACGAACGGTTGTTCTTTCCCGAAAGTAATGGCAACCTACAGAAATATTGTGCCTATAAATTTCCAATGGACTAATCTGGTTAATGTTACGAACTTTTATTTTTCCGGTAGCAACATACAGCTGTGAAACATGGACCCACAGTAAAACAGCTGCAAAGAAGATCAACGCCTTCGAGCAGAAATGCTACAGAAGGATACTTTGAATATCATGGAAGGAGCAAATCAGAAACTCAGATATTATAAACACATTGAAGATTCCAGAGTGTTGGTTACTAAACACAATAGCAAAAATAAAATTACGCCTGTTTGGTCATATAAAGAGACACAACTGTTTAGAAAGACAAATAATGGAGGGAAGAGTACCCGGGTAAAGGTGAAAGGGCAGACCATGAAGACGATGGACTGACGACATTTAAAATTACATGAATACATCGCTAGAAAATGCAAGCCGCATCAGAGAGGGGTTCAGAGAGTTCATTGGGAAGACAACGTTCTGGATAGAATACGTCACATGGCACACACTAGCTATGCATTTCTCTCGTCATCCAAGGAACTCTCCAATTATACAGTATTCACATATTTTTTTCAGATTCTTGACTCACATCGTGCAAAGAACTGCTTTCTACTACATCACATGTGCTAACTATTCACTGCAGGAACACTGCGTACACGCTGGCAGATTGGACTATGGTCATGGTTGTAGTGCATCTGAATCCGCCAGCGTGGTGTAGTACTGTGATCGCTTAGTGTTGTACCACAAAGTGGAGTACAATTGTAACGATGATGGGTTCCACATGAGACTTCCACATTATAAAGTAGTCACTGTAGTGGCACGTCATTGTTAACTGTCGCATAATGGTAGGTCTGACAGACCAATATTCAGAAATTTATGGTAGACCGACAGGCCAATAGTGATACATTTATTTAGGACTACAAAGCTAATAGTGAGCGATTTATTGGAGACCGTCAGGCCAATAGTGATACATTTATTTAGAACTACAAAGCTAATAGTGAGCGATTTATGGTAGACCGACTGGCCAAAAGTGAAATATTTAAACCTTCCTCATTAGACTCTTATCATTTAAAAATATCAATCTTCAGATAGGAAATATTACTTCATTATATCTACATTATTGTCATTTGTTACTGTGTTTTCCTTCAACTAGGAATTGCCTTGTGTTATTGTGGGTACAATGATGGATTTAGAAAATGCCAGACAAGTAGAGAAATTCGATACCCTCAATTGGATCTACAGTAACGGATTTACAGGTGGATTTGTCGAGGTCAGTTTATATGCATTTATTTTGTTTAACTTATTTACTGTTTGTTTATGTCAGCTTCCAGAACTTGTTTTTTAAGAATATTTTTTTCTTTTAAGCAATTGGGAGTTTATTTTTAACCAGTTATTTGCTTGCTGCCAACATTGCTTCAAGACTAAGTGGTGTTAAAAAAGATTATAAATCAACAAATAGGATTTGAACGATTTCCGCTCAGATGGTACCCTCTTGCCTAGCAACTTGAATCATCACGTTTTCCTAATTCGACCATAATCACCACGCGAAATCTCGATATGCGAGATTATTGAAATTTAATCCTCTACATTTAGAGATGCAGTGTAGCTGAATTCAGAAAACATGTTGAATCAAGTTGCGAGGCGAGTGGGCGCAACCTGAACGGACCTGATTCCAATTCTGACTGCTGCCTTATAGTTGCCTAGAAAAGAGATTCAGACATTTCTATGGTCGGCGGACCAGATGAGTCTGTTCTACTTGTGGTAATGGCCAAACAACATCTTGTTAGTCCATAGTTCGACCTCCAAATCATAGCACCACGCACGACTATTAGCTTAAAGTCATGCTTTCTTCTAAGGTACCAGAGCTTATGGTACTTTGGTTTAATCAAACAGGCTAGAAAGAAATGGTTTGACAGGAGAGCATATATCACTTTAGTTCAGTCAAACATGCCAGAAAGAAATGGTTTGACAGGAGAACATAATATCACTTTAGTTCAGTCAAGCAGGCCAGAAGGAAATGTCTTGACGGGAGAGCATACATCAATTTAATTCAGTCAAACTTCAGAAAGAAATGTTTTGACAGGAGACCATATATGACTTCAGTTCAGTCAAACAGGCCAGAAAGAAATGGTTTAACAGGAGAGAATATAGCATTTTAGTTCAGTCACACAGGCCAGAAAGATATTGCTTGACGTGCCTGGATTTGACCTCAGAACGTACTGTGCCCACTATTGGTATAGATGAAGCGTTGTTGGACTTTCACAATATTAAAATTTGATTCATGATAAGGTACTAGCATTCTGGAAATGGAAACACTACGAAAAAAAGCCCTATTTATGATTCTACCAGCCTAAGAGTCAGTGTTCAGTGAGTGTTAATTGCGGGTTCCAAATGATTTTTCCAGAGAAAGGGCACTTTCTCACATCTCTGCTGTGTACCCCATTTCTCTCATCATCTTACATGCCAGACATTGGAGTTTTACATTCATCTAATTATTAGTGTTTTCTATGCCAGGCATTGGAGTTCTACATTCATCTAATTATTAGTCTTTTCTATGCCAGACATTGGAGTTCTACATTCATCTAATTATTAGTCTTTTCTATGCCAGGCATTGGAGTTTTACATTCATCTAAATATTAGTGTTTTCTATGCCAGGCATTGAAGTTTTACATTCATCTAAATATTAGTGTTTTCTATGCCAGGCATTGAAGTTTTACATTCATCTAAATATTAGTGTTTTCTATGCCAGGCATTGAAGTTTTACATTCATCTAAATATTAGTGTTTTCTATGCCAGACATTGGAGTTCTACATTCATCTAAATATTAGTGTTTTCTATGCCAGCCATTGGAGTTTTACATTCATCTAATTATTAGTCTTTTCTATGCCAGACATTGAAGTTTTACATTCATCTAAATATTAGTGTTTTCTATGCCAGACATTGGAGTTTTACATTCATCTAAATATTAGTGTTTTCTATGCCAGACATTGGAGTTTTACATTCATCTAATTATTAGTCTTTTCTATGCCAGACATTGGAGTTTTACATTCATCTAAATATTAGTGTTTTCTATGCCAGCCATTGGAGTTTTACATTCATCTAAATATTAGTGTTTTCTATGCCAGCCATTGGAGTTTTACATTCATCTAAATATTAGTGTTTTCTATGCCAGGCATTGGAGTTTTACATTCATCTAAATATTAGTGTTTTCTATGCCAGGCATTGGAGTTTTACATTCATCTAAATATTAGTGTTTTCTATGCCAGGCATTTGAGTTTTACATTCATCTACATATTAGTGTTTTCTATGTCAGGCATTGGAGTTTTACATTCATCTAAATATTATTGTTTTCTATGCCAGGCATTGGAGTTCTACATTCACCTACAGATTAGTGTTTTCTCGATAATATGTCTTGATAGATTGACATGGGAACAGATCGATAACATGTCTTGACAGACTGACATGGGAACAGATCGATAACATGTCTTGACAGATCGACATATGAATGCGTTTATTAAAATAGGAACAGATCGATAGCATGTCTTAAGAGATTGACATGGGAACAGATCGATAGCATGTCTTGACCAATTGACATGGGAACAGATCGATAACATGTCTTGACAGATCGACATATGAATGAGTTGATTAAAATAGGAACAGATGGATAGCATGTCTTAAGAGATTGATATGGGAACAGATCGATATCATGTCTTGACCAATTGACATGGGAACAGATCGATAACATGTCTTGATAGATCGACTTATGAATGAGTTGATTAAAATAGGAACAGATCGATAGCATGTCTTCAGAGATTGACATGGGAACAGATCGATAACATGTCTTGACAAAATATGAACATTTGTATATTGCAGGTTTCTGCTAAAGATGATGAAAATGTTGAAGACATTTTCAGGCTTCTCCTTAATCAGTCACGAGGAGAAGGATGTCACGTTGGCCCGCTTAGTCACGTGCTGTCCACGCGGAGACGGAGTGTTCATTCTGTAGAAGAGAGTGAACCGGAGAAGAGCGAAGAGTGGGATCATGACGCAAAAAGCTTCAATAGGTTAGTAACAAGTCCTTAAATCAATGGAGGGGTAGGGATGGAGTGGAGGTTTTCACACCACCACCACCACTCCCCCACCCCCAATTAGCAAATCACATGCTCACTTGTTCTATGGGTGTTGTTCTATGGGTATTGTTCTATGGGTGTTGTTCTATGGGTGTTGCTAAAAGGTGAATAAAACCCCTTCCGTAATCACTTACCGCAAAAATGTCATTACATTTCTCATCACAATTAGGAAATTACAAACGAAAACAGAAGAATATCCTTTGTTTAGGTAAATCCCCTTCCTTACTAAAAATCGCATCTAAGGCCTTATTTAGTGAGGAATACTAGGTTTGATGTTGCATCTTCATAAAACATGAAAAATATTAGGTCTGATGTTGCATCTTCATAAAACATGAAAAATATTAGGTCTGATGTTGCATCTTCATAAAACATGAAAAATATTAGGTCTGATGTTGCATCTTCATAAAACATGAAAAATATTAGGTCTGATGTTGCATCTTCATAAAACATGAAAAATATTAGGTCTGATTTTACATCTTCATAAAACATGAAAAATATTAGGTCTGATTTTACATCTTCATAAAACATGAAAAATATTAGGTTTGATTTTACATCTTCATAAAACATGAAAAATATTAGGTCTGATTTTACATCTTCATAAAACATGAAAAATATTAGGTCTGATTTTACATCTTCATAAAAGATGTAATTGGTCATTCTTTTTCTTCTCGTTTAACTTTGTCTAAACAGTAAGTCCTATTTATGTTTTCTTCGCTGTATTTGAACAATTCTCCAAGAATCCCATATATTTGTTTAGCTATGATTACAAAGTCAGGTTTCGTGATATACGGTGATATACGTTGACGTACGGTGATAGATGGCGACATCGCTCGAAAATACAAGCCGCATCGCCTAAGACAGAGGAGGGTTCAGAGAGTTCATTGGGAAGACAACGTTCTGGAAGGAATGCGTCACTTGACAACAATGCCACATCATGGTACAGAACCTTATCACTTCTTCTGATATGTTTAGATATTGATAATGGTAGTTATAATTTGGGTGGTCAGTTAGTTTCGTATTTCATTTTATATGGAATTTCCTTGTCTCTTTGTTCATTAATTGCTCCATCTTGTGATATAATATCTGCCCTCGTTTGCTGGTATCCCGCAATGTGGTGCTATTCACGGTAGCCCTCACCCTTCTTTGGATGCTGCCTTCTCGTAGGTTTTCCTCCATGTCTGGTAGTTTACTTATTTCAAATACTTTCAGTATTGACGTTGCACCAGGCAGAAGCTAGTGTTTCATTCTCTATTATCAGTGAAGCATTGAACAACTATTTTTGTGGCATAGAAGTGGCATTAGCCTACAAACTAAGCTGAGTGCTTACAGATAAGTGTTACTTTTAGGGCTGGTGAAACATGTATTTAGCGTATATACGACGTGTAAGGAAGATCACTCACTCTCGCAGACCATGTCTCAGAAAAGTTATGAACATTAGATCGCAAGACAATATTCCGGATACCACTGTCCGTGACAGATATGGTATCCCCAGAATGACACAGAATCGTTGGGAATGTCATCTGTTACGTATACCATATCAGCACCTGCCAAAGATACCTCTCTATGGTGAGTTGTAGAGGGGCGTACGTTCTCAACGTGGCCAAAAGAAGCTCTACGAAAACACGTTAAAGATCTCACCGAAACCTCTGAGAAAGACCACGATACATGGGCAGAACTTGCACAAAATATAGTTACTTTATGTAAAAAAAAGGCCCAGCATCGTGTGAAAAGAAGAGAAATTCAGCAACTCGATATCGGAGAGAAGCTATAAAGTCAGGCGTATACCACAACAATCGACAGTGGTCACCCTATGTCTAAACTTCACAGAACATTTGCTGCCAGAATAGGTCTTATTTGCTATCTACGAATTCATAGTCAAGGATATAATTCTTGCTGAATTTCAAAAGTAGATATAGCAAATGACCATTATCACTTGTCTAAGAGGAACAACTTTGTCAGAAAACTAACACGTTAATTAATTCAAGTGCTCAAAATGTGTCTAGGACGAACAACATTGTCAGAAAATTAACACGTTAAGTAATTAATGTTGTCAAACCTTGTCTAGGAGGAACAACATTGTCAGAAAACTAACACGTTAAGTAATTAATGTTGTCAAACCTTGTCTAGGAGGAACAACATTGTCAGAAAACTAACACGTTAAGTAATTAATGTTGTCAAACCTTGTCTAGGACGAACAACATTGTCAGAAAATTAACACGTTAAGTAATTAATGTTGTCAAACCTTGTCTAGGAGGAACAACATTGTCAGAAAACTAACACGTTAAATAATTAACGTTGTCAAACCTTGTCTAGGAGGAACAACTTTGTCAGAATACTAACACGTTAATTAATTCATGCTCTCAAAACTTGTCTAAGAGGAACAACATTGTCAGAAAATTAACACGTTAATTAACTCATGATCTCAAAGAAATCATTGTTCAGCTATATAGTGTTTATAAAATTGCTCTCGCCATGCGGTATTGATGAGTTGTGTATAAGTTAATTAATATTTGAAACTTAAAGAGTCAGTCCTTTTCTCGACCTGGAGCAGATTGAGAGATCGATATTCCATATATTGGTTGATGTGTTCCACAAATGTATTATTCTCCTGTTATATGACAAAATCATTCCTATGAAAATTTCAACACCCCCCCCTCCCTGCACTTACCACCTTGGCATTACTCATCAATAGTGCGTAAACAAATATATCCACATATTGAAAGCACGCATTTTGTCTTTTACTGGACGGTGCGTTTCTGCATCCGGTACTAGGTTTTCTTTCCCGTAAGTGAAACATGGCCTCGTCAAACTCAGTTCAAGTTTGTTTGGTTTAAACCTTATTATTTTTCTTGAAAAAGGTCTCATTTGGACCGATACGTCGAAAATTGTCGAAAATTGTTTTTTTGAGTATGTTTTATACCTTTTCATCTATATTTGTCCATAGTTAGGTAACCTTAGTTACTTGAACCATATGAACTTTAGTTACGTATATTGCATTACTATCTATCCAATGAAATTTGGCGCTACCACATAACTTATAAGCCATCTATGTACACTCATAGACAATGACGAAAAAGTGTTTCATAATTTCATAAAGTTGATGTAACAAATGATTGTCATCACCTATGATGAGCAAACAACAACATTAAAACATTCGTTTTTGTTCTTATTTCTACTTCCAGAAGCCGGAGTCTTGTTAGAAGGGGTTCAAGGCCAAAGGTCAAGCGAACACCTCGCAGGGGCAAGAATGATTGTCGTGTGTCGTGACCATCCATTGTGAACTATTCCTGGATACGATCTGCATTATTCTATTAGTTCTATTTTATGAGTGGTGATGATGTTAGTGCGATTTAAATAAGTTTTGTCACAGTCGACGAGATAAAGGAATCCCAAATGGGAGCACGATACAGTGGCGACTGATTCGTGCTTTTCATTTGGTAGCGAAACAAAATATAAGCAACGACCAATGATAACTTCGAATCTGCAAATGATAACTTTGAATCTACCAATGGTAGTGACTAGTTTGAAGGTCTTACTTATTTAGTCCGCAGTGGAATAGGTAACAGAATTTAAAATAGATCTTCTAAACACTTTTCGTTATCAGCTGTTATGTTGACTAATGTTGTCAATAATGAATATCCACATATTTGGTATTTGGTGGCGTCTGTCAGTTTGATTCTCGAGTACTGTACCAGTAGACACCACGTTTTAAATTATCTTCCTTATCTTTGTAAATTTCATGTTCATCGTTACACAATGTAAATATTAAATTTTAGGATTATGGTTAGGGTTTGGGTTAAGATAGCTGTGTACACATAACTAACCCTAACCGCAATCCGAAGTAAATAAATATATTAATTATTGAATGATGAATATGTAATTTACAAACATAGACAAGGGAAATAATTAAACTTGCGTTGGTGTCTACTGGTGCAGTATCGATTCTTGATTAGTTGCCAACATCACGGCACTCTGGGTATTCCCATAAGTAATTTGCTTGCCAACGATCTTCGTTATAAAGATATGTGTACAACGTCACTACTTTATGCCCCTCGCACTATTTTTGCGATTTGCATTGGCTAGCGAAAGTATAAATACCCACAGCGAACTATAGAGAAGATGATACAACTAGCTTGTAAGCATCCGTTATCGGAGGCCTATCTTGACTTCTCGACAACAGAAAACAGAACAATCCTAATTGTGCGACACTACGAGAGGCTATTTCATTCTTGTCATTGACTAGCGACATGTGACTAGACTCTCGTGGTGACGCATGTTGTGACATTGCTTCTGTTGATAATTCAAAAAAAAATCACAAAAGACCTCCGCTGAGTGTGATGCACGCGTTTAATAATATCTCTATAAAAAAGTAAAGTAACATTTATTAATGCCGTGTACAATTTTAGTGATCTCACATTTCAATGGCTCTGCAAATGAGGGCGGTAGCCATCTCCTCTCCCTCGCAGTCTTTACTTCCCAGATTAATTCGGTACCCATATAAGGCTTGTTCGACCCGGGAGCCATAGCGATCTCAAAAACATTTCAAGGACCACTGATATGCAAAGCCAGTGCGCAAACCACTGCGCTAACGCGACTCTCTCTGTAATTCGCATTGAAATAGCAAAGTATAAATACAGGCCAATGAAAAGCACAAAAGTCGGAGTGGTCTAAGATAGTAACACTGCACACAGGCCTGTATAGAGAAAAGCTTGGCTTCCCATCCCGTCTGCCATTTAAGAGTATATAGTCTCAGTATCCGAGTTAGTTGCTGATTGCGACTTCTTTTCATCTTTCCAGATTTTGCCTACTTTACTCCTCTCCATTGGTAACTCCCACTATTTTAGCCTCGTTCAACATTCACTTCACTTTTTTGTATCAATATACCAATAACTGCCCTAATTATTATCATCATCATCAGGTGACATGCCGTCTGACGTAGGCGATCATGACCTTCCACAGCTCTCTATCTCCAGTATTATGTACCAGATCGTTGTTGTGTCCCCACCGTGTTAGTTTGTTAAAATATATAATATTTTCTTACGTTGTCGTCCTCTGTCTCTCTTGCCATCAATCTTGCTTGTTTGATTATGTTCTCCAAACGTCTTAGCCTTATAACGTGGCCAAAACAGAAGAGTGTCTGTTTCTTATGTCGATGATACATAACATACTCCGTCTCGCATTTGACTCTTTCAACAACTCCTCATGAGTTTTCCTGGCAGCTCATTGTATTCTCGGCATTCTTCTGTAAAACCACTGCCTCTAATTTCCCACATTCATGTGTGTACATTGTCCAAGACTCGCATCCATTTGTTAGTATATCACATTCATGTGTGTTCATTGTTCAAGACTCGCATCCATATGTTAGTATTGGAGTTATATAGCTCTCTCCCACATTCTTACATTACTCTCTTCCTCATCTCTATTGCCCTAATTAACTTGGACTTATCTGTTCTCATTTCTCTTTCGTTGTTTCTGTCAACAAATCCACGTAATATTTATGGGCGTTGTTGAAGAGATTTCTCTATTTAGTTCTTAATATGCATTTCTCTATCTTGTTCAGAATGATTCTGACACATCCTGTATTCCGTATAATGACATGTGTACAGAAAATTTAAACATGACCTGCAAATCCTATCTTGATAGATTCCGTGCATTTCTTTAGTCGGCCTTGGCTATTGTTATCATGCGACCCCAAGTATATTAATCTATCTATAAACCCGTAACACGTCAGAGTCGCAGGGGTACCACATTCAATGTTTCCGCAGAGTCCTCCAACGATTTATAATTTCAACATAGCGGATGAGTGAAGAAAAATCGTGTCCTACCCATTCCTGCCCATGATTTTATTTGCCCTCCTCTGCTTAGCCGAATCGTCCCTGCCGTGTCGTTTTTGACAGGAGATCATGTCCAATACGTCCAAACCATGGTAGTTCCAAGAATATAAATAGTAACCAATGAAATGAACGACAATAATAAAAAACATAACAAATGAAGTTCTAATTAATTATGTACAGAGGTCTTCTACAGACGACAGTCTCAATCCAGCAGTGTGATATAATCACTGTGAGTGTTGGTGGATGAGTCGACGGCCAAATTAGAGCCGCACAGACCGCTTCAATCTCCTTCCTAATACGAGATGCTGTATGTTAAGCAGAACATCTTTCCACCACTATCTAGCCATTCATCTTTCCACCACTATCTAGCCATTGATCTCTCCACCACTATCTAGCCATTCATCTTTCCACCACTATCTAGCCATTCATCTTTCCACCACTATCTAGCCATTCATCTTTCCACCACTATCTAGCCATTCATCTTTCCACCACTCTCTAGCCATTCATCTTTCCACCACTCTCTAGCCATTCATCTTTCCACCACTATCTAGCCATATATCTCGTCACCACACACTAGACATATACCTCTCCCCACTCTCTAGCCATTCATCTCTCCACCACTCTCTAGCCATTCATCTCTCCACCACTCCCTAGCCATTAATCTCTCCTCCACTCTCTAGCCATTTAACTCGACCACTCTGTATCCATTATTGCTACGTTTGAATGTTTAAGTAGTACACTCAACATACCGCTAATATTGCTAGCGTGTTCTCCATCTACCATCATCTATCTCACTCCCAAATATTCCCTGTGGATCTCCATTGCGTATTGCTTAAGCCTTTCGTATTGTTCTGAAGCTGTCCATGCATCGAAGCCCGCTCATAGCGTTTTTATGTGTTTTAAAAAAAATAATTTTGTAGCTGATATTTTGTTCCAGTAATATTTGTAGATTATTGCTGGTAGCTAGGAATTTCCTGTTATGAGCGGTTATCTCGGTAAGCAGTGTGTACAATTGCTGAGAGGGTGGAGTAGGCCTACATATGCGGCAACCAGATTACAATGAAATCTGTACTCCTCGCTTTTCAACCTCTTTATCTCCCAATAATGCAAGCGATAATATCAAACACGAAATAATTAAACTCTACGGCGCTGAACATATGTTTTATCGACGTT
Organism: Meghimatium bilineatum; assembly: GCA_034231615.1. Lineage (NCBI taxonomy): Eukaryota > Metazoa > Mollusca > Gastropoda > Stylommatophora > Philomycidae > Meghimatium > Meghimatium bilineatum. The sequence continues at coordinate 67,046,753 of CM067321.1, forward strand.
TCGATCAAAATGACTTTTACTTGATATCTATTTTACCTATTGATCTAAATGTTTTCTGCTGTACCAACCATTTTTTATCGACTCAGTTAATTATCACATTTATCATGATTGATTTCAAACTAGGAAGAAACACTACTATTTTCATCCATAATCAACAATTTCAACAGGAGAAAATTCTTCTTTCGAAGAAATATTTTTCAACACTGTCTGCTGTTGTGATATTTGAACAAGTGATTTACATTTGAAATATTTGAAGATGATGCACATGAAATTCGAGACATCTACATCATTTGAACAAGACCTCATAAAGAATGAAGACTTTATTGTTCATATAATAAGCACTGGATTGTATCACCTTGGGTTGCAGTAAAACTAGCATCTGATAAGTAAATACGAATACCACTTCTTAATGAAGTTGCGCGAATATTTGAAACCACAGGAAGTTGCAAAGAATAGACGTTTCGATCATAAAGGCATTCTGCAAAGGGGTGAAAACATGACAAGTAAATATAATCAGAGGAACAGTTTAATAAGACAGAATATGAAAAGTGAGGCAAGAAAAATCATACAGACACACACACGCATATATATATATATATATATATAAAGGAATGATAGGTATTAAAGGTGAGTTTTAAGGATATATCAGTTCTCAGGTGTAAACCGAATTGATGCATTTCGAGCTGATGGCGGACACCGAAAAAGTTCCGGATGGTATTATTTTCTCTCATCTAGATTATTATTTTCTTTAATTGAATCTGTTAATTTCTAAATGCAGATCATATATTATGTGATGAAATGCAATGTGGTCGATTGCATTGAGATGTTGGACAGTCACTGAGTGAAGTTAACCATCTCAGAAAGAATTTTACTGACCCGCCGTACATTATTTAGAAACTTCTAACTTTCATGTGTTACTAGGGCCCGAGGGCGGAGAAGGGAATATTGACGCTGTTACCTGCAATACATGTCATAAGAGCCGTCTAAGGAGGTTGTTAGATAATATTTGGTGTACAATCCTATAAAGGGTCAAAGCGATACAGAAGTTGCTGCAAAGTCTGATTTTTACAAAGTGGAAGATGGCGCAGTCAATATAAAAACCATCATAAAAAAAACATATGGGAACGGCTAGTCCTAATCTGCTTGAGGCTGACAACGAACCGAGAAGAATAACTCGTTATCATGTCATCCATCGACTTAGAGGTACGGTTGTTTGATCAAAGTGATGTTCTTAATTGCTTAGTGGAGATAACCAGTCTATCGTTTTACAGTGGTGATATTGAGTCAATATGCTGCCATACACAATGGCAAACACTAAATGGAGTCACGGGTGAAGACAATGTATTGAGTCAGTGTGTGTAGTCAATGTTTAGAGTGAACGAGCACAGCCATTTAAAATGCATTTGTCTTATATATTTGTTAAATTTACTTGTTCTCGCTTCTTCTATGGTGCTTTTCTTTTACGAAATATGATGTGATTAGAACAAATAACGTTTTTCTTCTTCTTTTGCGTTCTCAAACTCACGTAGATTAGCAGGATGTAGTCCAGAGAACAGAATACGCGTTACTGCCTACTGTGACTACAGCATTATAAATTGAGCAGGATTTCACGTACAAATACTCTAGCATGGTTACACATACACACACACAATAAATATAGCATAATTACACGTATACACACACAATAAATATAGCATAATTACGCATACACACACATTTAATATTATATTTCATCTGCTACTAGAAAGAGCTATTAGAACGGTGAATACATTGTGGAAAATTACTTGTGAGACATATGTCTTACTGAATGATGTACACAACAAAAACGTCACATTGTTGGCACATGTTATATTTAGCGTGTGTGTACGTGTAATCTTTCTATATTTAGCGTGTGTGTACGTGTAATCTTGCTATATTTAGCGTGTGTGTACGTGTAATCTTGCTATATTTAGCGTGTGTGTACGTTCAAGCGAACGAAAGAAGAAGAAGCGTGTGTGTACGTGTAATATGTTCACTCTTCAGCTAAACAGCATATCTGTGTTGTGAATCCATTTGTTATTTGTGGTTTGAAATAAAAATGACTTTCGTGGTTCACCCAGTAATCCGAAAGTAAGGTATCAGAGCTCATGATCATGATCGAGGAATGACACCAAGCCATTGAACAAGTGTAGAAGACGTGACTAGTCAGCGGTGTACGGTTAACCCACTGACTATTCAGATGATCACCTATGGAAAAGCGTGTGATATGACCCCGGTTCATAACATATATTATTACCTTTACCGCACGCATGCCGTTAAGTATGTGAGTCTCACCACTGGAGTCATGGGTGAGGGCAATGTATAGAGTCAATGTGCGTAGTCTAGACAAAACCAATGTAAATATAAACCGTAGTAGATGACATGCTGTTATATTAAGGCGATCGTATGGAAGTTTTGTAGCATGTCATAGATACAATTATAGAGTTCCTCTCAGTAGAAGGCTCCTTCAATAGGTATTGCACTAAGTCGTAAGCTAGTCTCCTGGACATGAAAGAAAGCTCAGAAAAATCACCCCACTTAAATAGTAAGTACGAGCTAATCGCTCGCAATTCCTGTAGTTCTCAAACAAACACACCTTTACCGTGCCATTTTATACCTTATGCTACAAATAATACAACCTAATCCTAGCCTTACTCTAATAGTTTATTTTCTAATCCAAACCCTTATTCCAACAGTTTATTCTATAATAATATCCCTAATAGATTATCCTGCAACAACCCTAACCTACACACATAATAAATCCATCAGAATCAACCCCCCCCCCCAAAAAAAAACCCCACTACCTTTCAATAGTTCACACATCAAAATAATTACTATAATCAGGGTTGCCACATAGTTAAACTGTTAATGGCTACATTGTTAGTAAAAAATGACAAACAAGGAATACATTTCAAAAATGTGTATAAACTACTAAAATGATATGTTCATTTTAATTACTAATTAAAATTATACACAAAAATCCATTTTGATTTTTTCAAGAATAAGACGTTCAATAAGCTTATATTACCTCTCTCAAGTTATCAACAGAAATTAATTACACGACAACAGACATATGATATTGCTAACTTACTTTTAGTTCTTCTAATATTCTTTTATGAGTCTTTTTTTCTAGATAAAAATAGCATGATCCCAGTTTTTGGTATAGTTCTGTCCATAGTAAAATAAAACATTTAATTGTACTATGTTGTATTTAATATTCAGTAAAATTATTATCAGAACATTTATCTAGTGCTGTTTTCTACAACAAAAATGTTTATTCTTATTGTTTGAAGTCTTAGGTCTTACTAAAGTAACAAAGTTTCTACTACGAGACTCAAAGAAAAGTATTATCAAATACCTGTTTGCAATATGCACTTTGCATTATACATGTATACATTATTAGAATAGACAGTGTCTATAACATACATAATATTCACAAAAGAATGTGCCACATAAAGTTTAGCCAAATTTCAACAAGGACTTCTAGGAAAGTAGACATATTTTCACAATATAAGTCAAAAATAGCCAAATTGGCCAAAATAAATTTCATAGTGGATATCATTTAAAAATAGTCAATATGGCTACCCTGACAATAATTGACATTCATGATTTGATTACAGCAATCATGCACACCAACTTAATAACTCATTAATTCAACGCACAAAATAGCACATCAATAAAACAGATGACGGTATACTATAGAACTCCCATTGGTATTATATTATATGACCTAAATTATATAATTTTTCTTTACATTCGTCACATTGTTTACCTCCGCGGTCGTCAGAGTAGGCAGGGCAGAATACGTTATATCTTAACTAACTATTTTCATATTCGTATATAGACATGTACTTGCTTTATATACGCATGCATAGATTATATACGCCATGTTGTTGATTCATGGATCTCTAGATATAAGGAAATGCTACGGGATTTGCTACGTCATTGTTACAGATACATGTACATAAACAATTCCGAAATTCCTAATATCAGTTTCCCTCACTTTTGAGCTTTACTGGTGAAAAATTGTCAAACTTGTTACAGCTTTCTTACAATATTTTTCACTAAATATTTTTAAAAAATGTACTGTATATTAACTCCAGTCAAATGTTGCTTATCACCAACTGTAATCGTGATGTTACATAATCTTTAACATATCCTTGTATCTATAGATCCACGGATGCCGCAATAATTAATTCGGCATCCATCACGTATCTTCTTAACGGTATTACTATGTACATTAATATGTGTATGGTCACATGCGATGTATGTACATGATTCATTGCTATTTATAATGTGTTTCAAATAAAGTTCGCTGGAGTCTTGCATTTTTTAATTAATGTGCCTATGTTTGTATGTTTCTTTGAATGAATGTAACTATTTGTTATTGAATGTTATTTGTAGTGCATAGACACAGTGTATCCTCAAAGAATATAATGTTATTGTTAGTGTTCCAATGTTCCAAACGGGCTTTCATAGATGATTGTATGTGCGGTTTCCTTAGATGATGTCGTGGAATAAGGCAGAGTTATAAATCATGACGGATAATTGTTGTAATCTTGTAGACATGATATATATATATACCGATGATGGTTATTTGCACTGTAATCATAATCCTAACCCTAATTCTAAACCATATTAAAATATAACTAACACTAACCCTCACCCTAATTCTAAACCAAACCATAACTCTAAATCTAGCCCTAACTCTAATTATAACACACATTGTAAGATAAGCCAAATCTCTAAACCTAACTTTAACACTAATTCTAAACTAAATTCTAAAACTAGCCATAAAGTTAATTTTAACACCTTTATAAGACCAAGTCTCACAATAATTCTCAAACCCCACCATTATTCAAACATTAGCCTACTGCTAATTCTAAGTCAAACTTCAACACTAACCCTATTGCTAATTCTAAGCCACACTCTCAATTTTAACCCCATCCTCGAACAAATTATTAACCGCAAACCATAACCCTACCACTAACCCTAAAACTACTAGAAGTAATTAGCAGCTCCCCACGAAACATATACACACTACAATAGCACATTTCATCAGCTTTACCCAACTTTAGAATGATACATCATAACAATATGTAACGCATATAATTGAGATTTTGCGTTTGATTTACAATGTTATAGACCATAGGAATTTTTTTGTTTTAATTTAAATGCAGTCATTGGTTTCAAGATTAATTTATATGCGATATTGATGAAAAGTCTACATTTGAGCGCATATCTCACACACATAAATTAATGTGTTTACAGTCAATTATAAGACGTCATTTGCACATGACTTCTTTATCATACAATTGGCATGATGTAAGCGTGAAATTACACGATTATGTACTCTCGAACAGAAAGACATACGTTAAAAGTTGTATCTTGGTGTCACACTCAAATTCTCCATCAGAAGCGTCTCAACATAAAGTGTGCAGTCAATAGTGGAAATGAATCTGTGAGTAACGTTTATGACATTAGAACAGATTACAAATAAGATGTTTAAGTAGTTCTGCAATGAAGATACTTGAGGTTGTGGTTGCGTCTGTGGGTCTAACCAATGGCTCACTAGACAAACCAACCATGCAACAGAAAACCTTAGTAGATGGCATGCCTTTATATTGAGGTTGTCTTCTTATAGAAGTTTCATGGCACGTCATCTATACAATCCTGTAGTCGTAACCTTCGATAACAGTTACCATGTTGTAACAACAAAGAATCCTGTCACAATGGCCAAAGTTGTGCCCTGATGCCGACGTCTGTTTCAACGTCATTGGACTCGAAACACCATAGGGCGGAGCACTTATGGGAATGCCCCACGTGCTTTGAGGCCAGTTTCTAATCAAGAATCAAGATACTCGAGGAAAACTATATCATTTTATTATAAGTTTTCATGTTTTCATGCTTTAGGGATTAGTAAACTAACATTGAACCGTTGGACAGCAAATCTGATATGTCCAATTCAAGTTGTTTACACACCAAAATTAGGTCAGGATTAGTGGATAATTTAGACAGAGAATATATCCGAAGAGAAATCTGCGATGTTGAACAATAATGAGGCAGTGACTTTAAGGAAAATCAAATGGGTGGGGGGGGGGAAGAATAATGATATTGATATTTTCAAATCTGCGCTATGGAGGACTATTTGGAGTTTAGGATTCATTTTTAGAAAACATGCTTATGGTAGAAACGTTATTTGTGAGAAACATCATCCAGTTACAATGAGAAACAAATATTTCAGTGAGATCAAAGAAATGAGAAGAGATTGTTATGATATACTGTGTTTGGATGAAACTTGGATCAATGCGCACCACAGTAATCAATGAGAATGACAATCATTAGGGGTCTTATGGAAAGAAATGTCTCTGAAAGATCTGTCGCATTTGGTGTGTGATACTTATCTCGGTTAATTAGACTTTACTCAAGCTTTTCATTGGTTGGTGACTCGAAGTATACTTAGAGTGACCAACGATCCGTGGTATTAGTCAAGATAAGTGACGTTGTTTATGATCAGAACTTAGAAACATTCAGACAGAAGGCTTTCGTTTAAAGAATAATTTAATTCTAGGTTAAGCAGACACGTCATGATTTTTCTGGAAGACCAATTCTTCAGGAATATTCTAAGGAATTACATATTTAAAATGCTGCTATGAGTATGTTAACATTAAAATGATGTTATGAGTATGTTAACAATGGAATAATTCGAGATCACTGTCAAATACACAGCCTTCCTAATTCATCAGGATCATCCTTCAATAGTGACGCTATTTGATTTTTTCCACATTGTAATTGGCTGTCGATAAAAAGTGACAAATAGCTAGCGGGAGTTTGAGAATGAACGCAAACAAAAAGTATTAGAAGATGGCTGCACAACTTTACATTTTCTTTGAACTGTGTTCTAATTTGATTAATCTGATTATGTGCTTTTAATAGTTGGCCATAATGTTAAGGTTACGGTTAAAATGTCGCATCGGGAAGCTTTTAGAAACTATAACAACGGAGAAAGGCTGACTTCATGCGGTTCATTCTCTGATGTAATTGGTTGTTGATTTATGAATGTATAATAAGATATCGGTTGTTATATTGATGTCAACATCGATTTGCAGTCTTGCCTACATAGTTAATAGTCGGAGACGGTAAGTACGTGTGAGTTAAGAGGTAATTTATTTTAAACGCAAGCCATACGTGATTAAGTGAAAGCATCACTTCTTGAACACTAAGACTTGGAAATAATTGACTTCAAATGTGTGCAACTATGTTACTGTTTGCATCTTAATTCATATAATCAAGCATGTAAATATGACATGAAAGGGGGGGGGGCGTTGTTAGGGGGTATAAACACCTTCCAACCCTCGGAGAAAATAATATATATAAAAGCACACAAGATTTGTAAACCCCTTATCCGATCACACCATTAGATGAGGGAGAGGGCGCGTAGAAGTTCAAACACTCCCCACCTTTTGGAAAATTAGAACTTTTAGTACAAGGTATCTAATCAAATTCTGGGTACAACCGCTCCCTTGATGATTTTTTTTACCAAATCGGGATCATCATAGTCCATACCACCAATATGATAGTATTGAACACGAGTTCTGGCCAAAGCTATAAAAGCTTTTTTTTTTGGTAGCTGGGTTACCTTTCAAACTAAACCTCCTATTTATTCATCTTTACTGAAAACCTTAAAACATATATATATATATATATATATACGTGCCTGTCACTGATGCAGCTCGTGTATAATTACAAAGGTTGTTTTTTTTATAAAATCCCTCAAAATTAAGCTAAAAGCCTTTTTTAATGTAGGAAATTCTAACCCAAACCCAAAACAATTTTCGCTAAAAGTAATTGTTAATGTAGCAAATTCTCCCTCAAAACAAAAACAATTTTCGCTAAAAGTAATTTATAATGCAGTAAATTCTTCCACAAACCCAAAACAATTTTCGCTAAAAGTAATTTATAATGTAGGAAATTCTTCCACAAACCCAAAACAATTTTCGCTAAAAGTAATTTATAATGTAGGAAATTCTTCCACAAACCCAAAACAATTTTCGCTAAAAGTAATTTATAATGTAGGAAATTCTTCCACAAACCCAAAACAACTTTCGCTAAAAGTAATTTATAATGTAGGAAATTCTTCCACAAACCCAAAACAACTTTCGCTAAAAGTAATTTATAATGTAGGAACTTCTCACCAACCAATCAACAGAAACAATTTTGCGCCATAACTACTGGAGTAAAACATTTAGACTAATCAGTGCATAAATACATTCATAGTTCATACAACATTCTTTAGAAAATATGGAAAGTCGTACCGCCCATATATAAGCAGATCCACTGAAATGTCAGATCGTTAACATCTCACACACCCTACGACATTAATACATGATATGGGTTAACTTTACTTGTTCTAATTGCACTTTCACTATCGTTACATATGGTCTTACACAAAGGATCAGAACTCTTTAATCAAGGAAGTAACGATTGTGATAGAGAGGAGATGGCTACCGCCCTCATTTAGCACAGCGACTGCTGTGGGTTAATTTTACTTACTGTTTTACTGTGTCACCAGCGCCAATGCAAGACATTTGTCACTCACAGAGGTTCTCAATAGTCAACGTATTCTTGTGGTAATGCACAGAACAATTCAATAGAATATGATCCGAGTTTTTTTTTGTAGATCTCCCATAGAGACACATAGAACATGCTATGAGTTTTGGGTAGATTTTTCACAGAGGCACATACACAACAGTTACCTCTACAGCAACCAACTCCACAGCGCTACAATAACCTATTACATAATTGTAGAACATCTAAGCCCACAACTCTACAACAACCGACTCCACAACTCTACTACAACAATCTTCACAACTTTACAGCAACCAGGCTCTACAACTTTACTACAACAGACTGCAGAACTATGGAACAACCAACACTACAACTTTACTGCAACAGACTCTACAAATGGACTACAATAAACTGCACAAATGGACTACAACAGACTCCACAATTCTACTACAACAGACTCCACAATTCTACAATATCCGACCTGGAAACTCTACAATAACCGACTCTTCAACTCAACAACAAATAGTTTCGTTGCGAAATTATTCCGACTCCTACACCGATAGTCAGCAATGCCAATTGATCTTTCCTTTAAGTTCTGTGAATTTCAGAACAATGACTTCTACGAACAATAATTCCCTTTGAAGATTAGTCAAAGATCTGTTCTGATAGATCACATCATTTGAAGCCCAGTTGATTACACCAGCCGGAAGTTAGCATCTCTACAGTCGCTATCATCTATTCCCATGTCACGAGATGGATATATTTCACGTCAGTCGGATCTTTACATAATTTATCTTCTAATACATTGGTATTATGGTGCTTATTGCAAAAATTAATTAACATAATGTTAACAACAGAAGAGACTTATACTCTGGCAAGTCTTGTATGATGTAATAGTAGATCATTAAATAAGGCGGTTGATACAAGTATGGATAGGGTTAGAATTAGGGTTTATATTTAAGTATCATACATAGTTTTACTACATAAAATAAGTAAGAAATGAAAGGTGGACATCTTCCGCATTTCTGATTTGCCCGTCATTCCCTTAATGTAAATTTGTGTGGATGTACCACCGTCACCATACATAAAGCTAACTTTCAGATCAACTGACCTAACCGATTCACTCTTTGTCTGGCCTGTTATCTCAGACTGACACAAGTCCAACGGTTCAACTTATGAATATTCAGTAAACAGCAGCTTCCGAGACAACAACACCTGGCGATTTAATTTGTTAACATTTATTAGTTTTAAAAATATAAAAATAAGAATTCACAGAAACTAGTAATTAAAAAATGATACGGATGAAATATCAGAATAACAATTGTATTATAATATCACAATACAAGCCAGCTATCCTACGTAATTATAATATCCTCATGTTCAATACATACTACCCTACTCCATTGTCTAACTCGCAATGAACTGGTAACTAGTCAGGACTGTAGTGGTACGACACTAGATGAATCAACCATGGCTCTGGACTTTACATGCCTTCTGGCTGAATTAATTTCAACCCTGTTGGTTACATTTTTGACTATTGTTTTACATTTAATTTGTTGTTATTTACATACTTGGAGTCGCATGCCAAATACAGCCAAGTACAACCAATAGATTTCACGCAAATTGGAAAGTAGTTCATGTTTACGTTTTAGTTGACAGGAGTTCAATACCCCGACGGTGGAGCATCAACACACAGCATCCTCCAGTTTCAGTTAAAGATTTTAAAGATTATCTTTAACAATGCGATTGAGTGAAGAAAACCTTGTCTTGTTCAGTCCTTGATGTTGTCTGTCCACGGTTTTATTTGTCCTCCTCCTTTGCATCTTCCACCTTCCTTAAAGCATTTTTTTGGACACGGAAGCCTTTCTGTATACATGTCCAAACCATGCAAGTCTTAAAATTGTTATAACATGTAATTGCTTTCATTATCCCCATTTTTTTCATGCAATTACTCCCTTGTCTTTATACTTGCTCAACATCTATGCAAAAAATATAATGAGAAACGTGAGACAAGAAACAATGAAGCCTGATTTCAGACCCATAAGTATAGGAAGGCTACAGATACCAGAAATTTAAATGTGCACACGACACAGTGCTATTAACAGCAAATGAACACGACCTACTGAACATAATAATTATGATAATTAAGCCAACCCAAAAATAAAGCTAACAGCAAATTGTGTTCTTAAATATGAAAAGCACAAAAATAATGGCAACTGACAAAACTAAATCAAGACCCAAAATTAATATTGAGAACTGCAATTATAGAAGAAGTGACACATTTTGATTATTTAGGAACTAATATCAACAATGCGAGTTGAAATTAGGAGAACAGCCATGGAGTTGTCGAAATTCTAACAGCTAAAGAAACTATGGCAGGGTACTAACATAAAAACCGAGTTGTATTTACTACGAACATGTGTGTTTCATGTGGTGATATATGTATGTGAAGCATGGACACTAAATAAAACAGTGGCCAAGAAAATAACATTATTTGAATTAAAGTGATATAGAAGAGTTTTGATAATATCAACGACAACATGAAAAACCAACCAGGAGATGTTACTACAATTTAACGTCAAAGAAGGCTGGCATCTGAACACCATATTTACGAAAAGGTGAGTTTTTTTTCCGGTCACATTAAGAGATGGCATGGAGAGAGTGTTACTGGAGAGGATGATAGAAGGCAGAGGCCGCCCAAGATGCAGTTGGAAAATGACATTCAATAATGCATATCACTAGAAGAGGAAAAACAAAACTTGCGCAAGATCGCAGAGTATTCAAGAGATCAATAGGGAAGACTACGTTTTGCAAAAAATATGTCACCTGATAATGACTCTCATTATATAATTGTTACATTTCATGCAACTTCTTGAAGACGCTTTAAAAGAATAAATAATTACACTAATGTATCCGTTTCTATATTCTACATAATCGCATTAAAATCATTTCTATCTGAATTAAATAATCAAGCAAACGGATTAGACTCAAAGTCATTATCAAACAGTGGAAAATGAGATTGCTCATCATCTAGCCAACACTGGAAATCGATTCCAGCAACAACATATAACGGATTCGATATCTTTTTTTTGAACAATGAAGACGATCATCGAATATTCTATAAACATAATGTGGAAGTCACACATGTAGCCAATAAAATGATGTCATTCACAAGATAGATAAAAAAAGATGAAACGAGAATTTTTAGATTGAGAACAGAGCACAACAGGATCAAACAAAAAATGTGTAGAAGTATTGGATTTGTAATACGGATGTGTTCTCTTATAGGTAATCTGCAGAAAGCACAGAAAATATTTTACATACCTACTCACTGTACTTCATCACGAGAATATGTATACATATATAGGGTTAAATAGTAGTTTTACGTTGAACAATACACCGCATCGACGTTTCGACCAAAATGCCTTTATCAAGAAAGAATAAACAACCACAGAATGGAACTAAAAAAATCACACAGAACTATATGCAGCACTAAAGCGCAGGTTAGCTTGGTAAGCATATCCTTTTTTTTATAAAAACTTTTTGTTTTAAACAACGATCATGTGTATTGTTCAACGCAATTGTTCTTCTGATGTCACTATTAGTACTTGATCGTCTGCAAAGAGTAGTTCGTTCAATTTGTCTTTTATAGTATCTTCTTCGTTGGTACTTGTTATTTTATACATGTGTTCGATTATTTTACCATTTATATATATTCTTCGCAATATTTACTTACCATACGGTGCCACACCTTTACTTTAATATCTCGATAACACTACAAAACGTGTTGCAATGAATACCGTGTGCTCCCGTGCGGACCCAGGATTAGCATATAACAAAGATCCTAAAAATATCTCTTCGTTGCGCATTCTGAAAAAGGACACAGCAGCTCTAGCTGTGTTCCTGGCCAACAATTTTAGGGATCATGACCGTGCATCTGAATACTGCAGATGGAATGAGAACTGACTGCAAAGAGACATGAATATTTCCTACACCTCAGTGCCAACACATATAGGTTACTGTGGACAGTCAGTGTACGCAAGGCACTTTTGTTTGGTCAGATGAATTGAAGTTGCATTGGAGAGGCGACAAATCTCGACGTCCCGAGTTAGGTAGAAATAACAAATATCGACAGTCGGGCGCAAGTCTCAGGTGAAGTAAGACTAACATGTTGAATACAATGAAAGGACAGTACAGCGCTACATGGCAGCCCCAAGTGGAAATAGAATGGCGAAAACATTACATGGAAATAGGAACTAACGCACTTCTCAACACAATAAAGCACTGCACGAGAACAAGTTTCTAGTCGCCGGTCTCCTAATTATGTGTTTGAGACTCAGACTTGGACGAGGGGGTCACGATGTCAGTGAATTCTACATCGACTAAGAGAACGAAGCGACTCGAACCCATCTCTACTGTCGAGTTCTTTCTATTTCGGAGTCAAGCTCACACATGAGAAAAGATTAATTTCCCCATGGATACAGAACGAAGCGACTCGAACCCATCTCTACTGTCGAGTTCTTTCTATTTCGGAGTCAAGCTCACACATGAGAAAAGATTAATTTCCCCATGGATACAGAACGAAGAGACTCGAACCCATCTCTACTGTCGAGTTCTTTCTATTTCGGAGTCAAGCTCACACATGAGAAAAGATTAATTTCCCCATGGATACAGCGACAATATATCCAAATACGCCAGACAAGTTCGCTGGAAACGGAACACCTCGTGCGAGATAGATGTAGTAGACGCAAACCCAAATCCTTGATTACCGCCTCCTCGGAGACTGCCACCCAGTGTCATGTTTTGGCTTGTAAAGTCCAAGGGCACGGTGATAAACCGTCGTGAAGTAGAGTCGATACACACCCGTACCCTGGCGACCAGACGGGAATACTGTGAAAGTCTAGGAAAGTCCACCAGAATTAAAGTCATGCAGATATCGGATATGCTAGGCCTGAAATAATTGAAAGCAAATTGATAATTAGCTGAGTTTACATCAAACTCCCTCGTGGAAATCACACGTAATTCGTGATGATTAACTGAGAGCGAATGCAAACAAACAGACAAAGAAATAAACAAACAATAAAAAACATCCATATAAAAAACAATCAAACAAACAAACAAATAAATAAACAATCAAATACACAATCAAACAAACAAATAAACAAAAAATCAAACCAACATGTAAATAAACAAACAATCAAACAAAATAAATAAACAAATAAATAAATAAATAATCAAACAAACAAACACATAAATAAACAATCAAACAAACTACCAAACAAATAAACAAACAATTAAACAAACACACAAATAAACAAACAAACAAATAATCAAACAAACAAATAAACAAACAATCACACAAACAAACAAAAAACAAACAAACAAACAATACCACAAGGAGAAAACTGTGACATTTGAAAAATTTCTGACCGACAAGCTCATCGACACTGTCTCAGAACGTTTTATCACAGTTCAGTTCATTTAAGAAATATGCTTCAGCGTACGGCTTCAACAGGAGAAATAAGAAGAATTAGCAGACAATATTCCTGATTACGAAAATCATATCATAACAAAATATGTGTGAAATCGGAGACATGGAACCACCGCTTATACAGGCTGTATATTGGCAACGCTGGGAAAATAACAATAATGATTCTGTGATAAGAATATGAAATGATTATATATTTTTTACATTTTCTCTCTCGAAATTAAATAATATCAGTGTTGTCTAGTAAATTGGTATAAGTTCTTACAGCAACATATGTATCCTTTTTCTTCACCAATTTATCCAACTTAAATCAGCATTTTCATTCTTTTCTTCACAGTTTTTTATCTAACTTACATCAGCATATTCATTCTTTTCTTCACAGTTTTTTTATCTAACTTACATCAGCAAATTCATTCTTTTCTTCACCGCTTTTATCAAACTTACATCAGAATATTAATCATTTTCTCCTTGCTATCAAAATCCTGCAAAATGCCAAGGTGTACTTCAGAGAATGAATTGTGTTGTGCCATGGTTTACAGTGTTGTTGCGATATCTGCATTTGCTGACCTGGAACATCCAATCTCTGCATGGTTTCTGGGTCACTTTGACCATAAATGGGATTGACAGACAACTCCATACCCATAACTCCCAAAGTCGTTTCTAACGACATGCATGGACGAGATAAACAGTGTGCTATGCAATGCTCCTCTTTCGGGTACCGGCGAGACTGTAACTAAATTTTGCATTCAGGTAATATTAATCTCGCTGAAAACGGATTTGTCGAACTTTTGGCGCAAATAGAAAATACCACAACTTGGTAGTGGAGACATATGACATGTCCGAGAAGATGGCATTGACCTTATTCTTTTTACTCTGAACTAGATATCCAGTCCCTGGTAGACACACGGGTCATCAGAACAAGACAATACCTTGTGAGAAAGGAAGAGAATGCAAGAACATTGAAGCAATGTCTGTGGTCAATTTTATTTTTTTTAAATGAGAAAATGGTTCAACCACTTAATGGTAACAAATCTATGTTGGTCAGCAGCAATGGGAAATTAAACACGAGAATTGAAACACCTAGAGATAGAGAACAACCAAGAAGAAGGAGTTAAGGAGTTAGCAACGTCATGATATGACACAGCAAAATTGCATATCAAGCGACCATACATGTCATAACCCTAAAACCGATCGTAATTTAATCCTTCGACGTCTGCAAAAGCAGAGGAAATATTAAAGAAAAATTCAATAATCAGTTATTAAAATTGATTTTTTGGATATTCCTTATGGCTTGTCAGATGCATATTCTTTATAAAGCGCTGTCTTATTTATGTATGATTTATGGATAATTCCTCCCAATTCTGGGCGAGTTGACCTGCGGCAGCCAAAGGAATGTTTAAACAAGCTATGATGTCATGATGTCTCTTATCAATCGCCGTCTTCGATATCCCCGACAACTGTACACGTAGCCATGGTTTTCATTAGCTTTGGTGCTTGCTGTTATATTTTGATTTGTTTAAAGACAATGAAATCTCAGATTTCGTTTTATAAGTTTGTGTGGCGAGGTTTATTGTTTAGAAGTCAACCCTTTCTATGGTTCTATGGGATTCATTTAGATTAAAGAAATATATAATGTGACATCAATCAATCAATCACGTGCCATGCATTATGATCGTATTTCTCCACGAATCTCCGTCTCGTGTGTTGTCAATAAGCTCGATTGGTGAGCTTCTACCGTGCCACAATACAAGGTCATCTATTAACTTTTCTCTTTGTCGTCACATATCTCTTCTCCTCTTGATCTTTCCAGTGGTTATTAAGTGTTCAAGCTGTGTTCTTCTTAGCACATGCACTAGAAACCTTGACTGTCTGCCTCTAATGTTTGATATGAATGATCTTTTTATGCCAGAATTAATGAGAACATCTGCATTAGTTTTCTTGGCTGTCCATGGTATTTTCATCATTCTTCTCAGAAACCACATTTCTGTAGCCTCTAATTCGTTTTGAATTTTATTTGTTTTCAGTCCATGCTTCACATCCATAAAAAAATAATTGGTTCGATATAATATCTCAGCACTCGAATTCGAGTGTGCATTGATACTCCTCCTTTGTATAAAATGGTTCTCATTTTTTGGAATGCTGATTCGGCTTGTGCTATTCAGCTCTTTATCTCACATGAGCATCTACCTTCTGATGTTAACAGGGTGCCAAGATATTTCACTTTTTTTAACTTGTGCTAATTTTGTGACATTAATTATTATGTTGCATCTTGGTGGTGTATGTCTCTTCGAGACAAACATTATTTATGTTTTCTTCTTGTTTAAACTGAGACCTTTGTTTTCACTTTCATTCACTACTTTATCTAATAGGGCTTGTAGTTCATGTTCGCGTCCTGCGATCAATATTGTGTCGTCAGCATATCGCAAGTTATTTATATATGCATCCTCTCACTTATATTCCTGGCATAAACCATAAACCCCGGTAGAAAGCCAGATGAAACTACTACTGCAAATATCCCTAAATTACGTTATGTTTTTAATATGACATACAACTATGTTAAAAAATCAAATCAGAATGCAGTACCAAGAAATCTCGGAATTTCACCAATGATGTGTCAATATCAGCACAATTTTAAAAAATGTGTAATAAACATAAAAATACATGGAGAGATATTCCAAAAAACAAACCTATATATATATATATACATATCACAAATGACGGTAGATGTGAAACAAACGTTTAAAAGATAATATAAATAGTTAAAGACATTTAGATGGCAAGAGGAAAATACTAACGTTCAACGAAATCACTAACAAAATAAAACAGACATCTAAAATCCTAATATTCTCTAAATTAATGTATAGCAAAGAAACATTAACAATGAAGAAACAGCTATATAGATATATATATATGTAAGACAAAAGTGATGTCTTTGAGATGTGGATATCTAGAAAAACAGGATCAACTTCATGGGAAAGAGAAGAAAACAATACAAACTGCTGTCGCAAAAATGAGCTATTGAAGCAAATACACACAAAAAGCATAAAATATTTTGAAGATATTAAAATATCTTGTTAAAGAAATTACTTGAGGGAAGTGTCAAGGGGATGTCAGCAAGAGGTAGACAGAAATACAAATGGAAAACATCATGCATCATGAGATGCATATCATACAGTCTAGCAGAGTACACCACCAAGGTAAGAGGCAGAGAATTGCGGAGTTGCGTTTCAACAGACATCCGACGTATATATGGCACTTGATTATGATGATGAACCTTAGAGTAACCAAACTTCGTGAATCTTTAGAAAATACTGCATTTGCAAGTCCGTGAGTGATGACAAAATACATTACCAATCACTAAAGTCTGGACACAATCAGTCAGTACATCCAAGCTTGTTTTGTTTTGAATAAAATCTATAAACAAATGGTTTTAATAAAATAAATCTTTAAATCTAGACTGAACTAGTTCTACACAATTATTTCTCTTAATCTTGTTAAGACGGCCAAGTATCATCTTAAGCAGATTGTATTCCCTAGACTAAGTTCCACGCGCAACACTTCTGTCAATTCAAACTTAAGATGGATTTGAAGAGAATTACTACATTAGGATGACCTGGTGTCAGTACAGGAATGGCTCACCAGAACTTAAAAAACAGCATGAAAAAAGAAAGATTAAAAAGCAAATGTAGCTGACATTAAACATATTTTAATTAATTAACGGAAACATAACACATAGGAAAACTTTGTCCAAATAATCTTAGTTTTCAATATTTTTATGGATTTGTTTTGTTTGATCGCTATTTGTTTCTTGAAAA
Organism: Meghimatium bilineatum; assembly: GCA_034231615.1. NCBI lineage: Eukaryota > Metazoa > Mollusca > Gastropoda > Stylommatophora > Philomycidae > Meghimatium > Meghimatium bilineatum. Next base: position 67,064,642 of record CM067321.1, read on the forward strand.
AGTTCCCGGTTGGACCGATACGTGGATAATTGTCCTTGCATTTTGTTTTATTGATATTTAATTTTGATTTACATTAATATTTAGGTATTTCTAGTAACCGTTTTGACTTATTTAATATTTATCTTTTATTCATTTAGCTACTGCGGCAACTTCAATTTAGTCGGACATCCTCCGATATGTTTGTTATTTCACCAATTCCTAATTGTCTATACATGTTTTATGTGAGTCTATTGTCGCATCTTCTTAAATTTAAAATTATTATTCTTTTCTTCCAATATTTTGGATGGTGTCGTCTTTTTTGGCTGCTTTTTTGGTTATAACCAAGATCCCAAATGTACCTCCTCGCGGTGCACCCTGGAAACAGAAATACAGCAGCTCGAGCTGATTCTGGCCAAATCATTTGGGGATCGTGTCCGAGAATGTGGAGGTAGCAGATGGAAAGAGATTCGACTGCATTAGAGACAGACAATATCTCCGACACCGTCAGCATCACCACATACAGCGACACTGTCGACATACAGTGACGCTAGTCAGTCCAGTCCGAACATTGGATGGGCGGCCAATGTAAAAGGCATGTAAAGGTGGATGCATGGCGAGAGACAAATAGTGTTCATACTGAGTACAATGACACAATGAAAGGGCAGAACAGCGCCAGAGGGCAGCGTGAACTGCAAATAGAAAGGGAAAAGTTCCTAGGAAAGGGGAACTAAAAGCTCTGTTAGCTCGAGACGAGCTTCTAGTTACCTGTGCTCCTCTGGGCAGATACCCAGACTCAATCATGGGCGTTCGGAAAAGCAAGAGACCTGACCCAACTCTAATGTCGAGTTTTCCTGAATCTTAAATATACTCTCGAAGAGAAAGGGTTTCGTGCCGAAGGTGCTCAGGCAAGAAAGGGACAACAATAGCAGTCCTGGCCCAACTCTACTGTCAAGATTTCCTACACTGGAAATATACTTGCAGAGAGAAAGGGTGCAGTACCCGATGGGCTCAGGCACAAAAAGGACAACGATTTTATCCCTAGCCCAACTTTACTGTCTAGCTTTCCTATACCGGAAATACACTTGCAGAGAGAAAGGGTTGATGGGCTCAGGCGCTATTGGGACACGGTTGTTCAGCTCGAGAATGCCTTGCTCCAAAAAAGCGCGTTGTGAGACTCGAACTTGGACGAGGAGTTTACGATGTCTGTTAGCGACGCCTCGTAGAAGGGCGAATGAGCCAGGGCTCAACTCTTTTGGCGAGTTCTTCCTCATACGGAACCAGGATTGCGGATGAGAAATGGTTCAGTACCTGATGGGCACAGTCAGAGTACGTCCAAATGCACGAGATGAGTTTATAGACGGTGGAACAACTCGTGCCGAATAGACGCGCTCGACAAGTGTCTTGGCGAAGAGGCACTACATATCAGCGTGCCCGGCGACAAATAGACAGACTGTCACGGACTAGGGAAGCCTACCCGAATTAAAGGCATGACGAAAACGGATGTGCTGGACCTCGGATGTTCTAACTACAAGTGGCCAACCGAGGTGCAAATAACACAGTTCTACCGTAGAACTTGCAGCACAACGTACTTCACGCTCCCCGGCGGAAATCACACAAAAATTTCGTTGGGGTTATATGAGAGCGAACACTGAAGAAGAAGAAGAAGAAGGACTAACAGATATAATCAATCATCGACTGACAGATATAATCAATCATCGACTGACAGATATAATCAATCATCGACTGACAGATATAATCAATCATCGACTGACAGATATAATCAATCATCTATTGACAGATATAACAAATCATCGACTGACAGATATAATCAATCATCGACTGACAGATATAATCAATCATCGACTGACAGATATAACCAATCATCGACTGACAGATATAATCAATCAAAGACTGGCAGATGTACCCACTATAATGTATATTCGGCTCATACCTTCTCATCTCCAATAATAAGCTTACTTTGAATCAGCTGTAAATGCAAATGTAAATACGGTGTTGTAGTAGATTTTTTCCTAATATTATTTTGTTATAGAAAATCAAACATATATTTTGTCTTTCAAACATCAACAAATCTAATATTATCAAAAGATAAAGGTATCAGTAATTATTGTGTTTATTCAAGCAACATCAGTGGCACGATAATCAAGCACAAATTACATAACATCTCTCCACAACACATTTTATCTTCACAGAGTTATGTTTTTTTGTCTCGCCTCTTTTTATTTCTTTGCTGTCTCTATCTGTCTCTATGTCTCCTCTCGCTCGCTCTCTCTCTCTCTCTCTCTCCCTTTCTATCTCTTTCTCTCTTTCGTAATTTTATAAATGTATTATGAATTATTTTTTTTAAAGAAGCTCTTCAAGATTTCGTTTCCCCCCCCCCCAGTATTACTGGATATGCGGAACCCCCCAGGGAGTTTCCTGAACACTGTTTCAAATTATCTTCACACAGGAACAATTTGATCCTTATCATAGGAATAATGAATTCGGGTTGTTGTTTTTTAAACCCCAAAAATGATATTGTTAGATTATTTTAAATTTCCAGAAAAGGGCACGTAAGAAACGATTGTGCCGGAACTCACACTTTCATATTCAATATTTGATCTTCCTTCTTTATAAATCATTCATTCTTTCATATTATTTGTTTCACATTCCATTATTCTCATGGCTTCTTTAATGTTATTTTTTTCATATTCTATCACTAGCATTATTTATTTTACCATTATTTATTTTTAATTAACCATTTATTACACCAATTAATGTTTAATCTTGATCGTGTATAATCTTGAAACTTGATCCATCAAGAAAATACACAAATAGTAAATAAATAAATACATTTTTTTAAATGTGGTACCCTCATGCCTTTTGGACTTAACTCCGAACATTTATTTGTTTAAATTTGTGTTGGTATGTTCCTTATTGTATTGATATCCGTGATGTATAATTGAGTATTAATTTGTTATATCTGTTATCACATCCCGTCCAATTTTCAATTAAACCCGCTTCTATGACTGCATGTTTCCATATACATCATTGTCACCTTGTACTTCGTATTGTTTACATGTCATTAGTGTAGCTAGAGCTTCTGTGATGTTAACATTGTTTTTACTATTTTCAATGTTTTTTCACTGTTTACGTTATATATTCTTTCTTTAGACAGACCTAACGTTACGAAACGTTGAGAATGTCTTGTGTATTGTAATTTGTATGTTTTCGTGTTTACATCATATAACCATTTACCGTTATTTCGTCGTGTTCAAGTGAAACTTTCAAAAATCGATGTTCTACGTAGGTAATAATGGAATACCAATATACATTCAGATCCACGTGAAAGGAATACTAAGCGAGGACGAACAGAACAGTGTGCAGCGAAGAACAGTCACCCTCAGTTTCCTGGACGATGAATAACCACAAGACATATGGCTCAGAGTATACACAGATGGCTCAGCACAGAATGCAATGAGAAATGAAGGTGCAGGTGTATATATAGAATATCCACACACGCCTAGAGATATAATCAGAACACCAACATGGAAATTCTGCAATAATTATGATGCAGAAATCCAGGCAATTAGGGTGGTAACTGAAAAACTGCTGAACTCCAAACCTGGACTACAACCCGTCGTATTCCTGACAGATGCCAAGTCAGTGCTTCTAGCTCTCTATACTGAAAAAATAACAGCCTTGTAAAAACTACTTAATGAACTGTTTTACCAGTATAGAGTATCGATGCAGTGGATACTCTCTCACTGTGGAATACCACGAAATGAAAAAGCAGACCAACTGGATAAGGAAGGTGCTGCCGAAGACCAACCAGTTTTACCAATCACCTACCATCAGAAAAAACAGATGATCAAGTCAATAAGAAAGCCACAAACACCAACACAAGATGACTATCATATTATGAACAGATCAGAACAAGTTGTAATTCTATATCTCTGAACGGGACACAACCGACTCCGCAGTCATATGTATACAAAGTTCAAGATTGGCAACACGGCCATGTGTACATGTGTACTAGCAGCACAGAGTGCCAAATATATACTTCAAGAGTGTAGTGTTATGAGTATAAAACGCTGAGGCAGACATATTGGCCAGAGGAAACAACACTGGAATCAAAGCTCTACGGGCCACTGTGTGAACTACAAAAGACAGTGAGTTTTATTAAGGAGGTAGACTTGAAGATAAGAAATGTTTCAAATTAAAAAAGAAGAAGAAGAAGAAGAACATTGAAATTTATCAATTACTGAAACTAATTGAATTGTGGCTTCTAAATGCCATCATAAGATGAAAGCAAAAGTAACTTGGATACTTAAAGCGACATGATGGTATCGAAAGGCTGATTCTAGAGAGCAGAGTACGAGGTGAGAGAAGAAGAGGAAGACCAAGAAGACATCGATATCGGTGGACCAGCGACATCGAAGTATATAGCACATATCTTTATCGGAAAATGTAAGCCTGCTTGCTTAAGACAGAGAGACATTCAGAGTATCCATGTCGAAGACAACGTTCTGGAAAGAATATGTTAATTGATATATATATTTATCAGTTCCTGAAAGATGAACAAACACTTGTAACACTGTGAGCTGTCATTCATGCAAAAAGTTACGACTAAGGTAGGTTGGGTTTCGGGTGTTGACGTTCACTATCGTATAAAGTAAAAGGTGGAATTTAACATTTAAAGCGATGCTCATGGTGAACGTATCTGGTTGGAAGAAGACAAGAAATCAGGCAAGCTAGATTCATGATTCTCTTCTTGATTAGAAAACTGTCCTCACAGCACGTGGGGCATTCCTATAAGTGCTCCATCCTTTGTTCCAGCAGCCATTCGACTCGATGGTGTTTCGAGTCCAATGCCGCCGAAACAGACGTCGACATCAGGACAGAACCCTGGCCCTTGCGACAGGTTTCTTTGCTGTTCCGCCCAACCACGCCGTGCCTGTAACTAGTTCAAGCACAACGCCAGCCTGTCGTAACAACATGGTAACTGTTATCGAAGGTTACGACTACGGGATCCTTCAGACAAGATATAAACCATTAGACACCGATATTCCCTTTTGTGTAATTTAGCTTCATATATTATGTTATTTAGCCAAATAAAGAGACATAACAGCAATAGATACATTAATAAAGAGACATAACAGCAATAGAACCATTAATAAAGTGACATAACAGCAATAGATACATTAATAAAGAGACATAACAGCAATAGATACATTAATGAAGAGACATAACAGCAATAGATACATTAATAAAGAGACATAACAGCAATAGATACATTAATAAAGAGACATAACAGCAATAGATACATTAATAAAGAGACATAACAGCAATAGATACATTAATAATGAAAGGTATGATTCCTGGAAGCAGTGGCAAGGGCGGCTAAAGAAGACAATGGATAACAAACATCTCGTATTCATTAAGCATGCTGCGGCATGTCAACTCTCCCAGAATTGTTAGTTCAGAAGATTCATAAAAAAAGACTACGGTTATTTCCTGTTATACATCGTCTTATATGATATTTTTTTAGCGAGCCGCGTTAATGTTAAGCCATTCGCCCACTAACAAACAGACGCAGGTTTCGAATCCACTCGCTATTCGTGTTTTGAAATAAATTTGCTCCTGTGGTTCATGCTTCCATCAGGTAGTAGGGCATCAGGGCATCATTCTGGGTAGCTCGAGGAATGGCGCCATTGCTACTAAGCAAGTACTAAACACTTACGGGAAACCGTTTGCTATGTCGGTGGTTCATAACTCATATCTCTTTACCTTTGTATATAGGCCAATGAGATGTTATCACATTTGATATAGAACAATGATATTTTATCACATTGTATGTAGACCAATAAGATTTTATCACATTTTATATATGCATATGCGATTTCATCACATTTTATATAGGCCTATGGGATTTCATCACATTTTCTTCTAAGATAGTTTTTTTCATTTCGCTTTTTTCCCCAAGAGTACATATGTTAAAACTCAACAAATCACATTATATTCTCAAGTAATCCGATCCCAACATATATTGTTTTCTAAACACATTGCTTCATATATAATTCATCAGAATTTAAATATCTAGAAAGCACTTTTACAGTAGATGGCAAAATTAATAGAGAAATTGAGATGATGTCTCAAAAAGTAAACTCTGTAAAGTACAAACTGACACTACTGCTTAAAACCCCAACGATCGCCATGGCGACCAAACGTCAGATAATAAACACTATCCTTATTCCAACATTATGTTACCTGTGTTAGACATGTCTACTAACAAAAACACTGATGAGGAAGATTACGACATGTGAAATGTAATTCCTGAGAAAGGCTATAAACGTCACCAGAAGAGACCGAAAAGGGGAACGAAGACATGAAATAGTAAAGACCATATCATGCAAACAATATAGAGAGAGACAACAGATCAACTGGTTTGGACACCTTATGTGAATGGAATAATGACATCCAGTCATCCTTGCGTACAACAGTAGAACTAACGGCTACAAAACAAGAAGAAGACCAAGAACAAGATGGGAAGACTCAGAGAGATTGTCAAAAACCGTTGCAAAAGCAACAAAGATGGCCAAAGTCAGAAAAATGCAACTTCCCGCGACACCTAACAGTATTTGTGGAAAAGACAATAGTCAGATAATATAGTTCTTGAAGCCTCTCATCTTCATATTTCGTTTTCTTTCAAGCAACTATCATTAATGTTCCTTCTTTAAAGGTATAATAATAAAATTTGTATCTTTCAAGATTGAATCAATCATTTTCCACTTCTAAAATATCCCTCAATTATTTCTCCAAACATTCATTTATAATTCAGGGTTATTTTTTCACGTTTCACTTTTCCCTGCTAGGAACATACTCCTTCATCCACACATACTGTATGTAAGACCATGTTTTGAAGTGGTAAAACAATGTACAGTTATTTTATGTCCACAATTATCAAGATACGACTCACTTTCTCAAATTATTTTGCAAGGTCCAGTTGAGAGTGGAAGGAGTAGAAGAGTACAGAGAAATTCGTGAATTAACAACATCCATAAATGGTAGCTGTAAGGCGAAAAGAAAGAAAAATCAGAAAAGAAGGAATGGTCCGGGCATAATTTTTCTAAACTATTTGAAGTTTCTGTTTTGTTTTTTTCCCTCATTAAAATTTGTTCTACCAGCCCTTACGTCTTCAATACATTAGGTTGTCTCGTGACACTTCGGGTATATCCCTTTATACTTCCCTTTGGCTGCTACATATCCCTGTCTTTGTTTCCCCTGTTCATTATATAGTTTGCTTTATTTACTCTTCTTTCTTCTTTATTTTTTTAATTAGAAACTGACTTCACAGCACGCGGGGCATTCCCAAAAGTGCTCCGCAATCTTTTCCAACAGCCATCCCATTTTATGTAGACCCAGAAAATGCACAAAATTGTACTTCTCCTCCCCTCACCCCCAGACACCCCGATATCTAACTTTCTCTGTATCTGTACATTCTCAGCCACATTGGCATCATCCTCATCTTGAAATGAACTTATCACTACCTTCGTTAAGTCCGCTCCCTCTTAGCACCGTGCCGCCCATCGCCGCACCACCCGCCAACAAGTCGGCCCCCTCGTCGTCCCCGACCCCAGCACGACCAGGGCAGCACATCCATGCAACACTCTAGACAATCGAGCCGTTCAACAAGTCCCACCATTCCTTTCTCAGCATGAACCTTTCCATCTCGCGCTGCACCTTCTGAGAGTCCGTGAGCACCAACGAGTGTGCCGATGTATCAGCCATTAACAACCAAGTACCACTGCAACTCCCTCGATTCCCATCCCCACGCTCTATGCGACAGCTGAATATGTTGAAGATTTCCCAACCAACCCCACGCCGTTTCCACAGGCAACAAAACCCCAACCACCTTGTTTGTGTTTCTGTCAACGGAGCCATATGTGTTATAACTATGTCCTGTGGCCTCGAGTGTAGCTGGGAGAGTTCATGCAATGTAACCTGGGCCCCGACAACCGTCCACTCTCGACACGCTTTATCAAGCCGTATCAATACTTTAGTCAGTTTTTTCTTCTCATTGTTTACCTCCACCCATTCACTGCCCCTTCCAATTTACACACTCTTCGCAGTTTGTCCCCAGCCTCCGCCATCCACGACGCACCACGCCGGATTCTTTTTCCCTTTAACTCATCTATACGTTGGTGTAATGGGCGGTGGTTGTATTCTGTCACTTTAAGGCATGACCCAACCTGTGCCACGCGATGTCGCACTCCAACGCTGGGGAGATCAAGTTGAAATCTCATAGTAGAGATGCGTGTATCTCTAGTACAGTCCAGTACCGATCTCATTACCTCACCTTGGAGTCCCTCCAATATATCGACCTGTGTCTGTGATATTATTAATAGGCCCGGGCCGTAATCCATGACAGATAGAACCATCACTTGCAGAAGCAGAAAAAGTATCCATTGCTGCATGTCGAAGGTCGCCATAACCTTGATAGCACTGATCCCTCTCCTAGTCATTCGAATAATTTTGTGACGTGTCTGTTGAACGAGAGACTTCCAACAAATACCATCCCAGGACACCCAAGGTCACGTTCTCTTTCAATAAATGAGCCCATGCACATGACAGTTGGTAGTGTGTCGCTGACCAGATTATTATTTAAGGAGCATCAAACAACCTTTGCTTTCGATGGATTGATCACAGCGTTGTACGCTCCACATCGATGCATCTCCACATCGACAACCGATCTAGTCCACTCTGTACACTATCAGCGATATCTGTTCTGCTCCTGCCCATGTTATATAGTAGGATATCGTCAGCGTATGTTAGAACTCTACAATTGCATGAGATTTGTAATCCAGCAATTTTCAACGTATACACATTAAACAGTACTGGGGACAGAGGAGATCCCTGCGGCAGAACAGGCGCCATTGCCTTGATCTCAGACGCCCAGGATCCACACCCCATAGCAACGCCTCTACAGATCAGCACGTTTGCCATCGAGTGCACAATCCAGGGACGGACATCTTGTACCCTTAGCATGTCGACAAGATGGATGTAACCAACTCTTTTACACGCATCCCCTAGATATATCCCTGCAACTACAGTTTCTTCTTTATTCTGAAAACCTTCACAAACTCCACATGCAAGAACTGCTGCATCTGTTTCTGTGTCTACCCTGGGCCCGCATGCACTCAGGCCACCTGAGAGAACGCCTCTAATTTATTCTTGTTTTTATTTATTCACCTATATCTTGTATCTTCTCATCATCAGCAGGTGCCGTGCCGGCTGACGTATGCGATGATCCATCTGCACGGCTCTATATCACTAGTACTATATATTAGGCTAGTTGTTGACTCTGCTATGCCAGGTTGTTAAAATGTCCAATATTTTCTCACGTAATCGCCCTCTGTCTCTCTTGCCTTCAATCTGTCTGGTATTAATTTTGTTTGTGTTAATTACTGCAATTCTCTCTTTCTCTTTCTCTATATGCCGGCCTCTCTCTCTCTCTCTCTCTCTCTTTGTAACGTGTACTTTACAGAACGTTCTCCTTACTGCCATTCGGTAAGCCTCTCTGTTCGGTGCAAGCTGCCCAGCTTCTTCCAGTACCATGTTCAGAAGGTCTTCCATGTCAAATTACTTCAACACTCCCCGCTTAGATGTTTTTACCCTGGTTAAGGATAAATGTGTTTGGATGGGTTTCTACCGATGTTGCACTATTGCATCTATTATGGGTTATGGGTTTTATAATATTACTTTTAATTCCTGAATTACTCATTGCAGCTCCTTCTATAAAATGTGTTGGCTGGTAATAGCAGGTCGTTACAGACATTAATAATGAAATAATGACATCGAACTTCATTTCCAGTTGTCTCGTTTTGTCTTGCAAATGGATTCGAACGAGACCCGACAGGAGAGTGAGATCGACGCATGGAACTCTTCCTCACTAAATTCAGAATCCCCAGTGCACGCCATTCATCCACGAAAATATAGTTGTCATTTGAAATGTCCAAGGACATTTGCGGCCAGAAAAGGCTTATTAGCCATACACGAAATCATAATCAAGGACATGACTCTTAACATATTTTCAAAAGTGGAATTAACAAATGGTCATAAGTACTTGTGATGGACAAACAGCAACAACAATTACACAATGTATATCCCATCTTTAGATTGTCCATAAACTACGACAAGAGTTTAGGCATGGGGGGATGTATGAAAATGTTTGATAGTTGCAGACAAGAGGGGGTTTACAAAAGTTGACGTCATCAATACAGTTTTTTTAATACACCAATTCAATTGTCGCACTCCATCCATAGCCTTCAATAGAAGATCATCTAAAAAAATAAACAAGGGAAGACCCATAGATAAATGGCAGGGAAGTAATATATCAACAAGGCTGCACTACGATAGAGGCATCATAGTTAGAAAAAGAAATACGACATCGGCTTCCTATGACGCCTAGTGGCACACATGGATTAGACAAAACAAGGAAAGATTCAATTGATTGAATTTGGGCCTAAAAATATGCAACACAACCCATTTTAATCCTAAAAATGGGCAGCAAAGCTTACATTCCAATGCATATATATTCAGCAGTTGAGATTCTTCTCAATGATAATTTCTCAGTTGGAGATATTATCCTACATTGATGGATCAGTGGTTAAGCACATGCACAACGCATGGGCTTTCAGAATTCAATGTAGAGGTGGTAAGTGTATTAGGGAAGAAAGTGATTCTTTTTTTCTACAAGTATTTGTAGTATGATGATGGAGATTGTGAAAATTACCGAAACAATGATATGGTTAAAGAGTACTACAGGTGTCTGCTTTCTGAGTATATTCTTCGAAATTTTCAGTCGGGCTATTTCAGCCGTCAACAGATTAAATCGATGAATAAACCTGTCTGAAGAGAGTCACCTTCATTCTCTTGTCTGGACACGTGGATGTTAGGAAAAACAAAAGAGTGGACATACTTGCCAACGTTGCCACAACTTCTGATGTTTATTCAATGAACTGGGCTGATATTTTGAGTTACATCAATGAGTTAGGGCATATTTCTTCATCCGTGTCTTTGACTAGAATAAAAGACTTTCGAGTGAAATGAGGCATTGCAAGAAACGAACGGAATAAAGGGAAAAAAACAGTTATCAACTAACGTAGGACCGAAACAGTCAGTTACCTCATGCTGACAAACATACTGAAGATAAGATTTTAGTTCATATAGATGTGTATGGAGTCCATGCAAATAATCTGACAACTAAATATGTGCATCTTTTGTTCCAGTTATTCAAATTTAGTGAATTCAGTATATTCAGGGGAATGCATGGCTGTGTGGTTAGAACGCCGTTCTCAGACTCTTGAGGTTCCGGGTTCAATCCACGGACACGATTTTTTTCTTTCGGAGGAACAATCAAAATCATTTCTATACATGTCGTAGCGTCTGTTACGGTAAAAGGACCTTTATTTCCACAACCCATAGAAAGCCTCCCTGCACTCCTTCATAGGAAAACATGTAGTAACGACAGTAGAAAACAATAGATACACAGAAACCATTAAAGATCAATATGTATCCAAACAAAGTTAAATATCAACTAAAGATTGTGTAAAGAATCAATGGCATGTTCTTCATAAAGATTGTTCTCTGTGAGTGAATCAGACGACGGTTTTGGTACATGTTATAGCACATAATCGAATAATTATTCATCGAAGGTATTTTTAAGTTTCAGTTTTTTATTATGTACATGTGGTATCATTGTGTTTCATGCTTGCTTTATTATGACGTGCGCCGCCGCGCAGCTGCGCACCCCAGAGAGAGCAACTTATCACAATGCATAGATAAAAACAACGTCTTAACTTCACTTATAGCAATAACAACAGCAAAATATAGATTACATCACCAATCTTTATATTTATTTCTCAGTTACAGGGTCTGATTTTCATTTCAGAAGTGGAAACACTGTCGTAGTAACCTGTTAAAGAATGCCAAATAAGCCCCTTGGCGTATTGGTTCGAATCATAAAGTCCGTTGAGATTCGACTTGAGGCAACCTGCATACCACCAGGCTCCAATATATGAAACAGCGCAGCTGTCATCTCTGTCGTCGTTGTCGTTGTCCTGCAATGACAATGTGTACTTGTCATAAGGGTATTTCAAATATATACATTGCTTAGGTTACGTAAACATTAATTTACTTTCGTTCTTAAACTCCCATCGAATCTCTCTTATATACGGACAATGCTCCAACGTAATTTCCAGCAGGGTGTTGTACAGAGAACAGAAATCCGCTATGTCGCCGTTTTATTTGCGTCAACGACCCGACACGTCCGACGTCGATGTTATGTAGAATTATAATAACTATCTTTTTAAATCATTATGCTACGTGAGTCTTGTACACCAGTGGCTGACAAAATAAGGCATGAGGGCCAGATCCGACCACTTTTTTTCTGGCTCTCAAGATTTCCTGACAAGAATTATATGTGATGTCCCCAGTGCTCAGGATACTTGTACTCAATCAATCAAGTGTCATGCTAAATGGCGTAGGCGATCATGTTTCTCCACGACTCTGTGTCTCTTGTGTTGTCAATAAGCTCAGTTGGTGAACTTATACTGTGCCACAATACAAGTACATCTAGTAACTTTTCTCTTTGTCGTCCCCTGTCCCATCTCCCCTTCTCTTCACCAGTGGTTATTACGTGTTCAAGCTGTGTTTTTCTCAGCACTTGAAATCACACGACTTTAAAGTGAACACGCCTATGATACAAATGTGACTTACACGTTGTTGATACGGAAATTGTATCTGGTTCCAATGCCTGTCATCATGACTTTTCAATGCATATTATTTTCTTGTACACATAGTGTATTGTTTATGTAGCATGTCATTCTCACAGAATTGTATGGATGTCGTTTCTTGTCTCAATCCAAAATTATTCAACCATGTTCGCGTGTCTACCTTTCTATACTGTTGCGTTCTTATAAGGATAAATTATTCCTTTCGTGTCGTGTATCTTTCTATCTCGTCTCCGTCACTCTTAGAATATCTACATTTGAAGCATCGGCTCTTGTTTGGAACCAGTTTCATATAATGTGATTATTTCCCTTGTCAATGTTCTTCAGTTTATTAAGTTTATTAATTCTTTATTAATTGTAATATACATTTATTTAGGGTTAGGATTAGTTATGTAAAACAAAACGTTTCCTAATCCAAACCCTAAGCCTAATACTAAAAAGATTAATAGTTAAAATAATCATTGATGAATTTCAATTGGAAAATATTGCCAAGTGGAATAATACAATTAATCATCACATTGGGAGACACGTGTTCTACACACGAACCAATGTATCTGCCTCTAAAATAAAGTTATCTAATTTCCATGCCTAGTGTTCTGTTCCGACATTACATGCACATAATCTAATATGTTTATTTGTAATCATTAAGTGTTCTTAATCCGATGTTTAACTGTACGGTCTATATTGTGTACACAGTCACTTTCATGGTGGCCAGCCATAGATCACTATTCACAATCCACTTTCCAAACCTACTGTTTTACTACTCACAATCCACTTTCCAAACCTACTGTTTTACTACTCACAATCCACTTTCCAAACCTACTGTTTTACTACTCACAATCCACTTTCCAAACCTACTGTTTTACTACTCACAATCCATTTCCCAAACCTACTGTTTTACTACTCACAATCCACTTTCCAAACCTACTGTTTTACTACTCACAATCCACTTTCCAAACCTACTGTTTTACTACTCACAATCCACTTTCCAAACCTACTGTTTTACTACTCACAATCCATTTCCCAAACCTACTGTTTTACTACTCACAATCCACTTTCCAAACCTACTGTTTTACTACTCACAATCTACTTCCCAAACCCACTCTCCAAAATTTACTCCCAAATCAAATGTCTCTAAAGTTCACTCCTTCGAAATATACTCTTTCCCATGTCGATAATTTCTCAAATCACATCTGCCACAAATCATTCCTCTCCGGATTGATGAGTAAGGCCGCAGGGTTATGATCATCGTACATTGAACAAGTCAATATGTGCTTGTAAACTGTGTCAATAAATCATTCAGTCTAAAAGTTGAAACTTTAATTCGATTCTCATTTATCAATCTATTCGTAGATCGATTAATTTTTTTCTTTACGAACTGTTCCGATCTTTACACCGATCAATATCCATATTTTATTTGGTCAGGCCTGTGTATCGGTTCACTCATTACCCTCAACACCCCCATGTCCTGATACAAATACACAAGTAATATTTCTTGTTATAACAGATGTCTCCTCTCCTGTCCGCTCGCTTTCAAATACAACCTTTCAAAATGTAAGCTTAGATATGCTATACCCAAAATCTACTCTCATTTACGCGTACTTACTGACTCCCAACATCTACGTTTCTCCAACGTTTGATATATTCCAAAACTTGGCTATGTTGAAGCCAGGACGTCATATAGATTGTGTCAAGTGTAAAAGAAAACATTATTGGGGGAAAAGTTATATGTGATTGTATATATATGTATGTATGCATGGCCTTTGGCATCTTGCAGACGGTAATTAAGCAACAAGAAGAAAGAATATTTTGAACATTTTCTCAGAAATTTGGACTTTTCAAGCGATCATGTCACAGTAACAGAATAGTTCTTCTTCTTTTTCTAGATATTTTTTCTTCCATATCTTTAGCCATATTATTTCTGAACAATATTGCTTACACACGCAGGTTATGCTTCCAATGTTACTGAGACACGCAGGTTATGCCTCCAATGTTGCTCACACATACAGGTTATGCCCCCAATGTTGCTGACACACGCAGCTTATGCCTCCAATGTTGCTGACACATGTAGGTTATGCCCCCAATGTTGCTCATACATACAGGTTATGCCCCCAATGTTGCTGACACACACAGGTTATGCCCCCAATGTTGCTGACACACGCAGGTTATGCGCCCAATGTTGCTTACACACGCAGGTTATGCCTCCAATGTTGCTGACACACACAGGTTATGCCCCCAATGTTGCTGACACACACAGGTTATGCCCCCAATGTTGCTTACACACACCGGTTATGCCCCCAATGTTACTCACACACACAGGTTATACCCCCAATGTTGCTCACACACAGGTAATACCCCCAATGTTGCTTACACACACAGGTTATACCCCCAATGTTGCTTACACACACAGGTTATACCCCCAATGTTGCTTACACACACAGGTTATACCCCCAATGTTGCTCACACACAGGTTATACCCCCAATGTTGCTCACACACACAGGTTATACCCCCAATGTTGCTTACACACACAGGTTATACCCCCAATGTTACTCACACACACAGGTTATACCCCCAATGTTGCTCACACACACAGGTTATACCCCCAATGTTGCTTACACACACAGGTTATACCCCCAATGTTACTCACACACACAGGTTATACCCCCAATGTTGCTCACACACAGGTTATACCCCCAATGTTGCTCACACACACAGGTTATACCCCCAATGTTGCTTACACACACAGGTTATACCCCCAATATTGCTCACACACACAGGTTATACCCCCAATGTTGCTCACACACACAGGTTATACCCCCAATGTTGCTTACACACACAGGTTATACCCCCAATGTTACTCACACACACAGGTTATGCCCCCAATGTTGCTCACACACACAGGTTATACCCCCAATGTTGCTCACACACACAGGTTATACCCCCAATGTTGCTCACACACACAGGTTATACCCCCAATGTTGCTTACACACGCAGGTTATGCCTCAAAAAAACCCGAGTTTCGGCCATGTTTTTCCAAATTTTGGGGTCTATTAGATATCCTTCCCCGCCGACGACGGATGTGTCGGGCGATTGTCGCAAATAAAACGGCAACACAACGCATTTCCATTCTCTGGAATACATCCTGCTGGAAATCTAGTAGGATTGTGATCCTGCTGTAAGGGAAATCCAGTGGGTGTTTGAAAATCAACACTGAAGAAGAAGAAGAAATCCTTTCATTACGAATTTACAGATGTCCTTATATCTCAGCGTTGGTCACCGTAAGCTCGCTGGAGTTAAGCCAGATCTCCGAATAGTACTTGTTTGGGTTGCGGCAGTCTGACATTTTGCGGACGTGGCCTAGCCAATCTATTTCTGTTAATAGTTTAAATGTCAGATGATAGCTGAGTGCGGTGTAACACTTCCATGTTGATAATTCTGTCTTACCACTTGATGTTCCGAATTTGCGGAGATATCTTATATGACACATGTTAAGTCACCTTTCATGTGATTATATATATATATATATATATATATATATATATATATATATATATATATATATTAATAATAGATTCATAACACTGCAACACTGGAGAGAAAACACCTCTTCATCCTCGGCCATTTTGAGGAGTGTAGAAAAATGATGCAAAGATCTTCCCTTGATGTTACCAATTCAGGAGTCTTCTTTGACCCCCTCTTCTCCTTCCGTTCTCGACTTTCCCTTGCCGATACTATAGTGTGGAATTTTTATGAGCGAAATTTTACGTGGTTGCGCCCAAATCCTCTCAAAATATTGGCTTATCGGCAAGGAGACAAGCACATCTGTTATTCAACGTCATTTAGACCGAAAGTTATGTATATGTATATACAATATTGAACATAAGTCTTGCATACAGACATATACTTTCTCTGAGTAGAACTCTTTGTTTTACAGCATTGGACAACGCTGAGATTTGAGGATTTTCATGTATAAACTAAATGTTAAGAGACATCCTGAATTGTTTTTGTTGTGTATACTTCGAGGACAGTGGTCAAACAAGAGCCATCCTGAAATGATGTTTGTGTTGTATATACTTGAGGAAAGTGGTATATAAAGATCTATTATCAATTGTTTTTGATGTACATACTTCGGTGGTAAATAGTCTAACACAGACCTGAATTATATTATTGCACAGCTCTGATCGTAAGGTTTCGTTGGCTTATTAACCTGATTACTACAATGTTCACGTCACAGCGAGAGACTAATCCAATTTGTGTATGTTCTTTTCATTTTCTGGCAACGCAAAGTATATGGAAATTAACCAATGAAGATCACTGAAGACGTTTTCTTTCTATCTTTTCCGTGGTCTTTCTCTGGCTTTTTACCCTGATCTCATTTGGTTATATGCATGTACGGGCAACTTTTCGTGATTCTTTCTCATAATGTGGCCAAACCACTTGATCTGTTCTCTCTCTATGTAATCTGTACAATATATTATACCTATTCTTTCGCTGATATATTCATTTCGCAATCTAGCAAGCCTGGTGACCCCGGCAGCTTTCCTCAAGCATTTCATTTCACATGTCAATCTTTCTGTAATGTGAAGATGAGAGAGACCAGGTTTGGCACTGGTAACACAGTGTTGGTAGGAATATACTGTAGATTATTTAGGGGGAATAGTATAACTAATATAAGCTCTAATACAACTAAATTCCACTAACGTCCGTGGTTAAAATAAGTGTACATCACCATACCAAGTGCAACATACAGACAATACACTGTTGTTATAGTCCTTTCTTCCGCAAAAGCACATATGAAACACAAGCTGTATTGTTCATACTTTTTGAGTCTCCGAAGAAAACTAACAAATATCCATTATATGGCAAATCTAATGGTCCTTTAATCAGTGGTTCTCTACGTGTATTTCGCCCGTATCCCACTGTCTGGATAACTTACTTTCCGCAACCCCCAATCTTGGGAACTGAAGAAAACACCTTTCCATCTGTCTTCAAGTTTTCAATGATTATTGCTATTTATCTTGCAACATGTCAACCAAATAATGTCATGCGGAAACATACACACGCACATACACAAACCCTCACACATACAAAACATATATACATGAGTTTCTGCGCATGTCTCACTAGAAGCACGTGACGTCCATGATGTCAATGTAATCTTCTTGGCCCCCATCCAAGCTAACTCCTTGAAGTGGAGATGGGGGGGGGGTTAGTGCAGTCATTAGGGGCTGGAAACTAAGATTTGTGGGGTCATCCCCGCCATCAAGCAAGACCACAGCTCTATCGAAGCAAGCACTAGTGCTGAAGTCAGATATACCAGGCCGAGAGCGAACCAACAACCATGGTATCATGCTACCCACATATTAAAAATATTTGCACGACAAAATTTAAAAGAAAAAACAATCTTCCGTGCCTACAACAAAACGATGTTGCACGTACACGAACATTTAGCGCACATTGATAACATCAACTATAACCTCATCATCTCGTCAACTTCAACAATCTCTTGTTCACTTATAGACACTCCACCCTTTCGCTTACCTTCGTCGAGAAAGGCTTATTTTTATGTAGAGACAAACTGTCTCCAGCGTTGCCTGTGTAATTTCCAATGTCCAGACGGTAGTTCTCCTTCTCGCCCAACACTTTAACGTGTGAGTACTCGGCGTAGTAGTCTCTGTTATTGTACCTCATGTCAATTCTCAACTCAAAACATCGCTGTGAAAATTCAAAAATATATGCCATAACTAACATATGCTATCAATCATTAATAACGCATCAGAAACATTACCTGTTTTGAGATGTTAAACGTAAACTTGTGACAGCTGAAATGGCATGTTTGCGCAGAATCCTAGGAATATCGCTAGGAAACAGAGTGAGAAATAATGACATTAGACAAAGAACCGGTACCACTCCAATATTGGAATATATTAAGAGACAGCAGATAAAATGGTTTGCACACATCAGCAGACTACCATCAGACAGCATACCACAGCAAGTTATGCTACACAAATACAGTGACGGTAGACCTAGAGACCGATCTAGAAAACGATGGACCACCGAAATAAAAGAGGCGACAAACTCCACAATATATTAAGCACACAAACGGCCATCTCCAAAAAACTCTTCTACCCCTGACGCTGAAAGGCAACAACGGGTTTAGCGAATAGATAGATAGATAGATAGATAGATAGATAGATAGATAGATAGATAGATAGATAGATAGATAGATAGATAGATAGATAGATAGATAGATAGATAGATAGATAGATAGATAGATAGATAGATAGATAGATAGATAGATAGATAGATAGATAGATAGATAGATAGATAGATAGATAGATAGATAGATAGATAGATAGATAGATAGATAGATAGATAGATAGATAGATAGATAGATAGATAGATAGATAGATAGATAGATAGATAGATAGATAGATAGATAGATAGATAGATAGATAGATAGATAGATAGATAGATAGATAGATAGATAGATAGATAGATAGATAGATAGATAGATAGATAGATAGATAGATAGATAGATAGATAGATAGATAGATAGATAGATAGATAGATAGATAGATAGATAGATAGATAGATAGATAGATAGATAGATAGATAGATAGATAGATAGATAGATAGATAGATAGATAGATAGATAGATAGATAGATAGATAGATAGATAGATAGATAGATAGATAGATAGATAGATAGATAGATAGATAGATAGATAGATAGATAGATAGATAGATAGATAGATAGATAGATAGATAGATAGATAGATAGATAGATAGATAGATAGATAGATAGATAGATAGATAGATAGATAGATAGATAGATAGATAGATAGATAGATAGATAGATAGATAGATAGATAGATAGATAGATAGATAGATAGATAGATAGATAGATAGATAGATAGATAGATAGATAGATAGATAGATAGATAGATAGATAGATAGATAGATAGATAGATAGATAGATAGATAGATAGATAGATAGATAGATAGATAGATAGATAGATAGATAGATAGATAGATAGATAGATAGATAGATAGATAGATAGATAGATAGATAGATAGATAGATAGATAGATAGATAGATAGATAGATAGATAGATAGATAGATAGATAGATAGATAGATAGATAGATAGATAGATAGATAGATAGATAGATAGATAGATAGATAGATAGATAGATAGATAGATAGATAGATAGATAGATAGATAGATAGATAGATAGATAGATAGATAGATAGATAGATAGATAGATAGATAGATAGATAGATAGATAGATAGATAGATAGATAGATAGATAGATAGATAGATAGATAGATAGATAGATAGATAGATAGATAGATAGATAGATAGATAGATAGATAGATAGATAGATAGATAGATAGATAGATAGATAGATAGATAGATAGATAGATAGATAGATAGATAGATAGATAGATAGATAGATAGATAGATAGATAGATAGATAGATAGATAGATAGATAGATAGATAGATAGATAGATAGATAGATAGATAGATAGATAGATAGATAGATAGATAGATAGATAGATAGATAGATAGATAGATAGATAGATAGATAGATAGATAGATAGATAGATAGATAGATAGATAGATAGATAGATAGATAGATAGATAGATAGATAGATAGATAGATAGATAGATAGATAGATAGATAGATAGATAGATAGATAGATAGATAGATAGATAGATAGATAGATAGATAGATAGATAGATAGATAGATAGATAGATAGATAGATAGATAGATAGATAGATAGATAGATAGATAGATAGATAGATAGATAGATAGATAGATAGATAGATAGATAGATAGATAGATAGATAGATAGATAGATAGATAGATAGATAGATAGATAGATAGATAGATAGATAGATAGATAGATAGATAGATAGATAGATAGATAGATAGATAGATAGATAGATAGATAGATAGATAGATAGATAGATAGATAGATAGATAGATAGATAGATAGATAGATAGATAGATAGATAGATAGATAGATAGATAGATAGATAGATAGATAGATAGATAGATAGATAGATAGATAGATAGATAGATAGATAGATAGATAGATAGATAGATAGATAGATAGATAGATAGATAGATAGATAGATAGATAGATAGATAGATAGATAGATAGATAGATAGATAGATAGATAGATAGATAGATAGATAGATAGATAGATAGATAGATAGATAGATAGATAGATAGATAGATAGATAGATAGATAGATAGATAGATAGATAGATAGATAGATAGATAGATAGATAGATAGATAGATAGATAGATAGATAGATAGATAGATAGATAGATAGATAGATAGATAGATAGATAGATAGATAGATAGATAGATAGATAGATAGATAGATAGATAGATAGATAGATAGATAGATAGATAGATAGATAGATAGATAGATAGATAGATAGATAGATAGATAGATAGATAGATAGATAGATAGATAGATAGATAGATAGATAGATAGATAGATAGATAGATAGATAGATAGATAGATAGATAGATAGATAGATAGATAGATAGATAGATAGATAGATAGATAGATAGATAGATAGATAGATAGATAGATAGATAGATAGATAGATAGATAGATAGATAGATAGATAGATAGATAGATAGATAGATAGATAGATAGATAGATAGATAGATAGATAGATAGATAGATAGATAGATAGATAGATAGATAGATAGATAGATAGATAGATAGATAGATAGATAGATAGATAGATAGATAGATAGATAGATAGATAGATAGATAGATAGATAGATAGATAGATAGATAGATAGATAGATAGAGACTTTAAATGGTGATATCGGTGAGTGATGTTCAACTCAGAATGCTGACGGTGCAATGAAGAGAAGGCGAGACAACTCGTCATCATTATTAGGTGATATTCCGACTGGCATAGGCGATCATGTATCTTCATAGCTTTCTATCTTATGTATTATGTATCATGGTCGTTGTTTCCCTGCTATTCCAAGTTTTTAACTGTCTAATATTTTATCACGTTGTCGGCCTCTGTCTCTCTTGCTATTAATCTTTCCTGTTGTAACTATGTTCTCTAAGTCTCCTTGACTCATAAAATGGCCATAGACGATTGTCTTTTTCTTATATTATTGATTATGCTCCGTTTTGCATCTGACTCTTTTAACACCATCCATAATATATTTCATGACAGTTCCGGCACACAGTAGTAGGGAAGATAACTACATAGTAAATATGCGCTATCGGATGCCTCTTTAATCTATCGACAGAAACATGACATTACACTGCCATTTTGTGCAGCAATACGAGAGCCTACTTCGGTTATTTTAATGGCTGGCAACAAATAATCAGCTCTTGTAGTTGCTGAGCAATAGGGTAGTGAGATGGGGTGTTTCGGAGATAAGTAAAAAAAATGCCTCCAGTGAGCGGATGTTTACTGTTCAGCTGTCTCGCCTTCTCATCAGTGCGTCGTGTAATGTGTGTACGTAGTGAAATCCGTGCACTGACATCGTATTGTGCTTGTGATGGTTACTTTAATTGTTTTCTGTTTCTTAAGTTATGTAAAGCGTAATGGTAGGTACCATGGCATAACCTTCCGTCGGGGATAAAGATAATTCTCATGTACTAGGCCCCAGCAACTATTAGGTGGGGTGGAACAGGTGTGTCAGACGATAAATCACAACCAGGACATTTTTTGGGGGACCGAACGTGATTCCGAACCAAGCACGCTGTAACCTGCTGTTAGTAAGCGAGCTCAGTATCAACTGGACTATCTGTATGTACATGTTATGTATGTACAAATACCACATTTATACATTTTGACTTTATTAAACGCAGATTACATTGAAATCTGGCACGTGATTTACGTAGACAGTGAATGCGCTTTTCACGGGCTCATTGGACGTCTCAGAAACGTGGCTTTAGTGAACCCCTTTGATTGTCTATTGTTTATTGTCTTTCCCCAGGTGGTTTGTGATACACTCTTGCCGTTAAGCGTAGGGGTGATTGCAACTCGAGCTTGCGTTCTAAAGTCAGATGTGTGGCCTCGGCTGTGCCATGACCGTGTCTGTGCAGGATGTCCCTGACGTTTTATATCTATCATTTCCGTGGTCTTCCTCTGGCTTTGTACCCTGATCTCATTTGGTTATATGCCTGTACGGGCAACTTTTCGTGATGCATTCTCATAATGTTGCCAAACCACTTGATCTGTTCTCTCTCTATTTAATCTGTACAAGATATTATACCTATTCTTTCCCTGGTATATTCATTTCGCAATCTATCAAGCCTGGTGACCCCAGCAGCTTTCCTCAGTCATTTCATCTCACATGTCACTAAACATTCTGTAATGTGAAGATGAGAGAGACCAGGTTTGGCACTGGTAACACAGTGTTGGTAGGAATATACTGTAGATCATTTGTCTCTTAACTTCCATCTCGATCTCGGGGTGAAGAAGTAGTGGTGACAGTTGGTAAGTTACTGCATTTGCCTTTTGACATCTCATCTCTATTTCTCTATTGAGGCTTCCATTTTCTGTAAAAATACTACCGAGATATTTGAACTCTGTTACTTATTTACTTGTTACTCTGTTACTCATATATTATATATCTTTGATTTTACCCCTTGATTTTACACCTTTGATTTTATTCATATAAAAGGCAGCATTGTTATAAACATCTACATGATTATATAAAAAAATCTGGCAGAAATAACTTCTTGAATGACACGTTGTACCTGCAGACATTCTGGTCGCTAGGCAATATGGATAAACATGTCGGGGCAGCCAAATTTTCCCCTGATCTTCCATAGTGCATTTCTATAATCACTGTTAAAGGATTTTATTAAATCTATATAAGTCATGTAGAATTTGCACCGTTGTTCTTGGCATTTTTCCTGGAGTTTTCGATAATATCATACCCATAGTTCCGTGGCTTGCTCTAAAGCCACGGTGACTTTTTATGAAATGAACTCACTGGGCAAAAATTGAAACCCAACAGATTTCAAGCTTTCCTGTTGACTTACCATGAGTAGATGATGCTCTAGATCAGGGGTCGGGAACCCATGGCACGCGAGCCAGATGTGGCTCTATTGATGGCTGCATCTGGCTCGCAGACAAATATTCGATTATAAAAAGAAATGTTTCTGTAGACTCCTTTAATCTACATATTAATTGCATATTTATATTTCATTCTATAAATGAGCTTAAGTCTGCTGCAGCTCAGCATCAGAAGTCGCATTAATGGTAAAAAATACTCATTATTGATTAGCAACAGCATACCAATGTAATTAAAAAGAATTGAGAGACATAATTATTGTACTTTTAGTGTTGAAATTACACAAAATGCACACATTTACTTGAATTTTTAGTTTTAAACATAATGTATGACTCTCAAAGAATTACTTTTCAAAATATGTGATGTCCATGGCTCTCTCAGACAAAAAGGGTTTCCGATCCCCTGTTCTAGATGCTCCTTCAGGTGGCTGTTATGGACTCGGGTATGTTTGTTACGGGCAATCGACAGGAGAGATAAATCCCTGTGGTTGTCACAGGACTGATGATTGTCCTTGCGCTTGTAAAGGTGTACGATAGTAACATCTTTCGTTTCTTATGGAACAAGTTCTTTAGACCACATTTAGTCTAGTCGAATAGATCAGGGTTTCTGCATCAGAATGGGACTTCCTACCTAGTTTGCCTCTGTTGGCAATGAGTTAGCACCATTTATTTTCCCATTGGATAGTTTTGGGTTGCTTTAATAACTTTTTTTCATTCAGGTTTTGTGGAATGTCGAGCGTACTGTTTATTTGAACGTGCAGCATACGAGAGATCGTGTTATTTGGTACGGTGACGTTTGGTTGAGGACAGCCTGGAAGTGTTATATCCAAAGTTATAATATATAAGGCTTCCTAGTTAGCTTGGATCTACTGTCCAGGTCATGCTGAGGTCAGTGGAAACGTAAGAGCCGATGTGCTGGCTGGTACAACCTTGGTTAATGGCACCGAGATAAAAAGAGACAGGATTGAATTGATTAGAGCAATCATGGATACCATACGAGAAGATGAGGAGGTGGTTGAATGAGACAATGTACATATTCAGAGAATAGTAGAAATGGGAGTGACTAGAGGCGATGGGAGAAAGTGTTCCAACTTCGGAAAGATCAGAAGAACGCGTAATCAGCAACTGACTGGGACACTGAACTTACTTTTAGATGACTGACGGAACGGCAAGCAGAGCATATATGGGAATGCCCCCAGTGCTGTGACGCTTGTTCCTAATCAAGAATCAAGTTAACATTGATTGTACCAATGGCATCCAATACTGGCGTCGGGTAGAGAGATTGTGGTCCTTAAACCGTCAGTAAGAATTAACATCATCCAATTAACTAGTTAATTTACGAAATAAGTAATTAAATAACTAAGTAACTAATTAAGTAACTAACTAGGTAACTGATTAAGTAACCATGTATCTAACTAAATAGCTAATTAACTAACTAGGTAATTAACTGCGTAACTAAGTAACACACTGAATGTCTTACTATTTACTAAGTATTTTCGGTGCCGAAATAATCAAAAATATACAGTGCAAGTAATACACAATGTTCTATTACTAACAAGTTTAACCTACCCGTGTTGTATGTCTGTGAATAGTTTCAAGACCGATCCAGAACTCTGTAGACAGGGAACCAAATCCGTATTTGTAGCTTGCCCAATTACGGAAGAAATCTACGGATCCGTTGAAACGTTTCTTGAGGCATTGGAAAAGTGAATAGATTTGATTAAATTTCTCAACACAGACCTAACTTGGGGATTACAAATTATTTGTGTGTTCACGTGTGCCAGACTTAAGATAAACTTGAATGAAAAAAACTGTAATATTCAAGAGGTAAATCTAGGAATATGGTAATGAAATTTTGATAATCACTAAAGACATAAATAATAACACACACACATTTACGTTTCGACCACACGACATTTATCATGGCAAAAATTAATACAAAATTAAAACACACAACATACAAGGGACAGTAAGGATATGGTAGTTCACAGTGGCATGTGTAGCATAGATATTCAAGGGCAGTTATAGTCGTCTGCATACATACACATACATTCGCACAAACACACATACATACATATATACACACATACAAAATCAACGTTCAAGAAGGCTGGCTTTTAAAACCATATTAAGAAGGAAATTAGGTTTTTTCTGCAATGTGAAGAGACACGATGGCATGGAAAGAGTGTTGTTGGAAGGGACCATAGAAGGCTGTAGAGGCAGAGGTCGACCTAGATGTCGTTGGACAAGAGATATCCAGGAATGCATGCAATTGTCACTAACGGAAGTGGGACAACTTGCTAGAGACTCGGAGATTTAAGGAGATTGCTAAGCAAGCCTGCGTTGTGGAAATAATATGTCAAATAACACACCAATACACATACATACATACAGACACAAACATACATACATACATACACACACACATACATACATTCACGCACACACGCACACATACATACACACATACATACATACATACACAAACACATAATACACACACAAATACAAAAATACATCGATGCATACGTATATGCTTACACACACACGCACACGCACGCACGCGCGCGTACACACACACATACACACACATATATATATATATATACCTGAATAATCATCCATCCTCCATTGTCAGTCTTGGTGTCACACAAGACTTCTGTGCCGTCATACAATAGAGCTCTTTTCCTACTTGGCGGTCCTGTCACATCCTCGCAGGACATCACCTGAAGACATTGATCGTATCGGCGTTGTTCTCAAAATGTAACACCAATTAGGATGATGATGATGCTGTTGATAATTTAACCTTGATGGAGTACATATTTTGACAATATAATCTGAATAGATTACAAGTGATGATAAAAGAACCTTAACGAAGTACAGATGGTGATAATATAACATGGGTGAAGTACATATGATGATAATAGATCCTGGATGAAGTACAGATGTTGATATTAGAGCCCGTATGGAGTACAGGTTGTTGATAATAGAACCTGGGCAGCATACAGATGTTGATAATAGACATACAACTCTGTACAGATTTGACAGTCTTATTTTCTATTTCGGATAAGACCTATTGTTGTTCCAGTACTTAGTCCAGAACAGTTCAAGTTTAGAAGAGGAATCATGTACAGGTGTAATATGTTATTTATGATAAATTAGTGAAAAGAATACGAATCTCGTATAATTTAAAAAAAACCCAAATGAATATTGCTTTTATAGATCAAGAGAATTTTTTCCGCCGAATAAATAGAAAATTACTCTGGAGTATTCTAGAAAAATATGAAATAAAAGGACAAGTAAGAACAATATACAAATATAGTGAACTAACTGAACTACTCTTTACTGTGGATCAGTGTCAACCCCCACAGTTCAAGTGAAAAGATGAAAGATCACATGAACATACTCAACGAAAGCTACCTCAATCACAACATCAAGATCAACACAGAAAAGACAGAAATAATGTCTATAGGCAAATAATCCAATTTCTCGAAAAATCTAACACAATCATATAGTTTTGTCGTACTTTTTAGCTGAAAACATATTTTTTTAAGTTAAAGTTTTTTTGTTATAATGAAGCAGGTGGAATGTTTCCAGATTTTTTACAGTTTGTTGACAAGAGATGGAGGGGGAATATATCAAAATTTGGCAAATAAACTGCTATCGTATTTTATGGACATCCCCTAAGCCCCCAGAGTGTTATTTCTGTGACATGCATATTGACCGTGAGGCTTTCGAAAGCTGACGTAAGCATCAGATGAATGTTTTTACTCATTTTCGTTTTGTTTTGTAATGCTAGAGTGTGTTGTAATGTTTGTTGTAATGTTTGTTGCAATGTTTGTTGCAATGTTTGTTGTAATGTTTGGTGTAATGTTTGTTGTAATGTTTGTTGTAATGCTAGAGTGTGTGGTTATGTTTGTTGTAATGTTTGTTGTAATGCTAGAGTGTGTGGTTATGTTTGTTGTAATGTTTGTTGTAATGTTTGTTGTAATGTTTGTTGTAATGTTTGTTGTAATGTTTGTTGTAATGTTTGTTGTAATGCTAGAGTGTGTGGTTATGTTTGTTGTAATGTTTGTTGTAATGTTTGTTGTAATGCTAGAGGGTGTTGTAATGCTAGAGGGTGTTGTAATGCTAGAGTGTGTTGTAATATTTGTTGTAATGCTAGAGTGTGTGGTTATGTTTGTTGTAATGTTTGTTGTAATGTTTGTTGTAATGCTAGAGGGTGTTGTAATGCTAGAGGGTGTTGTAATGCTAGAGTGTGTTGTAATATTTGTTGTAATGCTTGTTGTAATGTTTGTTGTAATGTTTGTTGTAATGCTAGAGTGTGTGGTTATGTTTGTTGTAATGTTTGTTGTAATGCTAGAGTGTGTGGTTATGTTTGTTGTAATGTTTGTTGTAATGCTAGAGTGTGTGGTTATGTTTGTTGTAATGTTTGTTGTAATGCTAGAGTGTGTTGTAATGTTTGTTGTAATGCTAGAGTGTGTTGTAATGTTTGTTGTAATGTTTGTTGTAATGTTTGTTGTAATGCTAGAGTGTGTTGTAATGTTTGTTGTAATGCTAGAGTGTGTTGTAATGCTAGAGTGTGTTGTAAATCTAGAGTGTGTTGTAAATCTAGAGTGTGTTGTAAATCTAGAGTGTGTTGTAATGTTTGTTGTAATACTAGAGAGCCGGAATATTCTTCTACTATAACAAGAACTGTTTAGCAATGTTTTTTCTCACACTTCAATGGATCTCTCCTGGAGCAGTACAATAGTATTCTTTTAATATCGAACCTTGTTGTAAATACAAGAGTTGACTGGAAGTATTTGGCTATTAACGATGGTGATACGATGCTGTAAAAAAAAGTCAATAATGCATACCTTTTGTTATCCTTCTTATGTTGGTATCAAGTGTACAATACGGCAACTAGTTCTCTCGTACAGTTGGTCTACCAGCGATATTGCTACATATGCCCACAGTTCAGTGTTGTAAAAAATTGAACTTTTTAGCTACCACACTTAAGTCGGATGTGTCGGGAGATTTGCACAAATAAAACTGCAACACAATGCATTATTGTTCCCTGGACTATATTCTGTTAAATATATAATGGGATCAATGTCCTGCTACAAAGAGGTGAAGTTTGTGTGAGAAAAGAAAGAAAAACAGCAAAAGAGAGTTGATTCTCTTTCATCAGTTGGTCCTCAGTCGCAGTCATCACAAAGAAGATCATAATGTGCGGTTAAAACTGAAAACTGCACTCCTGACTTCCACAGGCGTCTCTCACAACATACATGTCACTTGTTAGCGCTACTATTCTTTAATCTCATTTCGAATCTTATATCGAGCTATTGACCGTGTAGGACAGCAACAACGAGTTTATGTCTTTTTCTTATTGAACAGCACTAATTTAACATTCGTCATCCACCGGCGTGAGAACCATTTAACCCACGTAGTGAGAACCATTTAACCCATGGGGTGAGAACCATTTCACCCACGGGTGAAAACTATTTAAACCACGGGGTTATAAGCATTTGAACCACGGGGTGAGAACCATTTATCACACGGGGTGAGAACCATTTCACCCACGGGTGAGAACCATTTAAACCACAGGATGAGAGCTATTTATTTATGCCTCCCTTACAAATTCAGAAATACAATGTACAAATAACATTATTAAGACAATGACCACACTTAAAGTAAATCAACTGTTCAACAGTAAATCAACTGTTCAACAGTAAATCAACTGTTCAACAGTAAATCAACTGTTCAACAGTAAATCAACTGTTCAACAGTAAATCTACTGTTCAACAGTAAATCAACTGTTCAACAGTAAATCAACTGTTCAACAGACATTTTCTCTTTTACTAGATGTGTTTCCATTCCTGCTTCATGGAGACGTGGCTTTATGTTTTGGAGACGTGGCTTTAGACAGGCTAAGTCATTTAATTTGTTTTTTATTGTGGTGTTTACTGTTGTTTGTCTCTTGAAAAAGGTTCCATTTGAGCCGATACGTGGAGAATTGTAATGTTTAGTTTTATTGTATGTTTTTTATATATACTTTTTTATATATTTTTATTCATAGGCAAGGTAAGTGTTTTTAGTAACATGTTTAATTCATTTTGCTTTACTATATTTCAACTGTCAAGAGTTCGTTTCTCGAAAAATAACAATTTTACGTGATTAAATTTTACAATCCATCTAATAAACCATATAAGACACACGAGTTCCAGACACTTATAAATCAATCATTCAATCAATCAATCAATCAATAAAGTCATATGCCGAGTGTCATATGTGATTATGATTCTCCATAACATTCTGTCTCTTGTCTTATTAATAAGTTCATTCAGTAACTTCTTTTTGAACATCAGTGCCAACCCATCCAACAACTATAGCTTCTGTTACAGTGACAACCCACCCAGACATCTATAGCCTCTGTTACAGTGACAAACCACCCAGACACCTATAACTTCTGTTACATTGACAACCCACCCAGGCACCTATAGCTTCTGTTACAGTGACAGCCCACCCAGGCACCTATAGCATCTGTTAATTATTCATGAATGCGACAGTATTATTACAATGGGTACCAGCACGCTATGGCATCCCTGGTAACAATAAACTTGATTTTAAAAAATCTGGAGGAAACCTCTCTCAGACTTACACACATTAAGTCTCAGGGATATAAATGCTCTTATAAAATAATCACTGCCACTTTATTGGAGAGAACTAAAAAAATGTCATAAACTCGAGCAAAACAGTATGAACAAACTTAGAAATGAACTTCGACAACGTAGTTTTCATTGACAGGAAACAACCTGGTCAAATCTCGCTTCATCTCCTCGTAACATGCGTGGTTAACAAATACAGTAAATTTTATCTTTTCTTTTGTAGAAGAGGAGTATCTCCAAAACAGAAGCATAACTTAATTAACAGCAGAGACATTTTGGCCATACAAGAAAAATAAATAAACGGATTAAAATTAATAATTCCGAACATGTGTGATGTAATGAGAAAGTGTCGCAGAATACGACGAGAACAAAACATTTACGTTTTTTTCTATATGCCCTTTGCTGCAGTGATAGAGTTGGATGATATATTCTATAGAGGTCCACAATGAATCATAGGTCATGCTGAAGTTGGATGTTTCAGTCTGACAGACGAAGATATTGTAGCGGCGCTGTAAACCAGGACACGACGCATTCCTTTCTCTAGATTACTTTCTCTAGATAGCCTTCTATAGATTACTTTCTCCAGATAACTTTTTTCCAGACTACTTTCTTTTATTTGGCATGTCTTTGGGAAGGAAGACAGAAGAAGAAGTTGTAGTAAAAAAGTCAATTCACCAAAATCGTAAGAAATTCCTTATCCATGCTGGATATTAACCACTTAGCCACAACATGGTTATCAGTAACGGAACTCAGTTGTGCTAAATTCCGTGTCTATTCAGGATATTAGCAACGTAGTCGCTACATTGTTCTCGATACGTTAATAATGGATGTGCTCGCAGACTGTGACACATACCTATTTACTCAATGTCTCGGTGATCATGATTGTGAAAATACAGGCGGGGTACATTAGGGAATAGTGGATGGATGCAGTGAAATGTTCCAGTGTGCATACAGTGACTTGTTTTTGTGCCGGGACATGAGGGAGTCCGGGGTAATGAGAGAGCAGATTGGTTGGCCGTACACTCGACTACTACGATTGTTGGCGGAGCGATGTATCGGGCAGATATTTTGAACGAACTACTGGAAAACTTACGAACGAATGACTGTATAAGTGACGATGACTCTTGTTCCGTGCCTGGAATAAGGAAGCGCGGTTTGAAATGTGGTGTCGCTAGAAAGGAGCGGCGCAATAGGCTAGAAAGAATGATGTTCAGTCAACGTGTAATGGCGGATACACTTAAGGAGAGCACATGTGGACTTGTCCGGAGTGCAATGGCGATGATCCATCTACTAACTAGCCATTGTTCTCGGTTTAACAAATCCCAACTGTGCTAAATTCTCTTCCCCATTGACTTCCCCCTATGCTGATACATCGTCGTGCCCTACAAGAATAAGAGCGTCAATGACACTGGATTTTTCTTTTATCGACGTCAGAAAATATGTACCACATGGATGGGATGGTTACTGGACACTGGCGCTTGGTGATTTTATAATCAAATAATTTTTAGTAACGAGGGAATAGAAAACAAACAAAACCCAGTTAATTTCAGAGTGAAAACGAGTAATGTCGTCAGCAACAGCTAAATGGTTAATTTACGTTCTGTGAAGAATATTTCTAATGATAATATAAATTACCTGATTTAAAGGACATTGGACGTTAAAGCAGGCATTGCTAGCAGAAACACTTGAGGGATCCGCTGTAGATGAATCAAAGGTTCGTAAATTGCTTAGTAAATTGATAATTCTGAAAGTTATTACGATAATGATGCTGATGATTTGGGCTAGGATGTTCCTGATCTAAATACATACAAATAAGTGGTCATTCAATGATTCAATATGCGCTTGAGAGCCGGTGTATCTACCTATTTGATACACTAAAGCCTTTTTGGGTTAACATCCGTCGTTTCTTACTCGTCGTGTATTATTATGTTGTGTTCCTGATAAAGCTTTTTTGTCGAAACCTCAGATTTGTTGTGTTATCATATATTTTACTAATACAGTACAATACAATTTACATAACGTCATCCATATTTTTTCAAGTTTCGCTTGTCGTAGTAATTGGAGCATAGATTAAATCATAACTACCAGGTTCTAAATCACAATTTGTGAACATTTCCTGCTTACCACTTCAAATCCTATTATACTTTCAAATTCCTGAATGTTCATTCCTATCTATTTATCATCATCATCCATGGCGACTGGATTTGGGAGTGTGATTTTGCGCTCCCCCCCCCCCACACAGCATATTTCTTGTGGGAATGCCCACCCTGTCTCCTATATTCACGAAAAGACCGACATCCCCAGTTTTAATAAACTCATGATCATCAATAACTATCAATAAACATCATTAATTATCAACAAATATCATAACTATCAATAAACATCATTAATTATCAACAAATATCATAACTATCAATAAACATCATTAATTATCAACAAATATCATAACTATCAATAAACATCATTAATTATCAACAAATATCATAACTATCAATAAACATCATTAATTATCAACAAATATCATAACTATCAATAAACATCATTAATTATCAACAAATATCATAACTATCAATAAACATCATTAATTATCAACAAATATCATAACTATCAATAAACATCATTAATTATCAACAAATATCATAACTATCAATAAACATCATTAATTATCAACAAATATCATAACTATCAATAAACATCATTAATTATCAACAAATATCATAACTATCAATAAACATCATTAATTATCAACAAATATCATAACTATCAATAAACATCATTAATTATCAACAACTATCATAACTATCAATCCATCATGGATTTCCACATCTCTCTATTTCCAATATCTCATATCAGGATTGATTGTTGACTCATTGCCATGCCACGATGTCAAACTATCTATTTTCTTACCTTGTCGTCCTCGATATCTCTTGCTTTCTAGTTTGCTTTTTTTTAAACTATGTTCTCTGGTTCTTTGCCTAGTACGCAATTAAACTAGAAAATACTTGTACGACTTGACGTATTATGATGGCGGCCGTGGTGGTGATGCCTTGGAAGGCGATAATGACGGTTATTGGTTACATACCGAATATTGCACTCCGGGAAGAACTACAGGTGCTTAGTCTTACCTAGAAGATGACGAAGGGTATACATACTGACGGTTCTCGTTGCACACTTGTTGACCTTGCTTCTACCTCTGCCAAGCAAGCAATCCAGTTCTACTATTTCACATTTAATACTGAATTCCTCAATTTCCAGCTTTGATACTTCATAAATCACGTTGTCCGCATGCAGCACGCGCTCTTGATGCTTCATAAATCACGTTGTCCGCATGCAGCACGCGCTCTTGATGCTTCATAAATCACGTTGTCCGCATGCAGCACGCGCTCTTGATGCTTCATAAATAACGTCCGCATCCAGCAGTCGTTATTGATGCAGTTTCAGCCCATCCCCTTCATTTAGCTGTCGACTGTGCCCTTGGTGCTTTGGATAAATATCTATTCTGCTCTCTCATTACCGTGAACACTGGCTTGTCTTGGGCATTAAATCCATGTATAACCTGGAGGTAGAGACTTAAAACATCGTGGCCTTTGGAAGAGTAATCACTGTTTCAAGTCACATGCTGCTAATCAATAAACTACCGAAGTCGGATTGTCGGGCCAGTGTCATAAATAAAACTGTCGCATGATGTGTCTACGTGTTCTGGACTACATCGAACTAGAATTCTAATAGGATCATCGCCCTGCTACACAGAAAACTCAGCGGGAATTTGAGAACGAACAGTAAACGAGACACATATAAATACTATAACTTCCTTGCCCACATATAAAATCCCAATCACATTTCTCATCCATCATCCATGTCTCATCCATTTCTCATTTATCCACTACTATCTTCCGCCTTTTCCACCAGCACTCGTATATACAGTAAGGGACCTGGTGCTGAGTAGCGCTCCACGTAGTTCAGCCGACTAGTCGAACATTTCACATCGCTGTTTGAAGAATATCTAGCCCATCCTTGAAAACCGTAGATACAACATTGGTAAAGAGGTGAACCACCTTTTTTTTAAACAAAAAGCACTCATGTTTTAGATATTCGTGGGTGTTTTTGGCGATATATAATTTTTTTTTTGTAAAACCATTAAAGGTAAAAGGAGGAGGAGGAGGGAGGAGGAGGAGGCGGGAGGAAGGGCT
Source organism: Meghimatium bilineatum (assembly GCA_034231615.1). Taxonomy (NCBI): domain Eukaryota; kingdom Metazoa; phylum Mollusca; class Gastropoda; order Stylommatophora; family Philomycidae; genus Meghimatium; species Meghimatium bilineatum. The sequence goes on from CM067321.1 coordinate 67,099,341, forward strand.
ACTTATCCTTCTTCAGAGTAGTAAATATTAAGTTTCGACTTTCTAAGGAGAGATTGGAAAGGGGGAAAGTGTATTGAGCTCATCCGATACCGTCAGCTACAGAAGACCTCTGTGTACATAATTAATTAGGACTTCATTTGTTACGTTTTTGAGTATTGTTGCGTTTCCTCTGGTCACTATTTATATACTTGAAGCCGCAGGGAAAAAATAGCCAAGTCCCGCCAACGAAATGTATGGAAATAATCAAAATCGGCCTTTTAGGTCATGTTTACATTTTCTATACACTTGTCTATATAACAGAGACATGCCATGGTTCACCAAACATCCCTCTGTTTTTGAGCTTGCATTCCTGCATTCTCTATTTTTCTACAGCAAATGATTAATTCTTCACTATGTTAACCTTTAGTGAGACCTACCAACTGTGTCGTCAAGTCTCTAAATCCTACATTTGTATCGTCAAGTCTCTAAATCCTACATTTGTATCGTCAAGTCTCTAAATCCTACATTTGTATCGTTATGTCTCTAAATCCTACATTTGTATAGTTAAGTCTCTAAATCCTACATTTGTATCGTTAAGTCTCTAAATCCTACATTTGTATCGTTAAGTCTCTAAATCCTACATTTGTATCGTTAAGTCTCTAAATCCTACATTTGTAAAGTTAAGTCTCTAAATCCTACATTTGTATCGTTAAGTCTCTAAATCCTACATTTGTAAAGTTAAGTCTCTAAATCCTACATTTGTATAGTTAAGTCTCTAAATCCTACATTTGTATCGCTAAGTCTCTATGTTACCCTGCGCATTACTCGAGCTAGTGCATGTGTTTGTTGATGTCGTGCAGATTCCGGAACCGTCGTTGTTTGAAACTAGAAACTGAAGGTTTGCTTTGTAGCCGTTCTGCCTTCTCTGGTATAAGCAGTTGTATTCTGGACTGTCTATGCTAAGTGTGTACATTAATTCTTTTCACCTGCGGTGCACGAGACAGATTCGTAGTATGTGATATCACATCACTGACACGGAGATTCTTTAAATATATAAGAATCTAAGATGGAAAGTATATACGTCTTTTTGATCGGGACTGAACTTCGTTGGAATGGTCATGTCGTCTGCATGCTAGACGATCGTCTTCAAGAGTGACTGTTCTATGGTGAACTTTGTGTACGTTAGAACTTTGTGTTCTATGGTGAACATTGTGTAGGTAAGAGTTAAAATGAATGTTTGAAAAACAAATGTTCACACTACTTAAAAACATCTCTCACTCACTGAAGGATTGACCCAAGCTCTTCAACCGTCACAGCTTTGACCGTCCGACCTGACAGTGTTAGATCATTGCCGTTATTAAGAGCTTTGAACAGAAAAGAACGTTGTCGTCGATTCACAAAAGACAAAAACGAAAGGAAAGACAGGGCGTTATCTCTCATATCAAGAATTACTCCATTCCTGCTGACATCGTAACAGGTTTTTAAGAACCCAGATTTGACTTAACAGCAATCTGAGGACCCACAAACAAATAATAGCCTAACTTAACCGTTATAAAGTCACGCTCACTTTTGCTTATAAAGGAGGAACATAATAGATTATGAGTAATCTATGTGGCATGTTTTTTTTTTAACAGAACGTTGTAGGCTACTCACTGTCTATCTGTAACCCTCTCGTTTCTGTGCAACTTGTCCAATCTTTCCAGTATTATTTTCAGAAGGTCTTCGAAATCATATCCCCATCGTAATCTCAGTTCTGCTTGTTGTTCTCTATACTGTAACATTTGCCTCCGTGTTTTTTTTCTCTCAAACATATGTGTAACACACGTCCATGACACTTGTATTCAATTTCCGCTGAAGACGTATGTGTCGGGCAATTGGCGCAAATAAAACGACGACACAACGCATTTCCATTCTCTGGATTACATCCTGCTGGAAATCTAGTAGAACAATGATCCTGCTACAAGGGAGATCCAGCGGGAGTTTGAGAATGAACGCTGAAAAATAAGAAGTATTCAGATGCCTGGGTATCCTTCTTTCTACACCTGTAGTCGAGTGTGCATCGTTCACATCCATGCAAAAATCACTGCTTTTACTTCTCAATATCATTAAATTTTGCGATGATGCAGATTATGGTATTCATCACCATCAAAGCGTGCCGTGTCTTGCTGCGTAGGCAATCATTGATTACCAAAATAGTTTACCCGTAATCAATCAATCAATAAAAAAAACCCATAACCCTTCAGGGTCGTAGGGGTACCACATTGGAAGCTTCAGCACACAGAGTCCTCCAGCGAATTCTATCCTCAGCGATGCGGATGAGTGTGGAAATATCTAGCCCTGTCCATTCCTTGATGTTGTCTGTCCATGTCTTTATTTGGCCTCCTCTGCTTCTTCCACCCTCGACAGTTCCATGCAGTATTGTTTTTGACAAGGAATCGTGCCTGCATACATGTCCGAACCATGCTAGTTTTCGTCGTTTCACTATTGAAAGCAATGGCTCCTGGACACCTGCACACATCTCTACTTTATTTCTTACGTACACATTGGTCTTATGTTCCCTATAGGAAATTCGTAGAATTCTTCTGTAGCATTTATACTCGAAAGCCTGTAATCTTCTCTCCATGTCCGCAGTGAGTGTACCCGTAATACTGTGTATCAGTTCCACTAATGATTCTTAATTCTGCCTTGATGTCAATCGTCTTCTCTCTTTGCCGTCCTTCATCCTTTTTTCTCCTTGAATTGTGCATATTTTCACTGGGATAAAATCCTCCTCTTCTCGTGATGTAGCCGTAAATGTTGACCATATCTCTATGATGTTGATATGTATTAAGCTTCTATATTTCTTTAATCATCGGCATGTTACAGGTGATGTGGTCATCATTACACGATTCGTAAATATAAAAATGTATTTAAAATAATTTTACCTCCTATGCTATTACCAGCTTATATTACCTTCACAACGACCAGTAAATAGATAATTCAACACCTACCTATAACCTCCAACAAGTGTGCGACTAACGTAAATGTGTACGGTTTTTCTATTAAAAAATAGGAAATAAATAACTGAAAATATGTCCACATTTGGCTCTTTGACTTAAATTATTTTAAATTTATAATTACATATTAAACGATGGCTTAAGCAAAGTCAATTAGTAATTATCAGTAATTAAACACAGTAATCGATCTATTGATTTTCGTTTAGTTATTTTAATGTAATTTATCTTGGAATATGTTCAAGTTATAAATCGTGAATAGCTTTGCGATTTTTTTTTTGTTTTTATAGCTAGAATTTTATTCTAAACCTTGAATCTACAGTTTTTGGACTACGGTAAGACTAATTTCAAATTTGTATCTGACCTTCATTTCTCAATTTTGTTTATTATCATACAGGCCTATTTTTGTTATTTTATTTTATTAACTAGTCCATACTCCCTACATTACTTGTCTACTGGATCTATTAGTCTGTGTAGTCCCTGTACACTTTCCTCTAAGAAGACTGTGCCATCTGTTTATAGCAGAATATTTATTATTTTCACATGGAACCATGGCATCCTTCTGTTTAAAAATGTTATCTATCTAAATTTTAAATATGCTGGGAGATAACACACATCCTTGTCTTACTCCTACTTTTATTTATATGAATGGGAGACTTCAGCAAAACTGTATACCATACTGTAAATATATATAAGAACAAACTAGGTTAAAATACCATATTATATTATATATTCTATTGTATAATGGTATTTTCTTTTAATATATATTACGAATCGACGATTCGACAGGTCTTTTTTAAAGATAGGAACTTCCTTGTTTAAGTGTGTGTATATCTTGAAAAAGGCCTTGATTGAAACGTTGATTCGTTTTATTGATTTTTCTATTTGTAAAACAGTTATTTAACCTCTTTAATGTCTATGAACAGTGGATAGCTACTCTCACAAATAAAAAGTTTACATTCGAGAATCGTGGTTTGAGACAGTGGAGTCGTTGAAATGTGTCATTTTCAATTTGGTATACGTTCATGTGAATGTTCAAGGCAATGAGAGAGTGGATCGGCTGTCTTGCTTTGCTAATGTGTATGGCGGTAGATCAGTGGATGGTATGGACATTTGGAACTTCTCACGAGAAACAACACGGACAAATACAATTATTGTGGGTGGTGATTCCTTTTTTTCATGTCCGGAGTAAAGAAATGGGGCTTGAAGCGCAGCGTTGTGAAAAAGTGCGTGACACTCTGAACTTATTCGATTATTTGTCAAACAACATAGAACTGTAACTGTCAATCATCGTGTGCTGGAAGATAATAATAATAAAACACACAAATCGTCAGGGCCGTAGGGGTGTCATGTTGAGCCATTTGGTACAGAAAGATCTCCACGCATTTCTATCCTCTGATGTCATGTGGCGTATTCTCTCCAGAACGTTGTCTTTCCAATTAACTCATTGAACCCTCTCTTTCTTGTGACATGCGGTTTGCATTTTCCAAAGATGTATTCATGTTATCTTTAATGTCGTCAGTCCATCGTCTTCTTGGTCTGGTCTGTCTCCTCCGTCCAGGTACTCTGCCCTCTATTATTTGTCTTTCTAAACAGTTGTGTTTCTTTATATCGTCAAACAGGTGTAGTTTTCTTTGTGCTATTGTGTTTAGTAACCAACACTCCGGAATCTTCAATGTGTTTATAATATCTGAGTTTCTCTTTTTTCCTTACATGATATTCTAAGTATCTTTCTGTAGCAATTCATCTCAAGGGCATTGATCTTTTCCGCTGTTTTACTTAGGGTCCATGTTTCACAGCCGTATGTTCATCATCATTAAGTGCCGTCTCCGGAACGAAGGTTGGTTGCAACGTATCTCCAACATCTACTGTCTCTTGTCTTGGTGGTGCACTGTGCTAGACTGTAACCTGTCCATCGTGTGATGTTACTCTCCCACTTGTATCCCTGCCTATCTCTTGCTCGCTTCCCTTTGACTTTACCCTCAAGTAATGTCTTCAATAAGTTGTCATGTCTCTTAATGTGTCCAACGTATTTTATTTGCCTGATCTTTATGTATGTTGCAAATGGAAAAATTAAAGTTCTTAGTATTAGCAGTTTTGTTTCTATTCTGTTGTTATTCTCCATATGTTTTTCAAACGTGTTATTTTACAATATGTCATTGACAATCTCTTCCTTATCCTCTACCATCCTGCTATGTCTGGAAACTTCACACCCTGTCCAGTGCGTGATTTTATCCAGCCATGTTTTGTACTTAACCACCTCGTCTTCTTTTTCATCCACCACCATACATTGTAGAACATCTCTTGCCATCGAGGAATGTCTCAACAGGTGCCCGTGCCACCAGAGTGTATGAAGTTTCGCGATTTGCTAATAGTGGTTCTTGTGTACCCGCTAATACATTAATTCTACCACGCATAAACACATTGGTCTTATGTTCTCGGTAACAGATATCAAGCATAGGGCTTATATTTTCAAACGCGTAGATTCTTCTCTGTAACTCAGCAGTTAGAATTCAGGTCCCACAGCCATAGGCCTATATAAATATTGACAGTTAGAGTCCAGGTCTCACAGACATATAGAAATATTGACGTAACCACAGATTTATATAATGGACACTCAAGTGGAGAATGGAAAAGTTATGAACATGTCACGAGAGTAATGATTAGACGACTAACTAATATTGACGGCAAGGTCGCATGCACGAAAACAGATAGAACTACTTCGCGGGAATTTAATTTGTTAGACTTGGCTTACTAGCTCGTATTCAACCCCGTGTTATAGGCCTAAAAGTTCTTTTCTAGCATAGACCCTATCTCTCTAGTACTACAGTAAAGAATAATCTATTCAGATTGCTAGTGCTAAGTATACTTTTATAGTTTTATAGGAATGTGAAAGTTGGACACTCAATGCAGACACGGAAGAAGGATTCCTGCTTTTGAAAACAAGTGCTACATACATTTATTAAGAATTAGCTATAATGCCCATGGAACAAAAGACAAATATAGTTTTTAGTCGGCAGCAAAAAACAAACGTGCAAGTTATGAAGAATGCATTTTGGCAATGGTGAAACGAGATAAACTTATTTGGTTTGGACACAACGAGACATGACTAGAATTCTAAAATTATTTTGCATAGATAATTCGAGGTCCGTTGGAGGAGAGGTCAGAAAGTCCTGGATTGATAACATCAAAGAGTGGTTTGTGTGTGATGTTTCTACACTCCTCCGAATGGTTGAGGGTACAGTTGTTTGGAAAGCTTGTTGGGATGATGTATGTGCGGCACGACCCTATACGACCCTAACGGGTTATGGGTCTTATAATTATTATATATCTCTGTATCATAGTAGGGTAATGCAGTTAGAATAACACAACCACTATTTTCTATATCTGGTGCATCCAAGAATACCAATAGCGTCATTTTGAATCTTTATCATCAGGTGCCATGCCGGCTGATGTAGGCGATCAAGGCTCTCCACAGCTCTCTGTCTCCAGTATTATGTAACAAGATCGTTATTGTTGCCTTGCTGTGCCAGGATGTCAAACTGTCTAATATTTTCTCATGTTCTCGCCCTCTGTCTCTGTTGCCTTTTATCTTGCCTGTTGTCACTATGTTCTCCAAACCTCCATGTCTCATGAAGTGGACACAAATTGAAGATTGTCTTTTTCTTATATTATTGATTATATAGTTTTTCTGACATTCCATGGTATTCTCAACATTCTTCTATAGAATCTCTACTGCCTCTAATACCCACTTTCCTGTTTGTTTATTGTCCAGGACTCGCACCCATATGTTAGTATAGGAGTTCTATAGCACTGCAGAACTCTTTCTCACCTCAAATGACAAGGGCTTATTACACAATATATTTTTCATTTTTCTGAATGTTGTTTTTGCCTGCCCCATTCTGCATCTTATTTCTGTTGAACTTCTTCCATCTGCTGCAATCCTTATAACTAAATATGTGAATTGATAGACCTGTTTTAATACTTTATCATTCCCTATAATATTGCAAGGTGTGGTATTTTGTTTCTTTGAAATAACCATTACTTCTGTTTTCTTGATATTTAGGAAGATGTCTTTCTCTTTACTTTCTGTGACTACTACATTAATTAAATCTTGAAGGTCTTCCTCACTTTTTGCAATCAGAACAGAGTCATCCGCTTATCTCAAATTGAATCTTACCAAGTCTATTAATCTGTGTTAGGTTAATGGTTAAAATGGCCAAAGGTATATTCTATTACTGATAGGACAAGCTATTGATATAGAAGTACCAGAAGCTGTTGTACACACACAGGGCCGGATTTAGACTTGATAGGGCCGGATTTAGACTTGATAGGGCCGGATTTAGACTTGATGGGCCCCTAAGCTATTTAAGATATGGGGCCCTTTAACGATTAAAGATATATAGATAGTGAAATAAAAAATATTTTGGGGGCCCCAAAAAGTGGGGGGCCTAAGCTATAGCTTGTTTAGCTTATAGGTACATCCTGCTCTGTACACACACAAAAGAGCCATCATCTTCATCGCTGTCAATTGCTTTTGTTTGTTTGTTGAGTAGTGGATTCGACTAGGCCATCTCGGGATGCCTAGTCACGTCACTTTCAACCTAGTCCTAAGAAGGACTTTTTGGTTATATCGCGACGCTGGGTGCGGACAGGGAACTGACGAAAAGTTCTTGAACCTTGGCGAAAATGACGAAAAGGCTGTCGAAAGTTTGCTGAAGCTTGATTTATATCCCGGGACGTACTGCAAATAAAAAGAGTCGTTTCTCAATTGGAAGTTTCCAAGTCCACAGCAGGTTCCCATCTCAGCTGGAGATCATTCGATCCTTAATAACTTAGCCAGATTGCTCTGTTGCCCGGGGTACTCCACGAGGAGGAGTATCAAGGTCTGAACCAGTATGAGTCCTGGTCCTGGCAATCGAAGTGAGCAGCTGCTCGCTTCAACATCTCTGCACCCCTGGTCAATTCTTTTGAGCTCTTTTATTGTGTAATGTACATGCTCATTGAGACACAAACATCTGTAAAACAGCACTCTCAGGTACTGTAATGTGATAGCCTCTGTACTCTGTGCTGTTGTAGGTCTAAGAAATCAGAAAATGGCAGATGTAACATAACTTGAATTAATTCATCATTGTCATGAGTAAAATTTCACTCATAATCCACATGTACAAAACAGAACTAAACACTGACTTAGAACTTAACTTATTCATATCTCCTCTTATAGGCTAATTCACAAACAAAACTTATAGAACAGACTCATATCTTTACTAATAATTCACATGACTGCAAAGAATTAATTTTACTAAATAACTGACACAAGTAAACACAACTTTTATTTTTCTATCATTTCACAAAATACATCTTTTTTCCATATATGTACATGATCAACTCATTACAAATATATATAATATTTATATAAAAATGAAACATAGTCTATCTTATATGGGGAATATCCATTCAAACTATTGTTGAACTTTTAGGCAATACTAATACATGAAATCACATTACCAATACAGTGTGAATGATCCGGTTTTGAACCACAAGCAAATGCAAATGAGTTGTACTTGTGAAGTAAGCCCAGCGACTACTCTACCACTCAGCGAGCTAAACATGCAAGAAATATTTGTTTGTCTGTCTTGACACTGGTTTTAGATGAGGTCTGATGAGTCAGTGAGATCAATGTATTGCACAGACTATTTCTCAGTTAAATAGAAATCTTCAAGGCAAGTAATTGTTAGATTCACAGAAATTCAATACATGGGAAATGGTTTTATTTACGCGGGTTAGAAAGACACAGGCAGATCAAACACAATATAAAGTGATCGTAACATGCCCGGTTTTCCCAATGACCTTAGCATAGGCTTTAATAGCATCTAAAATCTCATGCGCAGGGATGTAACTCTAACGGGCGCCAGTAAAAACCTGTAGGACCTATGCAGAAAGTAAACATGACATAAAAGGCTCATTTTTTATTATATCCAAGCATTTAATTTGTCAGCAGTGGCTTTTCTTGGTATGCAACTCCAAGTACATAAGTAGTAAATAATTAAAATCATGTTGAAAAGTTGTGGAGCGAGTGGCCGTACGGCTAGAAAGCCGGCCTCAGATTCCTGAAGTCCCTGGTTCAATCTGCGGTTGGGACAAGGATTTTTGAGATGCAACAAAAAATTCTTCCTGTACACGTCATGACGACAGCTCTGGCAAAGCTGCCTTTATTTTCACAGCCTTAAAAAGCCTCCCTGTACTCCTTAACAGGAAAACATGCAGTAACGAAAGTTTTTTTTTTTTTAATCACAACAGTAACAGATGAAGTCTTGTTTTTTTTGTATAGAGGTCTTCTACTATCAATGGTCTTGCTCTAGCTGAGTTTGATAAAGTTGATGCAACTAGTGATCATCATCATGTGTTTGACTAACAACAACAATTCTCTGTATGTGATATTTTTGTGTTTTCAGCTCAGCAGCCTGGGAAAATACTTCAAGACTGAGTTCAGCTAAGGGATAGCAAGGGTTCAAAGGATTGAGTACAACTAGTTTTCTTCAACAATGTATTCAGAATCACACTTAGGATGCAATTAACCAGTAATCCTCTCATAGGTTTATCAGCCAGAAGTCTGTGACATAGCTATAGTTGATTTGAAACTAAGACAATTTTTATGAATGTACAATCGTAGGACATCATAACTTAGCTTCTCCATCATCATCACAGTTGACTGCAGCAAATTTTTGGGCATCTTTGAGTCTTGCTCGGCTGATGAAATAGAAAATACAACACACTCTTAAAATATATGTCTTGAGTAAGACAATTATAGGCTATTTCTGGATAGAATGATACTAAGGAAGAAATACTACTTGAGGAATGTAATTATGCTACTGAAGGAAGATATAGGGCCTACTACTTAACTCTTTCAGGATGGAATTATTCCTGGGGTTTGGACGTAAGTAACTCCAATTTCAGAACAGAACGAAATATTGTGAATATTTAGGAAATATTCACAAGTATTGGATTTCCAAAGTTAACTTTATTCCACTCATTATTATGATTAGTCTAACTATATTTTGTGAATAATGCAGTGTAAGATTTCCATTGCTGTCACTAGGTCTATCTGATTCTTTAGAAAAAAAAGCAGTGGGACCAGTTCTATCATTTTTTAGTTCTTACCTATTTCTTTTCAAATTTCAACAAGTCGGTAATCTCCACTGTCAAAATCTAAAATACTACTGTTTACCGGCACATCACTTGAAATAATATCTCCAATTATAAAACTCAAAGAATAATAAAACCCGATGTTTGCTAAATTTTTGAGCTCTTTTGTTAGTGGAACATGAAGCCATTTTACTTACTAATTCAGGAAAAATGAACCTACCTCATTCAAATTTGTATTTGAAATAAATATGTCAAGGTCTAATAACACAGAAACACAAGGATTTACTTTTATTAGCCAGATTTCTAAAGTTTAAACAGCTAAATAAGTTAATACTAATTCATTTACGATCAAAACAAGGCATATCTGCAAGATCGATACATCGTGGATACGCCAGGAAAGGCGGGTCTCTCTAGGGATAAATGTTCCAGTGTTGGGTAACAACCCTAAACAGGAAGCAGGTGGCTGGAGTAACACCGGGCAAATGTCAAGATAAACAAAAATAGGTAGATGTGTTACCAAAATAAAACATAACACAACCTAACAACGAGATACAGGGACAGACAACGTTTCGACTATTAAGCCTTCATCAGGACAAACGAAAGACAACGGTACAACGAATCTTACATGGAAACAAACGTGGTTGATAGGGAGGAAAGAGGAGGAGAGATAGTGAATAGATAGTGGAGGAAGTAAATAGGGAGCGGCATATTGGGGAGGAAGAGAGTATGGGGAGAAGAAGTGAGGAGGGAAAGTGCACGGAAGGAGGTGAGGAGCGAAAATGGATAAGGTGTGGTAGCAAGTAAAATAAATAAGGTTAAATTAAGATACTTACCTCAAAAGTGGCAACACGCAATGAGTATAAAGAATAGATAGCAGAGGAAGCAGAGATGGAGCAGCCTAGCAGGGAGGAAGAGGGTATGGGAAGAAGTGAGGAGGGGAAAGTGCACAGAAGGAGATGAGGAGTGAAAATAGTTAAGGTGTAGTAGCAAGTAAAATAAGATAAATGAGGATAAATTAAGATACTTACCTTAAAAATGGCAACAGGCAATGAGTATTAGCATACAGTCGTCATGGAAACGCAAAAGAGGATGGTACGAGAGATCAGATGAGAGAGAGATGGAGATGAAAAAGAAAAAGAGAAAAAAAGGAGAAAAGAAAGAAACAGCAGAGCAGATATGGGCAGTGGAGAGAAACTATAAGTAGGAGTAGATAATGGTGGGAAGAAAATACAGTGATAATACAATGATGTATGCAAGTTAGAGTAACATATAGGTGATAATAGGTAAAAAAGGAAGAAAAAAAACAACTTATCTGATACGTTGAGAACTGGCTAGCTTGAGACCAACAGTCACACTGGTGGGTCAGGGTCAATGGACAATGAAAGCTAGTGAGGCAGTAACGCCAATAAAATACCAACATGCCAGATTGTCACACCACAGGAAACAAGAGGACTACAGAAACAGCCGCAGGGAAGAAAGAGCGATATAGATAATGATCTAGTAGTACGACGAGAGACCAACTGAAATAATAGGCAGGGCTGTAGAGAAAAACCTGAGGCGGGTAAAAGTTAAAACCGTGACTCCTACCAAATAGCCATAGAGACAGATAAAAAAGGATGAGAGGAATGCAGAGGAGAAGAAGAAGAAAAGAGAGAAGAAGAAGAAAAGGGTGGATAGACGTGGGCCCCGAGCCGGAAATACGCCACGCAAGGACGGGATGTGGAAGTAGGAAGGAGCCTACCAGACACAGCAAGGTAGTGTAGGGGACTATCACGGGGAAGCGCGTCGTGTGAAGGTATCGGGCTGATAAAGAAAGAAGGTGCAGAAGAGAAGGGCACCAGAGTAGGAGAGAAAAAGGAAAAGGAGGCCATGTCAGATGGAGGCAGACCCAGAACTACAGCCAAAGCATGTGAGGTGGTGGGGAGTCGGTCTCTCTACCATGATATATTGTGTTCACATACGAGAAGAGTGGACAGTAATGGTATTACTGAAGGAATAGGCCTACTACTTAAGAGTGTGGTTACATTTAATCTTTGTCAAATGTCTTATTTATTTGTAAACCTACAGTGATGTAGGGCCTACTTTACATAAAAATGTGCAGAATTGAATGCCATTTTCATAATATTTGTTTAGTCTTGTTGGAGAGCAGAAATACACAGTAGGCCTACATTAGAGGAAAGCCTGATAAAACATAGGCCTAATTATAACCCAACTAAAATGAAATAATAAGCTACATTTAAAAAAAATAATTACAGACTCAGGAACATGTGACTACCATCTAAATTTTGACTCTTTTGTCAAGGAGACCTATCCATTTTTGCAACTAATTACTAAGTTTCAAATTTTTCCATGCACAAATAGGCATAAAAGTTCTGTGATTATTTGAATGTGTGTTGACATGAGTTTTCTTCTACCATAAATTTTCACTTTTTGTGGCAGATTCAATTTAGATAATGTAACTACGATATTATTTATGCCAGATTATTGATATCACAAAGATTGCAGACAAAATCATGATGAAAGACTTAGAACTATTGTAATTGGATGACAAGGGACTATTACATTATTTTTACAATCTCTTTTGGTGAAGACTTTCTTAGCAACGTCTACAAACATCTATTAGAAAGACGAGTCATTCTATGGCAACTATCAAACGTCTTTCTCAATCATCATCATCATCAGGTGCTATGCCAGCTGGCATAGGTGATCATGGCTCTCTACAGTTCTTTATCTCCAGCATTAGGCCTATGTATCAAGATCATTGTTGTTTCCCTGCTAAGTCAGGTGCCAAACTGTATAATATTTTCTCACTGTGTCGCATTCTGTCTCTGTTGCCTTCAATCTTGTCTATTTTGATCATGATCTCCAAACCTTCCTGTCTCATGAAATGGCCAAAAAATGAAAATTATCTTTTTCTTATATTATTGATTAAGTTCTGTTTCGCATTTGACTCTTTCAACACCTCCACATTAGTTTTTCTGGAAGTTCATGGTATTCTCAGCATTCTTCTGTAGAACCACATCTCTATTTCCTCTAATTTCTCAATTTCCAGTTTGTTTATTGTCCAAGACTTGCATCCATATGTTAGGAGTATAGCATAGGAGTTAGGCCTATAGGCCTATAGCACTACAGAACTCTCTTCCTCACCTCTAATGATAAAGTCATAGGCCTATCACACAATTTGTTTCCATTTTTCTGAATGTTGTTTTTGCCTGCCAAATTCTGCTTCATATTTCAGTTTAACTTCTTCCATCTGCTGTAATCATTGTGCCTAAATATTTTAATTGGTGTACCTGTTTTAATACTATATCATTTACTTTAATCTTGCAAGGTGTGTTATTTTGTTTCTTTGAAATAACCATTACTTCTGTTTTCTTTATATTTATGAAGAGGCCTTTCTCTTTATCTTCTGTCCTACTAAATTAATTAGATCTTGAAGGTCTTCCTCACTTTTAACAATCAAAACAGCAATTGTCACATAAAAGATGATGGAAACACTATCCCATCCTGGTAAACAAAACAACACATCATGAAGAGGACAAGAGTTTTTGCTAATAACAATAGAGGAAAGGCTCCTGCTCACCTACTGCATCTACTGCTTGTTGAAGTCTTGCAAGAATCTTCAGTTTGAAGTCTCGGAGATTCAGATGGTAAACTGTCAACAAACATCCGAAGTGAATGAAATCTAAAGAAAAAAGATGAAAAGTTCATTTTACTATAGGTCTACTGTAAATTTCAAAACATTTCTTAATTTTTCTGAAATTAATTTAGATATGTATCTAGTCTAGCATGGGTCAGAAATAAGATGAATGTTCAATTAAACCATATGGACACCCCCAGGCAATCCACACCTTGTGGTTTCCTTCACAAATAATAATATGTTGTGTTTTTTTTTTATCTCCCGAAACTGCAATTTTTGAAGGTTTTGTTTACTATTTGCTATGTCAAGGAGATCTCTAGAGCTTTCTTGGAGAAGATCTGAAGAACTCTAAATGATTGCGTTAATGAGCATAGGCCTATGTACTAATCAACAGAAAGTGATCTGGTGAACTAACCACTTGTGAGAGTGACCCTAGTACTGTCATGCTGGCTCATAATTTACGAACCACTATGAAAATATTGCATAGTGTGAGTCTGCAAATAAGAATAAGCCTATGCTACTATAATGAATGTAGAACCACATAGGCGTACATACATATATATTTCATATAGGCAGATAGGGTAGCCTGGCGTAAGACAGCACCTGAGGTAAGATGGCATAATGAGTTTTCCCTGAGCATATGGGTTTTTCCAAAAGCACACATGACTAGCTCAGATGCCAACATTCCAATCTTTAACGTAACAAAATTTGATAGGTCAAGGACAAGTCAATTTTCAACAACGCTGAATAATATTCTTTCACTAAGTCAATCTATTTTTGTGTGCAGCTTCTTGCACTCTGTCTGCTGTTATCACTAATATCGTGATTTTTTAACAAATTAAACTGAAATATATGTTGAGTTGTTAAGTTCTTAAGCACATTTTCTTGTCAGGCTACTTTGTTTCTTCATCAGAGTTTATGATTGTTGTTAACAATGTGATTTGGGGTAAGATGGCACACGGTTATTGGGGTAAGATGGCACACGGTTATTGGGGTAAGATGGCACACGGTTATTGGGGTAAGATGGCACACGGTTATTGAGGTAAGATGGCACATTCAAAATTTTTTTTTTTTAAATGCTGATTCTTGATTAGAAACTAGCTTCACAGCATGTGGGACATTCCCATAAACGTGCCGATCCCTATTCCAGCAGCCATCTCAGTGTATGTAGACTCAGAGTCCCGGTCAGGTGTTGATTGCGTGATCTTCTGGGCCTTCCAAAAGATTTACTTTTCCTACCCTTCTCTCTAGATACTCCAATTTCTAACATTCTCTGTATGTGTTCATTCTCAAACTTATTGTCAACATCTTCATCTTGAAATGAATTTATTACTGCTTTGATCAAGTCTGCTTTATCTCTTTTCAGCATTATGCCATCTATCACCGCATTGCCTGCCAACAAGTTGGCTCTCTCGTTTCCTCTGACCCCAGCATGACCAGGGCAGTATATCCATGTAATGCTTTGAACAATTGAGTTATTCAATAAGTCCCATCATTTTTTTCTCAGCATGTACTTTTCTACCTTGCGCAACATGCTTTGAGAGTATGTGAGTATTACCGAGTGTGTTGATGTATCAGTTATCAACCAATTAAGTGCTGCTGTAACTCCCTCTAACTCCAGCCTCATGCTCGATGTGACAGTGGGATATGCTGAAGATTTCCCAACCAACTTCACACCGTTTCTATAGGTAACAAAACTCCAACTGCTTTTATTTGTGTTTCCGTTAACTGAGCCATCTGTGTATATAATTATATCTTGTAATTTCGAGTGTAGCTGGACGAGTTCATGCACTGTAACCTGGGCCCTGACTCCTGTCCATTTTTGTCATGATTTTTCTAGTTGCATTATTACTTTAATCAGTGAATATATTATAATAAAAATAATAATAATAATATATAGGGGCCTATTGCTCTATTACTGACAAGGAAATAGCTGGTGCCATTGTTTTCATCACCAGGTCAAATGTTGTGCCTACCCAGGAACAGATCTAACATTTAGAGCAGTCAACAGTGTGTTCCTCAGTGTGATTTACCTGTCTGTAATGTCTTTTAGCATAGAGACCTGTTCTTCTGTGGCAGCCTTCAACTGAGAGTCAACTTGACGAATACTGATAACTGATGGATGAAAATAAGGAAATCTTAGAATATTGTCCCACAGATTGGTCATTATTTTTAATATTTGCATATAAAAATTCAATATTGTATATCATCCGTCTTTTGACTTCCATCTTGACATTTGGGTTGAGTAGTAAAGGTGATAACTGGTATGTCACTAAACTCTAATGGATATATTGAGATGGAGATTAGAGCACCTACATTCTGATGGATATATTGAGATGGAGATTAGAGCACCTACATTCTGATGGATATATTGAGATGGAGATTAGAGCACCTACACCCTGATAGATATATTGAAATGGAGATTAGAGCACCTACACTCTATTGGATATATTGAGATGGAGATTAGAGCACCTACACTCTAATGGATATATTGAGATGGATATTAGAGCACCTACACTCTAATGGATATATTGAGATGGAGATTAGAGCACCTACACTCTAATGGATATATTGAGATGGATATTAGAGCACCTACACTCTAATGGATATATTGAGATGGATATTAGAGCACCTACACTCTAATGGATATATTGAGATAGAGATTAGAGCACCTACACTCTGATGGATATATTGAGATGGAGATTAGAGCACCTACACCCTGATAGATATATTGAAATGGAGATTAGAGCACCTACACTCTATTGGATATATTGAGATGGAGATTAGAGCACCTACACTCTAATGGATATATTGAGATGGATATTAGAGCACCTACATTCTAATGGATATATTGAGATGGAGATTGGAGCACCAGCACTCTAATGGATATATTGACATGGAGATTAGAGCAGCTACAGACTTGTCCGGTGTATGCTGATGATAGCCTGCAGTCATAAATCATCTTCATCAGTATAGAAAATCTAAATCACATGAATCATATTTCTACACAAAATATCCTATTATTTTTGATAGTATTTGTTGCAGTAAGCCTATAAATGAAAGTAGATGTGAAACATCAGTTAAACAGAGAATCAATCAATCAAGTGACATGCTGACTGGCACAGGCGAAAATGTTTCTTAACAACTCTCTGTCTCATGTTCCCCGTAAGTTCATGTGGCCAAATTCACTCATAAAACATTGAAAATCCATCCAGCCATTTCTCTCCTTATCTTCTTTTCCCCTTGATGTTTCCAGTTGTTACTAAATATACAAGTTTTGCTCTTCTCGTCACATGCCCTGAAATCATGACTATCTCTTATCTAATTTTTTCTATAATTTGTCTTTTTACACCAATATATGTGAGGACTTCCTTTCTATAAAGGAGAATATGAATAGTTAAAAGTACCTTCAATGACATGAGGAAAATATTAACATCTAAACAAATCACAAACAAAAAATGAAAATTAGAAAATGCTACATCTACTCCACAGTAATGTATGGCTCAGCAAGATCATAATGGCGCCACAAAATAAATTAGCAATGGAGAGAAAAAATCCCAGAAGAGTCCCAGATTTATTAACATATAAAGAAAATAGAGCAGAGATCTTGTCATTTCACTTCATTTGAATTATTTACATGCCTTTATTCCACATTTATTCTCCCAACTCCTGCAGATTAGAAGACAGCAGTCAAGAACACAGATAAATTCTGTCAAGGTTTACAGCTTGGCTGTGATATCTGTGCTTTCAGTTCAACAGTTTTAACTTCAATGTGGCTTCAGCACCACGTCCTCTATGAGATGGGTTAGTGAACCCCACCTTCTGAATATCTTCAGTTGTCTGGTAACATTGTTACTAATCTTCAGTTGTCTGGTAACATTGTTACTAATCTTTTCTCTCTAATTTGGTTCCTGGGACACACTGGTGACATGTCTTTAATTTTAAAAATGTGTATATGCATGTGGTTGCGTCTGTGGGTCTCACCAATGGCCCACTAGACAAACCAACCATGCAACAGAAAACCTTAGTGGATGACATGCCGTTATATTGAGGTTTCCTTAGAGAAGCTTCATGGCACGTCATCTATACAATTAAGCTTTTATTTTTGTTGTGAAATGTGCTTCATGTTTACTTGAATATATATGTATGCACCCTCTGTGGTTGGGAGGGTGCTGGAGAAGTACTGTGCAGCACTGGGGAGGAGGAAACTGACAGCATTGTTTTTTTCCTATGGCTCAGACCCATCATAGGGGCACAGTGACTCAGGACCTCAGGATGTGACAATATTTTTGACTTGAACATTTGGTTGCATGCCTGGAGCAATAGAGAAGTTCGGCATAACCAGTAGTCAATTGATGGCGGGGAATGAGCACAGTGAACCCTATCTTGGCTACAGTGGCTGGGAGCAGTGCATAGGTTGAAACCTATCTTCCTGGAGGTGTGATAGTTATTCTCTGGCTCTCTCCCGGGATGGGACAAAAATTCACAGACTTCCCAGCAATATAACGCCATTTTAATGGCATTGGGTCAAAGGGCATGAGCCCATCGACCGCTGGATCAGTAACCAACCAACCAACCAAAAAATGTGTATCTGGAATAAATTTAGCCTGATGACCTACCACTCAGGGCAGACATTGGTCTCATCAGTGGAGTACTGCCTTCTTTAACATCATCTGACTTCTTCAAAGTGACCTGAGGATTACAGTTCAATTTATCACACTCTGTGACAGTCATCAAGATATGAAAACAAGGTACTGCATATTTGTAATTGCCACAGATCTAGTACACTCTCTTAATTTAGTTCGGATTTCATGTGCCAACAGATCTAGTACACTCTACATATAGTTCTGATTTAATGTGCCAACATGTACCAACATATCTAGTACACTCTACATATAGTTCTGATTTCATGTGCCAACAGATCTAGTACACTCTCTACATATAGTTCTGATTTCATGTGCCAACAGATCTAGTACACGCTCTACATAGGCCCTATAGTTCTGATTTCATGTGCCAACATATGTGCCAACAGATCTAGTACACACTCTACATAGGCCCTATAGTTCTTATTTCATGTGCCAACATATGTGCCAACAGATCTAGTACACTCTCTACATATAGTTCTGATTTCATGTGCCAACAATATGACATCATTTTTGTGCATTAGAAAAAAGGCATCAAAAAAAGGTGAAAGAAATATCTGTCACAACTAATTTTTAACAACTTATTTGCTGTCTTAATAGCTCATTCTACAAATAATACAGCCTAATCCTAAACCTAAACTTAATAGTTTATTGTCTAATTCTAACCCTAACAGCATATTCTACAACTAATACAGTTTAATCCTAACCCAAAACTCGAATAAATTCTGAAAACTTACCCAAAAAACAACCCCACCCTTAAATGGAATTCACAAAATGAAATACCTGCTAAAATTTATATTCCTGATTGAACACAATCATTTATGCACACCACTTAAAAACTAATGGAATCAAGGCACCAAATAACACACCAATAGACAGAAGTCTGTTTACTATTGATAGCCACATTTGCATTATATTCTCTGACCTACATTATAGAACTTTTCCAAAAATGATGCCACATTGTTTATGTCCTTAAAACTGGCAAGACCTGTAATGCTACAAGGCAGTATTATTTCGTGTGTATACGGTTCAAATTGCGAACTGTCAGATTGCAGAACTGGAAAGAACTATGTACGGTTCAAATTGTGAACTGTCAGATTGCAGAACTGGAAAGAACTATGTCCTATGCTGATGACATCTTGGTATATAGACAGGGCAGAGAAAGAAATACGAGCACCAGGAATTTACAGAGGGAGCTTGATCGTGCAGGGGATTGGTGCAGTCATTCTGGAACTTTTGTTAATCCATCAAAAGCATCGATAACATGGTTTTCCCTGAATAATCACATAGTAAACATGTCCATGCCATCGGTTAACTTGAGCATGGGATGTCCTCAAGAGAACCAGCTCAAGAGAATACAGATCAGTTGTGAGACACATCAGGAGTGCCTGGGCCTTCACAGCTCAAAGGTGGAGGAAGACCATCAGAGAGGAATGTGGTGCTTTCACTCAGACAACAAGTAGTATGACAATGGAGATTTTGACAGTAACCAAAGCTTTGAAATGAGTGTGCTTGTAGACTGCGACACATGCCTGTATACTCAGCGACTCAATGAGCATGATTGTGAAAGTGCAAGTGGGGTGCATTCGGGAACAGTGGCTGGATGCAGTGAAGAATTCCTGTGTACGGTAAGTGACTTATATTTTTGTGCTGGGACATGCGGGAGTCTGGGGTAATGAGAGAGCAGATAGTTTGGCAGCACACTGGGCTACTACGGCTGTTGGTGGAGCGATGGATCAGGCACAAATTTTGAACACCTTATGGTACACCTTATACACACAAACAAATGAATGTATAAGTTTGTTTGTTTTGATTTGTGTTCGCTCCATTGTAACCAGCACGGATATCCGTGCGATTTCCGCCGGGAGCGTGATTACGTTGTGCCACCGTTATGCGCCTTGTATGCCTAGCACATCCGATTTCGGCATCCCTTAATGTATAAGTGACAATGATTCTTGCTCCATGACTAGAATAAGTAAGCTTAGTTTAAAATGTGGTGTCTCTAGAAAAGAATGGTTTCATGGGCAAGGACTAATGATGGTCAGTCAACAATGTACTGAGACAGTCAGTCAACATGTAATGGCGAATACACTCAAGGAGAGATCTTAGCACCTATGGACTTGTCCGGAAGACCAAAAACAGTAAGCAATAAATAGTAAAATGACAGCCTGCACCTCTAACTCCACAACTGTCAGACACAATCTTGCATTCTCTATTGAATGTTATTATTACTTTGAAGGCTGTCAGACGCCCGACTCCATTCCGCACCAGGTCTTACACCCTCCAACTTGCTAAAACTTTGTATAATATTCTCTACATCCCCCATCCACAACTTTTCAAATTATGTACAGGAAGTAGAGATTTTCCTCTACGATTAGTCAGTTCCTTATTTGTTACTTTCATATCTGTCAGTTTCCATCATGTAACTGGATGCAATCTTCTGTCCAATCTCTCTGTCCTTATAAAGGCCTGTTTGGTAGAAGCATCTATTCCATTTATTTATTTCACATAAAACTGCAATTCAATCCATTTTATATTATTTATTATATTTATTTACCAGATCCCTACAGACATCTTGTATGGATCTAATTTCTGGCAAAAAAATTCTTGGAAACCCTTCATTTACAACACAGACATCTACAAACAAGAATGTGTTGGTAATGTGCCACTACAAGGAAATGGCAACACCTGCATAATTTTCAATTACACAATAATAGGGTCATCTAAAACATTAAGTTGCATGCAAAAATATATGTTTATTCAATTATTGGTTATTGAGTTGTTAAATGAAGTTTAGGACTAATCAATCTTGTATACACTATAATATCTTTCTTACTTGCCTTATCTTTAACTTCTTTGACAACTTCTTGACATAACCCAAGTTTTCCTCCAACATACTCTATCTGTAGCTTCCAGTATCTACTATATCACAGCTACCATTCTTGTGATGTTTCCCTTTTAACTATTTACAGACAGACTTCGAGCAAACTGGAATGAATAGCTGTGATGAAGCTATGACAAAGGTTGCAACATTAAAAAAACTGACATCATTAAGTGAGCCAAAGAATCATGGTCAGATATTCCATCCGAAATTATCATCTGATCTTTCAAAAAGTGTTCCATCAGTAAGGCAATGGATGGAAGTGAGGACGACGCTATCTTTGTGGACAATACCGATAACAACGATGTACCGGTTGACAGTGAAACAGAGATTGATGATTTCCACCTTTATATTCTTATGACGAGGGATAAAATTCATGAACTGTTTCAGAATTCAGATACTGATACTAACTTCGAAGGATGTGAATACATTTTTGCACAGGTAAATTTATTCTGTTATCAGTAGGCCTATTTGACTGTATTCTGTGTCACTATTTTTCGTTTTTCTTCCAATATTTCTTTTACATTTTATTGTACGCATATACAAACCAAACTCCCTACATCAATCGCAGAAAAAAATATAAAAATCTGTGCTGCATATTTCCGAATATACTGTAATCTATTTATAAGCTAACTTTTAACATGGGATAAAGTATAGTATCACTTTAGCCTAACCGATATATAATTTCTATTCTGACTAAAATATAGTTTTATTTTCCCAACCCAATGCATAAGATTTAACCACAACTAAAGTATACCGATAGTTTCCATATGCCTACCCATGTAAAAGTAATTCCAGCCTAAGATACAGCATAGTTTTCCTTCTACTTACTCCATCTAGAACTTCCAAATTGGGCAACACCCTTGCAATAGTTTCATGAAAATTAGACATATCCTCATCTTTCAAGAATGAATTGTCTCTGAAAGACAGTTCCACCAGATGCAGACATCCTGATAAAGAACACTGTGACAGAAACAATAATTATAATAACAGCATATGAAAACATGGGGTCTTACAGTATTATCACATTTTTTAATAAAGTCAGCAGTAATAAAGTCAGCAGTAATAAAATCAGCAGTAATAAAGTCAGCAGTAATAAAATAAGCAGTAATAAAGTCAGTAGTAATAAAGTCAGCAGTAATAAAATCAGCAGTAATAAAGTCAGCAGTAATAAAATAAGCAGTAATAAAATAAGCAGTAATAAAGTCAGCAGTAATAAAGTCAGCAGTAATAAAATCAGCAGTAATAAAGTCAGCAGTAATAAAATCAGCAGTGATAAAGTCAGCAGTAATAAAATAAGCAGTAATAAAGTCAGCAGTAATAAAGTCAGCAGTAATAAAGTCAGCAGTAATAAAATCAGCAGTAATAAAGTCAGCAGTAATAAAATCAGCAGTAATAAAATCAGCAGTAATAAAATCAGCAGTAATAAAATCAGCAGTAATAAAATCAGCAGACTTGTTTAGCATTCTTATATTTGTTTATCTCTTAGACATCTTTGATAGTGTGGTACTTGGTCAAGAGGTTAGAGCGTGGGTCTAGCACATGTGAGGCTCAGTGTTTAATTCTCAATAAGGACTGGAATTTATTTTTTTAGAGTGTAAATTTAAAAGCTCACCTGGAACATGATGTGGTGAGAGCAAAGACATATGGCCTTTATCACACAAGCCATACACAGTCGCCTTGCAACTTTCTAATTGGAAACATACAGTATTGACAGTTTCTTCTTCTATGTCCAATTGAACATGCTCAATGGTTGGTTGATTGGTGGATTAGTTGGTTTTAGTTGCTTGATTGGCAGGATGGACAGTTAGAAAATTGCTAGCTAGCTATCTAGTAAGTTAGCTAGCTACCTAGCTAGTTAGCTAGATAGTCTTGGTTGAAACATATAGTTAGTTATAGTTAGCTAGTTAACTAGTTAGCAAATAACATGGCTAATTAGCTAATTAGCTGGTAGTTAGCTAGAAAAAAGTAAGCTAGTTTAGTTAGTCAGTTATTCTGTCAGCTAGTAAGTAAAGTTTTTTTATTTTGGTTTGCTTAAGGTTGGGTTGAGTTGAGCTTAGTTAGTTCAGTCTGTCATTCAGCCAGTCATTTAGCTATCTATAAAATCATATAATGACAATCGATAGTTCCTCCAATCTCCTATTCAGTATGGCCTTCAGCATGTAGTAACTGAGTGCTTCAGCTCTATGTTGAGCTCTATGTTGATTGATAACATTTCTTGGCACTTATTCATTTTAGGTAACCGCTATGGCATTTGGCCTAGTTTCGCAGTATTCCCCAACCTTTGCACAGGTTGAGGCGTCGTGGTTCGCGCTGTGTGGTGCGGAGGTTCGCATTGAAATTTGTGCTTGCAAGGGTCGTGACATCACGGTTTGCTGGAAAATGCCGAGTTTACTGTTACTTTCAACGAAGCAGCATGAGGTCTGCTGAGAGTACCACTCATAGCACGTAACTCTGTAGCTTCAAGCAAGTATCCACAGGGATCTCCAACAAAATGCACTTTGTAAACAAGACGACATGAGCTGGATTCAACCCATAACCTCTTGAACACAAGGCGAACAGCTTGACCACTATGCTAGGGAGATCCCAGAAGCAAACAATATAAATATCTGGTTCAGACACACCTACTATAGAAGACTAAAATGTTAACATTTTAACTACAAGTTACAAGTGTATCGCAAGTAACAAAAAAAAGTAAGAAGTTACATTTACAGGAAGACACATCATATAACGACAGTTCACTTACAATTTCCTCCCATTTAGAAATCTTGTTCCCACAAACAGATAAGATCTGGAGATTTGGGAATAAACTTTTAAAGCTAGACATTTCCTCAACACCATTGGCATCAATGTTCATCTCTTCCAAGGACCTGCAAAAAAGAGACATTTTAATATTCATCTCTTCCAAGGACCTGCAAAAAGAGACATTTTAACATTCATCTCTTCCAAGGACCTGCAAAAAGAGACATTTTAACATTCATCTCTTTCAAGGACCTGCAAAAAGAGACATTTTAACATTCATCTCTTTCAAGGACCTGCAAAAAGAGACATTTTAACATTCATCTCTTTCAAGGACCTGCAAAAAGAGACATTTTAACATTCATCTCTTTCAAGGACCTGCAAAAAGAGACATTTTAACATTCATCTCTTCCAAGGACCTGCAAAAAGAGACATTTTAACATTCATCTCTTCCAAGGACCTGCAAAAAGAGACATTTTAACATTTTTAGGCATATAAAATTTTTTTTATCTGGCCATAGACATATTCATAAAATCATGAATTATTTCACTTTTTTTGGCATTTGTTCTCAAACTCCCACCTGATCCCTCTTTTAGCAGTACACAGATTCTACAAAATTTCCTGCAGAATGTAGTCTAGAGAACAGAAATGTGTTTTGTCACTGTTTTATTTACACCGATGGATCGACACATCTGACTTTGGTGGTGGACACTAATACAATTATTTTTACTAGTTTCACTGAATGGTCTAACATATCGATAGTATAGTCTGCCAGCCATACATGAGAACTGGTTTCTGTACCTACCTGCTAGTCAAGTCACCACGCTTAAAGATAACCACAGTCAAGAGTTGTTGTATTGCTTTCCTATTATCACAGCCAGAGAAATCAAGGCATTTATATTTAAAATTAAAAATATAAATTTCACATGTGTTTCTGAGGTTTGGAAAGAATTAGTGAAAGCTCGCAATCCCAGGGATCAGATAAATGATAATGCTGAGGATTAAAAGGGAGTGAGTAATAATGTGACCTAACCTGTATATCGCATGAGGCAACTACCCGGTAAGAAGGAAGAAGGGTTAAGAATAGGATAGGAAAATGTATGAAGTAGAGTGTCAAGAAACCCAGACTCTGTGCTGAAATTGGATGTATTGGACCAAAATACAAAGATTATATATCACAGCCAAGCTATAAATAACTGTAAAAAGCATTCTTTTTTCCAGATTGTTTTCCATTCTATTTTCCAGATTGCTTTCCAGTTTTCCATTGTTTTCTAGTTTTCCATTCTATTTTCCAGATTGCTTTCCTGTTTTATATTCTGCTTTCCAGATTGTGTCATGTCTCCATCATAAATTATGATGAATACTTATCTATGAAGAAAAAGGAATGTTCTTTGTAGAAGTTCATATATGACTGATGAGATAGAACCAATGACAGGTCCAAAAACTCTTTAGACACAGTGGATTGGAATATTTTTTGGACTACAACCTAATAATAATTTTGAGACTGAACTCAGAAGAAAAAGAAGATATTCGTGTCTCTGCTTTGTACTTCTATGCGACATGTTACATGTTCTCCCCTAGGGAGAACTCGCACAAACCAAAATTACTAGATAAAACAGCCAAGTAGGGAACACTACTAACAATCCTTGGGACATGTGCCCTAGATACTATAAACAGCTACCCATCATCAGCAATCAAGGTATACAATGATGGATTTACTTTCAAGGCCACATGTTTTGCAGGATATGGAATCGATTTACGATACTCTGCTGGATGTGCCTGTGAGTTCTGTCACTCTTGTGGTGAAAATTGCTCAAATTATGAAGCAGAGGTTCAGGTCATCAAGACAGCCATTGAGTTAATACCCTAACAGTTTGATTTCATGGAACAGAAACCATCAGATATAGTCATTTTTACAGACTCTATGTCAGTTTTGGAAGCACTTAAACATATCCCATATGAAAATCAAGATATTTTCTACATAACAAGAGCAGTGAACAGTTTTATCTCTGCATATCCAATCAAGTGTGACCATTCAATGGATCCCTGGAAATAGTGATAGGCCTATAGCAGGAAACAAAGTAGCTGACAGTCAAAAAGAGGCGCCTCAAAACAACAAAAGCAAAGACTTTGTAATATAGTAACAGTCAATCAGATTCTCAGAAACAACATCAGGGAAATCTGGCTGAACAGATTGGCGAATGGGCTGACTGGTCAAAATATTGTTAGTGAAATGACACAGACAAAAGACAATGACAACATAAGCAAATTCTGCAGGAGAAACCAATCCCTTATCTTTCAGTTTTGAACAGGACATGCAAAGATTAATAGCCACTTAAACCGTATCAAACCCCAGCAACTACCCAATTGTAGACACTGCTCTTATCCCAATGAAACAGCAGAACACCTCCTTCCTGAATGTCTTTACCTTTCAACTGCCAGGAAAAACTTCTACAGACACCCTTAACAGTCACTAACTTACTGTATGGATCACTAAGTCAACTTCAGAAGACCTGCACTTTTTTCAAGAATGGCATTGTGCTGACAAGATTAGAATTACCCATCAGCATTTGGATATCGACAACAACAACAACAATATGTGATATATTTGTTGCAGAACGTTATCCTCACTTACACTCTGTAAGTCTCATGATTCTGTGCAAACTTCCCAGCATCTGACAGTGTCATATTCAAAAGGTGTTTAATATCTTGTGTCCATCATTGTTTTGGTCTGCCTCTTGTTCTCCTACCTGGAATCTTTCTCTATTATTGATAACCTAGTCTTTCTAGGTTCTATAAAGATTTGGAATAGTTTCCACAGTTACTGCCTGCATTGTGCATTGTTTGTTTGTTAAATGGGGGATTGTTAAATGTGTTTGGAAAGCTGTGCGTGCTATTGCTATGAATTATCTATATTGCTAGGTGGAGTTGATGTTTATTTGTGGCCAAGATGCCTTTTATCCTTTTATATTTTATACTTTTAAGTGTGACCCTATGGTCTGGGCGAATTGAGAACCGTGCGCGCTGTTATTGCAAAAGAACATGTTGCTAGTTGTATGAAGCTGTTTATTTTCGGCGGTATTGCTTTTTATTTAAGAGTCACACTAATGTCTGGGGGAGTGTTGAAAACCGTGCATGAGATTATGCCTAAAATTGTCCATATTGCCAGTCGTATCCTGTGGTGAGCGTTCCTCAGTTGTATTTGTTGAAAGCTGTGGAGAGAGACCTGTAGAAAGACTGACGACAAACAATGACTTACTTTGTTTTGACTTGGTTAGATTTTTAAATTAGGGCTTTAGTCCTGGTTATAAATTGTTTAATTAGTTTTAGTCTATCTGATGGTACATCATGGCCCAGAACCTTTTCTAATTTATATGGTATTTTATTGTTTAGGTAGAAATCTTTTAGTTCTTGCCTATGATGGTTGTATTTATGACAGTGGAGTAGGAAATGAGCTATTGTATTTTCCTCTTCACAGTCTTCACATATTGGTTCGAGTATATAATGTAATGATTTTCCCAGTCTAAGTCGTAGAAGTTTCCTATTGGCAGGTATTTTCAGCTCTTCCTTGATTTGAGTGGTCCTAGTGGGTCCTTTTAGCATTGCATGTGCATGTCTTCCTTTTGCACTGTTGTCCAATTTTACTGTCCATTCCTTAAGTATTGTGTCCTTTATTATGCTTCTGGTTTCCGATCTGCCAAGTCCTACCTGGATTTCTGTTCCTTGTGTTCGTCCTTTCTTGGCTTCCTTGTCCGCTGCTTCGTTTCCTGGTATTCCGACATGGGCTGGAATCCACATTACATTAACCCTCGTACCGATGTGAACTAGGTTTTTTGTTATGCGTAGTATATCTTCTACTATATCTGGCCTTTGGCTGTCATGTTTATTTTGAATAGCCTGGACTGATGATAATGAGTCAGTCAGGATTGTTACATTTTTAGGTGGGTTATCATTTATTATTTCTAGTGCTTTTAGAATTGCAACTAGTTCAGCTGTGAATATTGATGTATGTTCTGATAATTTAAAGCTCTTATTGATGTTCCTATCAGGTATTACTATTCCTGCACCAGTTGGGCCTTCCTCTCCTTTGGAATACTTTTATACTATTTATTGTTCTATCATTTATGTGGTTTATTGCTCTATTTTTAGTTGAATCTCTATTTTGGTCTTTTTTCCCTATATAAGATAGGAAAATGTCAGTTTCTGGTGATATTAATTCCCAAGGGGGTATTATTGCTTTATATTGGTTTTGATTGCATATTATCTCTCTAAGTTCTGGTATTTGGTCAAGCTCTGCATTTGATCGCCACCCTGCTGGTGTTCGGTAGCTTTCAATTGAGAACTTGCCTGTGTTATCAGAGCTATTGAATGATTTATATGCAGGATGTGTGGTATCATTTCCTATTTTAGACCAGTAGGTAAGTCTCAGTTCTTTCCTTCTTAGGGATAAAGGCAATATTCCTAGAGCTACTTGAACTGCTTCAGCAGATGTTCCCCTGGTCGCCCTAGCTATTGTTGAGAGAGCCTTATTTTGAATTATATCTATTTTAGAGATATTGGCTGGTGCTGTCGACTCGTACACAATGCTGGCATATTCTAGTTTACCTCGTATAAAGGCTTTATAGAATGTCGTCATTGTCTTAGTCGACGTTCCCCAACCGCTACCACTCATGTACCTAAGCATGTTTAGGGCTCCTCTGCTTCTGTCTACTATATAGTTTATATGTTTATGCTATCTGAGGCTTTGATCTAATACCATTCCCAAGAATTTGGTGGTTGGTGAGAATGTAATTGGTTTGTTATTTATAAAAATATTCTTAATTTTATTTGTTTGAGCCCCATTTCTGCTGAATAGCATTCCTACTGTTTTGCTAGCATTAATTTTAAAACCCTATTTTGCCATCCAGCTTGTTACTTAATTTATTTGTCTTTGTATTCCTACTTTTAGATAACTGATGTTATTGCCTGAGCGCCAAATTGCGGCATCGTCTGCAAATTGTGACAAGCTGTTCTTGACATCTGAGAATTCTTCTCCTAGATCATTAACTATTATTGTGAATATTGTTGGAGATATTACAGACCCCTGCCATTTTCCTGTTCATAGGAGTCTGATAAGTCATTATTTATTAGTACTTTAAATTGTCTATCTTGCATGAAGTTTTTAATGTAGTTGTATGCTCTACCATCTATACCTATGTTCTTAATTTTAAATAGGGCTCCTTCTCTCCAGCACTCGTGGTATGCTCTTGCTACGTCGAGGAAGACAGCCGCTGTTTTTTCACCTTTTCACCAAAAAATTGCACAGCATCTTGTGAGAGAGGAGAAATGCAACAGCAAAAAGTGGATATAAGCCATTGTTAGATCAAAAACCATCCACAGTAGTCATACTATGTCCGAACTGTCCAAGGAAATTTGTGCTAGAATAGGGTTAATTAGCCATCTATGAAACTCATAGTCAAGGACATACAGTAACTCTAGCTGAATTTCAAAAGTGGATGGAACAAATGGTCATCATCTCTTATGACTGACAAACAACAACAACAAATCTAGCTAAAATTAAGAAAAGAATATACTAAACCTACATGGATTGAAACACACTATAATGTAGATAGGTCTATTAAAATTGTATTCAGATCTTCATTTTGGTTATGGTTATAAACAGACATCTTTTCATTCCAGGCACACCCATAGGTGTTCAGTCTCCTTTGCAGATGATGAATGTTATGCATGCTGATGGCTCACTTAGTGGACATTCTCTTCATGCTGCACGACAGGTGTCCAGTTTAACAACTACCACATTGAATCATCATCAAACCCATAACCCTTCAGTGTCATAGGGGTGCCACTCTGGAGACATCAGTACACAATTTCTGCCACACCTCTGTTTAAGTGTGGAGAATCTTAATGTTATCAAGTCCTTAATATTATCAATCCAAACTTGCATCTGTCCTCATCCTCTTCTTCTTCTACTCTCAACTGTTCCCTGCAAGATAGTTGGCTCCATGCCTCACCACTGCCATGAGATGTTCTTGTTGGCCTGCAAAAGTATTTATTTTACTCCTTAGGTAGACCTATATGTTGGTTTTATGGCCTGTACAATTCATTCATTTTCCTTTTTCCCTGAAGTTAGCGCATAGGGCAGAGGTCAGATCTCTCCAATTCTGTTCTGTCTGTTCAAAGCTATTCTGTGGATATTGATTGTTTTACCTTCTCTAAGTATTGTTCTTCTGAGTGTTTCTTTTGGTCTACCCCTGGACCAAAATTGTACACCCTGTACAATGGGTGTACAAGATTCACTGAATATAGAATTCAGAAAATTAATTTCAGCCTAAATGTATCAGCAGTAGCAATATCTTAATTAAGCATGTATTCATAAAGCAATTTCATCATGTCACCCTTATCCATTGTCAACTTCCATACAAATTGATGCTAGCCTGTCTGCTTTCTCACGATCATGTATGCCAGAATGTACCGGGCAGTAGATCTTCATTATAACTCAGAGTTTATAGATAGTTTTAGATACAATTCACTTGTTATAACACATGCCATTTTGGATATTCCAATGCAAGGACTTTGAAAAAGGAGTCTGATAAAATTACTACTTTTGTCTGATAGTATTATTTGAGTCCTGCAGTCAGTGGTATAGATCATTTCTATGGCACCTGGAGAGAAACGAAGAATGTGTTGCCCACTATCCCGCAAACCGAGAACTTTCTATAATTTTGCCGCACCTAAAAAGTAGATTCTAGCTTCTGGGGCAAATGTCCCCCCAGTCTCTCACTATGCCACAGTCTGCAGTAACTGGCTCAACTTCCATCATCATACTGAATCTAATTGTTTTTTATGCTCCCTAATACCTATCTCTTGTCTTTTCTCTGCTTTTGCTGGAATTTGAATCACAGCAGCCATGTTGTCGACTACCTACACAGAACACTATGCATACACATTTATATAATTTGAATTCTTGTCTCAATCTCTCTGTTTCCATTTTTCAGTCTGAGGTCAAGATGGTGACATTATCAGTGAGATGCTCTCTGCACTTGGTTATCTCTACTCCATCTCTCTTTTTCTTCAATTTACATAATGCAATCATGGATACACTAATATGCTTTCATCTTACCTCAACTTCCCTACAGAAAGAAACATTTTTACACAGTTCTGTGAGATGTCCAGTATCTGGTGAAATAAATAAAACAAGACAAGTTGTCATATAGATCTAGTTATAAAAATCATCTCTCACTCCCTATGGAGCATTGGTCCAAAAGAAACCTCTTCCATTTTGTCCTATCCTTAGCTATTACTTCCAGTTCTTTACTACCACCAAACCTTACTAATTTTTCCTTTAGGAAATATCTAAAAACATGACTTAGACCTATAGTAAGCGTAGATTAAGGAGGTTTTGGGTGAGATTGGTAGTTTCATCCCATAGAAGGTTAAAAGTAAATAAAAATCATGCTGAAGTTCATTGTGTCAGGTCACAAGGCATAGAATTCACAGTCAAACTGCTATTAGGGCCTATACAATGCATTCCCTTCTCAAATTATGCCCCACTATATCCTTTTACTCTTCAGGAGTTACACCCATTAAAACATTGTACTATATAACCATTAAAACAGTTAGTTAGTTAGTTAGTTAGTTAGTTAGTTAGTTAGTCGTCGGATCATCATCACTGCAAACTGGACACGTCCTTAGTTGCTCCGATCTCTCCTTGAGTGTATCCGCCATTACACTTCTACTGACAGTACCGGTCCTATGCTGGTTGACCATCATTCTTCTGCGCCCTCCAAAATGTTCATTTATAGTAACACTGCATTTCAATCCATGATCTTTATTCCTAGCCACCAAAAAGGAATCACCATCCACATTAGTCCCACTCTCGCATGTTATATCTCTTAAGGAATTCAAAACATCAGCGCGATCCATTACCCCATCGCCTTGTGTCACAATTGTGCATGATGCCAGTTGATGCCAGCATGATACCAGCATGATGCCAACTGGCAACTGGCATTAAAACAGTAGAAGGTCTTGACCTAAGCATACCTAACATAACCATTAAAACAGAAGAAGTAGAATTATAAGTCATTAGCATCTTGATAACAGTCTGATGTGTTAATTGGGAGTAAGGATCGGCATAGCATGGAGACAACACCTCACAAATTTCTTAAAGCATACTCAACCACCACAGATTAGGAACCATCAGCTACTATGAAAACCTAAAATATCACAGGTTGTAAATATTTGAACACTTTAGACCAATATTCTACAGTTGTTCTTCCTCTGCTTCTGCTGTGTTCACTCACAAATTCTTACAGATTACGAGGACATCATTCAAAGTACAGAATATTATATGTCATGGTTTACAGCATGACTGCGATATTTACACATCTTCTGTCAACTTATTTGTTCATAAATCTGTATTCGTAACAATTTATTTCCATATTTCAATAAAAATGTGGTATTTAGCACACACACAAAAAACAACCCCAAAAACCTGTTAGGCTGATTCTATTGATTTTCGATTTGCAGGGGAGATAACAAAATATATATATAATAGACATGTGTTTAAAGATAGAGATTTTTTTTGTTTATATTGCTTGTCTTCTGATTTCCCCATAAGATCATCAGTGTTTTACAGATGTTCTTGTATTTCTGGTATGGTCTGCTCCTTTGCCATTAACTCAGAGGTGGAGACAATTTCCTTTGGAATGCAATCTTAGACATTCTTTTCACATGACCAAGCCATCATAAATGTCTATATCTGAGAGTAACTATATCTTGCCACACTATAAGACTTCCATGTTAGTTACCTTGTCCTGATGTTCAATATTTTGTGAAGATAGTGTATATCTTCTTCTCGATCACAGTTCAACATGTCTATACAACAAGTCTGGTTACACTGTATATGAAATATGTTTAGTTTATTCATGAATTGAGTAGCATATCCATATTTCTGACATGAATTATCACAAAGTAGGATGTGGAAAAAAATCTGCATATTTCTTTGTTTTAGATTCACTGATCTGAGTATCCTACTTTTGGTTGCATTTGGTTGCTAATATTCACAAAATAGTGATCAACCCAAAATTTTCAGCTATAGTGATTTTCTATATAAATATAAATATAAATATAAATATAAATATACATTTAAATATGTTCAGTAGGTCGCAATTACTTTCTAAACAGTCTGAATGAACAGTTGTATGTGACAGGGTTTGAACTTGATACCATGGACATCCAAAACATACTCTTTATCACTCTTTACCACAGAGTCGACAAGGAATGCAACCCATTAGACTAAGGTAAAATTTAAACTATATACATAGAAACCAAATAAACTTACTTGAAGATTTGGAAGATTTGCTAGACCTGATAAGTCCGAAATTTGGTTCCTTGAGAGATCAACTTCCTGCAGTTTTTTACACTTTGTTAAGTCCCCAATTTTCTTGATTTTGTTACCGGCTGCAAAAAGTTCCTCAAGGTTTGGCAAGTAGCTCAGAGGCTGTAAAACAGTACAAAATGCATAGCTTTTACAAGATTGATTATCAGCTGCAGTTATAAATTGCAACACTAACGAGAGTACTTGAAGATGATGATAGTGCTACAAGATGAGGATAGAGCTGAAAGATGAGGATAGTGCTGGAAGATGAGGATAGTGCTACAAGATGATAGTGCTACAAGATGAGAATAGCACTACAAGATGATGATAAAACTGCAAGATGAGAATAGTGCTGCAAGATAAGGATGTAGCTCAAAGATGGTGATAGAGCTACATGATGAAGATAGTGTTACAAATGAAGATAATACTACAAGATGAGTATAGTCCTACAAGATAATGATAGTGCTACAAGGTGATGATAGTGCTACAAGATGAGGATAGTGCTAGAAGATGATGATGATGATAGTGCTACAAGATGATAGTGCTACAGGATGAGAATAGTGCTGGAAGATGAATTAGATGTTACAAGATGAAGATGAAGTTGCAAGATGATGATAGTGCTATATGATGACAATAGTGCTATAACATGAGGATAATATCTACATGAGGATAGTGCTATAACATGAGGATAGTGCTATAACATGAGGATAGTGCTATAACATGAGGATAGTGCTATAACATGAGGATAATATCTACATGAGGATAGTGCTATAACATGAGGATAGTGCTATAACATGAGGATAGTGCTATAACATGAGGATAATATCTACATGATGATATAGCTATAACATGAGGTTAGTGCTATAACATGAGTATAGTGCTAAAACATGAGGATAGTGCTATAACATGAGGATAGTGCTATAACATGAGGATAGTGCTATAACATGAGGATAGTGCTATAACATGAGGTTAGTGCTATAACATGATAGTGCTATAACATAATGATATAGCTATAACATGAGGATAGTGCTATAACATGAGGTTAGTGCTATAACATGATAGTGCTATAACATAATGATATAGCTATAACATGAGGATAGTGCTATAACATGAGGTTAGTGCTATAACATGATAGTGCTATAACATGAGGATAGTGCTATAACATGAGGATAGTGCTATAACATGATAGTGCTATAACATGATAGTGCTATAACATGATAGTGCTATAACATGAGGATAGTGCTATAACATGAGGATAGTTCTATAACATGAGGATAGTGCTATAACATGATAGTGCTATAACATGATAGTGCTATAACATGATAGTGCTATAACATGATAGTGCTATAACATGATAGTGCTATAACATGAGGATAGTGCTATATCATGAGGATAGTGAGATTTGAGATATAAAATCTATTGTGAACATGTAATTGATAGCAAAAATTTGAAACAGGTTAATGTAGTGTTGTTAATCATTGGAAACAAAAAGAAAAAACTCAAAATTCAACATCTCCACCAAAAGGCCTTTAACCAGAACAAAACAAAGCACACAGGAAGTAAAGGATGGCATTTGTCATCTTATTGGAGTTCTTCAAACTCATTGAGAAATTCCAGTCTTCAGGCTTGATGTGGGAACAGTTTTGAATTTAGATATTAATAATGTTCCATCTTCATCCATGAATTATGATCTGTACTCCCTGTGTCTCCCTATCTCCATTATCCCAAGGTGTCAGGTCGAGCAGACAGTGTGGCACGCCATGTTGTACAAGAATCACCTCACCATGATACGTGGAACTTGTCGGGTTAACATAGATCACTAAGCCTTGAAATGATAATTGTTTGCCTTGTGTTTCTTGCAGAAGCATTACAACGAAATCATATGCTAACTGTTCCAGTTCCGAGCTGCACTGAAAAGTGCTAGAATAAGTCCAATACCCAATGTTGACATTATTCAGTCTGATTCTGTCTACTTTCCTTCTTACTCTTCTCTTTCCTGCTTTTTCCTTAGAAGATCCTCCGCGGCGTGGGCAATTTTTACTTCAATGAGAGCCTGTATCTGATGGAACAGGTGTCGACCACAGAGTTCGTACCCCATTGCTCCGGAGATTACTCCTTTTGCCTTGAGTGCTGTCAATTGTACTGTCAGGCAAATGTGAATTTAAACTAAACACTTGCTTGATGTAGCCTAATGACAAATTAATATAATTTGTAATTAGCTGTTATTCTGTTAATGGGTCATTGCCGTTTAAAGTAGTTTTTGTGTGTTTAGTAGACGACAGTAACTTTTTTTACTACTCTCCTAATGAATTTTAATAAATCTTGGCTGTATGATTGACCAGTCTTGCGGTTAGTTGTCCTGAACTCCTGACTCTGTTATAAAATGTGTCAATTATCATAGCGCTAATTGAATAATTCATTTGTCAAAGGTTACAGAACTACTTTAATAATTCATTAGATTTGTTTTCTAATTCTAAATTGTAAAATCTTTCCTTTTACC
Source organism: Meghimatium bilineatum (assembly GCA_034231615.1). Lineage (NCBI taxonomy): Eukaryota > Metazoa > Mollusca > Gastropoda > Stylommatophora > Philomycidae > Meghimatium > Meghimatium bilineatum. The sequence goes on from CM067321.1 coordinate 67,135,238, forward strand.
TGAGTATGTGTAAATAGACTACCGGTATGTAGATCAGTGTACTTACTGCCAAGGATTCCAATCTGTTGTAACTTAGGTCAAGTGTTGTAATATTGCTGCAGCTAAGCAGCTCTTGTATCTCAATTCTGGAAATTTGGTTATTATCAAGACGGAGTGATAGCAGTTTTCTGAGATTACTCAAACCACGACCTAAAAATACAAGGTAGAATACAGTTAAATATATTGTAGAAATGTGGTATCATTGAGTTTTCTGCAACATTTGGCAGAAAAAGGAAATAAATTGGTTTGTCTTATTAACCCCTTTCTGTGCTGGGTAAAAAAACCAAATTGTAACTGCAGAGGGGACATTCTACAGGTTGTTAAATTTTTTCCCCTAACCAATTTGCTCACTGCATTCTTGAGTTCAAAAATTTGAGTGTATTATTGCTGTATACTCTAATTTATGAATTTACAAGCATAATACTTCTTTATATTATGGAGGAGACGTAAAAACCTTTATATACATTTGTCTCACAAAATGGAACATTATTGCAAACAAATCTATCTATATGTATGGACCTTGTTTGCCTTGCAGAGTCAGGTGTAGAGGGGTTCTCTGGAGATAGCTTTCTTGTGTACTGTTTGTATTCACACAAATAATCATATTAATAATCTGTTTTATTCCTCATGCAAATATTGTCCTATTGGTAATATACTTATCAGCATATTTATTTGTCTCATCACAAACATGCTGTATAATAGTATCGTGATACGCATTCAAAGATTCTTAAAAGGTTTGCATGATCAATGTTCTGAGTTATTAATTCATTATTCGCAGAAAACAAAAATAAAATGTGGATCTTACCTTATCGCATATCTGACCATGAAATTGAAGCATGTGCGCTGCAAATATCATCTGTATTATACTATACTCTCCGAATTAGTAACTAATATCACAATGCAAATTAAGACTTTCTATATCACTTTCTTAATCAGATAATAAATGCTAGAATTATCAGATAAACTTTTTTCCAAATGTTTATAAATTTCAGATACATTGTTAAAGTATTCACCATAGTTAAAGGTCAAGGTAAAAATGAATACACAAAGAAAGGCCAGTAGTGTCAACATAGAGGAAATTAGAAATTAGGCTTAGGAACATGTGCAAATACTGAGTCTCAATTGTTAGATGACCTCTAGACTACTTGAACTAGCCACTCAGAGTTTTTAAATACTTTTAGTTTCTTTCAGGGATAAATTATATATATACATGGTCCATTACTCCATATAGAGATGTCTGCAAAATAAAGATAATTGTTTCATTGTATCCTTAAGGATCCCTTCACAGCCAATGGGTTCATTGTATCCTTAAGGATGCCTTCACAGCCAATGGGTTAACTCTTAGTATATATATATATGACCTTCTTCTGTTGTGATCCAGTGCCAACTATTCTACCGCTTATAGCATATAAGAAATAGCTTCAATATAAGAAATAGCTTCAAGAAATAATTCCCAACCACTCATAGCATATAGCTCCATAGCTTCAAGAAATAATTCCCAACCACTCATAGCATATAGCTCCATAGCTTCAAGAAATAATTCCAAACCACTCATAGCATATAGCTCCATAGCTTCAAGAAATAATTCCAAACCACTCATAGCATATAGCTCCATAGCTTCAAGAAATAATTCCCAACCACTCATAGCATATAGCTCCATAGCTTCAAGAAATAATTCCCAACCACTCATAGCATATAGCTCCATAGCTTCAAGAAATAATTCCCAACCACTCATAGCATATAGCTCCATAGCTTCAAGAAATAATTCCAAACCACTCATAGCATATAGCTCCATAGCTTAAAAGAAATAATTCCCAACCACTCATAGCATATAGCTCCATAGCTTCAAGAAATAATTTCCAACCACTCATAGCATATAGCTCCATAGCTTCAAGAAATAATTCCCAACCACTCATAGCATATAGCTCCATAGCTTCAAGAAATAATTCCCAACCACTCATAGCATATAGCTCCATAGCTTCAAGAAATAATTCCAAACCACTCATAGCATATAGCTCCATAGCTTCAAGAAATAATTCCCAACCACTCATAGCATATAGCTCCATAGCTTCAAGAAATAATTCCCAACCACTCATAGCATATAGCTCCATAGCTTCAAGAAATAATTCCCAACCACTCATAGCATATAGCTCCATAGCTTCAAGAAATAATTCCCAACCACTCATAGCATATAGCTCCATAGCTTCAAGAAATAATTCCCAACCACTCATAGCATATAGCTCCATAGCTTCAAGAAATAATTCCAAACCACTCATAGCATATAGCTCCATAGCTTCAAGAAATAATTCCCAACCACTCATAGCATATAGCTCCATAGCTTCAAGAAATAATTTCCAACCACTCATAGCATATAGCTCCATAGCTTCAAGAAATAATTCCCAACCACTCATAGCATATAGCTCCATAGCTTCAAGAAATAATTCCCAACCACTCATAGCATATAGCTCCATAGCTTCAAGAAATAATTCCAAACCACTCATAGCATATAGCTCCATAGCTTCAAGAAATAATTCCCAAGAGATCTCCAAACAAATTCACTTTGTAAACAAGATGTCACAACAAAAGCCAGATTTGAACCCTCAACATCTTAGCACAAAGTGAATGGCTTAATCAATACACCAGGGAGATCCTCAGATCCCTGGATAAAAGAGAAAAACTAATAATAACCAGAATAAGAAAGATTATAAACAAATTAAATTAACATCAAGTACAAGCTAATGACAGAACTGTACCACATATGGAAATTGTTCATAAAAAATCTATTACTTTACTGCACTTCATTATTACATTAAAGAAGAAAAACAAAGGTGAAAAAAACTGAAGGTTTAAATTACCAATTGCAGTCAGAAAAAAAACTGAAGGATTAACTTACCAATTGAAGTCAGTTTATTGTGCTGAAGTTGTAGACTGCATAATTCATTTAAACTGTGGATAGATATATAATTTTCATGTCATTGTTTCTGATACTTGTCACAAATTGAATGAATAAGAGACTGCTGTAAAACTGGGCACCATATGGTAAATAAATGACAAAAATGAGGTGAATAGCAGTTTATATGAAACTGACATTTCTACCAGAAGGTTTTTATCAATATAGAAACAAACAGATTCAGAATGGAATAATAAAGTAGTTAAAAGACTAATTGCATGAGTATATGAGATGGAAACTGAAAGATACAGAAATAAGAGAATAACAAAAAAGAATACAATGAAAATATGTGAAGTTACATGTCAAGATAATATAACATACATGGAAAATATGAAATAAAAAATTTAAATAATAAAATAGCAGTATTTAATCTGTTATTTGAAAGACATCTCATGATGTAAATGTAACAAAATTTGTGAAATCTATTACAATAACACTGGAGATAAAAGAAAAGTAAATATATAATGGACACATCATCAAGCAGAAATCTCACTATAAAGTTGCAAGTTTGAATGGAGTTTGTTTGAAAAAGAAGAGTATCTGAATCTCATAGGCAAAAACATTGAAAACAAAGCAAATAAATTGAACTAACATCAAGCACAAGCTAATCACAGAATAACAAAACAATGTGGATGAATGGATGAGCAATGGGTAACACTGGGTGGGAGATAATCAGACATATGGTTATACTGGTTAACCAAACACTAATAGTATTTGATAGTATTATTATGACAGTATTAACCCCTTGGCTGCAGAGGCATCGTTAAGGATACAATGAAAAGTTACCTCCATTTTGCGGACATCTCCATAAGGAATGATGCGCCATGTATTCATATAATTTATCCCTAAAAGCACCTCAAAGTGTTCAAAGTACTCTGATTGCTTAGTCTAGCTGTCTAAATGTAATCCAACAATTCAGATTATGTAATTGTACAGTTTGAAAGTGTAATTTCTACTTCTGTGTGTTGACACAGCTGGCCTTTCTTTGTGTAGCCTACAAAGGATCTTTTTTCCTGGACCTACAACTATGGCAAAACATGGACTCAATGAATCAAACATTTATAAAAATTTGGAAGAAAGTTTCACAGATAATTCTAGCATTAATTTATTTGATTCAGGGAGTGGTAATTTGAATAAAATATTTTGGACACATTAAAAGATATAACACCTTGTTGAAGACCTCACTTGAGGGTAAAGTCAAAGGGAAGTTAGCAAGAGGTAAGCAGAGATATAAGTGAGAGGTAACATTACAAGATGGACAGGTTACAGTCTAGCAGAGTGTACCACCAAAACAAGAGACAGGGGATGTTTGAGGTCTGCTGCAGCCAACCCTCATTGCGAGACGGCACTTGATGATGATGAATTTGCATTGTGATACTAGTACTGATTTGTGAATATATATATAATTCCAATGATATCTGCAGCGCAAGTGTTTTAAATTCGTAGTCAGACAGACATGTGGTACAGTAAGGTCCCCATTTTTGCTTTCTCGCAATAATGGTCTAATAACTCAAAACATTGATCATGTAAGCGTTTTAAGAATCTTTGAATGTGTATCACATGATACAGTTAGGGCCTATGCAATATATTTTTAATGAGACAAATAAATATGCTGAAAAGCATATTACTGATAGGAAAATCTTTGCATCCGGAATCAACTGGATTATTATTATTATGATTATCTGTTTGAAATAATGTTTCATTTTGTGAGACAAATGTAAATAATGATTTGTATGTCTCCTCCATAATATAAAGAAGCATTAAGCTTGTAAATTCATAAATTAGAGTATACAGTAATAATACAGTCAAATTGTTTACGCTATAATTAGGTGGGCAAATTGGTTAGGAGAAAAAAAATCAACAATCCGTAAAATTTCCCCACACTACAGTTACGATTTGACATTTTTATCTCTCTTAGCCAAGGGATTAACCATCTTGCAATGAGAGCTCAAATACCAACTTCAGACTCCAAACTCAACACACACAATTTAATAAACACATTGCAGAATCCAAGCACAACACACTCTAGATTATCAGCTATGCAAACACCATCATGAAATATTGACCATCACATCTTGAAATGTATATCACTGGATGAAATGAAGAAATCTTCTTGCCCTTAGTCCAGAAAAATAGAAGACACTTTATAGAACAAAGCAACAATTGACAAACACCTGCAGTAATCCTTATCATTAAACAAATACCCACTCAGAGTTGTAGCCTATGGGTGTCACTTTAGAAACATCAACACAACAATCCTGCCATGCTTCATTGTTCTCAGTGCCTTGTATGAGTGTGGATACACTTAATCGTGTCTAGTCTGTGATATTCTAAGTAATGGACATTTTTTGAAGCAGTAGCTAATAACGAAGATGGATGAGATTTGTTGAAAACTGGGACTAGACATTTACAGCACAAACCTTCATTCTAAGAAAATAACTTACTGCTCAAGTCCTTCAATTACTGAAATATCGTTATCATACAACTTGAGCTCTTTGAGGTCCTGAAATTTTCACATGATAATGATTACTGGGAAAATTGATTCAACAATTCTTAACAATATTTCTCTGCAAATTCATTACAAAATCCCTACACATAGAACTAAGACTTTAAAAATTACTTTCATTACTGTAAACTTTTCTAGAGTGGAGGGAAGGTGCTGTGTGCAGCTGTGATGTTGAAATAACTCAACGGTAGTACAGTAAAATCCCTCTATAATGCATTCTGTTATAGCACATTTCCCTATATAAGAACAATTTTCTTCTTCGTTGGCAATCATTTCAACACTTTTCAAAATCCCCAATTATATTTATTCTATATTGTTTGTACTGTATGTTGAATTTATGTTATTACATACTTATGTTATCGGCTCAGACCATGTTGTTATAACGGAATTCCTCTGTATGTGTTTGGTACAAATGTGTGCTCAAATTGGATAGTGATCATGATGTTTGTGATGTTTGTTAATGATGAAAATAATGATTGTAATGTTAATGATGACCATCATGATTGTGATATTAATGAAGATCATGATGTTAATGAAAAATCACGATGACTGATGTTAATAATGAGACGATGATTGTGATGTTAATGATGAAGATGATTGTGATGTTAATGATGAAGATGATTGTGATGTTAATGATGAAGATAATTGTGATGTTAATGATGAAGATGATTGTGATGTTAATGATGAAGATGATTGTGATGTTAATGATGATGATGATTGTGATGTTAATGATGAAGATGTTTGTGATGTTAATAATGAAGATGATTGTGATGTTAATGATGAAGATGATTGTGATGTTAATGATGATGATGATTGTGATGTTAATGATGAAGATGATTGTGATGTTAATGATGAAGATGATTGTGATGTAAATGATGAAGATGATTGAAAGGTAGATAGTCATTATTTTATACTCAAAATAAAAATCTGTGTACTAAAGTGAATACTTGATCAAAATAATTTTTGAAGCAACATACAGGTGATAGAATTTGTACATTCAATCAAATGGTTATGCTAGACAAAGTAAACAATACAGAAGTAAACAATATTAGGAAAAAATTGGGCAGCAATGGTTACTGAAGTGTTCTCATGTAGACACAGAGTTTGCAGATAACCAAGGTCCTAAAAGTGGCTCTTCATGGTCATCCCTGGAAACAGAAGCTCATGCAAAGCAGTCCAGCTAATGCATTACGGGTCTTTCCAGGAAGTATAGATTGAGAAGGAAAGAGATTTGTTTGCACATGACAAACAAGATCTCCACATGAAACCTGTCAGTCCCCACAGACAAATCATTATCTCAGCACAGTATGACAGCATCTGGCCTGAACTGCAAAGCTGATGTGTTCCAAGCTCACGAACAGTGAGAATTGTGAGCAAGTCTCTGGAGAAGTAAAGCGGTACGGTTCTATCATCACAGCCCAATCCCAATCCCCAATTAGTGCCTACCTGTGTGATTGTTTCCCTTGCCTATGTTTATTAAATGTTAATCAGTTTATGTTTATCATTTATAGATTTAATTATAACTATATTTTGGGTTAGGGTTAGGATTAGTTATGCAAAACATAACTAACACTAATCCCTAACCCTAAAAAATGAATACTTCAATTACTTATTAATTATTTATTGATATAATATTTAGATCAATTAACTACAAAATACGTAGGTAGGCACTAATGGGAAAAAGTAACGAAAACGGGGGCTTGGACTGCGATCATAGTACCAGTAAGGCTAACATATTGAGTGCAATGAGAGGACAGCACAGAACTAGAGGGCAGCACCATGTGAAAATAAATGGATAAAACACTATATGTAAATAATAGCAATGTTCAGCTCCAGAACAATCTTCTAGTTATGCTCAAGAAGAATGTCTCATGGAAAAGCAGACGCTTCATATATTCCCTGGTACTCCTAAATACTTAGAGGCTCAGACTTGGATGAGATCTTCATGATGTCAGTGAATGAAGCATTGTCTAAGAGGGTGAACGAACATGACACTACCTCTATTATGGAGTGTTTTCTATACTGGAACCATATTCATAACGGTTTGTAACGAGTTAAATCCTTACAGCAGTAAGATGGAAGAATCAGTAAACTCATTCATAGCAGATAAAAGGTTAAACTGTCACCAAAGACAAACTCTACCAAGAATATGAAAATTATTTTACTACTTATATCTCCAGTGTTGAAAGACAAATACTGTCATATTATTTGTTTATTATTATTTATTGGTTTTGTGCAAATAGAGGTAATGTGAAGTATTATTAAAGACAATACATTAGAAATATTAACCATAAAGGGAAAGGTTCCATGAAAAAAAAGAGTTTATCCAAGACATTGATGGACACAGAATATGTAAATATTGTTGGTACTATGATCGCAGACTAACCCCTGCTTTCATTCTTGTTTCTCATTAGTGCCTACATACGTATTTTGTGGTTAATTGATCTAAATATTAAATCAATCAATAATCAATAATTAATATTCATTTTTTAGGGATAGGGTTATTTATATTTTACATAACTAATCATAAGCCTAACCCTAAATATAATTATATTTAAATTAATGAATGCTAAACTGACAAACATAGGCAAGTGAAATACAGTCATCCCTCAGTTATCGCGGTTAATAGGGACAGAACCAGCAGCGATAAGTGAAAAACCTGCAAAGTAAAGTCATCCTCTCATTTTTAACACACGTACATTTTTTGTGTATGTATAATATACATAAGTGTATATGAAACCATATAAGTACATATGTTATTATTAGAACATTAAAACATTAAAGAATAGTTTCAAACATGTAATTAAAATATTAATAGTACAAATAACATACATAAAATAATGTATAAATAATATAAATATGATATGTGTGTGTGTAACAAAAAGACACAAGAGAACAGCAAAAATTATCACACCTCGAGACTAAGCATCACTCAAACATTGATTTGAATGAGTGCTGTCATCTTCACTGGGAAAGAGAGCGAAGGTGGGGGAAACGTCTAGACCAATCAGCTTGCGAGATTCCCGAGTCAGGAGGTATATCAAATGGCGGGATGCTAGCCAGCCAATCAGAGACGTAGATTTTGAATTGTGTGGACACACCCTGCCTTCTGCTGGCGTGCGGGCAACTTTCGTGCCACAATTCCTCAATTTTGATGAGTATTTTTGAACAATCCGCGAAGTAGCAAGGGATGACTGTAATCACACAGGTAGGCACTAATTAACGCAAGGAGGGTTGGACTGCGATTATAGTACCAAATTTTTAATATGACACTGGAAGAAGCACAACAGCTTTTCCAGAATCAAGAGGCTTACAGAGTGTCAATGAGGACAATGTTCTATAAAGAACATGTAACATAAAAGAAGATAAAGTAACAATAAAAATAAGTAATCTCATTAAGGACTCTTGCCAGTGCTGTGTTGTATGTGCACTGTTGCTGATATATTTCTATGTAGGAAATAGATCAGAACACATCTGACATTTTGTCTAGATTGTAGATTGTATAAATATTTTTAACGATGACAAGAAAAAAACATAACACATCACAAACCTTGTTGGAGTTTAAACCAGAAACCTTGCTGATGTAGTTGCCTGATAGATCTAATATCCGCAGCTTATGAAACTTGTTAAAGTCTGGAGCAGATGCAAGCTCTTTGCCATGAAGGTCAACTTCAAAAACTGTGCAAGGTTCTGTCTCCTGGCACAACTTGAGCTGGGTTGTATTAAGTCATAACAGATTATATAAAGTTAATAAAGTTACTATAATACCAACTATCAAAATAAAATAAACAATCTTGCAACTAAATAACAATAAACACAATAGCAAGGACTGTTTTCACATTGTCATCCAAATGGGGCCTTTCTCAGGAAACGAAAACGCACGAACATAACAAAAACTTGTTTTTATATACATAAGCAGAAAGGAAATTAATAAACATATTATTAATAAAATATCACCTGTATGTTGTAGGCTATTAATTCACAATAAAAGTCAATGTTAACCAGAATGGCTACATAGTTTTATACTTGCAAATTAGTATGACTTCCATATTAATATGTATTTATACAAGTAAGTAAAGCGAGTAAAGTAACCCATAGCATTTATTAATGCCGTAGGGGTGTGAGATGTTAGCGATCTCACATTTCACAGGCTCTGCAAATGAGGGCGGTAGCCATCTCCTCTCCCTCGCAGTCTTTACTTCCCGGATTAATCCGGTACCCATTTAAGGCTGGGTCGACCTGGAAAAAGTTGCGATCTGAAAACATTTCCGCCTCAGCTGGGGAATGAACCCAGGACCACTCATATGCGAAGCCAGTGCGTTAACCACTGCGCTAACGCGGCTCCCATTTCATACAAGTAAATACAAATAAAGGCATGGACAGACAACATCAGGGAATGGACAGGGCAAGATATTTCCACACTCATCCGCATCGCTGAGGATATAATTCACTGGAGGACTCTGTGTGCTGAGGCATCCAATGTGGTGCCCCTATAACCCTGAAGGGTTATGGGTTTATTGATTGATTGATACAAGTTTGTACACCATATGCATGTTTCAAAGTATTGATGTATCATACATAAGTTTAGTGAAGGCAGCAGAATGAAACTCAAAGAGACAAAAAAAATTAAAATCATGAACCATGGTTCCAACACAGTAGGTCGACAGTGGGTAGTTTCTAGGAAAAGTGGAATCAACATTATACAGGCACTGTTAAAGAATCCAAAGTTGGATCCAATCCATGCATATTTACTGAAAAATCTGTGGCAGTGTTGCCAGATTAAAATTGTGATTATAAGTCAAATAATAATGGTAAAAGCCTGGAAAATGTCAAACAAAGTTGATCAATATTTCATACCTGCTTCACATTTATAAGATCTAAAACTAATAGCTTGCTTTCATTTTATCACTTTTTATTTCTATCACTTTTTGTTACTTTGCTTTTGTCCTGTATTTCTGAGAGGATATTATCTTATGTTTTTCTTATTTTTAAGTTTGTAATAGACCTCTAATACTAGCACCTAAACTAATGATGAAACTAACAGGCACAATTTAACTATCTGGGGATACAACACATGTTTCTGTACAACCAATGTCTCTAAGCAACAAGATCAATATTATGTACTTACTGCGCAAAACTGAAATCAAACATAAAAACACAAATCTAAGTTTCGAGCAGAAGGCCTTTATGAAAACAAAAATTAAAACAAAATTTAAACATACAATAGAAATCGAACAGTAAGAATTATAGCCGTTCACATGAGCATATACACAGAACATGTAGACAGTATATGTAGACAGTACATGTAGACAGTATATGTAGACAATACATGTGATCATGTGAACATCTATAACTCTGTCCATTTTCTGTTGTATATTTAAATTTTGTTTTACTTTTTGTCTATTACAGGTCATGCAATAGAATAAATTAACAACATTTAAACTTCATTATTCTCAAGGACAAAAACATTCTACCAACTTTCCTCCACAAGGCTACTGGAGCATATAGTCTGCAAAACTTAATAATAATATCTGCATGACAAGTATATACGAAATGTCTTACATGACATTGGATCCTACCACCTGTTCATTCTTTTAATCATCATCTTAGATAAAACAGTCTGGTTCTGTGACGTAATGACACATATGTGTCTGTGACGGTCAAGAAAATGAGTTTGAACCCCACCACAGGAAATTGTGCATCCGGACCATTCATAAAGCAATGGCAAATGACTGAACGTAGTTATTGCCTAGAAAACACTACAGCCAAATAATTCTGCATTGATGGTTATGTCCTGAATACCATTTAAAATTTTTTAAAAAGCTAAAGCTACAAAAACAACCAAAGTGGAATTACACAAATTGGAAGTTATACAAACTGAGATCTGATCTTCTCCCAAGAACAATTGACATGGAGGGTCAATCTGGGTCTACAATGATGTTGACTGTAAACAATATGACAACAGCAGCAATAATGAAGGTAGCTAAAGAAACTATATTTGCATATATATATATATATATATATCTGTATCTAAAAAAACTAGAGGTGATAAAGAACAACTGGTATTATATTTGGAGTTAGCAGGTCCAATAGAAATAGGTCTAAAAGGCAAGATGTCCAAAAGCATTTCTTGTTGTTGATCTGTATTCTTCATTAAGACACGTCAGTTACTAATTAGCAGAATCTTACACTCTTTAACTTACTATATCAGCTACGTTTGGTGCTTCTTTGCCTTGCCTTGATCTACTGGACTTTTGACTTTGAACTCTTGTATCAACTGCAGCTTCACTGGAAATGAGCTGTTGGTCTTCTCTTCCATTGTGTGATCTTCTCCTCTCAGAATTTTTCCTTGCGTTGGCACTTCCAGATCCTGATCTGGCAGAACTTAAGAGCCCAATAGAACCAGTTGATGATGTACGTTTCAGTATTTTTCTTTCAACACTGGAGACATAAGTAGTAAAATAATGTTCATGACAGCATATTCTTGGTAGAGTTTGTCATAGCTTATAGTTTAACTCTTTATCTGCTTTGAATGAGTTTACTGATTCTTCTATCCTACTGCTTTGATGATTTAACTCTTTTGTTACATACCCCGTCATTGCTAAAAAATGATTTCCCTCAGAAATTGCCAATCACCAGTATGTTTCAACCATCACATCCATGTAGTAGGCCCTATATATTTTCTGATGTCAATTTTTTTTTTAAACATGAAATCTCTCTTATTTTTGTAGGCCAAGAGGAGAATTCAACAATGGGAAAAGTCATTGGGGAAATAATTTAGCACAGAAAGGATTGGTTACTGAGAACAATGTAGGAGATAAAGGATTAACTTAAGAATAAGAATTTTAACATCAAGAAGTAAAAATTGAAACATCAATTAACTTAAGAATAAGAATTTTAACATCAAGAAGTAAAAATTGAAACATCAAGGATATTATTATTAATTAAAACATCAGAAGGTAGAAACTCAGATTTGAAACTGAGGAGAGTCAGTGTCAGCTGAATGGACCTGGTTCAATTCTTGTCTGATACCTTCCACAGCTTAAAAATATAGGTTACCTGTTTATGTACTAGGGCATATTATATTCAGATACGGACATCTTCCACAAACAAGATGGTGATGTCTGCCATGGCAAGGTTGAATATGATTTGAAAAAATAAAATCAGTATTACAGTAAATATCAATCTGTTCAGATCGTTAGTGCTAAGTATACTTTTATTTTCTATTGTCTATCCCCAGGTGGAAGCTGGTTGATAGCATCCATTAAGTGTAGGGGTGGGAGCTGTAAGTTTCTGTTCACTGGCAGATGTGATGCCCGAGTCATACTGAGTCGTGTTTGGTGATGTTGGTCGTGATGTTATCGATCCATCTCTTTCTCGGTCTTCCTTTTGCTCTGTATCCAGATGATCGTTTGTTTTAAGCTCTCAGAGGAAGAGATGGCTTGCGTCCATTCTCATAAGGTGACCAAATAACTTTACCTGCTGATTTTCTATATATTCGATACAAGGCATTATTCCTACTCTTTTATCTGATATCCTCATTTCTTACTCTGTCCAGTTTGGTGACTATATCTGCTTTTCTTAAACACTTCATCTCACGTGTGATAATTTTTCTCTGCTGCAAGGTTGTTAAAGGCCATGATTGACACTGGTAACAAAGTGTTGGTATGAAAATTGTAGATATTATCAGTCTCTTTATGGCAGTTCTCATCCTTACACTTAACGGTAATGACAAGTGTGAACCAGTAGTGTCATTATCCACGTGGCTCTAATCCAATAGACAATAGATTATATACCTACTCATCTTCAGGTGATTTGGGCATACTTTTAATAAAACACTTTATAAATGTTCTGATCTCCTCACTGTTCTGTGAGATATTACCTGTATCACACAGGACATGCTAAATCACTTTGTAAAAACTCAGGGTCATCGTTGTCTTGCCATGATTTTTCCCTGTACCAAAAACTGTGCTTTCCATCACTATTTTCCCCATGTTATTTTATCTCTTTATATTGTCAAAAAAGTTGTGCTTCCTTTTTATGATGGGGTTTAGAAGTCAATCTTCTTTCAATTTTAATGTTTGTAATTCGCCCGTGTGTTGCCAGGGCCCGAAAGGGGAGCAAAGAATAGCAACACTGTTTACCTTCCATGCATGTCGTAAGAGGTGACTAAGGAGGTTAAGGGATGGAGTTGGCTGTCCCATCCCATATAGGGTCAGTGACCCAAAGCCATGCTCAAGTCGGATGTGTCAGGCCGAAAGGTGCAGATATCACAGCAATGATGTAAACTATGACACAACGCATTCCGTTCTCCGGACTACATCCTGCTAATCTGCAGTAGTTTGAGAACTAACGAAGAAGAAGAAGAATGTTTGTAATTCTTCATGATTCATATTTTTTTTTCTATCCAACGTATTCTAAAACTCCTTATGTGACATCTCATTTAAAAGACAGCAGTTCTTCTTTTCACTAGATGTCCATGTTTCATAGTCATATATAGCAACTGGGAATGTATTTCAACAACTGACTTTATCTTCTTTTTCTGCGTTCATTCTTAAACTCCTGCAGATTAGCAGGATGTAGTCCAGAGAACGGAATGCGTTGTGTCATGGTTTACAGCATTTCTGCAATATCTGCGCCTTTCGGCCTGACACATCTGACTTCAGCATGGCTCTGGGTCACTGACCCTATATGGGATGGGACATCCAACTCCATCCCATAACCTCCTTAGTCTCCTTTTACGACATGCATGGAAGGTAAACAGTGTTGCTATTTTTTGCTCCCCTTTCGGGTTCTGACTTTAGTATAAGCTAGTTTCACTTCTAGTGCCTTGTGTATAAATTTGTATTTTTCTTTGACCCGCTCTGCTCCTTCCACCTTCAATTGCTCCCTTCAATATTATTAATGGAGAATTATTTTGGCTCACATTTCCAAACCAAGCATGTTTTAAGCATTTTAATATTTAAAGCAGAAATTTGTGTGGACCTGTATGCATATCTATTCTACATATAACATGCACAGTTATAATTTTCTCTCTATAAGAAATGGGTAGAATTTCTCAATAAAATTTGTATTTGAAGAATTGTAAAAATGAAAACAATGACCTTTAATAAAGAAATACCTGTTAGGTCTCTTTTGTATTGGAGGTACAGCTGCCCTGGGACCAGGAGGTAGAACTCCCACAGGTCTTCTTAGTGTCTTTGTAACACTTTCTGCAGGAGTCTTACATTTTGCACTCATTGCTCTCAAGTGTAATTACATGTTTGTAAGGCAAATCATATGATGAAATCTGAGGATACTCAACATTATAGAAAAGAGGAGCGAGACAAGGATGTATTTTATCATTCAGTTTATTTGACATGCAGAGATCAAAGGTGTCAGGGAATACCAAATAGATTAATATTATGGGGGATACACTAAGAAAGGCACATGCACAAACCATGTCTGCACAGACACACACAAAATTCTGGGTCGTGATTTCTTGGCTGGCATAACTGCTCCTCCAACTGACCAAGCTGTAAATGGATACTTAACACATAAGTTAGGGAAGGTAAACACACCAAGGAAGGGAACTGGCCACCCTTCTTCAAAGTTTCTAGGACTTAGTACATGAAGGGCTATCTTTATCCCCAATGCTAGTTGCTGCCATGTGACCTACCTTTACCTTCACTAACAAAGATCAAGAGCAGTATGAGCAAAATATGCAAATTTGTATCTGTGTGTAAAAGTTTCCATCCAAGATGGCGACAAGAACATATGTGTTATCATATATAATTGGATGTTCCTCCTGAAAGCAATGGAAAACTACAGGAGTATTGTGTCAAGAATTAACTTATGGATGTGTTGAAATATTTGATGGGGCTTTTGAACATCATATTAAGAAGGAAGTTAGGTTCTTCGGCCATGTGAAGAGACATGATGGCATGGAAAGAGTGTTACTGGAGGGGGCGATAGAAGGTAGAAAAGACAGAGGCTGATGAAGACATCATTGGAGAACAGATATTCAGCAATATATGTCTCTAGAGGAAGCAGGGTAATTTCTTGCCAGAGACCTCTGGGATTTCAGGAGATTCATAAGGATCTTCTCTCTATATATCCTTATATTCATTAGGATATTTTCTGGAAAGAATATGTCACATGACACTGTGTAAAGGCCATATATGAGTGTTAAGGCATTGCAGATTTGGGCAATCTTGCATTATGTGGTGTGGTATCTACGTATTGTTTTGGCAGGGGCATAAGAGCAGTGGAGTTTTGCTCATCCTGTGAATATAAATGCTTAGATCTTGTGGATTGCTTTAATCCTAAAGATAGTTATCTGGTAGGTCTATTGTTTATTCTTATGTGCATAGACCTATGTCTTTTATGTGGTCGTATTCATTTTGACCCAAGTTTCATTTTTTGTTTCTTAAAGATGGTTTTCATCAATTTCATGTCTTGTTGTTGCTGGTGAGAGTAATATGTTGTTTGTTTTTGCTGATTATTTTCACCATGTTTTCTGTTATTTAATTGCAAGATTTTAAAAAGCAACATCAGCGTGTCTCCCTGTAGCACTAGATTCAGTAAAGCTGGAAACTCTACTGTTATTTTTTTTTAAAGCATCAACACCAGAAACCTTTTTAAAATGACAAACAACTTTATGCTTGTGCCATATTCTTCTTGCTTACATAACCTGAAGATTTTGCTGTGCCTTTTTTCTCAAAGCGAAATTGAAGTTCAAGGAAAGTCTCCTCAACAACCCAAACAAGTATTCAAACGCTATCGCAGTATGGATTGATCATCATTGAAAACAATTTCTATTATTTTTTTTTAAGTACAGAAAGGTTGTTGTGATCTTAATGAGATGCTGTCTACCATGGCATGGTTGAGTATGTTTTGAAAAAATAAGATCAGTAGGCCTATATTGGAATTGGGAGTGAAGATGGGCATTGCCCGTAGAGAGCCTGTGACAAAGAACTCAAAAAGTGAAGTGAGTCAACATAGAACTGGAAATTGCAACAAACTGTAAACAAGTTAAGCTAGTGTTTTTTTCTAAGTCATAGTCTTGGAATTCTTTATTAAGCACAACTAGCAGATAGTCTACTATCTCATTTGTGATGAGGACTCTCATTAAACCACATAATCCTTATTAATAAATATGAAGAACAGCTACAACAACATATGAATTCACTTATAGCAACTTGCAGCTACAACAACATATGAATTCACTTATAGCAACTTGCAGCTACAACATATGAATTCACTTATAACAACTTGCAGCTACAACAACATATGAATTCACTTATAGCAACTTGCAGCTACAACAACATATGAATTCACTTATAGCAACTTGCAGCTACAACATATGAATTCACTTATAGCAACTTGCAGCTACAACAACATATGAATTCACTTATAGCAACTTGCAGCTACAACAACATATGAATTCACTTATAGCAGCTTGCAGCTACAACAACATATGAATTCACTTATAGCAGCTTGCAGCTACAACAACATTTGAATTCACTTATAGCAGCTTGCAGCTACAACAACATATGAATTCACATATAGCAACTTTTGTGCGTATGTGTGTATGTAAATATGAAAAACGACAACACATGAATTCAATTATGAAGCACACCTACAACTACATATGAATTCACTTAGGCCTATAGCAACTTGCTACAACAACATATTAATTCACTTATACCAACTTGCAGTTACAACTACATATGAAGTCACTTATTTATACTTGCAACGTGTAGACTAACAACATGAGAGCATGCAAAAGATAGAACCTATGAAAATCTGAAAAACACCATCACATTAAATATAGCCTACACATAGATAATATCAAGCTGAAACATGTTTAAGAGTTTAAACATCTAGGGAGTAATTTAACTGAAGATGGAAGTCTAGACAGAAAGAAACAAGACAGTAAAGAAAACAAAGGCAAACACAGTGACATATCAGCTGTTCCCACCGGCAACATCCGATGATCAAGATTGAAGTCAAATGACACATGATGAAGAATATTTTACCACTGTTACCAATTCCAGACTTGGACACACATCTTCGGTAAATCTTTCTTTCTGGCGTTCACTGCGTATTATTTAATTTATAACTGATCCTAACCCTTACGTCCATCCCTAATGTAAATACTACTACATACGAAATGAATATGCCTTTTCAATTAATATACCTTAATTATAACCACAAATTCTACTAATCACGCTACAACGGTCAGGAAATACCCCGATACTAGTTCACATTTTGCACAGTGAATGTCGGTAAGAAAGATGCGCCACATCTTCATATTGTTACCAATTTCAGACTAACATCTTCACACAAGAGAAAATGTTTAATATTCACAAAGCGTAGAGGACTGACTTCATTGTAGTTGAGTTTACTCATATGCACTCTGTTCCTCTCATCGAAGTGGAACACCAATTGCTGTGAGTACCACTCATAGCTACATAGCTTTCAGCTATAATCCCCATGGACATATAAAAATATGTACTTTTTAAACAAGTTAATATAATCTCCTGGGACTTCTGAAAAAGCTACTTTTTAAACAAGTTAATGCAAGCAGGATTTTAACCCACAACCTCTTAAGCACAAAGAGAACAACTTAATCTTCTAATCCAGGGATAGTCATATCCCCAAAAGATATAGTCTATGTTAATGTAACGTGAAATGAAATGTTAGAGAAAGGCTGCCGGATTTATCTGATTAGACAGGTTTACGGACTGACGATAGCAGAAATAGAATAAGCCCTATGCACTATATGATACATTAGATATATTGTAGGAGTAAATGAATGGTAAAATGCATTGCAGTCTACACTTTATGAGAATGGAAAAACTGCAAGTCAAGAAAGAAGAAGCTTCACTCAAAACCTTACAAACTAGTCCATAGAGAAGAAGCCATAGTAAAACACGATCAGGTTATTGAGAAAGAGGAAGACCAAGACAAAACAGATAGATAACATCAAAGATATTCCAAACAAACATGGAAATATTAAAGCCACTGCAACACATTTTAGTTTCAGTTTGAGAAAAAGTTAATCCCCCACCCCAGAGTGCAACCGTTAATTAACCGACTAACCGGCAAGTATAGACAAGTAGAATCATCCACCATGGGATAAGACAATAAACATCCACTAAAAATGTTTATAGTGACGTACGCAAAGTGTATGAGTAGGCTATACTGAATATTTATTTGGAGCTAAGAGGATACTCTGCCATACTTAATTTCAACCAAACTGTTAGAATATTGAAATATTAAAAAACATCACCAATATTGTTTACCTGGGAGTTAGGAAGCCATCTTGATTTCTAACTAAGGGAAACTATTCTTGATTTTAGAATAAACATCATCTGTCCTTGATTATGACCCGTGTATCAAGCAGCAAGCTTTACGATTCATAATTTCGACAGCTCAAAGTTATAATGATTATACTATTGTCTATTGTCTTTCCCCAGGTGGTTTGTGATCCACTCTTGCCGTTAAGCGTAGGGGTGATTGGAGCTCGAGCTTGTGTTCTAAAGCCAGATGTGTGGCCTCGGCTGTGATATGACCGTGTCTGTACAGGATGTCCCTTACGTTTTCTATCCATCTTTTCCGTGGTCTTCCTCTGTCTTTGTACCCTGATCTCATTTGGTTATATGCTTGTACGGGCAACTTTTCGTGATGCATTCTCATAATGTGGCCAAACCACTTGATCTGTTCTCTCTCTATGTAATCTGTACAAGATATTATACCTATTCTTTCCCTGATATATTCATTCCGCAATCTGTCAAGCCTGGTGACCCCGGCAGCTTTCCTCAAGCATTTCATCTCACATGTCACTATCTTTCTGTAATGTGAAGATGAGAGAAACCAGGTTTGGCACTGATAACACAGTGTCGGTAGGAATATACTGTAGATCATTTGTCTCTTAACTTCCATCTCGACCTTGGGGCGAAGAAGTAATGGTGACAGTTGGTACTTGCATTTGCCTTTGACATCTCATCTCTATTTGTCAAGGCTTCCATTTTCTGTAAAAATACTACCGAGATATTTGAACTCTGTTACTTGTTTTACTCCTATATTGTCTATCTGTATATTTAGTAGACTCGGTGTTCTGTATATTTTCATGGTTTCCGTCTTTTGTGTATTGATCTTCACGTTGTATTTTCTACATATTGCAGATAGTGAGCTAACATGATTTTGTAGTTGTTCTTCGTTTTCATATATGAGGCTCTGATCGTCTGCGAAAAGTAGTTAATTTATTTCATTGTTTAGTTGCTCTGAGTTGTCTTGCTCTGAATCGGTGATGTTGCCCTCTGCACTTTTTGCCTCTTTTATTATTCTGTCTATGTATATATTGAATAGCAAAGGTGAGAGCACGCAACCTTGACGCATTCCCGTTTTTGTATCAAATACATCTGTGATACCATCTGGTCTTCTTACTGCACATTGGCAGTTCTTATAAAAAGATCTTATGCTTTCTAGCAGTTGTACTTTGATACAATACATTTCCAGAGTTTTCCATAGTACGTCCCTGTTGACTCTATCAAACGCCTTCTCTTGATCTATAAATATTGCGTTTACTTCTTTGTTTCTACAAAGAACTAAATGATTATACGCCGTGATATAACTATAAAAATATGAGAGTTTGAGTTATGAGTCATGACTGCAGGTCATCATTAGCGCATACCAGACAAATCCATATGTGCTTCGATATCCGTCTCAATACATACATCAGACAGTGAGGTCTACTATCTATAACCTTTTTATTCACATATTTCCTTTTATCCTCGCATTAAGTTTGTGTTACCACAGCGACTTAATATGTGACGTACTTATTGAATTGCCATAGTATCTCCGTTCCCTGTCATCTTAGGAAAATGTAAACTGCATAGGCCCTTGTTTCATGCACCAATCCCCTTTTTTCTACTTGTCTATACGGTTTACTCGTTTCACGTTTAATACAAAATTATTTTCAATTGCAGTATAACCTCAGTACATACAGGTAACTCGTGAAGGTGTTGCTATGGACGTATTTGTATATGATGGCTTTGATGAAAGAAGCTTAGTGTCTTGCGCATGCGGTTGCGTCTGTGGGTCTCACCAATGGCTCACTAGACAAATCAACCATGCATCAGAAAACCTTAGTAGATGACATTATATTGAGGTTATCTCCTTATAGAAGCTTCCTGGCACATCATTTATGCACTCCCGTAATCGTAACCTTCGATAACAGTTACCATGTTGTTCCGACAGGCCGACGTTGTGCTTGAACTAGTTACGGGCACGGCGTGGGTGGGCGGAACAACGAAGAAACCTGTCGCAAGGGCCAGAGTTGTGCCCTGATGTCGACGTCTGTTCTGCGGCATTAGACTCTAAACACCATCAGGTCGAATTGCTGCTGGAACAGAAGGCGGAGCACTTATGTGAATGCCCATCGTGCTGTGAGGCCAGTTTCTAATCAAGAGTCAAGCTGTTGTGGGTAACTTCATGAAGTCTTTGACTGTAAGTGGGACATCCAGTCCATACCCTACATGTTTCGTCCACCCCCTATTTAGGCCTTTATTCGTTACTTTTCTTGAATATTCCCTTGATGTCCTTTGGTCAATATTTATATACTTGGAATGGCATGCCATAAATAGACAAGACTACTTCAAGTAAATAAATAATAATAAATGGAAATGGTGACAATAATCAAAAACGTATTGAATGAAGGCCTGTTTACTGTTTTGAGTTAGATTTTATAGTACTGTAGATGATCACGGTTCAGGTGTCCACACTGTCTGCTTGTCACTCACATTTTTCTACCCAATACATTAATGAATAACATTACCAGAGAGAACGCATTCTACATAGATTGTTCATGATTTGCGCATGAAAGTAGTTCCGTCTATATAACTGATACTCTTCCACACAATTTGTCTGAGAAAGGCGAGAAGCATTAAATCAAGCAAATTTGTAATACAGGTAATGCCAGATCACCGCCTACCAAAAATATTCATTTATAGTGAGTTCAAACAGGGCATGGGCTCTGAAAATGGACACAAGAATATTACACTGAACTGTTAAAGATCTCACTAAAAACGTTGTACATAAATTAAGTCACAAAGGAAGACGCTGTACGAAATAGCGGAAAGTAGCTAGAAAAGCACAGATATACCAAATTCTTCTATGGTGGTCCATCCATGCCCGAAATGACCAAGAACATTTGCAGAATATGGCTTATTAACCATCTACGAACTATTAAGCATGGATATAATTCTAATTGAATTTTCAAAAGTGGATGTAACAAATGGCCATCATCACTCGTGATGGACGAGCAACTGGATTGAACAACACGAAACAGAGCTACATGGCACTCTGCAATTTAAAAAAAAAATACAAAATTGTGTTAAGAATGGAGAAATGCAGCAGTTCAACAGCGGGGACTAGCCAGAAAGTTAATGGTAGATCAAACAACATCGAAAGCCATCATCCCATTCGAAAACTGTCCAAGAACTTTAATGCCATCATGGGAGTATCAGCCACCTACGAACTCGTAAACAAGGACATACCTCTACTGAATTTCATAAAGTGGATGTAACAAATGCTCCGTCGTCACGTATGATGGACAAACATGTGGTTGTATATGGTCGTATTGGAGATCCACATGGGCAAAGAGGAATATACTGGAATAGGAACTAAAAACAGACAGCAACATCATGTGCATAATACAAAGAATATTCACAAATAGAGAACAATTGTGCGCTTTGTGGTGTAATAAGATAAGTCAGTGGTTCGACATGTGGTCTATGGCACAATGGTTGCTACAACGATTTTCTGTGAGAGAGTTGGGGGGGGGAGAAAAAACATATTTTACGGAGACACAATCTAAATTTTGGAAGGGTTACGGATCAGTTTGAGGAAGCACAGAAAAATAACTATGTGAACAATAGCACAGAAAAATAACTATGTGAAAAATTGCACAGAAAATAACTATGTGAACAATAGAAAAATAACTATGTGAACAATAGAAAGATAACTATGTGAACAATAGAAAGATAACTATGTGAACAATAGAAAGATAACTATGTGAACAATAGAAAGATAACTATGTGAACAATAAAAAGATAACTATGTGAACAATAGAAAGATAACTATGTGAACAATAGAAAAATAACCATGTGAACAATAGTACAGAATAAACGTTATATATAAGGTTATTATATAATAATAAACCTAGAAAAATTGAAAACACTTTTTAAAATTTTTTCTTCTTCTTCTTCAGCGTTCATTCTCAAACTCCCACTGGATCTCCTATAGGAGGAAGAATAGTCCTACTAGATTTCCAGCAGGATGTAGTCCAGAAAATGGAAATGCGTTGTGTCGCCTTTTTATTTGCGCCAATGGCCCAACACATCCGCTGTCGGCTGTTTTTAAAATTTATCTCAGAGACATGGACACTAAACAAACAATTAGAAGACAGAATTGATGCCTTTGAGATGTGGGTATATAGAAGAATAGGGAGAACATCATGGAAAGAGATGGAAACAAATAAAGAGGTGATAAAAACACTTTATATGAAGTAAGAATTACTAAGAGAAATAAAGATCAAGCAAATAAAATATTTTGGACACATTAAAGGACATTACACATTATTGAAGACGTTACTTGAGGGTAAAGTCAAAGCGAAGCGAGCAAGAGGTATGCAGAGATACAGATGAGAGAGTAACATCACAAGATTAACACAGGTTACAGTCTAGCAGAGTGCACCACCAAAACAAGAGACAGGAAATGTTGGGGATCTGTTGCAGTCAACTTTTGTTGCGGAGACATCACTTGATGATGATGAGGATGATGTTGAGACTGACAATTTGTCTTGACATGAACCTAACTGTGAAAGAAACTTGATTGAACGAAAATGATGATAATGAATATGATGACAACGAGGACATCGTTGATAATGATGTTAAAGATGAGTAAGATGATGAGGATATTAATGATAACGGCGATTAATGCAGCTGTAGTAATGACTATTAAGATGATAATGCTTACTACAACAATAGTTCTTCAATGATATTGAAGATCTTAACAACAGAGACAACTGTCCCAAAAAAACGGTCAATACTGCATTTTACCAGTTCAGGTGTTGCTGGGAGGGGATTGAATAGCTGAACAACAGTGACAACGATAGAGATAAAGAAGATGCTACTGATGCTAACAGCAATAACAGACAAATGGTGTTGAGTAACATAATTCCTTTAATACTGCAGATGTTTGACTTTGAATAAATAGCTAAAAGAAAGTATACAGCTAATAACAATATAAACAACTCGTGGAATAATTCTTTCAAACATTATAATTATTACAATAATTAAGCTAATTTTGCAACCACATAAAACAATAAACAGTCCACCTTCACATAAATGAAAACCATTCCAAAGGTATGAATGTCACATAACGGAAAGAGAGCCAGACGAAGACAATCACAGTCGACACTCTGACACTATACAGTAATCAGAAAATACAAGATGGAGATAAACCGTTAAGTTTCAAAAATGTAAAATTCATCAAGGAAATTGTTGTTTTATAATATTGATCTAGTGTCACATTAATATATAAACATGAAATCAATATATTGACATTACCAAATATTGTTATAAGTTATTCATGCATACTGTATAGTTTCTCGTTATTGATCAGTCAATCTTCAGAGCATCATTAATTGGTGTTGTGTATGTCTTGAGAGGTAATGGGATTAGGTTCTGTGTAGATGTTTGATATGAAGCTTTTCTACCTATCTTTTGCCAGTCTAGTGACGCGTAACAGCCGTATATTTCACTGGTGTAGTGGTTAGGCGGTTCGCTTTGTGTTCAAGGCGTTAGCTAGTCATCATCATGGCACTCCTGACATATATGTAGATGCTTCGATTCCATATTTAGTATGTCCTTCAACATGTGGTAACTAAATGTTCTACTTCTCTGTTGGTTGATAACTCTTCTTTGGATTTTTTTATACCGCTCGTTTCCTGCAACACATCGCTTCAGTCTCGCGTCTTGTATTCTAGCTTGGTAAGTAGGTAGTTAATGAGTTTGCCTCTCTTTTGGAGAGCCGTGCCCTTTTCAACCAGCGGACGAAGTCCAATAAAGTTATATCAGGAAACACTACCATAAAATATTAGAGGCAACAAAGACCCTAGGGTTATAAAATATACATGTATTCATTTCTGCGCTGTATTCTAGCAATTGACACGAACAAAGAAATAAACCTCATTGATTGCAGTCACTATATTAGAAAAATCATAAAACTAACACTAGTTCAATGGATCGTGCTTATATTGTGAATGCAATGCCAAGATGTCGCGGGTTCGAATATCGCTTTAATGTTTACAAAGTTAATTTTTCAGAGATCCATTGGAATTATCGCTTGAAGATGCGAAGTTGCTTGCGTGCTCCCGATAAGCGAAGTGCTGCTTCGTTCAGAGGTAGAGTACATATAGGCAACTCGAGTACAATTAAGTCATTCCTCTACCCTTTTATCAGCTTTTCACCTTAGTGACAGCCGTCTGTCCTAATATTACTTACTCAGTTTAAGCCCAATTGACATAACCTGTTTCCAATTGGGTTTTTCTTAGGAAAGTTTTTCAAAATTTGCAATATTCATGAATAGTGAATTAGAATAGTATTCATATTCTCTCCACATACATTTCTAAAGTGAAAGAATTTGCACCATATGGTTCGACTGCAAAAAGTTCATTCTCCGTACAAAATATCTTTGTAAAACAACGTTTTGCTGCTGTTTGTATCGCTATCGACATAGACACAGAAAGCAGCTTTGCAGTATTTTTGTTACAGCAACTCCGTAAATATTTTTTCTTTGAATTTCTTCATTTTTAGTTGCAAAAACGACGGTGTTTTGTCAATGCTCGAAAGGGGAGTAAATAATAGCAACAGTGTTTATCTACAAAGTATGTCGTAAGAGGCGATTAAGGAGATGGTGTGATGGTTTTGGCTATCTCATCTCACATATGGTAAGAGTCACCCGGACATCGTGCTAAGTTGGCAGTGAAAAAAAACAACAGATATTGCAGCTAACCTGTAAACCATGACAGAACGCATTCAGTTTTCAGAAATACGTCCTGCTAATCTGCAGGCGATTGAGCTGCACAGTAGAAGAAGAAGTATATACGTGTATCATTACTCAGCCTTACCAAGGTACGCACACTATCCTTACATATACTCACATTTATTTTATAACTCACCTCATCCAGGTGTTGCATCCAGGTGTTGCAACACTATAGTGTATATTCATATTTATATCATTCAATTTTGTCAGTATAAGTATTAAATCATTGTATTATATCACTTCACATAAGATTTACCCCACACATCGTCTATCACTTCACATAAGATTTACCTCACTCACCGTCTATCGCTTCACATAACATTTACCCCACACTCCGTCTATCGCTTCACATAACATTTGCCCCACACATCGTCTCTCACTTTACACAACATTTACCCCACACACCGTCTATCACTTCACATAACATTTACCCCACACACCGTCTATCACTTCACATAACATTTGCCCCACACATCGTCTCTCACTTTACACAACATTTACCCCACACACCGTCTATCACTTCACATAACATTTACCCCACACTCCGTCTATCGCTTCACATAACATTTGCCCCACACATCGTCTCTCACTTTACACAACATTTACCCCACACACCGTCTATCACTTCACATAACATTTACCCCACACACCGTCTATCACTTCACATAACATTTGCCCCACACATCGTCTCTCACTTTACACATTTGCCTCACACATCGTCTCTCACTTTACACAACATTTACCCCACACACCGTCTATCACTTCACATAACATTTACCCCACACTCCGTCTATCGCTTCACATAACATTTGCCCCACACATCGTCTCTCACTTTACACAACATTTACCCCACACACCGTCTATCACTTCACATAACATTTACCCCACACACCGTCTATCACTTCACATAACATTTGCCCCACACATCGTCTCTCACTTTACACAACATTTACCCCACACACCGTCTATCACTTTACACATTTGCCTCACACATCGTCTCTCACTTTACACAACATTTACCCCACACACCGTCTATCACTTTACACATTTGCCTCACACTCCTACTATCACCTAGAGGCCGACCACGAAAACGATGGACCACTCTTCTTCTTCTTCTTCTTCAGCGTTCGCTCTCAAGTAACCACAACGAAATTATCGTGTGATTTCCGCCGGGGAGCGTGAAGTACGTTGTGCTGCAAGTTCTACAGTAGAACTGTGATTATTTGCACCCCGGTTGGCCACTTTGTGATCTGGACGTCCGAGGTCCAGCACATCCGTTTTCGTCATTCCTTTATTTCGGGTTTGGTCCCTAGTCCGTGACAGTCTGTCTATCTGTCGCCGGGCACGCTGGTGTGTAGTGCCTCTTCGCCAAGACGCTTGTCTAGCGCGTCTGTCTTGCACGAGGTGTTCCACTATCTATGAACTCATCTCGAGCAGTTGGACGTACTGTGCCTGTACCCATCGGGTACTGAACTGTTTCTCATCCGCGAGCCTGGTTCCGTATGAGGAAGAACTCGCCAGAAGAGTTGGACCCTGGCTCGTTCGCCCTCCTACCCGAGGCGTCGTTCACCGACATCGTGAACCCCTCGTCCAAGTTCGAGTCTCACACCACGCGTTTGAGAGCAAGGCGCTCTAGAGCTGAGCGACCTTGTCCCAATAGCGCCTGAGCCCTTAAGGTACTGAACCCTTTCTCTCTGCAAGTGTGTTTGCGGTATAGGAAAACTTGACAGTAGAGTTGGGCCAGGGCTAAATCGTTGTCCCTTTTGTGCCTGAGCCCATCAGGTACTGAACCCTTTCTCTCTGCAACTGTATTTCTGGTATAGGAAAACTTGACAGTAGAGTTGGGCCAGGAATGCCATCGTTGTCCCTTTCTTGCCTAAGCCCGTCGGGTTCGGAACCCTTTCTCTTCGCGAGCATATTTCCGGTATAGGAAGACTCGACATTAGAGTTGATTTAGGTCTTCTTGCTTTTTCCGTGCGGCCACGATTGGGTCTGGGTCTCTGCCTATAAGGATCACAGGTAACTAGAAGCTCGTCTCGAGCTAACAGAGCTGATAGTTCCCCTGTCCTAGGAACGTTTCACTTTTTATTTGCAGATCGCGCTGCCCTCTAGCACTGTTCCACCCTTTCATTCTGTCATTGTACTCATTTTGACATATATTTGTTTTATCCACCTTTACGTGCCTTATACATTGGCCGCCCCTCCAATGTTCTGACTGGACTAACAGGCGTCACTGTATATCGACAGTGTCTCTGTATGTGGTGATGCAAATGGTGTCGGAGATATTGTCTGTCTCTTATGCAGTCAAATCTCTTTCCATCTGCTTCCACCACATTCTCGGACACGATCCCTAAATGATTTGGCCAGAATCAGCTCGAGCTGCTGTTTTCTGTTTCAAGGGTGCACCGCGAGGAGGTACATTTGGGATTTTTGTTATCTGCTAACCCTGGGTCCGCCTAGAGCAATGCGTTCCCTTTGCACCCCGATGGACCACTGAAATAAATGAGGCGACAAATTCCACAATTTACTCAGCACACAAGAGGACCGTCTCTAGAAAACTCTTCTACCCCTGACGCCGAAAGGCAACAAGAGCTTCAGCGAGTAGACAGACCGTCTTTCACTTCAAATAACATTTACCTAACAAGGTCTATCACATTACATAACATTTACCCTACACCCGTCTATCATTTCACATAATATTTAGTTCTCACACCGTCTATCACTTTACCCCTCACATCAAATACCTACCTAATATATCGACTATTACTTTACATAAATTACATTAAATTTACTAGACACATCTTATATAGAACTCCACCTTACATTTACCTCCTCAGACATCTATAACATCATAACCAATCAGTAAAAGTAGCCATTTTTTGTAGCGCATTAATTTGTAGTACTTAATTGTAGTGCATTAATTTTGTAGTACTTAATTATTTAATATTTTAAAATAAATATGTATCATTTCGGTTGCCCACAAATAATGATAGGATTTCTCTGGTTTTCTGACAATGATATATATATATATATATATTGGAGGGGCGGAAATCGCACGGATATCCGTGCTGGTTACAATGGAGCGAACGCAAAACAAACAATCTAGTTTGCGTTGTTGTTGAAAGATCTCCTATAAAAGTCGATCGGTCACCCTTGTGGTCACATCAGGTAACAGTTACGTGTAACATCGCTGTAGCTTAACACTTGTTCACGGAACGTTTATCACTTTACGACTCGTGTAAGAATCATTCCAAGCAATAATATCCACATTTCTCTAACTCAAGCGTGACCTTGGACTTAAGGGTAAGACCGAAATAAAGAATTCATTAGGACTTCATTCGGGTTTTTTTTTATTGCTGTCTTGATAGCAATTCTTTGTCACTATTTTTTTTCTTTGTCACTATTTATATACTTAGTTATTTTTGGCATGCAACTCGGAGTATATAAATAATGACCAGCAAAATCACGACAATGATCAGAAACATAAGAAAATGAAGTCTTAATTATTTCTGTACAAAGGACTTTTCAAGCGGAGATGGTCGACTCAAGTGAGTATCTAGATATACAAAAAATACAGTGAAATGGGCTTGTAAAACTTCACAGAAAGAGTAGGTTATTACAAAAAAATAGAGGTGGAAACAGAAATATGTACGGAGTGCAGCCAATAGCAGAGTACATAACAAATTAGCAACATCAACAAAAACAGACGACGTTTCGACTAAAATGTCTTCCTAAGGACAAAAACAAACAACAACAGAAATGAATATTACAAAAAGAGAAAAATAATGTGATAGAAAGCGAGGAATTGAAGCAGATACTAATGAAGAGAAGATGCGAGATAAAAAAATAATACGGAAGACAAGTACACGATCAGAAGAAAGAGTAAAAATAAAAACAAAAGAACGAGTATAATAGTAGAAGATCGGAAAATACAAGTCTACTTATCTGAAATGTGTTATCCAGTTCTGCCATCCAGTTCAACTCCATTGGATAACATTGGATAACATTTTTCAGATAGGTAGATGTTTCTTAAATTTTCTTTTATATTCTTGATCTGTTTCTTCTTCTTTTTCTTCTGATCTATTTGTAATTGTCTCCAGTCTTCATTTTCTTTCCCTTATCTTCCCTTTTTTATTGTCTGCTTTGCTTCTCTCTTCCTAGCACACTATTTTTCT
Organism: Meghimatium bilineatum; assembly: GCA_034231615.1. Lineage (NCBI taxonomy): Eukaryota > Metazoa > Mollusca > Gastropoda > Stylommatophora > Philomycidae > Meghimatium > Meghimatium bilineatum. The sequence continues at coordinate 67,165,002 of CM067321.1, forward strand.
CTTTGAGTAATATTCATTTCTTTCGGTTGTTTTCTTTTATAGTGGGAGACTTTATAGTCGAAACGACATCTGTTTCTTTTTTTTCTTTTTTTTGGGCTGGGGGGGGGGGGGTTGATGTTGTTAGTGTATTATGCATTTTGTTATTAACAGCATTTTATATATTTCTGTTTTATCTTTATTGGAGTGATTATCCAGTCCTTGTATCTCTAGTTCTTTCGGCTATTCCAAAAAGCTGGAGATTTATCAATGACAGGTCTCCAGTAAGACCTGTGCACAGAAAATGTAAACATGACTTGAGAAATCGATTTTGATTTATTCCGTACGTTTCGTTGATCGGTATTGGCTATTTTTGGTATGAGACTGCAAGTATATAATTAGTGACCAACAAAATCACGGCAATATTCAAAAGCATTACGAATTATATCATGTACATAGGTCTTCTAATGCAGACGGTTTAGTTTATCAATTTATTGTTACCGATAATAGCAGATATTTCACGTTCAGTACCTGACAAGTGCTTCTTCAGAAGAGTCCTGCGTGTTGTTCTCACACAGAGTCGCAATCTTCACATAATCAAACAGATCACTGGTCACTTTACGTATAATTTATTTCGCCAGTTTAAGAAAATCACGGATATGTTGGATACATCAAGATAAATGACGTCTGCGTGTGATTAGTTCTTGTCCTCTAGGTGTACTAGTGAGAATTGGTTCGACGGGAGAAATTCCCTAAAGAAATACTATTTAATTGTGATGCGTTTCTTATGCCTGTGTCGTGGCTCCCACTATACAGACCTCCTAGCTGAATTACTTTGGACCCCATTCGTAACGTTTTTCATTATTGTTTGACATTTAATTAGTCGTTATTTACATACTTGGAGTCACATGCAAAAAACAGCCAAGGATAACCAATAGATTTCGCGCAAATCGAAGAATAGTTCATGTTTACATTTTAGTAAACAGATCTCCTATACAATTGACATGCACGTCTGTACGCCTATCTGGATGTCTGTAGCGTTAATCATAAAAACGTGTTTACTTCACCTGGCTCATGTAAGTATAACATCACTTCACCATCTCCTCATATAACGCATATCACTTCACCTAACCCGAGTAAGTAGTACATCACTCTGTAACATTATAATATATTAAAAGATTTGCATCTAAAATATTTTCCATGCTCAATTTGTTCTCTCCCTGTTGTCAACATCCTTAAAATAAATTCAATGTTATCTCCCTTTACGTTAAATTCAAGTAGGAAGCAAAATGGTAAATTAAAATTTCTTGAGAAGTATTCTCCCTTTATGAAACTGTCATTTCTCGAACACACGTATTTATTGTAGGAGGCTAGTATCCTCTTCCTGTCCCGACTCTTCTGATTGTCTGCGTCGTCTATGATGCTGGTCCCGTGTCTCAAACTCATCTGTAGATCAAATTGACAATTATGTCACTGCGTTTTCTATAAATGTCCACAAATTCTAATTCATATGACCAATCTACACATGTCAACAAACTGTAAGTGGGATCAATCCATAATCTACATATGTCAACAAACTGTAAGTGGGATCAATCCATAATCTACATATGTCAACAAACTGTAAGTGGGACCAATCCACAATATACACATGTCAAAAAACTGTCAGACCAATCCACAATCGACGTCTACCAATATGATTATACTATAAACATGGTCAAACTACAAATATCAACATAATATTATTGTAAACAAACTACAAATATCAACATAATATTATTGTAAACAAACTATAAATATCAACAAGCTATACATATGACCAATCTACAAATGCCAACAAAATGTAAGAGACCAAATTACAAATGTCAACAAACTATACATGTGGCCAATTTACAAATGTTAACACACTATAAATGTGACCAAATTACAACTGTGATTATGCTATAGATGAGACCAAATTACAACTGTGAACACTTATATGTGTAAGTAAACTCAACATGTGAACACTTATATGTGTAAGTAAACTAAACATGTGAACACTTATATGTGTAAGTAAACTAAACATGTGAACACTTATATGTGTAAGTAAACTAAACATGTGAACACTTATATGTGTAAGTAAACTAAACATGTGAACACTTATATGTGTAAGTAAACTAAACATGTGAACACTTATATTTGTAAGAAATTACACACGTGCGTATTTACATATGTTAAAACGCTGATAATATTTCTTCTCTGCAATCGACGAAGAGCATGGCATTAAGAAAAACTAATTAGGTTTAATGTTTTTGAATCCTCAGATGGATGTGGAGTCAAGTCCGGGCTTGCTAATTCCTGTTGCACTGTGAACAAGTGTCATCGGGTATGGAAGCTTTTCTCGTCTGTGAGTACGATTCCGGTATTGTTTGTTTATTTGTTTGCTATCCCCATGAATTGCAAGGAGCTTCCTGTGTGCAGTGGGGTGCTTTCTCAGAGCTTTATTATTGTATACCCAGGAGACGTCAACTTTCGTATTAGTGTAGTGTCTATTGAAAAAACCCTTCTTTTCGGAAGGGGTATGTGGTTCTGGCATGGAAAAATACTCTACAGTAGCGTCGCTATTTTTGGCACCCCTTTCGGTGACTAAATCATCTTCAATCAACAATCTTCATGGTTGTATGCTCAATCATCATTTTATCTCGTATAGTCTTACCGACAATAGTCTAGAAAGACTAACCATGGAGGGAAAGGTTCCAGGAATGAGAACTATAAGCAGATCAATACTACGATGGAAATAGGATATCGAGATCTTCTGAACATCACATTGGAAGAGGCTGTACAACTAGCACAGATCGAAATGGTTACGATGAGGCAGTGAGCACAACATTCTGCACTTGGGCAAGTCTCACAGAAGATGATGATACTTTCTCCATGTTTTAAAACTTGTCCATGCAGCTTTTACTTGCGCCTGTATGTATATGTATATATATATATATATGCAGAAAATTGGAAACAAACAGCTGCGATAAGGGTTGACAGTAATGTAGAAAAATTCCAAAAGATAGAGATGGGCGTCAGACAAGGATGTATGTCACCAGATCTTTTCTCCATTTATACAGAGAATATTATGCCAAACATAGAAAGCATGCCAGGAATATCAGTTGGGTGTTATAATGCTGACTTTACAGTTCTAATTGAAGCGAGCGAACAAAAACCTCAATCCCTGTTAGACATAGTAGTATAAGAAAGTGAAAACAACGGCCTCAATCTAAAACACGAAGAAAATAGGTAATTTTTGTTTCAAAGAAATACACACCACACCGCTAACATGCAGTATTACTATCAATGATGCATAATTAGATCAACCGGATAAAATCAAGTATCTTGGCACCATTTTAAAATCAGATGGCCTGTGTTCCAATAAGATCAAGAACAGGATAGGACAGGTTAAATCAACATTTCAAAAAATGAGAAACATTCTATGCAATGGAGTAATATTAATGCATACACGAGTTTGAGTGCTAGGATTTTATATTGAGCCTTTCCTTCTGTATGAAAGTGAAACATGGACAGTAAACAAAAGTGTCCAAGATAAGCTGGAGACAACTGAGATATGATTTTTAAGAAGAATGATGAAAATTCCATGCACAGCAAAAAAAAACAACTAATGTAGAAGTCCTCAGAGATGCTGGAATTACAAGGACAAATTATAGTGAAAATTAGAAATAAACATTCAAAATGAGTATGGCATGTGATGAGAAAAGTAACACTTGAACACTTAGTAACCACCGGAAAGATCAAGGGGGAGAAGAGTCAGAGGAAGACAAAGAGAGAAATTTCTAAATAGTTTGTCACTGTGGCACAAAAAGAAGTCATCAACTGATCTTATTAACAACACAAGAGACAGAGAGTTGTGGAGAAGTATGGTTGCCTACGCCACTCGGAACGGCACTTGATTGATTGATATTGAAAATGTGTACAAAGTATGATCTTATCCGTGCTAACAGTTGTAAGGATACCTGCTGGATTTTAGAAATATATTTGACTTCATTCATGTTTTCTTGATATAACACCTGCAGATTGGGGGATTTTTACATTCAGACAACTGGCAAAAAAAAACAACTGAAAACAACAATCAATTGTGTATCGTGTTTGGCGAGAAAGAAAAAGCTTTCAACAGAGTAGAGAGACAATTTTGGAAAATATTATTAAAATATGGGGTTCCACAACATCTAATCAACTTGTGTAGAAGTAGTTATATAGTCAGTCAATGTGCAGTTAGAACGAGAGTTGGACTTTCAGATAAATTTCACATACACTCTGGATTGTCACAAGGATGAGTTCTATCTCACTTGTTATTCATCACATATATCAATTGCATACATAAAATTACCAAAAATAGTGAAGAAAACAACTTAAACAACTTCCTGAGCAAACTTCTTTTTGCAGAAGATCATGTAATAATATAAACAACAAAAAAACACATACAACAACATATAAATAGACTCACACAACATGTAGGGAACATGTTAGTTTGTTTGTCCGTTGGTTGGTTGATTGGTGTGGGTTGTGTTGGCTTGAGTGGTTGGTTGGTCAGTGGGTGAGTTGCTTGATTGGTTGGTTAGTTAGTTAGTTGTTATATTATCATCATAACAATCCGGATGCAACCATATATGCTCCATCTCATATTAAGCATGCATTTCAGCTTAAGGTAACTGACTGTTTCATTTCTGCGTTGATTGATAATTCTTCTTTCAACATTCCTGTATATTGTATCCTGCAACACCACACTTAACTCACAGATCATGTGTTCTAGCCGTAGATACGGAAGAATAAATACACCCCACATCTTCAAACTGGTATATGCATACCTGCATGTACAGTCTGAATCTATGATCCTCGTCACATGACAAATTCTTTCCAGCACGTAGTCCTCCTTGTGGATCTAGTAAATTCTCTCGTTCTTGAGCAAGCTGTCCCGTCTCCTTTAGAGAGGGATATGTGCAAGCATTCATATATGTCTTCTGTCCATCGTCGTCTTGGTCGATCTTCACTCATGTTATATTCTATCATCCCCTCCAATATCACTCTCTCCATACCGTCATGTCTCTTAACGTGACCGAAAAATCCGAGCTTTTTAACATGGTGTTCAGAAGTCAGCCCTCTTCGACGCTGACTGTGCTCAGCACCTACTGGTTTTTTGTCCTTGCTGTACATGGTATCAATTTCCGTGCTACAATTATATTACTGTAGAGCGCATAGCCGTATGATTAGAGCGACGTGCTCAGACCCTTAAGGTCCCTAGTTCATTCCACGATTGGGACATAATTCTTTTCTTTCATACAATCAAAATCCTTCCTGCTCATGTCGCGACGTCTGTTATGGCAACGTGGTCTTTATCTCCACAGCCCAAAAAAAGACGTCCTGCACTCCTTCACAGGAAACCATGCAGTAACTAAATGATATTAAATGTAAACAAGAGACAATTTTATGCAAGAGAAAATACAATTTTAGAAGTTAACATACCACAAGAGCTGTCCGAATCACCGCCATCTGTGTCATCAGTACCACTGTGGTCTTCGTTGTCATCGTCGACTGTCCTCGGTCGCCGCTCCATCGGTTCATATGTGATCGTCATAACTCGTTCACTTTCTGAGGATTTCAGATTTCATAGGTAAATATTGAGGATTAGATTTCATAAGTAAATATTGAGGATTATATTTCAGAAGTAAATATTGAGGGATTAGATTTCATAAGTAAATATTGAGGATTAGATTTCAGAAGTAAATATTGAGGATTAGATTTCAGAAGTAAATATTGAGGATTAGATTTCAGAAATAAATATTGAGGATTAGATTTCAGAAGTAAATATTGAGGATTAGATTTCAGAAGTAAATATTGAGGATTAGATTTCAGAAGTAAATATCGAGGATTTCATTTCATAAGTAGATATTCAAAATTGTTGCGAATATATAGAAGTTTAACTTTATCATAATCGATTTACCCTATCTGTACTCCGTCCCTATTCACGAGGCGGCAATTCGCCTGTCGAGAATACACCTCATAGCAGGCAACTCCGTAGTCATAAACATTATAATGTCAAACTCTTCTGATTTTTCATCACCATCAGGGGCGGGCTGGACGCAAGCACATCGGGAAGAATACTAGTAAGTGAGTAGCAGTTCCCTTGATGTGTGGACTGCCAGGATCTCTTCTATGTGACGATATTACCTGCGATTTTATTTTACACCTCGGTACGAGAGGGATACTCTAGTCGAAACCGTTAGCAGTAAAGGCTTCTATATAGAAAGTAAACACGCCTTCATTAATTACGTTTTTCATTGATGTCGTTATTTTCTTTGGTCACTATTGATATTCTTGAATTCATATGCCAAAGACAATCCAAGTCGACTAAGGAAATGCGTGTGGAAATAATAAAATCAGCCTCTCAGATCATGTTTGCTTACTGTACACAGTTCTTTACTGGATACATGGCATGTTCCAGTCCACCACTGACTATTATATCAATCAATCAATCAATAAACCCGTAACCCTTCAGGGTAGTAGGGGTACCACATTGGATGTCTCAGCACACAGAGTCCTCCAGCGAATTCTATCCTCAGCAATGCGGATGAGTGTGGAAATATCTTACCCTGTCCATTCCTTGATGTTGTCTGCCCATGCCTTTATTTGTTCTCCTCTGCTTCTTCCACCCTCGACAGTTCTCTGCAGTATTGTTTTTGACAAGGAATCGTGCCTGCATACATGTCCGAACCATGCTAGATTTCGACGTTTCACTATTGAAAGCAATGGTTCCTGAATACCTGCACACATCTCTACTTTATTTCTTACGTACACATTGGTCTTATGTTCTCTTTAGGAAATCCCTAGAATCGTCAAATGCTACAGACGAATTATACGAATTATCATATACTTATCATCTAAACAAGATAATCTTCTGATGTATGTATATATGCATATATATGATATATGTATATATGATGTATACATATATTGTATATAAAGGGATTGGAACAACTAATCAAGAACACAAAGAAATATAGCGAAGCACAAAATTTGTATTTAAACACGCAGAAAACAAAAATCATGTCAACAGGTATAACAACACAACAACCAAAAATCAGAATAGACAATACAGAGATAGAATGTGTGGATAAATTTGAATACTTAGGAGCAAACATCAACGGTGCAGGAGACTGCATGGCAGAAATAAGGAAGAGATTGGCAATGGCATATTGCAAAATAACACGGCTGAAAAACATATGGAAAAACAAAAAAATAGAAACGAAAGTGCTAATGTTAAAACTTTTATTTTTCCGGTTGCAACATACGGCTGTGAAACATGTACTCTAAGTAAAACAGCGGCAAAGAGGATCAACGCCTTCGAGCTGAAATGCTACAGGAAGATACTTAGAATATCATGGAAGGATAAAATCAGAAACTCAGATATTATAAACACACTGAATATTCCAGAGTGTTGGTTACTAAACACAATAACAAAAAGAAAACTACTCCTGTTTGGTCATATAAAGAGACATAACTGTTTAGAAAGACAAATAATGGAGGGAAGAGTACCTGGAAAGAGGAGAAGGGGCAGACCAAGAAGACGATGGACTGACGACATTAAAGATAACATGAATACATCGCTAGAAAATGCAAGCCACATCGCCCAAGACATGGAGAGGTTCAGAGAGTTCATTGGGAAGACAACGTTCTGGAAGAAATACGTCACATGACACATATATTGTGAATTAATGTATTTCCATTTCCCTCATGTAAAGCACATGACCGTGTGGTTAGAATGCTGTTCTCAGACCCTTGCGGTCCCGGGTTCAATGACAGGATTTTTTCTTTTGGAGGTACAATCAAAATCCTTCCTGTAATGTCGCGGCGTCTGCTATGGCAAAGCGGGCTTTATTTCCACAGCCATAGCTTCTTCTCTGCACTCCTTCACAGGAATACACGCAGGAACGTAAGTTTTATTCCCCTCTCAAGACTGCAAGTCTTGTGTACAGTTGCCGAGACAGACAATTAGCACGACCACGAGAAAAGAGGGGGCGGAGGGCGGAGGGAGTAAAACGTGTTATAGTGGTATACGTCATATTTTATTTTCTGAAAGGGCTGGAGGTATTTTCCTTAACTCATCCCCCTCCCTTCCCTTTATCTACGGGGCTTTTCATAAACCACGTTCACAACACTTTTTAAGGAAATTTTAACACACCAACCACCAAACCCTTGCTTAATTATGGGGTTGGGTGCTCTATTCCCCTTCCCCTAAACAAATGTTTTGTAGAAAAACGTGCGAAATTACGCATTCTTTTTTTCCCCTTAAAAACCCTTTTTTAAAAATAAAATGCACCCATACATTAAAATATGCTAATTTAAATTTCGTTCTAAAATGTGGTTTTGAGACTAGCTCTTGACAACACCCCCCCCCCCACTTTTGCTGATAAATTTTACACTTTACCATATCCCCCTCCCTCAATTATGACATAATTTATGGACGGCCTCTACGGGTAAGACTAGAGAAATATCAGAGATATACTAGACCAGTGTTTCCCAATCTTTTTTTTAAAAAGGCCCCCACCTAAGTATTTCTAAAACTCTCCCCCCCCCCTTACGTAACATATGTATACTTTTTAATATTCACAAATTGTATTATTCCTCCTTGAATTGCCCCCCCCTAACTGAACAATCAAATCTCCCCCCCCCCCGAGAAATCAAATTGCCCCCTTTGGGGCGTAGGCCCCACGTTGGGAAACACTGCACTAGACATTATTTATTTAGAGGAAAGACACATTAGTCCGAAAGATTAATACCAGAGACATGTCTGCAACAGATTGGCTATTAACTCGGATTGTTATCACAGACACATTAGAGAGGAAAACTAGCGAACATGTAGGAAGTGAACAAGGAATGTGCGATGATATTTAATTACACAAAGAAAATAGAAACAGCGAATCCCAAAAACATCAACTTTGTCAAGGCTTTGTAAACGTGTCTGGTGAAATAGCATAAGAGGCTTTTCACATCTCGAAGATATCTGGGGTTTTACTTGTAATAGCTAAATCTGTTTTCTTAAGACGCGATTGATCTTCGGTTACATGTGTCTATTTCAAACTCTATTTGCTGTTCATCTCTATATCCTCTTCATTACATCTTTATGCTTCTTGAATTTTGTGACGTGTGTGTTTGTGTTGAATGTGTGCTTAACGAGTAGAGTTAAGCCAAGATGGCTTAATGTCACAGCTCCATTACTGTTACAGTTTTCAGAACACATAATAATGTCACGCACAGGAAAAGATTGAAACAGGATAATGAAGTTTTGCTAATCACTGGAAACACACATAATAACACATACAAATCGACGTTTCGACCAACAGGCGGAGATGACCACAATTAGCTCTGCTATGTGAACGTTAATAGTGCCGTTCTCTCTCCTCGCTTTTGTTTTTGTTTTGTGTATGTTTTTTTTATTTAGGCATTTTTGTCGAAACGTCGATTTGTGTGTATTATTATGTGTGTTTCTTGTGATAATCAAAACTGCATTACCCTTTCCCAAGCTTTTGGAACTGTTGGATATTAATTTTGCTGCAGTCAGTACATATTATCAAATATCACACACACTCTATTGATACACCCATGTAACTCTATACAAAAGGATATGTCACGAAGGATACGTACTTTGCAACATCACGGCAGCGGTTGGATGTAAATACAAACAATTGCTAGGTTTTCCTTTACATTATATACAATTCATAGCTATATTGGTGAACATTGTTTCCAGGAAGTCTCAACAAATTTAGTTTCATGTAGGAAATAGTTCAATTTCATTTAGAAACTAGTTTAGTTTGATATTTCATTTATAAACAAGTTTAGTTTCATTTAGAAACTAGTTTAATTTCACATAGGGGCTAGTTTAGTTTCATTTAGTAACTAGATTAGGATTCTTTATTCTTCATTTAGGGCTGTCGATTAATTATATCAACCATTTGTGTGCCAGTTTTGACCCCTCTTCCCGTATCTACCATTAGCACGTTTCACCCATGCTTAATTATGTCCCACAATACTTTTACAACAAAATAATATGTGGTAGAAAAACTATTAAATTACTAAAATGTGACCTCTCTCACATTGTTTAGAAACACTTTTTCACATTGTTTAGAAACACTTTTTCACATTGCTTAGAAACACTTTTCACGTGCATACGATTTAATTGGTGTACAAATACACAATTGTTGGCGTTAACTTTTGTTAACAATTATCAAACTTGTTAAGACTTGCTCCCCTTTAACTGCTGATGTAATTTAAAGACAGCCACCAGAAATCATCACACGGGACATTTCGATAAATGCTTCTCTCTTCCTTCTAGAAGTCATCTAGGAATATGCAAACTCACGATCCCACGATCCACAGCACTTCAAGGTTATGATAAGTAATGGGCGGTATATGATCATTGATACACAGCACTTCAAGGTAAGGATAAGTACCTGGTAGTACATAAATAATGATAATCCAGAGTTAAAAGAGGTGTTGTCCATAGTGCAACATCAGTGTAGAACGATACATAAACGAATTTCCTGTCACCGTAGAATAAAGGGAAATAAAAGAGGGAGGTACTAACATGCAACAACCTGATGTACTAATCAGCTACACAAAAAGAAAGCCACGACAAAATCACAAGGAAAGCCTAATTTACCTATACTGGATGACTACACAGACTAAATGCTAAATGCTAAACAGACACGAACTGGTCATCATATTTCGACTCAGAAATGGACACCGACAGATATTCAGCAGCAATATATACACAAAGTTCAAAATGTGTGACTCAGAAAAGTGAACATGTGATCAAGCCATGCAAACCACAATGCATATCCTTCAGGAATGTGCCAACGATGACACATTAAATTGCACGCACTTATATTCTGATACACATATGCATATTAATCTCTATGGTACAAAACAATAGATTGAAAACACTGTCCAATTTATACAAGAAACAACTATGCAGATATATAGTCACTACTAATGAATGAAAGAAGAAGAAGAAAATTATGATTACATTTTATTGATAATATATTGATTATTTTTGTGATCATTATTATTACGTTTTAATATAAAAAATTAATGCAAAATTTCATGTATTTTTTGCAAATAATTTGTTGTTCGTCCATTACACGTCACGTTGAAAATCTTTTATATTCTGACCGTGTGGCAACCTCGCGTCACATTTAATATCTTTTATATTATGACTGTGTGGCAACCACGCGTCACATTTAATATCTTTTATATTCTGACCGTGTGGCAACCTCGCGTCACGTTGAATATCTTTTATATTCTGATTCTTGATTAGAAACTGGCCTCACAGCACGTGGGGCATTCCCTTAATGCTCTGCCCTCTGTTCCAGCAGCCATCCGGCTCGGTGTTTCAAGTCTAATGCAGCCAAAAACAGACGTCGACATCAGGGCACAACTCTGGCCCTTGCTACAGGTTTCTTTGTTGCTCTGCCCACCCACGACGTGACCGTAACTAGTTCAAGCACAACATCGGCCTGTCGAAACAACATGGTAACTGTTATCGAAGGTTACGACTACGGGATTGTATAGATGACGTGCCATATGAAGTTTGTATAAGAAGATAACCTCAATATAAAGGCATGTCATCTATTAAGATTTGCTGTTGCATGATTGGTTTGTCTAGTGAGCCATTGGTGAGACTCACAGACGCAACCGCATGCGCTTTTATATTCTGATCGTGTGGCAACCTCGCGTCACGTTGAATATCTTTTATATTCTGACTGTGTGGCAACCTCACGTTACGTTGAACATTTTTATATTCCGACCGTGTGGCAAACTTGACCTAAAATTCTATCTCACTATGCAAAGAATATGACCACTGGCATCATGTTTCCAAGCATATCGTTAGAGGCGACTAAGGAGAGTTGGGAATAATCTGATAACCTTTCATCTGTGAACAAAACCATCATTGTTACTGCAAGTTGTATCTCAATTTCTTGCATTTATCTTCCAATAAATCATCCCCAGGTATGACGAAAATATCAATCAATAAGCCCGTAACCCTTCAGGGTTGTAGGGGTACCACATTGGGTGCTTCAGCACACAGTCATCCAAGCGAATTCTATCCTCAGCAATGCGGTGAGTTGGAAATATCTTGCCCTGTCCATTCCTTGATGTTGTCTGTCCATGCCTTTATTTGTCCTCCTCTGCTTCTTCCACCCTCGACAGTTACCTGCAGTGTTGTTTTTGACAAGGAATCGTTCCTGCATACATGTCCGAACCATGCTAGTTTTGACGAAAATATGCATGCCATCGGATATTGTACCTTTGTCCTTTTGGGATAGACTCATAGGTGACTGGGAGTGCTAGATATGACATCACTACCAATAGTAAGGTGTGTGCCGTGCTTCTGGCAGGACGTGGTATTCCTGGGGTACTGTCGAACCAAAATGCCTCCCTTTTGAAACTAAACATGTGCCCATAAGCCACCTCCCTCATCCAGCGTACACGAGCATGCCTCTGAGATAACCGTAAGCCACCAGGAAGTATATCTGATGCTTTGCGAAGGTCGAGGAATGCTACTATCGCGATTGAACAACTGCAAAGGCGACACTGTTCTGCCGGTTTTTGTTCACCTACTGACTAGTAAACTGAGCACAACTATGTCATATAAAGCTAGTTCGTAATTTCATTTAACCTTGAGCTTTATTGATATATTCAGTCTATCTATCTATTGTCATTTCTCCTTTTCTGTTTAGTGTCGCGGGGGGAGGGAGAGTAGGAGTTATCTGTCTTTGGTTATTTGGGTCATGCTGACCATGGTCAGACTGTGTCCCTTCAATGTTTCTTTGATTGTCTCCACCCAGCTAGCTCCTTGTCTTCCTCGTGCCTTGTAAACCTATCTTCTGCTGTTTTATGCACCAGGTAAATTCAGGAACAGGGTAATGAAGTTTTGCTAATCCCTCAAGACGCACATAATAACACACTCAAGTCGACGTTTCGACCACAAGGCATTTATCAAGAGAAAAAATTAAAACAAAATTTAAACATACAACAGTAAGACAGTAAGAATTATAGACGTATCACATGGGGTTGGTATGCACGTTGTTTGCACGAGGCGTTAGTTCCGTTGCTTCTATTCTCATATCGTGGCCAAATCACCTGATTTGCTGTCTCTCAATGTAATCGTGGCTTGAGATGGTCTTTATTTCTTTCTTGATATCTTCATTTTTCCGTCGGTCTCTTCTAGTGACATTTATAGCTTAATACATTTATATCCAGTTAAACATTAATATACTCTGTGTACATACAAAAAATGTGTATTTGTTGACAGATATTAACTGGTTGACAGATATTTACTGGTTGACAGATATTTACTGGTCGACAGATATGTACTGGTTGACAGATATTTACTGGTTGACATATATGTACTGGTTGACAGATATTTACTGGTTGACAGATATTTACTGGTTGACAGATATGTACTGGTTGACAGATATTAACTGGTTGACAGATATTAACTGGTTGACAGATATTTACTGGTTGACAGATATGTACTGGTTGACAGATATTTACTGGTTGACAGATATTTACTGGTTGACAGATATGTACTGGTTGACAGATATTTACTGGTTGACAGATATTAACTGGTTGACAGATATTTACTGGTTGACAGATATTTACTGGTTGACAGATATGTACTGGTTGACAGATATTTACTGGTTGACAGATATTAACTGGTTGACAGATATTAACTGGTTGACAGATATTTACTGGTTGACAGATATTTACTGGTTGACAGATATGTACTGGTTGACAGATATTTACTGGTTGACATATTAACTGGTTGACAGATATTTACTGGTTGACAGATATTAACTGGTTGACAGATATTTACTGGTTGACAGATATTTACTGGTTGACAGATATTTACTGGTTGACAGATATGTACTGGTTGACAGATATGTACTGGTTGACAGATATACACAGTTTGGCATATATATTACAATTTTAGGCTAAAGGGAGAACTGCGCCAATGCAGGTCACGATCCATGAAACAAAAGCAATTGTGATTCTCAGCTTTCACAAAGAAATAGAAAGAACAAGACAAAAAAAGACATAAATTATGATTTATTTTCTGAATGTTCGCTCTTTTACCTATCGCCGTCTATTCATCCGACTAAAATAGATTGCCCACCTTTGTTGAGAGAGTAGAAATACAAGTGTATATTTTACAGCGAGAACGTTTCTTTCAACCACGGACATGAGTCCAAATTTCCTCTAATGTTGTCTTTCAACCACGGACATGAGTCCAAATTTCCTCTAATGTTGTCTTTCAACCACGGACATGAGTCCAAATTTTCTCTAATGTTGTCTTTCAACCACGGACATGAGTCCAAATTTCCTCTAATGTTGTCTTTCAACCACGGACATGAGTCCAAATTTCCACTAATGTTGTCTTTCAACCACGGACATGAGTCCAAATTTCCTCTAATGTTGTCTTTCAACCACGGACATGAGTCCAAATTTCCTCTAATGTTGTCTTTCAACCACGGACATGAGTCCAAATTTCCTCAAATGTCTTATTTCCGCTTAATTATATCATCATTCAATTTTATGTAGAAAAACTGCTTGAACTGTTATTAAACTAGCAGAACTTACACGCGGGAACTCCGAGTATAAATCCCCTCTTAGACAGAATTTCAAAATTAACATATCCACACAGCTTCTTTGCCATAGTCGTTAAATGTTGTGCTAGTTTTTTCGTTGTGTAGTGTGTTCTTTTTGATAAAAGTCTTTTGGTCCAAATATCGAAACTATGCAGGTTTTAACATTTCCATGAACTTTATTAGCTTGTATTTTTCACTCTTTGACGACTAAATTTCACATGACATTGTCACACGTGAACTGAATTGTCTAAGAAAAGCGGCAGTTGTTACTAAACTTAATATAATAATACATGTAGAAGTAAGGAAAATAGTAGGTGTAAAACCATGTATTTAACATTTCGAAAGACTGCAAATTAAATGGTTCGGTCACCATATGAGAATAAAGTCAAACCAAATACCAATCTATATATAAAAGAACAATTTCGTAACTCAAAGTTTTCCTGTCATATATATATATATATATTTCGAGAATTTATCACGTTAAAAAAAAAGAGAAACATATTTGGTACCTTTATAGTTTGGCACATTTGCCAGCCCGTGGCGTACACAGAAATTCTCAAATTTTCTTCTGTGGTCCGGCAACGCTCAACATTAATATGATTGGGTGACCGTTTTACCTTTGGCCTATGGCGCAATGATCTAACGAATGTAAACATTTGTCGATTAATGGTTACGCCTAATGAATGTATCATTGCATTGTTACCGGCGTACACCCTGTTTAAATATAAATTGAACTGGAATTTCCATGTTAACCATTGGTTCCTACAAGTGTTTCTGCATTGTGCTTGATAATTTATTTAATATCAGGAAACGTTTCGCATGAAGGAAACAGTTATTTGCTTATAAATTACACAACGCTCATAAATGTGTAATTTTAATTCCGTGGATATGAAGCCTGGGTAGAATACGCACAGAGTGTTAGACTCAGCCATCGACGTTTTCAGTTCGTTTTCCACGCCGTTATTCTTTTTAATTTTTAATTTATTTAGGCGGCCTTTAGTTACAAGATAATGTTTCTGTTAGGCCTGTTAATTATATATTGTTCTTTATTGTTTTGATTTCATTCACAAGAGGAGAAATGTTGTTCTCAATTGTATTCCAATAAAACCATAAATGCATCTATTCTATTTTCTTTGTATTTTATTCTCGCCTGGGAAACGCCGTACAACGTCGTACATGTAGTAAAGCAAAATTAATTAAACAGGTTACTAAAAACACTTACCTTGCCTATGAATAAAAATATATAAAAAAGTATATATAAAAAACATACAATAAAACTAAACAGGACAATTCTCCACGTATCGGCTTAAAAAGGTTCCATTTGAGCCGATACGTGGAGAATTGTCCTGTTTAGTTTTATTGTATGTTTTTTTATATATACTTTTTTATATATTTTTATTCATAGGCAAGGTAAGTGTTTTTAGTAACCTGTTTAATTAATTTTGCTTTACTATTTGTTCATTCGGTTACTGCGGCACCTTCCACTTTGTCGGACACCCTCCGACCATTTAGTTATTTATATTAACGTCGTACATACTTTCTTTGTTTACATCTAAAGTATATATACTTTGGAGATCGTGGTTCAGTTCGGTGCAGGCCAATGTTCCTTTCTAGCACTTGACAAATGATGTTAGGGAGAATAGCCATCATACTATATCTCTTTGCTTCTGCAATTCTGGTATAAGAAACTTTGTCCTCCATTATTTTGTATGGTCACAGCTCTGATATAACTAAATCGGACTAACGGCCAGGGATCCATGGCATTCCTCGCCATAAAAGATACATCTTTTTAATTTTAAATTTCAAAGAAAAAAGAATATATATATATATTTACCCAGCATTACTTATTAAATAGTAATATTTCTGTTTTTAACAGTTCACGAAAGGAAAGCAATAGAATTTACGTTGTTGTTTTTTTTTGTTAATCTTTAATTAGCATTTAAGTATTTTTCACATCGACATTAAATATGTTTTTTCCCCACATCTACAATTAATATTTATTTATTTGTTTTTCACATCTGCTATTAACATTTATTATTTTTATCTCGTAATTATTATCTTTTCCCTGCCATTGCTGGAGGGCGACGTAGATTTAAGTGACCATCGGTGTTCGAGCTATAACACGTTTAGTCGCTTGATATGCAGTAATATTATGACATCTCAGTACGTAGGTAAATCCTTCAAACCTACTTCTTTGTCTTCATCTGAATCTTGCTGTTTCCATTCCCATGTTTCATGCTTTTGCAGCTGCTAGTATGAGTTCATTCACATTAAAAGGTTTAAAGGTTTAAAAGCCGTAGAAGATTGACTTCTCTGTACTCGGTTTCCCATATGACCTCGTCACTCTCAAGAGTACTGTCGAGAGTACCACTCATAGCACGTAACTCTGTAGCTTCAAGTGATAATCCACAGGGATCTTCGAAAATAATCCACCGTATAAACAAGACGACACGAGCCTAACTGCTTAACCACTAAGCCAGGGAGATCCCCTAATTCACATTAAGCATTCACATTAAGCATTCACATTAAGCATTCACATAAAGCATTCACATTAAGCATTCAGATTAAGTAGCTGAAATATTTCAGTCTCTGTTATTTAATATGATATATATATATATTACCACAGACGTCGTTCCGACAGTTCTGGGAGTATATACATTCCTGACACGACGTCTTCTTCTGTTTCCTGTTAATCTTAGACATATCATTTCACACGTACTAAGCTTTCTCTATTGTTCTTTAGTTAGTGTTGTATATTTTTCACATATGCAATTAACATTTATGATATTTTTACTTACAAAATTAACATTAATGTATTTTCTTACTCATGAAATTAACATTTCTGTATTTTTTTATTTATAAAAGTAACATTAATGTATTTTTGTACTTATAAAATTAATATTTATGTATTTTTCACATCTACAATTAACATTGATATATTTTTTCATCACAAAATTAACATTTATGTATTATTCTACAATCACTAATCTATATGTATCACTTCTATAATTTATACTATATGAGTCTTGTTTAAAAAAAAGGTATTTATGTATTTATCACACACAAAAGTAATTTTTCTATATTCATCAGTCGCTCACAGTGTGTGCAGTAACATGACACGATTGTATCGCTTAGGGCGACTACTTTCAATGAGACCCTATAAGATCGAATCACACCAATAAACACATTATCTCCAAAATCTATTGCTCCGGATAAGCCACACTAAATTTGATCAATAATTCGATTTTCTTAGCTGTTCTTTTACAAGGTGGTTTAAGCGAGAAATTCTTATAAGGTAGGGATGGAGGGAGTGGAATATCTGGACGTGAGAGTAAGAGAGGAAAAAAAACTAATCTGATTTTCTGTAGGCGTTCAGATGGAAAGGAAAATTACTCCTCTAGGCAAACCCTTTAGTGATAGAGAAAGTAGATTTAAAAAGTAGACATAAAAATGAGATAAAGTTTTAAACTTGTGGAAAAGAAGTCGAGTTTTTGATAATCTGGCTGTGAAATGAAATATGAGGGTACGTAAGTTTCAGGGTAACAATGGAGAGTTTTTAAGAACATCGCTCTTGTGGTGCAGGGGCCCGAAGGGGAAGCAAGAATACCCACACTGTGACATGCTGTCTTAGAAGGCGACTAATGGGGTTTTGGGGTTTAAAGTTTGCTGTCCTGCCCTAAAGAAGCTCAAAGTTATCAAAAGAGCATGCTGAAGTCAATTATTTAAGGAACAAAGGCATTGATATAACAGACAAACTTTAAACCATGACAGACAAACTTTAAACCATGACAGCCAAACTTTAAACCATGACAGACGCACATTCCGTTCTTTGTTCTTCTTGTTGTAACAATCGACTTTCTCTATGACGTTTTGCACATCTGTGTTATATCTCTTGATATAACTAGATGTCTATGGTACATCCTAGAACTGCATTCATGTCATCCATCATTCAAGAACTGTCTCCAGCCTATTAATCTGTCCAAAATAAATCAAATACTGCATTTTTTCCCGTTAAGGTGTTGCAGGGAGGGATTTTGTAGCTGTGTGATAAAGGCCGCATGCTCTTGCTGTCGCTACGTCATGTAAGGGGTGAGATTTTTAATTTAAACTCCGACAGAAAAAAATCCAATCCTTACTTTCGGGGATCGAACTCTGGACTTCAATGGTGTGAGACCAACGTTCTAACCTCTCGGCCGTTAAACTGTGTTTGCGACAATGTGAGTAATCATAGAACCATAGTCTATAACATTTCTGTCTGAATGTGCAAAAGGTGTCCACTGTTGCATCTCTGAGGATGTCATAACTTTAATTACACTCGTACACTTTTAGCGTTCTGAAATAATACCCTCGGCATGCTTCGCCAGAGAAAGGCTTATTTCAACCGTGAATCCTAAGTATGTCTTAGTCTGCTCCCTATCGATATTGATGTCCATGCCCGTGGAAGCTGGAAGAGTGTCTGTAATTATCTTGTTCTTTACTGAAAACCAGACTATCTTTGCCTTGAAAGGTTGATAACTGCATTTTAACTCTTGCACCAGAGCGAAAGTTGTTCAAGTTTACTTACGACGGGTGTGCAAGAACAAAAGGCACAAACCCTCAATGATGTCATATCTGTTTCTGACTAGGCAGCGCTTCCTTCAAAGTAATCGATACAAGAATATACTCATTAGGGAATCTACTTAGCGTAGTCGTTAAGCTGTTCATGAGGTCATTAGTTCGAATCCGCCTCTTGTCGTCTTGTTTACAAGGTGTTTTTTTTAATCGGAGATCTCTGTGGATCATTGATTGAAGCTACGGAGTTACGTGCGCTATGAGTGGTACTCTCGACAGGCGGCGTGCCGCTTCGTTGAGAGTGACGGGGTACATATAGGAAACCGAGTACAGTGAAGTCAGTCCTTTACGACTTGTGAACCGTTTTTTAACTCATAAGATTATAAAACATGGTGAGATACGCTTCTATCAACCTCGGACGTCAATCAAATTTGTTACATCAGAGCTGTTTACCATAAAAATAATGGAAGTTGTGGTTCAGCGATCAACAACCTCTGATATTTCATACATACCGGAGATACATATTCTTAAACATATTACTAATCGACGTGCGTTAGAAAAAAAGAAAAATTGGGCATTGAAGCTCCTAGGCCGAACTTTTTAAAATGTATTTTTATTAAGTTGCGCTAAAATTCTTTTAGGAATTGTAATGACCTTTTGGCACTATCCAGAGCAGGAGTTTGAAGAAACAATTGAATTTAATATCCCTTGATGCTTATTTAATCACTTTTGGGCCCAAATGTCTTGAGTTATCCGCTCTAATGCCAGTAATTTCCCTTGGAATACAAACCTGGTTAGGATGTAGAGAACGCATGATCAAATAATGATTTTACCTTCTGATGTTCATATTTACAGCTTTCCATGAAGCGGCAATAACATCTTTACTTTTATCGTTAAGAAGAATTCGGTTTTTACACTCAACATTTATATTCGTTTCATCTTGAATTCTTCTTTTTATAGACAACTGTTTTCACTATTTTCTCCCATCCGTGTGTGCCCCATCACTGCAGTCGTTTTTCTTAACAGATTTGTTTTAATTTGTATTTTCTTTTCTTTTTTTTTAAAGAGTAAATAAATGAAGAAGACATCGCGTCATACAGAAACGTAGATACAACTTTGGTAAGGAATGTTGGCTGTGTTTATAAGCAGTTTATGAATATTGTTTTGCGCATGGAAAGTACTGTGTCATGTACTGTGACATATATAGGTGAAACTGAAAGGAGGCTCGCAGACCGATTCTGCCAACATCTGTACAGCATAAAAAACCATTCGGGTTTGACTGTTGACGTCCACTTTAATGGCACGGGCCACCGGGGCGCCCAGGACATTCAGGTTACGGCCATTAAGTCGTGCTTCTCTGATGACCGGGCCCGTCTGGCGCTTGAGAACCGCTACATTTATCAATATGACACTCTGAAACCCGACGGCATTAATGAGCGCCTGTCTCTGATATGACTTTAGTCGATCCATAGTTTCTGTGTATTCCGTGTTACATGTTTGTTGTCATTTTTGTATTTTCCTTGTCCTGTGTCATTTCGGTTCTTCCGGTCAATCCATACTACACATACCAATGTGACAGTCGATATTATTACTGTTCGCTTTCTGTTATATGTTTTAATTTTGTTTAAATTGTCTGTCTTGATAAAGGCCTTGGTCGAAACGTCGATTTGTGTGTGTCATTATGTGTGTTATCTAGTATCAGCAAAACTTTATTACCCTTTTCATGGATCTGTGTCATGTGCCGTTTTCTCTTTAGAAGGTTGTCTTTCCAATGAACAAATTGAAGCTTTCTCTGTCATGCGGCCATTCGGCATGAATTTTCATGTTATCGTATTTTCATGTACTACCGACGAAGTATTCATGTTATCTTTAATGTCGTCAGCCCATCGTCTTCTTCGTCTGTCCGTTCTCATCAGTTCAGGTGTTCTTAGCTCCGTTATTTTTTCTTTCTAAACAGTTATTTCTCTTTATATGAACAAACAAGTGTAGTTTTCTTTTTGACATTGTGTTTAGTAACCAACACTTTGAAATCTTGAATGTGTTAATAATGTTTTAGTTTATCTTTTTTTTCATTCAATGATATTCTAAAATTATTTCTGTAGCATTTCATCTCAAAGCCGTTGATCTTCTTTGCCGTAAAATTACTTAGGGCCATGTTTCACAGCCATATGTTGAAAATGGAAAATAAAAGTTGCGTAGAAAGATAATTACAAAATTGTTTTGTCACTCTAACTTAGTACTGAAAGGGACCGTTCATAAATTTCATCAACAATTTAAGAGGGGGGGGGTGAAAAGTTTGACATCTGTTGACAACGGAGAGGGGTTTGGTAGAAAAGCTAACTTCAGGAAACCGGTTTTTTATTCACCAATTAAAGCTTGTGAATTAGAATTTTTTTTTTTAGCAAAATCAGAAAGCAAATTATGACGTTTACTAGTGTTTACTTTCCTGGTATTAAATCCCTAAATCACTTATTCTATAGCGTACAAGTCACTATAGAAGAAATTGTTTGGAGAATGATGTGAAAGGTACAAGCCTTCGTGAAATGTATGGCTTGAATTATCACACTCCATAAACGTATAGCCCATCACGGTTGAGGGGGTACCACATCGGATTCCTTCATCGATTTCTATCGTCAGGGATGCCGAAGAGTTAAGAAACATTTCGGCCTGTCTTTGATGCTGTTTATCCATTTTTATGTGTTACTCTCTGCTTTTTCAACCTTCGACTTTTCCATTTAGCATCGTTTTTTGACAAGGAATCATGTCGGCATACATGTACAAACCATACATATTTTTGTCGTTATACCATTGAAACAATATATATATTAGTTCTTGTGTACATATACATATCAATCTTATTTATTAAGTACATAATTTTTATTATATTCCCTATAAGAGATGCGTAGAATTCTTCTCCTGTAGTATTTGTATTCGAAGACATGTAATCGTCTCTCCATGTCTACAGTGAGTGTCCAGCTATCGCATCAATATAGCGCAATATAATGCACAGTTTTATAACACAATATAACGCACTGAATTGCACTGTTTTATAACACAATATAACGCACTGAATTGCACAGTTTTATAACACAATATAACGCACTGAATTACACAGTTTTATAACACAATATAACGCACTGAATTACACAGTTTTATAACACAATATAACGTACTGTATTACACAGTTTTATAACACAATATACCGCACTGAATTGCACAGTTTTATAACAATATAACGCACTGAATTGCACAGTTTTATAACACAATATAACGCACTGAATTGCACAGTTTTATAACACAATATAACGCACTAAATTGCACAGTTTTATAACACAATATAACGCACTGAATTACACAGTTTTATTTGAGAAGGTTTGATAGTGAGTTACGATTATTTTTAATTATTTTCAAAGCACACGACTACATGTTCGTTATATCCGATGTATACCTACTAAATACAATAATAATAATAATAAGACCCATAACCCATTAGGGTCGTAGGGGTGACACACTGGATACATCAGCACAAAAACCTCTTCTAACAACTGTATCCTGAGCCATTCGGACATGTTAAAAAAATCACGCCCAAACCATTAATTAATGATATCAATTCATAATTTGTTCTGTTCTCTTCTCCTCCTTCCACCCTCGAGTGTTCCTTGCAAAACAATTGTAGAAAATGAGTCGAGTCTTCTTCTTTTTTCATGTTCAAATAAACCAAGTTGACGCCGTTTCACCGCTGCCTACAGTGGTTCTTCATATAAAAACGATTTAGTATAAAGATGTAATATACTATTTGTGTTTCTAGTAAGCATAAGCTGAGTCTTTTTCTTCTGTGTTTGTGCTCAAACTCCTGCAGAAGAGCAGGATGTAGTCCGGAGAACATGATTTGTTATGCCATGGTTTAGATCTATTGCGATACTGCACATTTCAGCTTGACACATTCTACTTTAGCATGGATTCTATGTTACTTTTACCCTTCATGAGATGTGACTCATATTTAAGACTAAAACTCACTAGTCGCCTCTTAAGACTTGCATGGTAAGCAATAATGTCGCTATTTCTTTTCTTTCCTACTGTGCTACGACAACACACGGACTGCATAGGCAGAAGTTTATTGAAATCTGTAAGAATTAGGTTAACAGATTATAGGCTAGACTAAACTCATTAGACTATCAGATTACAAGGAAAAATTGGCGGTGACGATGTCATGATAGCGACGCAGACATATTATTTTTCTGGCTAAATACACATTTTATATTCTTGAACATAAAGCAGATCTGCAAGACACCTAAACAATAGGTTTCAGATAAGTATCACCAGATACTGCACTTACACTGAAGTCGAATAACGTTGATCGAAAGTACACAGACTCGAAAACAGGGTTTACGCAGCAAAATGAAATGTATTCAGTTAATGATAAGCAATAAAAACATGTAGTAGAGCGCAGCCAATAATATAAAAATCTGGTCAATTAATCACCAGGGACAAACAACCACAGACCCAAATTTACTGCTCACATCGACATTCTGGCCTCGGTCGGACTCAAGTCACGACCTGTGGAATGATGATGATGACCTAGAAGCCCGTATGTCGTTATTGCCTTGAGTTTCATTGGTCGGCCTTGGTTATTTCAAATATATAAATAGAGGGGGACTCCAAATAAATTACATAAATAGTGTCCCATGAATAGCCAGGCAATAATCAAAAACGTTGGGTCTTTAGTACAGGCGTTGGTCACGATCTGGCCTACCAAAAGCGTAGCGAGGGGGATGAGGGATAAACGTGCAATTGCCCCAGCGTCGACTTTAGGGTACACAAAAATCAATCTCCCATACACACCAAGAAACGAGAAATGTTAATGAAAACTGGCACGAAAACACAGATACGGCTTTTATTTTCTGGAGTCCCCCACTTCGTTGCTCGGTGAGATGGGGAGGGGTGCATAACAGCTAGATTCGCCGTGGGAGTCATATAAATAAGCTAAGCCTATGTCGCATATACAAGATTATTCCTGCAGACTAAGTTGAGAAAAGCTACAACCTAAAACAACACCTCTGCATTCAATCAATCAATCAATAAACTCGTAACCCTTCAGGATCGTAGGGATACCACATTGGATGCTTCAGCACAGAGTCCTCCAGACAATTATATCCTCAGCGATGCGGATGAGTGTGGAAATATCATGTCCTGTCCATTCCTTGATGTTGTCTCTCCATGCCTTTATTTGTCCTCCTCTGTTTCTTACTCCTTCGACAGTGCCCTGCAGTATTGTTTTTGACAAGGAATCATGCCTGCATATATGTCCGAATTAAGACACTTCATATTAAGACACTTAATATGAAGAAAGAACTACTAAGAGAAATAAAGATCAGGCAAATAAAATACTTTGGACACATTAAAAGACATGACACTCTATTGAAGACCTTACTTGAGGGTAAAGTCAAAGGGAAGCGAGCAAGAGGTAGGCAGAGATACAAGTGGGAGAGTAACATTACACGATGGACAGGTTACAGTCTAGCAGAGTGCACCACCAAGACAAGAGACAGGAGATGTTGGAGATACGTTGCAGCCAACCTTCGTTGCGGAGACGGCACTTGATGATGATGATGATGATATGTCCGAACCATGCTAGTTTTCATCGTTTTACTATTGAAAGCAATGGTTCCTGAACACCTGCACACATCTCTACTTTATTTCTTACGTACACATTGGTCTTATGTTCCCTATAGGAAATTTGTAGAATTCTTCTGTAGCATTTGTACTCGAAAGCCTGTAATATTCTCTCCATGTCCACAGTGAGTGTCCAACTCTCACAACCATACAACACAACAGAAAGCACCAACGACTTATACAATTTGACTCACTCCAACACTGATGTTGCTTTTCCAAATCACCGTTAGCCTGGACAAGGAGGCTAAAGCTTTGACTTCTGCTTTACCCGATATCAGATTGTATTCATATGAGTCTCATAAGGAATGTTATATCAGTCATTGATCACAGAAAAAGAAGAACAAGAAGTGGATGCTCGAAAATGTCTCTCCAACCCACACAATTACAGAGAAATACTGCAGTAAACAGTGGAATGAAGATCATAACAAATATACCACAAACTCATAGTTATTGTCTGACAACTTCCTAGAACGGACCAGGATACTCAATAACTTCTGAACTGGTCACAAGACAATGACACATCTCGTGTAACTCAAACTCAGAATAGATACATCTGATCTGTACAGACCATCAACATCTGCATCTAGTAGCATTTCCTGGACATGATGTAGCAGTCATCATAAACTTTCAAAACTCGTACCGGATCTTGAGCCAATATTTCAGCTTCTATGTTATGTTCAGATGGTCTTTGATATAACGCGTCCATTTTCCTCATGGTCTGTCCATTTTTTGCTACCCTTGCATCACCCCCTTAATTATGGTCTGTTATAGACTGTCGTGTCCTTTGAAATGGTAAAATATTGTAATTAACTAGAGAGAACCATGCTGTTTAGCAAATTTTCTTTTTTTTTCTCAATTACTTTCAGAATGTCTGTAGTCTTTTTGGCCATGGTATTCTGAGGATCCTTCTGTAAAATTTTGTTTTATAGCATTTTGTAACTGTACCTGTGCAACGGAAATAGCGAGAGTGTGTGGGAAAACCAGACCAAAATAAATAATGGATTAATAATATTAAATTTAACGACTTGTCAGAATGATGATTCTTCAAGCGTATACGCAATATTGAAAATAGAAAGGCGGGGTGAGGGTTTTTGTTTATATTTCGAAAACTGCACCGCAACGACATTGAAACATTATCGCTTTGTTGATGTTCTTCTTAAAGTTTCATTTATAAAATATTAATTCTTTTTTAAAAAAATAACGGAAATTAACGACATAGAGTCTAAAATGTTAGATAATTTTATAAACATGTATTCATCATCCTAATGTGACATTTTCTTTCCAGAACGTGGTCTTACTTATGGATTCTATGCGCACTCAGAGATTCTTGGAGAGTTGACCTGCTGCAGTTAGAGACATGTTTAAGCAATTTGATATATCACGGCCTCATCGTCGTCTTGGGGCCCTCTTCCCCTGTTGCCGTTAACTCTGCCTTCCGCTATTAATTTTTCCATTCTGTTATGTATCTTCATATTACCAAAATACACAGCTTTCTTGTTATGATGTTGTTAAACACATGTTTTATATCTAAATAATTCGAGAGCTATGATGTTATAGTGAGCCAATCCTTCTTTGTAAAAGTGAAGCATGGACAGAAAATAAAAGTGCCCAAACTAAACTGAAGGAAATTGTGATGGGATTTTTAAAAAGAATGATGAAAATTCCATGAATAGTCAAGAAAACGAATGTAGACGTTCTCAGAGATGCTGGAGCATAACGGGAAATTATAGCGAGAAGACAATCAAGATTTTTAGGGCATATGATGAGGAAAGTAAAACTTGAACATTTAGTAACCAATGGAAAGATTAAGAGAAGAGACAGAGAAAGACAAAGAGAGAACTTTCTGAAAGGGTTGTCATTGTGATTTTTTTATAACAACACAACAGAGAGTTGTTGAGAAGCATGATCGCCTACGCCACTAGACATGGCTCTTGATTGATTGATTGAATTCGTATTTCTTTAGATAGCACACCAGAAAAACAGTCTGGTCAAGCAAGCATTATCCCTTAATTTATTCCAAAGTGATCACTAGTGGGGATACGACAGTCTGAATCTGACCCTCGACGTTTCACACTACGTAGCCATACAAGACAAATTGAAATCTGTTTTCTATTGCTACTTGTATGTAATCTGAATAGTTTTCAGAAATTCCTTCAAAATATAACAGTATCCCATAGTGATTTCTAAATGTTATTATTACACTTTTTTTGGTTATGTTTTAGTTTACCGATAGAAAGTGATGATAATGCTAAGATAGGAAACGGTAGAGATGAAAAGTCATTACACTTGACGCGAAAACTTTCAAATCGAAGCAATCGATCCTCATTGACAGATTTCCTCTTGGTAGTATCAACAACACTATCATGTTTCTGTTGGTGTAATTGGTTACATCTGCTTTGGTTTATCTAATTGTTCATGGAATTCTCGTCATTCTTCTGAGAAGCACATTTCATTTGTCTCTATCTTCTTATTTGTTGATCTATTGTCCAGGACTCACTTAGATATCCCCGTGTGGTCAACTTTAAATTTTCTCATCTCATTCGACCATATTTATTCCTGGAAAAATCAGCAACAGATCATATTCTCCGGTGCTTGGCCAACAATTCAGAATTTATTTCCAAATCATGTGGATTGTTATTCTTGTATTTTTAAAGTTAACACGATCTCCGTTAAACAATTTATCTTGCGTTTATGAGATTGCAGGTTCGATATCGAGTAATGACATCTTGTTTATAAGTGCTTTTCGAAGACCACGGTGGAATTTTTATTTGAAGCTGTGGAATTAGGTGCCCTAGTAGTACTCCTGGTGGCCCGTTTTGCCCAGTTGAGAGAATCGGATTCTTTGCGGGAAAATTCTAGTACAACAACGTTGTTCTCTATTCTTCTGTCACAAACAATATACAGTCTATATAAATAGAGATCTAAATAACAAATAATAGAGTTTGGTACACAAATAATAACTCTAGATTTGCAGTTTTCTTGGAAGACAGTAAACAGAAACTGCAACAACTAAAATATGAAGTCAATAAAAAAAATTGGTAGCATATCTTATCCAGGACGTAGCTATCAACCAAGCATTTGTTGGCTGTGGTGATTTTCTAGGCAATATAAATACGTTCAGTAGGTTGCCATTGCTTTCTGAACAGTCCGGATGCACAATTGCCTGTGGAGAGGAGCGAACTCGGTACCTTTACCGTCACAGACGGGCTCTGTACCACTTCGCCACAGAGCCGGACGATGTCAATAAAGCACAATATGGATTCGATATATACATCGCCCTTGTGTTGTAGTGGCCCAAAAGGGGAGCACAGAATAGCAACGCTGTTTACCTTCCTTGCATGTCGTACGAGGCGACTAAGGAGGTTATGAGATAGAGTTGGCTGTCCCATCCTATATAGGGTCAGTGACCCAAAGCCATGCTGAAGTTGGATGTGTAAGGCAGATAGGCGCAGATATCGCATCAACGCTGTAAATCATGACACAGCGCATTCCGTCTCCGGACTACATCCTGCTGATCTGCAGGAGTTTGAGAACGAACGCAGAAGAAGAAGAAGAAGATATGTACATTTTTAAATATATGCAAAATTCCTTGACATTCCGCAAAATTGCGATGAGACATGCGCTAGACATACAAATGCAGGGAGAGATAATGCAACAAGTAAATTAGTGTCAATATCTTAGATAGAAATGATGACAGATGTGAAACAAGTTAATAGGAGAATAGGAGTAGCTAAAATTACTTTCAATGACATGAAGAACATATTTGCATCTAAACAAATTATAAGAAAACTAAAGTCTGGTTTACAAAATATTAAATCTACTCCACATTAATGTATCATTCAGAAACATGGACAATGAGCAAACAACTAGAAGACAGAATGTATGCCTTTGAGATGTGGAACAATACAGAAGAATCAAGAGAACTTCATGGAAAGAGAATAAAACTAATAAAGTGGTTCTGACAAATCTTCGTATGGAAAAAGAACTATTAGACGCTATATCGCCAAACACATCCAACTTCAACATGGCTTTTGGGTCACATTGAACCTCTAGCTATGAAAGTATTATTACTAGAAAACCCCCTTATTCTTCTCCTATGACATACATGGTTGATAAAAGTGTTTCTGTTTTGTTAACCTCGAAAACCCCATCAACAAGTCGGCGTTCAAAATCACTATGCTACACGTACCGATTCTCGGACTAGAAATTAAATACCGGCAGGAGTTTGAGAGCCAACGTAGGAGCGAAATCCTGATCTTCTAATTGCTCATGACTTCGTTCCGAGACAGAAGTAAATTACTCCCTGTTTCTTTCTTATCTTGGTGACCGCCATTGTTTCATTATTGCTCTGCTAAATCTGGCACTTCCTTAAATTGCTTCCAGCATCGAATCCTGCTACTTTCATTTAGTGAAACCTAACCCGACCCCAGGGGATGAGATTCGCTTTCAAAAGAGCACTTATTGCCATCTTAATAAATTAAATTGAGTAAGATTGTTTCCCCTTGGACCTGATACACCCATTTCTAAGAAACATCAAGAAGACCCATCTTCCACATTCAATCTCACACTCCTTCCTGTTAGCATTCTATACACCAAAGAATGAAATGATTTCCATAGTCCTCTACAGCTTGGCTGTGATATATGCGCCTTTCGGTCTAGCACATTCCGCTTCATTACGACACCGTTGTATCCCTTCTACCCTGCGGGTTATCTAGTAGTCACCCTCACTCTAGATCATCATATGTCGGATTCAGTGTCACTATTCTTTGCTCCCGTTTGAAGTCCCGACAACACATATGCGCTGAATACGATCATCCACCAAAGACGGATGTGTCGGGCCATTGGCGAGAAGAAAATAACGGCACAGCGCATTTCCATTCTCTGAATTATAATACATCCTGCTGGAAATCTAGCACGCCATTGTCCTGCTACAAGAAAGATCCAGGGGGAGTTTATGAATGAACGCTGAAGTAGAAGAACAAGAGAGACTACATAGAACTAGTTTATCTAAGTTAATGTTATGAAATTCGACCCCCCCTCCCTTTTTCCCCCTCTCCCCCCCCCCCTCAATCGGTGATTCTCGCCAATAGAAGTCCTACAAGCAGAAACAAAAACAAGCCTTTATATGTGAAGATTTGGACTAGTGTTGTACTTGTCGTTTGTCACTATGTATAAGCGTTTTGTTTCCTGTTACACCGACCATCAAAATGCACAAAAATAATAGGAAACATGACTCAAACAGGTATGTTTTCATACTGTTTGCTGATTTTCTATTGGTGAAAATCACGTTCCAAAATCGCCAAGAGATCATAATTTAGTAATACTCCTCACTCTTGTGTTGCTGAGGTCGGAAACGGAAACAAGGTAACGCAAGAGTCGAATAAGGTGATTTTGGAGTGAATAGTGTCGTCCAATCTCATGTGTAAATTAATAATATAGTATAGAAACTTCAAGGACTTGTTATTAAAGAAAAATCATAATGCAGCAAACGGGATGTGAACCAGGTCTGCTCATTTGACACCTACTCGCCTCGCACCTTGCGTTAACACGTTTTCACGTATTGATCACATCAGGTGTTTTTAAAAAAATGACGCCATTTTAATCCAGACCCCCATCGTGTATATGTTCAAGCTGCTGTGAATATGGGAAGGGCACACACAACAACAAGATATTCACTGCACAGGCATGTAGATTTCTCTGGAACCACAAACATTTTAGCAGGTGTTTTTCAGTCTGGTGCTCGCGCGAGCAGTGCTCTCTTGAAAGGACATACTTACTTCATGCAAGTTAACAAGTGCTCACAGGTACGAACGCTTACATACGAGCCGTGCTCGCCGTCTGAAACGGTAGGAAAACCTCTGCTATAGAGGGTAAACTGACCCAGAAACCATGGGGAAGTTGGATATGCCTGAACGAAAGGCGCAGATATCGTACCCGAGTTGCAAACCATGACACAACGTATTGTGTTCTCCGGACTGCATCCTGATAACCTGCAGAAATTTTTTTATGAGCACAGAAGAAGAACAAGAGGCAATGAAAGTCAGAATACAACAGTAAAAGCATAAGAATATTCTTGTAGAATTAATGTTTCTTGTTTGACAGTAATGGAAAGTTCCAGCAACCTGCCGTCAGGGATGAAGAAACTCTATGTAACAAGCCATATAAACTAATAGGTAAGGTAGTCAGTTCTCTTTATTGCTGTGTACGCTTCGCTTACACATCTATATACTTTATGTAGTTCCAGTATGTGGCATCAAGCTATAGACACAGAACCATACGTATCTTATTCCCAAGTTCCATTTCACGGCATAAATGTATAGACACAGCACCATCATTACCCAGGTCCAGTACATGGCATAAAGCTAAAGACACAAGAGCACCATTACCCAGGTCCATTACATGGCATAAATGTATAGACACAGCACAATCATTCCCCATGTCCAGTACATGGCATAAAGCATTAGACAGATCACCATTCTCCATGTCCAGTACATGGAATAAAGGTATAGACACAGATCCATCATTTCTCAGGGCCAGAACATGGCATAAAGGTATAGACACAGCACTATCATTCCCCATGTCCAGTACATGGCATAAAAGTATAGACACAGAGCCATATGTATCAAATTCCCCAAGTCCAGTCGAAAATTAAACCCTTGCATTCATTCTTCACATTCCAGACGGTCACTCTGTGATTGCGATATTGATAACAATCCTAGTCCGTAATCAACCACAGACTTAACCAATTTCTGTGAGAGACCGACAATCAATCGCTGCTCCGTGTATGCGTCTCCTGGAGCTTAAAGTGATACTAGACCTGGCTTGTAACGCTCTATCGTTTGTTTGGCGTGGGCTATAGTGAAACTGATCGCAATCAAAGCCTATTCCAAGATATCCCAGCCGATGTTGACAATCGATATCTTTCCCATCAAATTTGTAAATATGAAATCGTTTATATGGTGGTGAGTATATGTAATTAGATCTTGTGGGCTATATGGTTTGGAGTGTATGCTGCCGGGGATAAAGGGTTCGATGTATATGAACAGAAAAGTGGCAATTGGTGTTATAAAAACGGTTCCTTAGAAAAAGTTGACCAACGATCATAACTATTTGATTTGACAGTATATATATATATATATATATATATATATATATATATATATATATATATATATATATATATATATATATATATATATATATATATATATATATATATATATTGGTAACGTATCCTATTTAGGATATAACCATCAAACCAGCATTCTTTGACAAGAGTTTTTAGGCAATACAAATATGTTAAGTATTTTGCCATTGCTTTCTGAACGGTCCGGGTGCAAAATTGCCGGTTATGGGGATCGAAAACTCGGTACCTTTGCGTTACAGACGCGCGCCGTAATACTCCGCCACAGTACCGGACAATATTAATATATATACATATATATATAGATAAGTGAGTGTTTGTGTGTGCGCGTGCGTGCGTGCGTGCGTGCGTGCTTGTTTGCGTGCATGCTTGCCTGCCTGCGTGCGTGTGATATATATATATATATATATTTCAAACAATATTTCACGGCGTGCACGATCACAATGAAGAAGTCGGTGTTCATACATGTCCACCAGTTCAAGTAATTGGGAACAACAATGTCCACCAGTTCAAGATGAGAAAGTCATTAGAGATGAGAAAGCCATTAGAGATGAGAAAGCCATTAGAGATGAGAAAGTCATTAGAGATGAGAAAGTCATTAGAGATGAGAAAGTCATTAGAGATGAGAAAGTCATTAGAGATTAGAAAGAGTTCTTCAGAGATCGTAGATAACACCGATTCTAAAAATGGATGCACGTTTAGGACATTAAATTAACAGTATAGTGATAACTTAGAGGCAACAAAGATGTGGTTCTATGAAAGAATGCTGCGAGTAGAATGGACAGCTAGAATAGCTAACGAGGAGGTGCTCGAGGAATCAAATGCGAGACAGCTAGAACAACTAACGAGGAGGTGCTCGGAGAATCAAATACGAGACAGCTAGAACAGCTAACGAAGAGGTGCTCGGAGAATCAAATACGAGACAGGAGTTATTTAGTGATATCAGAAAAATACAATATTATTTCTGGATACATTATGAGACAGGGGGGTCTGGAGAAAATTGTTACAGCAGGATCATAGAGGGCAAGAGAGATTGAAGTTGACAACGTGAGAGAAAATATAAGCTAATCTGACATGAAAAGGCACGGCAAGGAGCCAGCAACGATCATAATAAAAGATATTGGAAATACAGAATTGTGGAATTCCAGATCACCTACTCCAGTCGACAAGAGACCTGATGATAATGATGATACATATTTTATATAACGTATACTTTACAGAACGTAGACCTCACTTCCACTCTATAAGCGTGTCGGCTCTGTGCAAGCTGTCCTATTAAAAGTGTCGTGTTAAAAGTTCTTCCATAACGTGTATCACTTTGGAAAGCCCCTTTGATTAATCTTTTAATTTGTCTTTGTATATGTTCAGAATATATTAGCTGAATATATGAGAGCAGCATGTTCAGGACTTTGCAAAAGTCTATGCTGGGGTTGTCTATGTCCATCATACTTTTAGGACACCTCTTTAGCATTTAATTTCAAAACCGAGTTCGTCAGACCGAAATACACAGATATCGCAGCACAGCTAGAAGCCATACTAACAATATAATTTAGAAAATTATTACATAGAATATACAGTTCAATTGGGGTGCAAAGAGAACGTAATGCTCTAGGCGGACCTAGGTACCTCGTGCCAGATAGACGCGCTCGACAAGCGTCTTGGCGAAGAGGCACTACACACCAGCGTGCAAGGCGACAGATACACAGACTGTCACGGACTAGGGACCAAACCCGAAATAAAGGAATTACGAAAACGTATGTGCTGGACCTCGGACGTCCTGACCACAAGTGGCAAACCGGGGTGCAAATAATCACAGTTTTACTGTGGAACTTGCAGCACAACGTACTTCACGCTCCCTGGCGGAAATAACACAAAATATTCGTTGTGGTTATATGAGAGCGAACGCTGAAGACGAAGAAAAAGACAGTTCAATTAATTATATATACATCACTAATTTATTCGATTTTATTGCCAGTACAATATCAGAGACATGTTATTGGGCCACGAACAAGTTTGACTGAGTTGGGTTTGTGATGCGGGCCAACTAGCCACTCTGCTACGAAGCCCATCAAGCTTGAAACTAGGACACAAAACATTTCATTCATCGTATGCCATCCTGCTGACCAGTGCCAGACTCAGAACAAACGAAGAAGAGGAATTTCAGATAATGCTGTCTCAGCGTTCTCGAGATTGTAAATATGTTCAAGAATGTTCATTCCGGGCAATCAATCACCGGTCGATCAATAAGAGGTCGATCAATCACGGGTCACTTAATCACTTGTCGATCAATCACCGGTCAATTAATCACCGGTCGATCAATAACTGGTGAATTAATCACTGGTCAATTAATCGCCTGTCAATTAATGACCGATCGATCAATCACCGTTCAATCAATCACCGGTCGATTAATCAGCGGTAAATAAATCATCGGTCGATCAAACACCGTTGATCAATCACATGTCGATCAATCAAACCAATTGAGCCTCTCGTGTTAGCAGAGCATCCTACTGACAAGGATTTTATATTGGTTTCTATCCTTGGATACGTACTCAGCCTACGTACTCATGTTATTATGGTCTCTCCTTTCCGTGTTCCTATATCTATCTTGTTTCCATATTCCACGTCATTTCTGCGTGCGTCATTTCCACACAGGATCGCGTAGCCCTATCGCTAGAACTCCGGTCTTAGAAGCCTGAGATCCACTGGGTTCATTCCACGGCAGGGATACGGAATTTTGTCTTGGGGGGGGGGGGGGGGAGAGGTGCAATAAAGAAATTCTTCCTATACACTTTGTGGCGACAGCTATGGCGATGCGGCTTTTATTTGCACAGCCAAAAAAGCCTCCCTGCACTTCCTGCACTCCCAAACAGGAAAACACGCAGTAATAAAAGTAAGTAGGAAGTTTTCCACGCCATTGAGATTCTATAAATATATTTTACTGATTTCTTAGCGTGTACCATATATATATCTTGAAGTTCTCTCATTAATCTATGCAAGTAAATTCAAATTGGAAGCAAGAGGATACATTAAAACTTCGAATACGGATGTTATATTTGTGTTACTGAGGATACTTCAACACTTGTATGGAATGTTCGTTATTGTAGTAATAGCCATTGCCTCGATTTGTCCGTTCTCAGTCATTTGAGTAAATAATTTGAATGTCTTGACAAAATTGCATCTTTTATTGGAGATGTGATTGGTCAAGTACAGAAAACTCCGTTTACTTGAGTTTCAAGGCTATTCGGTGTGACCTTACAACAAGCCTGGTTCTCATGAACCGATGTTATTACATTACCATGAAACTATTAAACAAGGATGGATGGCACTAAAATATTTTAAGCTCTTAAGCAAGAACAATAACAAACATTCAACCCTTAATTCATGTAAACATGATTTGTATATACACCCTGTTAGTTTGTCATAGAGTTGGACATTGTCAGCTTTCCTTATAGATTACCCAAAGTAATTTTATACACGGAGTCATTGTGGCATTAGCGACAAACTCTGCTACACCGGAAACTTTCTAATGCTTCTGGCATCAGTTAAGGAAATCCTATTTCTAAATAACATAGTATTCACATTTTATCCGGCATATCAATCATTTGACGTAAATAGGATACCATACAATGAACTGGAAGCCTTGTGAAGATAGGAGCAAGATTTTAGACGAGAGCGGATACAGGTACACACAAAAATGGGATGTAATCTGGAAGCCCTAACATTGTGTATAAATTAAATAACTCAGCAGTATCAATACGGAGAGATATGATGTGTCCAAGCCATGCATGTGAAATAAACATACATCTCTATCTCTCTCTCTCTCTCTCTCTCTCTCTCTCTTTCTTTCTTACTATCTCCCCTATTTTTATGGCTTACGTCATGCAGACTTTATTATGGAATTACAAATATGGCCTACAAATATTTTTATGTACGTCATGTTACAAGTTGTATGTAAAACATAAATGAGTTGTATTGTAAAACATAACTGAGTTGTATTGTAAAACATAACTGAGTCGCGATTTGACAGAGGTGTTGCTCTCACCGAGCACCTACACTAGCTGAATGATCAAGCTAGGAAATATCTGAGTGTAATGCCAGTAATGGCTGCAGTATACTGTAAGCAAGGCCACCTCGTTCTCTTGTACCAGAGTCTGGTCCTTTCTGTTATCGAATATGTTCTTTTGATTATAATTCTCAATTCTACGCAAATGGAATGACTAGAAGAGTGCACGACCGAGGCAATGCGCATCACACGTTGTTGTACTAAGAATAATGCATGTGATACGCGGGACTACCTCCTGGATTTTCCAAATATTGGGGATATACAATGAATTGTCAAGCGGGATTTTTTTTTTCAAATATGGAGAGATACACAATGAACTGTAGAGCGGGATTTTTTTTTCAAAATATGGGGGATAGACAATAAACTGTCCAGCGGGATTTTTTCTCCGGGCATAAACGGTCCTTTAAATGGTCGAGAGAAAAAAAGGATAATAAAGGGAAGCCGTTTTAAAACATGACATTTTGGATGAATCAGGCGGTGGTTACAAGTTGACATATATATCAACAAGAGGACATAGATTTTGGTGCAAAATGTGAGATTGTATCATTAGAACTATGTAATGACTTTTCAGTACACATCAGTATTGACAGATGATGTCCATTACAGAATCTCTTTTGTAGTGGAATAGAGTTTCAGGTCTTGATTGATAAGAAATTATACGAAGGACATAACTAACTTATGAAGATGATTCTATTGCTCGAAATGTTTGAAACTCTTGTGAATTCACGGAATAGGTTAGTAAGAGAAATGTCTGAAAATCTTGTTAGTTCACGGAACAGGTTAGTAAGAGAAATGTGTGAAACTCTTGTGAGTTCACGGAACAGGTTAGTAAGAGAAATGTGTGAAACTCTTATGAGTTCACGTAACAGGTTAGTAAGAGAAATGTGTGAAACTCTTATGAGTTCACGTAACAGGTTAGTAAGAGAAATGTGTGAAACTCTTGTGAGTTCACGGAACAGGTTAGTAAGAGAAATGTGTGAAACTCTTATGAGTTCACGTAACAGGTTAGTAAGAGAAATGTGTGAAACTCTTGTGAGTTCACGGAACAGGTTAGTAAGAGAAATGTGTGAAACTCTTGTGAGTTCACGGAACAGGTTAGTAAGAGAAATGTGTGAAATTCTTTTGAGTTCACGGAACAGGTTAGTATGAGACATGTGTGAAATTCTTTTTGAGTTCACGGAACAGGTTAGTATGAGACATGTGTGAAACTCTTGTGAGTTCACGGAACAGGTTAGTAAGAGAAATGTGTGAAACTCTTGTGAGTTAATGGAACAGGTTACTAAGAGAAATGTGTGAAACTCTTGTGAGTTCACGGAACAAGTTACTAAGAGAAATGTGTGAAACTCTTGTGAGTTCACGGAACAGGTTAGTAAGAGAAATGTGACTGAAGACATGAGTGATTTTGCTACGACCACTAGTAACATGGAAATAGAGATCATGGCAGTAACCAGAGAAATATAGTGCTTAGAGTCTTACACATACTGTGCTTTCTCGGGGACTTGATCAGAATGACAAGAATGATTGAGAATGTTCGAGTCTGTGAAGAGATATAATATCTCAGACTCTAATCTCCTTAAGCTATAAGCGCTTTAAGGTATATCCTCTTTAAGTTCTAATCTCTTAGACCAAGAATGTATATCCTTGAACAGACTACATGCATATTACGTAAAGTGCGGGTGTGACTAAACAGGAACGTTCGGCAGGTAACTAGAGGATATTGCTAAATCAACACGGAGTAGGCGTGGTTAGTCACTACACGCCGAGGAATATCTTGAGGTCATATGGACCGATGGCACGATGTGCAGTAATGATGCTCTTCCGACTAAGCGGTCTTTGTCAGTATGCAGTAGAAGTAGAAGACACTTAGTAGAAGTATCTTTCAATCAAGATGCAGTTAAGGTAGAAGACAGTAGAAGTGTCTTTCAGTCAAGATGCAGTAGAAGTAGAAGACAGTAGAAGTATCTTTCAGTCAAGATGCAGTAGAAGTAGAAGACAGTAGAAGTGTCTTTCAGTCAAGATGCAGTAGAAGACAGTAGAAGTGTCTTTCAGTCAAGATGCAGTAGAAGTAGAAGACAGTAGAAGTGTCTTTCAGTCAAGATGCAGTAGAAGTAGAAGACAGTAGAAGTGTCTTTCAGTCAAGATGCAGTAGAAGTAGAAGACAGTAGAAGTGTATTTCAGTCAAGATGCAGTAGAAGTAGAAGACAGTAGAAGTGTCTTTCAGTCAAGATGCAGTAGAAGTAGAAGACAGTAGAAGTGTCTTTCAGTCAAGATGCAGTAGAAGTAGAAGACAGTAGAAGTGTCTTTCAGTCAAGATGCAGTAGAAGTAGAAGACAGTAGAAGTGTCTTTCAGTCAAGATGCAGTAGAAGTAGAAGACAGTAGAAGTGTCTTTCAGTCAAGATGCAGTAGAAGTAGAAGACAGTAGAAGTGTCTTTCAGTCAAGATGCAGTAGAAGTAGAAGACAGTAGAAGTGTCTTTCAGTCAAGATGCAGTAAAAGTAGATGACACTTAGTAGAGGTGCTTGCGTTGTGATTTGATCCTGGCTCGTTGACCGTTACAGACGTTGCTTTGTGGCACTCCACCACCGAGTTGGACAACTGAGTAGTATGTAATAATAACCCTTGGTGTTGTACTCCTATTTTATGCGTTGTCTGTGAATACTCGTATTTTCTGTATAATGTGACCTATTCAATCTGCACCATATAGTCGACACATCTGGCCTTGGAACGACAGATTAAACTCCCATCCCAACGCTTAACGGCGTGTGAATGCAATCAACAATCATTTATCTGGGGAAAGACAATAGACCATATAGTCTGTTAAAATTTACAATGTTCGCGTCCTTTGATCCAGCACGTCTGTCTTCTGAAGAATTATTCATATATTCCCCAAATTCTACAACAAAAATTTCTGATCAAATAAACAATAAAAACAAATATGATCTATATAAAAACCAATTGCTGTAAAACTGTCATAGTTTGAGATATTATTTTTGAAGAATTATGTTCTAGTTTTCGCCACAATTATGACATAACCTCTACACAAGGATACACAGGAAACAGTGTGACGCCCGTTGTATTCTCGCGTGAGAGATTCATCGTCTGCAGATGAGAGACAAATATCAACAGAGAAAATTGCAACTGACATCAGTTGATTATTGCACATGATCTTTGGTCACCCTTTCTTAGTGCAAGTGACATGGCTTTTATTCTAGGTGTTATAACGCTCTGTATGAGAAAGTAGGTCTAGACAATTCGTTTTTTTCTAGAATACTATTGGCCGACGGATACACGGTCATCTAGATATATATACGGTTACGTTACTGCTTTACAGATTGAGTCGGTTCTCGAGAAGAATTTCAAGGATTTTTCATCTTGGAAAGATTTTTCAAGATTATGTTTAAAATAGGTATCGGCCTAGTGTATACCAAGTCCTTCTCCGGTATAGTCATGGTACTGTTCACATGCAGCGTTATTTATCTTCGTTTATACAACTAGAGATTCAAAGTATACGAAACGAGACTACTGATCAGTTGCATCAGTCAAGTTGATGAGTGGTGCTAGGTGAAATCGTCAGTCAAGTTGATGAGTGATGCTGGGTGAAATAATCAGTCAAGTTGATGAGTGATGCTGGATGAAATCATCAGTCAAGTTGATGGGTGATGCTGGGTGAAATCATCAGTCAAGTTGATGAGTGGTGTTGTGTGAAATCATCAGTCCAGTTGATGAGTGGTGTTGTGTGAAATCATCAGTCAATTTGATTAGTGGTGTTGTGTGAAATCATCAGTCAAGTTGATGAGTGGTGTTGTGTGAAATCATCAGTCAAGTTGATTAGTGGTGTTGTGTGAAATCATCAGTCAAGTTGATGAGTGGTGTTGTGTGAAAT
Organism: Meghimatium bilineatum; assembly: GCA_034231615.1. Classification (NCBI taxonomy): domain Eukaryota; kingdom Metazoa; phylum Mollusca; class Gastropoda; order Stylommatophora; family Philomycidae; genus Meghimatium; species Meghimatium bilineatum. The sequence continues at coordinate 67,204,982 of CM067321.1, forward strand.
CATCATTCAAGTTGATGAGTGGTGTTGTGTGAAATCATCAGTCAAGTTGATTAGTGGTGTTGTGTGAAATCATCAGTCAAGTTGATGAGTGGTGTTATGTGAAATCATCAGTCAAGTTGATTAGTGGTGTTGTGTGAAATCATCAGTCAAGTTGATTAGTGGTGTTGTGTGAAATCATCAGTCAAGTTGATGAGTGGTGTTGTGTGAAATCATCAGTCAAGTTGATTAGTGGTGTTGTGTGAAATCATCAGTCAAGTTGATGAGTCGTGTTGTGTGAAATCATCAGTCAAGTTGATGAGTGGTGTTGTGTGAAATCATCAGTCAAGTTGATGAGTGGTGTTGTGTAAAATCATCAGTCAAGTTGATGAGTGGTGCTGGGATTTAACAGAATTAATTAGTAGCTCATCCGTTACGTTTGTGATAGTTGTTAGAATTCTTGATTAGAAACTGGCCTCACAGCACGTGGGGCATTCCCATAAGTGCTCTGCCCTCTGTTCCAGCAGCCATTTGACTCGATGGTGTTTCGAGTCTAATTCTGCCGAAACAGAAGTCGACATCAGGGCACAACTCTAGCCCTTGTGAAAGGTTTCTTTGTTTTCCCGCCCATACACGCCGTGCCCGTAACTAGTTCAAGCACAACGTCGGTTTGTCGGAACAACATGGTAACTGTTATCGAATGTTATGACTAAGGGATTGTATATATGACGTGTCATGAAGCTTCTATAAGAAGATAACCTCAACATAACGGCATGTCATCTACTAAGGTTTTCTATTGCATGGTTGGTTTGTCTTGTGAGCCATTGGCAAGACTCACAGACGCAACCGCATGCGCTAAATTATTAGGATTTCCGCATGCATGTTAGGATTTCGGTTGGTCTCTACTCATATACTTGGAGACGCCTTTCCTATTTTTGGCATGCGATTTCAACGTACTTAAATAGTGACCAACAGAAATCCTGACAATAATGGAAAACTTAACGAATGCTGTCGTAATTAATCCTGTTGGAATGTTTTTTAAAATTGGAGACAGTCACGCTCCAACACATGGGAAATGATCAAGGAGGATCTTGGGATAAATGTTCCAGTGTTGGGTAACAACCCTAAACAGGAAGTCGGTGGCTGGAGTAACACACGGCAAATGTCGAGATAAACAAAAATAGGTAGATGTGTTACCAAAATAAAACATAAAACATCCTAACAACGAGATACAGGGACAGACGAAGATTTCGACTAAAAATCATTCATCGGGAGAAACGAAAGACAACAGTACAACGACTCTTACATGGAGACAAACATGGTTGATAGGAAGGAAAGAGGAGGAGAGATAGTGAATAGATAGTGGAGGAAGCAAATAGGGAGCAGCATAGCAGGGAGGAAGAGAGTATGAGGAGAGGAAGTGTAGGGGGTAAAATGCACAGAAGGAGGCGAGGAATGAAAAATAGATAAGGTGTAGTGGCCAGTAAAGTAAGATAAATAAGGATAAATTAAGATACTTACCTCAAAATGTGGCAACAGGCAATGAGTATAACGAATAGATAGCAGAGGAAGCAGAGATGGAGCAGCCTAGCAGGGAGGAAGAGGGTATGAGAAGAAGAAGTCAGGAGGGAAAAGTACACAGAAGGAGGTGAGGAGTGAAAGTAGATAAAGTGTGGTAGCAAGTAAAATAAGATAAGTAATGATAAATGAGTATCCTCGCGTCTTTCGTCTATTATACAACAGACCTGCTTGCTTAACGAAAATTGTTCTTCATAAGTGATCTTTCAGAGAAATGTATTTATAGACTTGAATGTATTTGAAAGAACTAATACTAATGAACTAATACAAATGAACTAATACAAATGAACTAATACTAATGAACTAATACTAATGAACTAATACTAATGAACTAATACTAATGAACTAATAATAATGAACTAATACTAATGAACTAATACAAATGAACTAATACAAATGAACTAATACAAATGAACTAATACAAATGAACTAATACAAATGAACTAATACAAATGAACTAATACAAATGAACTAATACTAATGCAGAAGAAATACTCTTTTAAAATCGAAGAGATCTTTACATCATCATCAAGTGCGATGCCAGCTAGCGTAGGCTATTTATGGCTCTCCCCAGGTCTCTATCTCCAGTATTATGTATAAAGCTTGTTGTTGTTTCCCTACTGTGCCAGGTCGTTAAACGGTATAATATTTTCTCAAGTTGTCACCCTGTCTCTGTTGCCTTCAATCTTGCTTTTTGTGACTATGTTCTCCAAACCTCCTTGTCTCATGAAGTGGCCAAAAATGGAGACTGTCTTTTGCTTATATTATTAATTAAGCTCCGTCGTGAATTTGACTCTTTCAAAACCCCTACATAAGTTATCCACATTAATTATTCATATTAGACCTTTTCGTAATGACTGTATATAACACGTGGTCTACATACAGTAGGATAGCAAGAGGAACGGGGAGGTTTCAGGACCTGGTTCCATCCCTATGAGCCTTGTTGGTTCCACGCCTATGAGCCTTGTTGGTTCCACGCCTATGAGCCTTGTTGGTTCCACGCCTATGAGCCTTGTTGGTTCCACGCCTATGAGCCTTGTTGGTTCCACGCCTATGAGCCTTGTTGGTTCCACGCCTATGAGCCTTATTAGGGGATGCCATAATCAGAGAACTGTATTATTTTGTGGTGGTATAACGAGATTGTTAGTTTCTCCTCGGGAGCTATATAAATTCGGATAGACCAAAATCCACCTACAGTGGTCATTCCATGTCCTAACTGTGTAAGGACATTTACAGCTCCAATAGGGTTCATTAGCCATATACGAACTATTATGCATGGTAATATTTCTAACTGAATTTTCAAAAGTGGATGTAAACAAACGGTCCTGGTCAGTTGTGATGAGCGAACACACACACACACACACACACACACACACACATATATAAACTTGCTAAGCCGCTGTAAACTATACACTATGGATTAGGATTAGGTGTAGGGACCAAAATGGGAACTCGATCATGCAACTCAAGAACGATAAATTGATTTATGATTAATCGAACCAAAGACGCAGCTAACCACTACACAACGTATTCCGTCTTCCGGATTATACCCTGATGGCAGGTAGAAGTGTGAGAACAAATATCTAGAAGAAGAAGAAGAAGCTCATATTATGTTTTCTCTATCTGTCTCTGGGATTTAAGAGTTGAATTACTGTTGTAATTTCTTCGATTTATAACATCAACCTTGTGATGTCTTCGATTTATAAAATCGACATTGTCCTGTCTTCGATTTATAACATCGATCTTGTGTTTGAACTGAGGATAATCTCTTTGAAATCTTTGTGGATGTACGTTTATTCTTTTTCTGCGTGTCGCCTGCCAGTCTTCTCTCATTCATCCCAGAACTACTTTTCAATGAAAGATATGATTCTCTTTATGTCAAACAAGGAGATATGTCAGTTGTGAAGTAGCGCCGAAACGGTCAGACGAATTACCTCCTTTTATTTTCTCTATACGCTGTGGCCCTTGTTTCCCTTGCGGCGTCAGGGGTGGAAGTGTTCTTTGGAGATGGCCTTCTTGTGTGCTGTTTGTAACTATTTGTAACTGTTTGTAACTGCTGTGGTATCTATATTACACATACCAATGAGACCGTCGATGTCATTACTGTTCGTTTTCTTTTATATGTTTTAGTTTTGTTTCAATTGTGGTCTTGATAAAGGGATTATGGTCGAAACATCCACCTGTGTGTGTTATTAAGTGTGTCTCTAGTTATTAGCATACCTTTATTACCCTATTCCCGGAAATACCTGTTGGATTTAAATATTGCACAGAAGGTATATATTATCGACTTTCTGCTGTGTGTATGCTTGTTCCTGTGGCTTCTTTGATTTCTGTGATCCATCTTTTACATGATCTAACTCTGACTTTATAGCTGTTATGTCTATGTGTCATGGTCATTTGTGGCATGCTATCTCTTGGTATTTTATTTTAGTTGAACTTTTATTTTCTGTAGAACGGAAATGCATGAAGCATTCGCTCCAAATTCGGAACTCAGTTCACAAGTAAGCGAGTCTGTGTAATCAAGTTCACAAGTAAGCAAGTCTGTGCAATCAAGTTCACAAGTAAGCAAGTCTGTGTAATCATGTTCACAAGTAAGCAAGTCTGTGTAATCAAGTTCACAAGTAAGCAAGTCTGTGTAATCAAGTTCACAAGTAAGCGAGTCTGTGTAATCACTTTTAATAAGCTAAATCTTTGATAAACGTTTCTTTTTTGACTGACAATGTGCGATGTGGAGTGGCTATGTTCCGCAGCTGGGTGTAACTAATTGCATTGATTATTAAAATTCACGAAGCGCTTTATGTTACACGTTATTCGGGTGTTCGAGGAAGTGAGAAAGCAGAATAGTTGGCGAGTTCTGATACTGTATCTAGCGATAATGAAGTGAACTGGGCAAACATATTTGAACTCCATAGACGAAACAACACAAACATACGTAATTAATCAGGGTGATGATTCATTTTCAGTGTCCAGAATAAAGAAGCTGATGTTTGAGAGATTGTATTGACACTGTTCTTTTTGCGGAAAGTGAACATGAACTACAAAGACTAATAGATCAAGTCAATAAATCAAGTAATGAATTTTGACTGGATATAAATATCCAAAACACAAAAACATTATAATCAGCAAAGACACAGAAGAACAGGAGGTAAACATAAACATACATGGAGAGAAACTACAACAAGTAAAACATTATCAATATCTTGGACAAATGATGGGAGATGTGAAACAGAAGTTAAAAGGAGAATAGGAATGGCTAAAAGTACCTTCAATGACATGAGGAAATTATTAATATCTAAACAAATTACAAACAAGTTAAAAATGAGAATTATAAAATGCTACATCTATTCCATATTAATGTATGGCTCAGAAACATGGACACTAAATAAACAATTAGAAGACAAAATTGATGCTTTTGAGATGTGGGTATATAGAAGAATAGGGAGAACATCAAGGAAATAGACGAAAACAAATAAAGAGATACTAAAAACACTTAAAATGACGAAAGAACTACTAAGAGAAATAAAGATCAGGCAAATAAAATATTTTGGGCACATTAAAAGACATGACACCTTATTGAAGACCTAACTTGAGAGTAAAGTCAAAGGGAAGCGAGCAAGAGGTAGGCAGAGATACAAATGGGAGATTAACATCACACAATGGACAGGTTACAGTTTAGCAGACTGCACCACCAAGACAATAGACAGGGGATGTTAAAGATACTTTGCAGCCAACCTTCGATGCGGAGACGGCACTAGATGATGATGATAATCCAAGATAAGCGCCATTATGTACTGAAAATAATGCTTGTTATTTCACAGAAAAATGGAACTGCTAGTCGTTATGTAATTATGTATATACTCAAGGGGAAATCGGAGCAATTACGAATATGTTCAATGCGGTGTGATGCTAACTTTCTATCAGGAGGTTTCCTATTAGGAGGTCTCTCCTATGAGGAGGTTTCCTATAAGGAGGCTTCCTGTCAGGAGGTTTCATATCAGAAGGCTTCCTATAATGAGGTCTCCTATGAGGTGGTTTTCTATAAGGAGGCTTCGTGTCAGGAGGTTTCATATCAGGGGGCTTCCTATAATGAGGTCTCCTATGAGGTTGTTTTCTATAAGGAGGCTTCCTGTCAGGAGGTTTCATATCAGGGGGCTTCCTATAATGAGTTCTCATATGAGAAGGTTTCCTATAAGGAGGCTTCCTGTCAGGAGGTTTCATATCAGGAGGCTTTCTAGATTGTATCAGGAGACTTCCTATTTTTAAGGCTTTCAGCAGGAGCCTATCAGGAATCAACCCTTCAGATTAGAAGTATATATATCTCGACATTTTTGTTTGGTTATATATTGCTGGTCCGGTTCTGTGGCGGCCTTGTACCGAGCTGATTTGTGTGATTGTCAAATGTATCGAGTTCGAATCTCGCAACAGTCAATTGTGCGTCCCGACCGTTCAGAAAGCATTGGCAATCTATTGCATATATTTATATATGCGTTACACTTTAACGTGTAAGTACGAAAACCAGTTCTCTCGTGCGGCTGGTCTACTATACTAGCGATATGGTTACAGACGTCCGTGGAAGTGGAAATTAAAAACACAACGTATTTCTTTCTAAACACAAACCTGATGTCTTGGGTCATTGGCGCAAATAAAATTGTAGCACAGCGCATTTTTGTATTCTGAAATAGATCCTGCTGAAAATCTACTGGGACTATTTTCCTGCTATAAGAGAAATTCGGTGGGAGTTAGGAAAGAACGACGCAGACTGCAACAAACTAATATAATTTATCACACGATGCAGTTGTAACAAATACTCATGAAAAACTCCGTTTGTGGTAACAAAGCTCAGGATAATATTTTCTTCACTCCCCTACTACTACAAGCAATATAGCTATTGTATCTTTCTATAGTACGTACGTAAAACACGAAGGTCAGTAAGCTTTACAATGAGCACACAGTCTATATAAGAAGATAGGGTATTGGTATAGAAAATACAAACAACAGTATACCAGATAGTTTCAACGTTTAAACCCAAATCCAAAATAGAAAAATATTTAAATTATTAAATGATGAACATGAAATTTAAAAACATAGACAAGGGAAACAATTCGATTATGTGGTGGCGTCAACTTGTACTGTACCAAAGAAAAAATATACAGCATTAAATCTACTAGCCATCAGGAATGGAGTCATTCCAAAAACTGAAACATATTTCTCTCACTTGTGAATTTAACGTACGACCTATGGGAAGTCAAATAAATTCCTACGCAATACCACTTGAAATCTCATAATGTATTTGTATGTTTTAATAGCATTAATTTGTATTACACGCCACTTAAATTTTTTCTATAATGATAAATATTTTTATGAAATCATATTAATAATGATAATGGCAAAATAAATTATCATGCCAGACATGCCTTTGCCCAGAGGCCAGGTTTTTTTTGCAATGAAAATATCGTATTGACAATAAATTAATCATCAATTAAATTAGCTCGCTAAATCGTTTGATAGTAGTGTACATAGTGAAATTATCATCATGAGAAGGACATGTAGGTCTTGCCAGGAACATATCAAACATATCACCATTCAATTGTATATATATTTTTAGCAGATAATATGACTATATAATGAGACATTTCCGCGCACTGAAATCCTGTCCATATCGATCTTTACTGTATAATGCTCAAAAACAAGAAACGCAACAATAGTGCAATGATAAAGAACACAAAGAAACGCAGTATTATTTCAGTGATAATGGACACTAAGAAAAACAAACATTATTGCAATAATAATGGACACCAAGATACGAAATATTATTGCAGTGCTAATGGACACTAAGAAACACAAACAGTATTGCAATGATAATGGACACCACGGAAAACACACATTATTGCAATAATAATGGACACCAAGGAAAACAAACATTATTGCAATAATAATGGACACCAAGAAACATAACATTATTGCAATGATAATGGACACGAAGAAATACAACATTATTGCAGTGATAATGGACACGAAGAAATGCAATATTTTTGTTGTGCTAATGGACAGGAAGAAATACACCATTATTGCAATGGTAATGGACACAAAATTTCAAAGGTGTACCAATTTTATTTAAGAGAATGAATGTTTCAACCTTGGCATGAAGAACCTTTCAGACTTTGACAATAAAATGATGTTTATTAAATTTGGTGTGGACTTTTATTCTTTGCAACAAAGGCCTCCGTTTAAGCCTCCGTATGGCCTCCTCTGGCATCTATCACAGAATGACATCTTGACATTGATCAAATTTGCGGTTGGATCTGTTGGTGTGGGGTGGCTGCCTACTCTTCACGCAGTGCAAGAGACAACTGTCGGCAATTGGCTGGAGTCACGTCTCGCTGTCAGAGTCGTCTGTCGAGACTATCACATACATGTACTATGAGGTTTATGTCTGATGACACGGCTAGTCATGGAATGGTATGGGTGTTGTTGTCAACGAGGATCTGGTCACGAGTTGTGTCACATGAGGTTGAAGGTTATCCTGCTGAAAAATTGACACTCGTGCAACCAAAATTTGGAAGGACGCAAGGACGAACAATTTCATTAACGTATCGTTAGGCATTCAAGCGTTCTTCAACTTACACCAGGTCACTTCTTCCAATGAAGTTAATCGCTCCCATATCAGAACACCTCCACTAACATGTGGAGCAGTCTCAACAACACTATTGTGGATGTCGCACTTACGGACTGTGGTATACTCTTCTCCGTCTATGGTGTCACTACAACACAAAAACTGATTCATCTCTAAACCAAAGCCGTCTCCAGTCAGTTGTAACAGTCCCCATTGACGATGATGGTTTGCTCACTCTATTCGGTTCTGTCGATGCCGGTCCGTAAAAAACTCTGTAGAGTTTTATAGCCCAAAAACCAGCGAACTACAGCTGGTTCCTGAACGTTTCATCTGAAATTCGACGAGCTGCTGGCATTGAGTGAACTGTGGAGGACACAGATGCAAATCGATTTCTGATGTAACGCAGCCTCATGAAGCGGTCTTCGGCAGGAGTTATGACACTGGGTCTTCCACTGTGCAACCGGACGGCCACTGAGCCAGTTTGTTGAAACCCCCCCCCCCCCCAAAGGCGACTAAATGGTGCTTCTAACCACATTCAATTGTCTGTCTACTACACTTTGTAATTGTCCAGTCTCTAAGTGTCAAATGATGATGTATCTCTGCTCTGTAGTGAGATGAGCAATACTTGCACATTGAAGATTCAACTTATTTTTTCGATTACCGGCAATCTCTTATATACATTCAATAATATGTTTCGAGAGTTTTGTGTTCAGTAAATTTCACGGGATTCTCATGAACTTGTCACGGAGGTATTACAAAATATGGTGTTTCGATCTTGACCTCTTTCATGACCTCATGAGGTGAGTGCTATTCAGGTAACCACGAGACGTTAATGACCAGGTGGACACAGTCGATAAGTTGAATGATGTCCAATCAACAAAGAATAGAGCAAGATCTTGGTTAACAGCAGAGACACTATAGAACAGACCAACATCAAGATGAATGGATACAAGCTCAAGGAGGTAAATACTTTCAAATACCTGGAATCTAGCATAAGCAATGACGTAAATTGCAAAGCAGAATTAAAGAAAAGGCTGGACTTGGATTTAGCTTATATGTCAAGGTTAAACTTCATATGGAAAATCAACTTAATATAGAAAATTAACTTAATATTGAAAAACAACTCAATTTGGAAAATCAACTTAATATAGAAAATCAACTTAATATGTAAAATCAACTTAATATGGAAAATAAACTTAATATGGAAAATCAACTTAATATGGAAAATCAACTTAATATGGAAAATCAACATAATATGGAAAATCAACATCAGTATTAGAGTGAAAATCAAACTTTATCTTACAAGTGCTTTCTATTGTGATGTTGTGATGTATGGTCGTGAGATTGAATAATGTCTAATCAGCTAATATCTTTTAAAAAAGTAACTCAAAAAAAGTTGAGTTTCCTTTTTTTCCCTTTTTTTTGAACAGCATTTATGCTTTATGTCGACAGTCAACGACAATCACGTGATAAGTCAGATATGTTACTTTAGATGGATGATTACCAATGAGTCAGAAGGACTTATATATGTGATATGTCACGGATAAACACTGATGTCTACATTTATTTTAGATAAACAATATTTATCTTTTATTGTGAAAAATTTACTTTCAACCGTGGACGTAAGTCTGATTTGGTTGCAGAGTGTTCTTGATTCTTGATTAGAAACTGGCCTCACAGCACGTGGGGCATTCCTATAAGTGATCCGCCCTCTGTTCCAGCAGCCATTCGACTCGATTGTGTATCGAGTCCAATGCCACCGAAACAGACGTCGACATCAGGGCACAACTCTGGCCCTCGCGACAGTTTTCTTTGTTTTTCTGCCCACCCACGCCGTGCCCGTATCTAGTTCAAGCACAACGTCAGCATGTTGGAACAAACATGGTAACTGTTATCGAAGGTTACGACTACGGGTGTACGAACATATAAAGATATGGAGGCCGCAATTCAGGTTATCTTGCTACCACCAACTCAGAATGTATGTCACAGATGTAGAATCCGTAGTCATTTTGTATTGTCATCAGTCAAACGTACTGATAAAACCAGTGTACATGATTTTAAGCTTAAGAAATGGGCACAGAAAAATGAAGCTTTTATCCCACCAAAAAATTACGTAAGCAACTGTATTTTACTCTTATAAATGGTTTTAGCAAAACGTATAAACCTCCAAATATAATGGAGGTCGCGGTTCAGATAATCGTGCTAGCAGGACCTCCAAGTATTCTACATTAGTCCGATATGAACACATCCATAGAACAGACTAACAATGGGAAAATTTAATAGTTGATTCGTAAACCAGAAGGTCACAACGAAAATCGATACTAAATTTTCCAGTCGATGCTGCAAGTTTGCTGCAAGATAAAGAGTGTGTTTACTAACTGAATCAGTAATCATCCCACAAGCACCACAAACTGTATCGATACTGCTTTTACGATCACATGTTCATAGGTCGAGAATATTTGTTAAAACAATAAATCCAACGCAGACACAATAATACAAATATTTCATGGGTATATACATATTTGGCGTCCAATTCAACCACTGAATAGAGGACAGATCATTGTGCCGTGATGTTATTAGATGTCACATTTGGACAGTGTATCACATTAATAACTATGTTGTAGTGAAAATATTACTGTTCAAACTTCGGTATTCCCGCCTGCAACATATACTGCTACTGCGTGTCCTATTTTGGGTATTTTTTCACATTACAGCTCTATTCACAAATGGTGTTGAAATATCCGCCGCGATTTAGTTAGCAGATGAAGAGCACATACTCAAACATCTGCATATAGCAGTTACTTAGTTAGTTAGTTTAGTTAGTTAGTTAGTTAGTTAGTTAGTTAGTTAGTTAGTTAGTTAGTTAGTTTAGTTTAGTTTAGTTTAGTTTAGTTTAGTTTAGTTTAGTTTAGTTTAGTTTAGTTTAGTTTAGTTTAGTTTAGTTTAGTTTAGTTTAGTTTAGTTTAGTTTAGTTTAGTTTAGTTTAGTTTAGTTTAGTTTAGTTTAGTTTAGTTTAGTTTAGTTTAGTTTAGTTTAGTTTAGTTTAGTTTAGTTTAGTTTAGTTTAGTTTAGTTTAGTTTAGTTTAGTTTAGTTTAGTTTAGTTTAGTTGTTTAGTTTAGTTTAGTTTAGTTTAGTTCAGTTCAGTTTAGTTTAGTTTAGTTAGTCCTTGGATCATCGTTATTGCACTCCGGACAAGTCTATATGTGCTCATATATATCCTTGAGTGTATCCGCCATTACACGTTGACTGAGAGTCCCAGTATGCTGTTGATTGACCATCACTCTTTCTCGCCCACGAAACCGCTCCTTTCTAGCGACACCACATTTCAAACCACGCTCCCTTATTCTAGCCATGGAACAAGAGTCATCGTCACTTAGACAGTCATTTGTTTGTGCGTTTTCTCGTAGTAGGGCGTTCAAAATATCTGCCCGATCCATCGCTTTGCCAATAGCTGTAGTAGCCGCGTGTGCGACCAACCTATCTTCTCTCTCATTATCCTGGACTCCAGCATGTCCTGGTACAAAAATAAAAGTGACTTTACGCACACATCAACTGTTAACTGCTTCAGCCACTATTCTCGAATGTATCCCGTCTGAACTTTTACAATCATGCTCATCGAGTCACTGAGTGAACAGGCATGCTCGCAGAAAGTCTGCGAAAACACCCATTTAAAAGCTGTGGTTACTGTCAAAATCTCCATTGTCATGTTGCTTGTCATATGATCAAATGCACTAAATTTCTTTCTGATGGTCTTCATCCCCTTTGAGCCGTGAAGACCCAGGCACCCCTGATGTGTCTCTCAACCAACCCATCTGTATATATAATCATATCACCTTCCTTTAAATTCTCGTCCATCATAGCGAGCACTTCCGACTCCATCACTGTCGGACACCATTCCATACATTCTATATTTAGCCTTATTATCACTGCATATCATCATCATCAAATGCCGTCTCCGAAACGAAGGTTGGCTGCAACGTATCTCCAGCATCTCCTTCTCTTGTCTTGGTGGTGCACTCTGCTAGACTGTAACCTGTCCATCGTGTAATGTTACTCTCCCACTTGTATCTCTGCCTACCTCTTGCTCGCTTCCCTTTGACTTTACCCTCAAGTAAGGTCTTCAATAGAGTGTCATGTCTTTTAATGTCATATCACTGCATATAGCAGTGATATTATGCAGTACAGTTGAATGACGTTTGAATCATGACGACAAATGGCAATTTCACGTCTATTCAAATCAGTCCCATGTCAGTTAATCAGTGAAGGCCGTAGGGGTGTCACACTGGACACAGCAGTACACAATGCTCTCCAAACATCCTCTGTCATCAGACATTTAAAAGAGTGTAACATAAAATTACGCCCAGACCATTACTTGACGCAGACAATCCATGATTACCTTTGACCGCTTCTACATCTTCAACACACGATTGTTCCTTGTAAAACAGCTTTAGTAAAAGTATCGTGCCTAGCTACATTTTCATACCGAACAAATGTATATTAAACGTACACCTAGGTTTGAATAAAACGTAGAACCAATATCCTTTCACACACAGTTTGCATCAAACGTAGAATCATTACCCTTTCACACAGTTTGCATCAAACGTAGAATCATTATCCTTTCACACAGTTTGCATCAAACGTAGAATCATTATCCTTTCACACAGTTTGCATCAAACGTAGAATCATTACCCTTTCACACAGTTTGCATCAAACGTAGAATCATTACCCTTTCACACAGTTTGCATCAAACGTAGAATCATTACCCTTTCACACAGTTTTCATCAAACGTAGAATCATTACCCTTTCACACAGTTTGCATCAAACGTAAAATCATTATCCTTTCACACAGTTTGCATCAAACGTAGAAACATTACCCTTTCACACAGTTTGCATCAAACGTAGAATCATTACCCTTTAACACAGTTTGCATCAAACGTAGAATCATTACCCTTTCACACAGTTTGCATCAAACGTAGAATCATTATCCTTTCACACAGTTTGCATCAAACGTAGAAACATTACCCTTTCACACAGTTTCAATCGTAGAATCAATACAATACCCTTTCACACACAGTTTCAAATTTATATCCGAAATCAAATATTATTGACATATATGTCAAAGTTGCCCGGTGTCAATCCCAAAATATGCTAAAATGTATGCAACATAACTGTCTGACGTCATACATAGAATATTGTCAATTTTTGACCTCCTCTATATTGCAAACAACTTCTAAGAATTATGTGACCACACCACCCACCTCTCATCCCATCCACCTCTCACCCCACCCTGTTCAATTATTTTAACAAAATTACCCAATCTCCCCCATTAAAGCATTTATTGCAAAAATAGACTGGGAAAAATTAATAAATTGTTTCGTATTTTATAGAATTGTTACAAATTCACACACTTTAATTGGTGTGTGTGGGTGTGTGTGAGTATGTGTGTGAGAGAGAGTGTGTGTGTGTGTGAGTGTGTGTGTGTATGTGTGTGTGTGTGTGTGTGATGTGACATATTCTCTCCAGAACGTCTCCCAATGAACTCCCTGAACCGTTCTCTGTCTTGGGAGATGCGGTTTGCATTTTCTAACGACGTATTCATGTTTAATGTCGCCAGTCCATCGTCTTTTTGGTCTGCCTTTCCTCCTCCGCCTATGTGCTCTGCCCTCCAATAATTGGTGTATAGAACAGTATTGTTGACGCTAACTTTTGTCTAAGTTAATAGTACAAATATTTGCTGATTTATTATTTATTTATATGCAAGTACAAATAATAGGGGTTTTCTAGTACACAGAATATAGTTTTTCTAGTATAAATAATATGGGTTTTCTAGAACAAATAATAGAGGTTTTCTAGTACAAAACAAAAGGGTTTTTCTAGTACAAATAATAGGGGTTTTTAGTACAAATAATAGGGGTTTTCTAGTACAAATAATAGGGGTTTTCTAGTACAAATAATATGGGTTTTCTAGTACAAATAATAGGGGTTTTCTAGTACAAATAATAGGGGTTTTCTAGTAAAAATGATAGTGTTTTTTTTGTTCCACTTTGTAGAATTATAATATATTGATTAATCCCTATCAATATAGTCGAACCTTGATGTCCCGGGTTCAATCCACGGTTGGAACAGGATTTTTTCTTTCGAGGTATAATCAAAATATTTCATGTACATTTCGCGCCGTTGCTATGGCAAAGCGGCTTTTATTTCCACAGCCCATAGAACATCTCCCTGCACTTGTTCACAGGAAAACATGCAGTAGCGAAAGTTTTAATTTAGTGAACATTGACGGTCGATTATATAAATGAAGTTATATAAATAAATTGGGACAAATGATGTTTTGAAATATTTGCTGTTAAGCTTCGCTTTACTGTTTTGAGTTATTGCAATATATATAATGAAAAAAAAACCACAATGAGTAAAGTTAAAAATCTCATAAAATAAAAACGTACATGATATAACTGTCAAAAGTCTATAATAGAAATGCAATACATAACAATATTAAAAGACACACAAAAATGTGTTAGGAATGCAAATGCTGATGCTTCGTTTACCAGAACCGCGACTTCCACTATGTTTTATGACTGTAACGCTCTGATATAACCAAAATGGGTTAACGTATATGGATAAAAGGAGCGTACTCACCATAGGAAGTATATTTTACTTAGCGGAGTTTGATTGAAGCAAAGTTCATGAAACAGGCAGAATGTTACTGACATTAAACGTATATTTTAATAAATTTCTTGCCTAACCCTGTTTTGCGTCATTATTTGAATTGTCCCACTAAATTAACTTAAATTTGTTTGAAGAGTGTTCACTTCTACATTAACTGCCCAAATTTCGTGAGGATATACACAAATGTAATGAAGATAAAGCGGTTGTAGAAATTATACCAAATCGAGTCACTGTCACTTACAAAATGTGATTCCTAAACTATAGAACCTTTCCAAGTGACGCGGTCTCTAAGATCGTAAATGCTCTGACAAATTGCCAGACGGGTCGGTGTCAGCTTGACTGAACAGGGTGGAATTTATTTTTCCACCGCCTACTGTTAAGAGACGTGACGGCACTTTGTCAAAATGTTCAAATCATTACACGGTTATCAACATTGCTCATTCATGGCACGCCCCATCTGACTCCAGTGCTTTTCTGTTCTTCCATCATCCTCATGTGTTCTGGTGACATTGGTAGTTCCCTCAATGAATCTCATCACACACGTGATTTCACTTTCCTATGTTTCAGATAGTCTCTGTGGGACTTCAACATCAAGTCATTCCATTCGGATGTTGTGAGTGATCCTCAATCCCTTGATCACGCATCTAATAAGCATCTGCCCAATGGCCTCTTGTGGTAATCCATTCAGGGCTAGGATACGAGATCGCGCGGTTTGCATATTGATAGTATTGATCCTGGAGGGACTTTCCTAGCTAGGAATAAATTAGCCAAACACCGGAAATTATGTACTAATGTGTCTGGAACGAATATGTATGTATGTATAAATATATGTATGTATGTGTGTGTATATATATATATATATATATATATATATATATATATATATATATATATATATATATATATATATATATATATATATATATATATATATATATATATATATATATACAGACTAGGAAATATATACTATGTATGGTATATTTTTTATAGTTGCATTTCTGATATAACCACGTAGGATTAAAGTCTACGGTTGAAAGAGACGTTCTTCATCACATCCGGCACACATTATTTCACCCATAAATTATCATACCACTGTTCAGATAGAATTGAGGATCTACCAGTCTGTCTACCTGTCTATCTGGTTACCTGTCCATCTGTCTAACTGTCTATCTGTCTACTCAACTACTCAGTTACTATTGTATCATACTATATATATATACAAACATGTATATTATTATTGGGTCTGACTAAAGGCCAACTAGACAAACCACCCATGCAACAGAAAACCTTAGTAGATGACATGCCGTTATATTGAAGCTCTCTTATAGAAGTTTTGTATCCTGTCATCTATACAATTATAGACCTCTTCTGAGTAGAAGGCTCCTTCAATAGGCATTGTACAAAGTCGAAGTCGAAAGCTGAAGTCTCCTGGGAATGAACGAAAACTCAGAAAAACTACCACACTTCACACAGGGAGTAAGAGCGAATTGCTCGCAATCCCTGAGGATTTGAAATAAACAATATATATATATATATATATATATATAAAGTCACATCTCCTGTTAAATTTACCTTCTATAACTACTACTCCTGAACCATTGAGAGATCCAATATGCCCACACCCAAAAAAACAAATACAATACCATGTAGAATAAATTTGTTTCTAACATCATGGCTTGATGAAACATAGTCAGCGATACCAATCCATCCCCACCACCCCCAAAATAGTTTCTGGCCATCCATAGTAATTTAATAGTGTTATATGATTTTACACCAGGGTTCATTCTTGATGACACATTTGTCTATTATGTTTGACACTTCAAAGAACTAGAAGAAGAAAAAGAAAATTAAATATGCATGTGACCAAAAGTGGTATCCCGCTTGTATATCCATTTACCACTTAGTCGGGAAATTGTGATACAATGAAATCATTATTCTGGACTCTATTTTGTTTCAACAGTAACAGGATCACTGTCCCTCTACAAGATATGTTTAGTGGGTACTTGATAATAAGCGCTACCAAAAATATGTCCGTTAAACAATAAAACAAAAATGTTATGTTTTTCTTTTTAAAGTTCTTGATAAATGCATGTTGTTCGAAACATCGATTTTCGTGTGTTCTTTATTTGTGTTTCCAGTGATTAGCAAAGATTCCTTACAGTTTTTTACTTTCTTTTTCTTCAGCGTTCACTCTCAAATTTCCACTTATTCTCTCTTATAGCAAGACAATGGTCCTACTCGATTTCCAGTAGTCCAGATAATGGGTATGGGTTGTGTTGCCGTCTTATTTGTCCCAATAATCCGATACATCCGTCTTCTACTGAAGTTTCTTCAATATGAAATGTTTTTTTTTGTGTGTCTATTTTTAGGATTTACAAACAATAGAGAACGTGTATTTCTTTGCCCTATTGGTGAGTTTCTTCAGAGCTTTACTATATTCCCAGAAGGATCCAGTTCTCTGTGGTTCGTAATGCTATGAAAAGAATTTTACTGCTTCATTTAACGCCGAAGTCAGATGTGTCAGCCATTGGCACAAATTCTTCTTCTTCTTCTTTCGTTCACTTGAAACATGTCTATATCTGTAATTCTGTCTCCTTAATAAAACTCACTGTCTTTTGTAGTTCATACAGTGTCATACATTGGCACAAATAAAATGGATTCTTCTTTTTATGGTACATGCTGTGTGGTGTAGATTATTATGTTTTTTTCACATCCTTCTATTTCGGGTGATGTCAATCATTTCCGATATCGATATTGTTCTATGCCACAATGCTAGGTTGTCAAGTATCTCCACTCTTGGTCTTCCCCTACCTCTCTTGCACTTCCATTTGCCTGTTGTTACAATGTATTCCATCTTTGTCTTCTCATGATTTGTCCAGAAAATGTGGACTGTCTCTTTCTGATGCTGGTAAGCAGCTCTCTTTTTTAAATTAACTTCTTTCAAGATATCTTCACTACGCTTTTTGATCTTTCCATTGTTTTCTCATCGTTCTTCTATGAAACCACATCTCTACTGCCTCATTATATTGTTAACCGTTCTGCTGAGTGTCAACGATTCACTTCCATACATCGTAATTGGTTCTAAACAACTTCTAAGAACTCTATTTCTCACTTGAGTTCACATAGGATGGTCTTCATCTTGTGAAACTTTGCCTTTGCCTAGGTAATTCTACATCACTTGATTTCTTCAATCCACGTTCCATCTGATGGTAATCATCATCATGTGACATATTCTTTCCAGAACGTGGTCTTCCTTATGGAATCTCTGAGCACTCCGCGATTCTGGACGAGTTGACCTGCCGCAGCTAGAGACATATTTAAGCAATCTGATATATCATTGCACCATCGTTGTTATTGCACCTTTTCCCCTGTTGCCGTTAACTCTGCCTTCAGCTATTAATCTTTCCATGCTGTATGTCTCTTTATATGGCCAAACAAACATAGCTTTCTTGTTTGGATGTTGTTGAGCAGTCAAGTCAACCCTCTTCGACGTTTATTGATCTTAACACTTCTTGATGTCTCTTTTTTAGTTGTCTATACGTAACATTCTTCTGCAGCATGTCATATGGAAGTCAAGACATAAAGAAACTGCATAAAGGGTTAGCACGAAAGTGTCTCAGGTCAAAGGTGTAAACCTCTACAGAAAATCCGGATTGGAAACCCTAATCAGTCGCATGTGGATTAAACATTATTCTGACATATTCTGCAGTTCTACATATATCCAAGCGTATTGGCGTTGCTTTTCCCTTGGAAACTAGCAGAGGTCAGTATGCAAGACACATTCTGCATAAACCTCCCTGGCAATCAATCATGTGTAAAACATAGGGATTATGTGTCTTGGCAAATTACTAATGCGGGACTCATAGTTTATTTGAAATTTAACACTTGACTGCTTCCTGACCGTGTCTGTTCAGGGGCACAAGTTCATCATAATCAACACTGCGGACATTTGAAATGCAAAACCTCATGCAAAAAATATCCTGTTGCTGATCGATCTATTCATTAGAATATTAAATGAAATCTGATGATAGGAAACTAACTACAAACATATAGCTATTCAATGAAATTAGATGGTAAAAAACTAACTACAAACATATAGCTATTCAATGAAATTAGATGGTAAAAACGAACTACAAACATATAGCTATTCAATGAAATTAGATGGTAAAAAACGAACTATAAACATATATTTATCCAAAGAAATTTGATGGTAAAAAAACGAACTATAAACATATATTTATCCAAAGAAATTTGATGGTAAAAGACGAACTACAAACATATAGCTATTCAATGAAATTAGATGGTAAAAAACCAACTAAAAACATATATTTATCCAACGAAATTTGATGGTAAAAAAACAACAATAAACATATATTTATTCAGAAGCAGAAATTATCGACATAGTCCTATGAGTTCGAAAAAAATCACTTCTTGTTCAGCTGTACTGATGATTCCAAATATTCTTCAGTCGAAAAGCAAGGTAATTATTTGTAGCTTAACAAACTAGAAACTCGGGATGTGAACACCGTAATATGATGAACAAAACCTGCTACACCTATGTCCGCAAAAAAAAGTAAAGAACAGAAAAAGTATTAATACGTTAAAAAAAAAAGGAAATACATCTTTGTAAACCACGGAAATTGGCTCGACATACTCTCCATATATAACGGAAGCCATTACAGTGATCATATGATATGATCTGACATGCGCAGTCTTGTAATCTGATTTGTCCAAATTTCTTTTTGATTTAAAAAAAAAACTTCAATATTGTTGGATTTAAGGAAATGAAAGTTCTAATGGCGTCGTAATAAGCATTGATGTTTCAATGTATTTATTTACTTAGACGAGTCCGTAGATAAGAGGAGGGATATTAGGGTGTTGAAACTACCGTCCCCTCCTCCATTATTAAATCAGAACATTACCTTTGCTACTAGAAATCCAAACAATGTGAAAATCTCTTCGAGAACTATTTTTTGTTTTTATTAGAATAAAATAAACAGTGGTAGCATATTTTAATTACAAGACAAATATATTTGTACGGCAGCAAATAAACAAACATGTAGGTTACCAAGAATAATGTTTGGCAATGGTGAAACGGCGCAAATTTGTTTGGTTTGGACATGTAACGAGACACTACAGAATTTCGAAATATTTTGCGAGGAACAGTCGAGGGTAAAGGAGAAAAATGGTCAATAGAAAATCATGGATTGATAACATCAAGGAATGGCTTGGGCGCGATTTTATTAGAACTCTCTGAATAACTGAGGACAGTTGTTTGGAGAGTGTTTTTGTGCTGATCTATCCAGTGTGGCACCCTAAAACCCTGATCAGTTATGGGTCTTATTATTATTGTACAATCGAGATTGGTTAGGCTAAGTCGCACTTATTGTGCGACTTATTGTGCGACCTCACTTATTGATTGTCCGACCTCACTTATTGATTGCGTGACCTCACTTATTGTGCGACCTCACTTATTGTGCGACCTCACTTATTGTGCGACCTCACTTATTGTGCGACCTCACTTATTTTGCGACCTCACTTATTGTGCGACCTCACTTATTGATTGTGCGACCTCATTTATTGATTGTGCGACCTCACTTATTGTGCGACCTCACTTATTGTGCGACCTCACTTATTGTGCGACCTTACTTATTGTGCGACCTCACTTATTGTGCGACCTCACTTATTGTGCGACCTCACTTATGGATTGTGCGACCTCACTTATTGTGCGACCTCACTTATTGTGCGATCTCACTTATTGTGCGACCTCCCTTCTTGTGGGACCTCACTTATTGTGCGACCTTACTTATTCTGAGTTGCACTCTTTTCAACCGTGAACTGTAATATAGTTTTGGTATATCAGAGCTGTTTTAACCGTCAGAAATTAATGGATGTTGTGGTTCTGGTAATCCAGTCATTCGACCTGCGGGTAAATGTCGTAATCGAGATGTAGAGTACTCACATGACGATTACTCGTCACTCACACGCATATCTGAACATTCCTATACATATGTAAAATCTACTCGAATTTCATAATTTTCTCTATCTCTAAATCATCTCAGAGTTGAATTCAACATTCTATTCATGGTCACTAATTATATGCAAATAAATCCAACCCTGGCTGAGCCCTAGCAATTCATAGCTATTTTCACTTTCCATATCCCGCGCAGTGCACTTTGCCAAAGCAGAAGGTATATTATACAGCTAGTAATGGAGACTCGTCTGTGAGAAGATGTATTATTATAGACGGAATGACAACACTGAATTCCTGGTTCCATTTTCCAGCACTTGTATTTACGCATTTCTTTAACTGTCTTTTCCTATTTTCATGTTTGTGACAAGGAGCTGATTGGAACCCATAGATGCCGAACTGATTATTTGGGCGTAACTTTTTTTTAAAACTCGCCAGGAAGTAGCAGTCATATCCAGGAATTTAGTTGGATTGAAAAAATATAACTAATATATATATGACCCTTGAAGTCCTGGGTTCGATCCACGGTATATTGTGTGTGTATATATATAAATATATATATATATATGTTATGTTCCTCCTGGGCTATAGGCTGCGCATTGGGCAGAAACCATAGCTTTCCATTTCTGTCTTTGTGTTGCCAGGTCTTTCAATTGTTGCGTGTTGTTTAGGTTCATTGACATGCCTTCTCTATTAATGGTTCTTCGTAGAGTTTCTCTAGGTCTCCCTCTTCTTCTTACTCCAGGTGGCACCGAATATAGTGACTGCTGGGGAATTCTTAGGCTGTTCAATCTGAGAACATGGCCTATGCAAGTCCAACGCCGTTGTCTAATGAAGGATTATATATAGGTTTGTTTGCTTTCCTCTCTTGTAGTTAGGGTTAGATTTAAAGTCACTCCACTTAACGTTCAGAATGGATATATAATATATATATATATATATATATATATATATATATATATTTATATAGGTAATACGTATACTTATTTATGTTCTGTTTTATAATTGCCGTGTGTTGCCCCAGCCCTCGAATGTCCTAGTATCGGGATGTTTCCCGACGCCAGTTTTATCTCTAGTCAAAGATCAGAATGCCACATCATCCATGTCTTGTTACAGTATCACATAGTGTATGTGAGGTGTGTGCTGCGGCAGCTTAATTTTCAGATCTGATGAAGATGTACAACTTGTGGCGAATACCTGATTAGACAAGCCGCAAATATACACAATTTCTGTTAGAATGAAAACACATAATAATTGCTGGAAGATTTGTATCGAACGTAATGGTGACTAATTAGAAAAAATTATGCACATATATATATTACGTTTTCAGAATATGACGATTGATTGGTTGGTTAGTTCGTTTACTGGTTGGTTGGTTAATTAGTTAATTGGATGTTAGTTATTTGGTCGGTGGACTGGTTCGGTAATTGGTGGATTAGCTGGTTGGTTTTCTGGCTGGCAGGATAATTGGTTAATTAATTAAATAATGGTTACTTAGTTGGTAGGTGGATTGGTTGGTTTGCTATCTGGTTAATTAGTGGGATAATTATTTCTTGGTTGGTGGATTGGTTGGTTTGCTATCTGGTTAATTAGTGGATAATTAGTTCTTGGTTGGTGGATTGGTTGGTAGGTTTGCTGACTAGTTGGCAAGTTGGTGAATTGTTGGTTCGTTGGTTTGCTGTCTAGTTGGTTTGTTGGCTAATTGGTTGTTAGTTCATATAATTAAGTTAGAGTATGTTCTATAATAAAAAATTAATTGATTGTTTATTAATATAATTAGTTAAAGTCTGTTGTATAAATACAAATAAATTAATTGGTTGGTTAGTAATTGATTTGTTAGTAATTCATTGGTTAGTAATTGATTGGTTAGTAATTGATTGGTTATTCATATAATTAGTTAGATTCTGTTGTATAGAAACAAATTAATTGATTGGTTAGTAATTGATTGGTTAGTAATTTATTGGGTAGTAATTGATTGGTTAGTAATTGATTGGTTAGTAATTGGTTGGTTAGTAATTGATTGGTTAGTAATTGATTGGTTAGTAATTGATTGGTTATTCATATAATTAGTTAGAGACTGTTGTATACACACATTCCTATTCTTTTGGGATCGTGTTAAAGTATCTACAGATTAGTATGATATGGTCCATAAAACAGAATGCATCGTGCCATGGCTTGTATTGTCTATTGTCTTTCCCCAGGTGAATGATGGTTGATCGCATTCACACTTGCCGTTAAGCGTAGGGGTGGGAGATTAAGCTGTCGTTTCAATGCCAGATGTGTCGCCGATGTTGCATTTAGTCCATGTTTGTTCAAGGCTATCTTGATGTTTTCTATCCACCGTTTTCTTGGTCTACCTTTGTATTTACGCCCGGATATTCTTGTATTATATGCTCTTATTGGTATTTTGGTTGGCTTCATTCTCATAAGGTGACCGAACCATTTTACTTGCTGTCTCTTAATATGTTCGATACATGATATTATACCAACTATTTTCCTAATTTCTTCATTTCTGATTTTATCTAGTATGGTAACCATTGCAGCTTTTCTCAGACATGGCTTGTATATTGCACTATATATGAACAATATTGATCTGACACGTCAGTATTTAGTATTTCTCTTTAGTAGCTGGCTCTCTATTAGAGTGTTTTAAAATACTTCAATTATTTAGTATTTCTCTTTAGTAGCTGGCTCTCTATTAGAGTTTTAAAATACTTCAATTATTTAGAACAGCGTTAAACTCTAAACAAAACCCTAAGAAAACTTTAAAAAAATATATTATATAATTCTTCGTCTAATTTACATTAATGTATGACTCAGAAACATGAATAATGAATGATTTCAGTTTCATAAATGATTTCAATTATGAGCAGTGAGTACATATTTTGGAATAATGAATGAACAGATAGAAGACAAAATTGATGTCTTTCAGATGTCGACTAATAGAAGAACATAGGTAACTTCTTGAAAAGAGACGAAAATAAAATGAAAAGATTCTGACAACACTTCGAATGAAAACATAACTATTAAAGGAAACAAAAATAAAATATGTTTAGCATATTAAAAGACATGACACCTTGTTGAAGGCCGTATATAAAGGTACATACGTAGAACACGTGTTTTTTTTTAAAGTTTCACTTGAATAAGACGTACTATCGCTAAGGGGTTATGTGGTGTAAACATAAAAACATACAAATGTCAATACACATGATATTTATATGTTTTCGTGTTTACACTTCATAACTCCTTAGTGATAGTCCGTTGTATTCAAGTGAAACTTTTTATAAAACTTGAGTTCTATGTAAGCACTATTGGTGTTCCGTTACACGCAGCATTACCTTATATATATATATATATATATATATATATGGATAGATTTGATGGGCTGTGGGCAAGGGGAAGACAGAGATGCAAATAGGATACATCATTAGATGGACATGACGAAATCTAGCAGAGTGCACCCGCATGCAAAGAGAAGGAGATAGTATAGGTCCGTAGCTGTCAGAATGCGATACGGAGACAGAGCCTGATGATTATAATGAGATATTTTTGCTAAAGCCACCAACAAATCATCCTTAGTAGCATCTTACGACATGCATAACACATTTTGGTACAGTTATGACAAGTATAACACATTTTAGTACAGTTATTGTGTTTTCACTTTTCGAGCACTTCAAAACGGAGTTAAGCACACTTATCTCGGATTTTTTTACTAGTATGCTTGACTTATTCCCACAATTCTGCTGAAGACGGATGTGTTGACCATTGGAGCAATTAAAACAGCAATACAACATATTTCCATTCTCTGTACTACATCCTGCTGGAAATCTAATAGAACCATTGGCTTGCTACAAGAGAAACCCAGCGGGAGTTTGAGAATGAACGATGACGAAGAATATTTTTGTCTTCTCAAGATAACTTATTCGCATTTGACAACATCTTTTTAATGTCACATCTATAAACAGACATTAGCTTCTATTCATATTCAGATAAAAGTCTTGAACAGACATACCTCGTCTGACAAAGCACATATTCAGATAAAAGTCTTGAACAGACATACCTCGTCTGACAAAGCACATATTCAGATAAAAGACTTGAACAGACATACCTCGCCTGAAAAAGCACATATTCAGATAAAAGTCTTGAACAGACATACCTCGTCTGACAAAGCACATATTCAGATAAAAGTCTTGAACAGACATACCTCGTCTGACAAAGCACATATTCAGATAAAAGTCTTGAACAGACATACCTCGTCTAACAAAGCACATATTCAGATAAAAGACTTGAACAGACATACCTCGTCTGACAAAGCACATATTCAGATAAAAGTCTTGAACAGACATACCTCGCCTGAAAAAGCACATATTCAGATAAAAAACTTGAACATCCATACCTCGCCTGAAAAAGCACATATTCAGATAAAAGTCTTGAACAGACATACCTCGTCTGACAAAGCACACGCGTTTATCTGTCATCTATTTCACATGTCCTGTTTTTATGGTCAATCTGTATAATTGCGATGTGTTGCCAAATCCTATATTCTATTTTATGTGTGTACAATGTATATCATCAATATTTCAGTTACAGAGAATAATGATATCAGGGTTGCCATATTCACTATTTCATAACCATATTTGACTCGTTTTACCGTTTTACACTATGACGGCGGTATCACAGTTTGCAAAAGAAAGAAGATTTCGGCTCCCCATGACGCCTAGCGGCACACCTGGATATGACAAGACAAGATTCAGAATGAAAATTGAGGTTCCACCAGAGCGGCATGTTTGTAGACTTGTTTGTTTTGTAACGACTATCAAATCACAATCAAACTACAATCAAAATACAATCAAAACATAATCAAAATACAATCAAAACACGATCAAATACAATCAAATTAAAATCAAAACACAATCAAAACAATCAAAATACAATCAAAATACAATCAAACCAAAATCAAAATACAATCAAATGCAATCAAAACACAATCAAAATACAATCAAAACACAATCAAAACACAAAATACAATCAAACCAAAATCAAAATACAATCAAAACACAATCAAAACACAATCAAAATACAATCAAAACACAATCAAAACACAAAACACAATCAAAACACAATCAAAACACAATCAAAATACAGTCAAAACACAATCAAAACACAATCAAAACACAATCAAAACACAATCAAAACACAATCAAAACACAATCAAAACACAATCAAAATACAATCAAAATACAATCAAGCAACGATACGCTACTCAACCTACCAGATGTAGTTATTAGATTTCCTACCGAGGTCAACTCAATGAAGTGGAAATGTGGCTTACTCCAGCCACGATCGGGCTCAAATCACGACCTGTGGACTGATGACCCAGAAGGCCGGTTATGATTATTGCTCTGAGTCATTGGTCGGTCTTTGGATACTTTTGAGGTGCGACTCCAATTATATAGTTATGTGCACATAATAAACAGACAATAATCAACAACGTACCGAATGTAGGCCTTGTTTACCTTTAGCAATTCGGTCTTCTATATCTCCCGATGGTCACGGTCCAGCTAACAGAATCGAGCAGGACCACAGTCTTACCCAACTAAGCATTGGTTCTGAAGTCGGAGATACCAGGCTGAGACGCGCACCAGCAACTTTGGTAGCAACACAACTAGATAACATGTCCTCACAACAACAACAAAAAAGACTTTTTGTGTAGACATGTTAAAGTATGAACAAGAAGAAGAAGAAGACGAATTATTCGATTCAGAAGTTGTAATTGTATTGAACCCAAGCTCATTTGATTATATTTTCAGCAATTTAAAAATGTGGATATTTTTTAACGTAAACATTTAAGATAAATATTTGTAAGTGCAACCCTGTGTTGACACTTTCTGGTTGATGGCAAGGCACAAGAGACAGAATGATCTTTTCTATATTTCATTTCGGCGGCTTAACCAAGTAAATGTTAACGAATTAGTCGGAACCAACAACTTTACAGCATCATGAAATAATCATACACAAATGATTTATGTTTCAACATGCTGTCAGTGTATCAATGTATCTTATGTTGATATTTCATTTGTGATGGATATTTATTCTTCTTCTTCTTCTGCGTTCGCTCTCATATAACCACTACGAATATATCGTGTGATTTCCGCCGGGGAGCGTGAAGTACGTTGTGATGCAAGTTCCACAGTAGAACTGTGTTATTTGCACCTCGGTTGGCCACTTGTGGTCAGGACATCCGAGGTCCAGCACATCCGTTTTCGTCATGCCTTTAATTCGGGTAGGCTTCCCTAGTCCGTGACAGCCTGTCTATCTGTCGCCAGGCACGCTGGTGTGTAGTGCCTCTTCGTCAAGACGCTTGTTGAGCGAGTCTATCTGGCACCTGGTGTTCCACCGTCTATGAACTCACCTCGTGCATTTGGACGTGCTGTGCCTGTGCCCATCGGGTACTGAACCGTTTTTCATCCACGAGCCTGGTTCCGTATGGGGAAGAATTTGCCAGAATGGTTGGGCCCTGGCTTGTTCGCCCTCCTACCCGAGGCGTCGTTCACAGACATCGTGAACCCCTCGCACAAGTTTCAGTCTCAAACCACGCGTTTGAGAGCAAGGCGTTCTCGAGTTGAGCGGCCTTGCCCCAATAACGCCTGAGCCCATCAGGTACTGAACCCTTTCTCTCTGCAAGTGTATTTCCGGTATAGGAAAGCTTGACAATAGAGTTGGGCCAGGGCTAAATCGTTGTCCCTTTTGTGCCTGAGCCCATCGGGTACTGAACCCTTTCTCTCTGCAAGTGTATTTCCGGTATAGGAAATCTTGACAGTAGAGTTGGGCCAGGAGTGCGATCGTTGTCCCCTTCTTGCCTAAGCCCATCGGGTTCGGAGCCCTTTCTCTTCGCGAGCATATTTTCGGTATAGGAAGGCTCAACATTAGAGTTGGTTTAGGTCTTCTTGCTTTTCCGAGCGATCACGATTGGGTCTGGGTCTCTGCTTATAAGGATCACAGGTAATTAGAAGCTCGTCTAGAGCTAACAGAGCTTATAGTTCCCCTTTCCTAGGAACTTTTCACTTTTCATTTGCAGATCGCGCTGCCCTCTAGCACTGTTCTGCCCTTTCATTGTGTCATTGTACTCATTTTGACATATATTTGTTTTATCCACCTTTACGTGCCTTTTACATTGACAGCCCCTCCAATGTTCTGACTGGACTAACAGGCGTCACTGTATGTCGACAGTGTCTATGTATGTGGTGATGCAAATGGTGTCGGAGATATTGTCTGTCTCTTTTGCAGTCAAATCTATTTCCATCTGCTACCTCCACATTCTCGGACACGATCCCCAAATGATTTGGCCAGAATCAGCTCGAGCTGCTATTTTCTGTTACCAGGGTGCACCGCAAGGAGGTACATTTGGGATCTTGGTTATCTGCTAACCCTGGGTCCGCCTAGAGCATTGCGTTCCCTTTGCACCCCAGAGTTATAACTGATGAGACAGCTAACTCCACACCATAACCAACTTAGTCTACTCTTACGACACTCACGGAAGCTAAACAGTTTTGCTTTTATTTACTCCCCTTTCGAACCCCGGCACTTGGTGGGCGAGATGGAGGTCTATGTATGTGAGTGTGTTGGAACCGTGTTCCATAGTGTGTGTATGTGTGTGTTTGTGTGTGTGTGTGTGTGTGTGTGCACGCGTGCGTGCGTGTGTGTGCGTGTTTGTCTGCGTGTGTGTGTGCATGTGTGTGTGCAGACATTCAGTAGCATGGATTACTAAAATATTTGGTGATGTCAATGTTTACTGCGCACGTGTTGCCGGGACCCAAAGAGGAAGCAGACAATATTAATATTGAAACCTGCCACGCGCGTGTCTAAAAAAAATAGTGCACAAGTATGGAGGTGGAGTGGAGATAGTTACCCAATTATATAGCTTGTCAATCACCCTGAAACCATGTCAATTCAAGAAGAAGATTGACGCAAGACATCAAAGACAACCTGAAACATGTTAACGACACAAGACATCAAAGACAACCTGGACATGTTAACGACACATGACATCAAAGACAACCTGGACATGCTAACGACACAAGACATCAAAGACAACCTGGACATGTTAACGACACAGGACATCAAAGACAACCTGGACATGTTAACGACACAAGACATCAAAGACAACCTGGACATGTTAACGACACAGGACATCAAAGACAACCTGGACATGTTAACGACACAAGACATCAAAGACAACCTGGACATGTTAACGACACAGGACATCAAAGACAACCTGAAACATGTTAACGACACAAGACATCAAAGACAACCTGGACATGTTAACGACACAGGACATCAAAGACAACCTGGACATGTTAACGACACAAGACATCAAAGACAACCTGGACATGTTAACGACACAGGACATCAAAGACAACCTGGACATGTTAACGACACAAGACATCAAAGACAACCTGGACATGTTAACGACACAGGACATCAAAGACAACCTGGACATGTTAACGACACAGGACATCAAAGACAACCTGGACATGTTAACGACACAAGACATCAAAGACAACCTGGACATGTTAACGACACAGGACATCAAAGACAACCTGGACATGTTAACGACACATGACATCAAAGACAACCTGGACATGTTAACGACACAAGACATCAAAGACAACCTGGACATGTTAACGACGCAAGACATCAAAGACAACCTGGACATGTTAACGACACAAGACATCAAAGATAACCTGAAACATGTTAACGACACAAGACATCAAAGACAACCTGGACATGTTAACGACACAAGACATCAAAGACAACCTGTACATTTTAACGACACAAGACATCAAAGACAACCTGGACATGTTAACGACACAAGACATCAATGACAACCTGAACATGTTAACGACACATGACATCAAAGACAACCTGGACATGTTAACGACACAACACATCAAAGACAACCTGTACATGTTAACAACACAAGACATCAAAGACAAAATGAACATGTTAACTACAGAAGGAGATGGACACAAGACATCAAAGACAACCTGAAACATGTTAACGACACAAGACATCAAAGACAACCTGGACATGTTAACGACACAAGACATCAAAGACAACCTGGACATGTTAACGACACAAGACATCAAAGACAACCTGGACATGTTAACGACACAAGACATCAATGACAACCTGAACATGTTAACGACACATGACATAAAAGACAACCTGGACATGTTAACGACACATGACATCAAAGACAACCTGGACATGTTAACGACACAAGACATCAAAGATAACCTGAAACATGTTAACGACACAAGACATCAAAGACAACCTGGACATGTTAACGACACAAGACATCAAAGACAACCTGGACATGTTAACGACACAAGACATCAAAGACAACCTGGACATGTTAACGACACAAGACATCAATGACAACCTGAACATGTTAACGACACATGACATCAAAGACAACCTGGACATGTTAACGACACAACACATCAAAGACAACCTGTACATGTTAACAACACAAGACATCAAAGACAAAATGAACATGTTAACTACAGAAGGAGATGGACACAAGACATCAAAGACAACCTGAAACATGTTAACGACACAAGACATCAAAGACAACCTGGACATGTTAACGACACAAGACATCAAAGACAACCTGGACATGTTAACGACACAAGACATCAAAGACAACCTGGACATGTTAACGACACAAGACATCAATGACAACCTGAACATGTTAACGACACATGACATCAAAGACAACCTGGACATGTTAACGACACATGACATCAAAGACAACCTGGACATGTTAACGACACATGACATCAAAGACAACCTGGACATGTTAACGACACAACACATCAAAGACAACCTGTACATGTTAACAACACAAGACATCAAAGACAAAATGAACATGTTAACTACAGAAGGAGATGGACACAAGACATCAAAGACAACCAGGACAAGTCACCTATAGGAGATTGGTAGGAATTTTGAAAGATTATAATGACTGTCACCTGATGATGATGGCGGATACAAGGATATGTTATCAGATTTGTCACGTCTAGATAACAGACAAATCAAGAAGTGTTAAGATCAATAATAGTCGAAGAAGGCTGACTAATTAACAACATCCTAAGAAGAAAGCCGGATTGTTTTGGTCATATAAGGAGACATAACAGCATGGAAAGATTAATAGCTGAAGGTAGAGTTAACGAAACAGGGGAAGAGGGCGCCCTAGAAGACGATGGTACAGTAATATATTAGATTGCTAAAACATGTCTATATCTGCTGCAAGTGAACTGGCCCAGAATCGCGGAGTGTTCAGAGAATCCATAAGGATGAGCGGGTTCTGAAAAGAAATGTCACATAAGGAGAAATCATCATCGTCCTCATGAAGTGCCGTCTCCGCAACAAAGGTTGGCTGCAACGTATCTCCAACATCTACTGTCTCTTGTCTTGGTGGTGCATTCTGCTAGACTGTAACCTGTCCATCGTGTGATGTTACTCTCCCACTTATATCTCCACCTACCTCTTGCTCGCTTCCCTGTGACTTTACCCTTAAGGTCTTCAATAAGTTGTCATGTCTTTTAATGTCCAAAGTATTTTTTTTGCCTGATCTTTATTTAGGAGGGAACAGCTCCTTGTAAACAGGTTGTTCTGTGAGTTCCTTTACATATGAGTTCCCTATATGTTTTTTAGCTATACTGGTGAACTTTTGTTATAACTTCCTTCAGACATGTTTTAGTATTTTAGTATTGGTATTTAGTATTGGTCTCATAAGACCAATGTGTACGTAAGAAATAAAGTAGAGATGTGTGCAGGTGTCCAGGAGCCATTGCTTTCAATAGTGAAATGACGAAAACTAGCATGGTTCGGACATTTATGCAGGCACGATTTCTTGTCAAAAGCAATATTGCAGGGAACTGTCGAGGGTGGAAGAAGCAGAGGAGGACAAATAAAGACATGGACAGACAACATCAAGGAATGGACAGGGCTAGATATTTCCACACTCATCCGCATCGCTGAGGATAGAATTCGCTGGAGGACTCTGTGTGCTGAAGCATCCAATGTGGTACCCCTACGACCCTGAAGGGTTATGGGTTTTATTGATTGATTGATTATAGTAAGAAAATGTATACACATCTTAATCTGCGTCTATTATCAAACTTCTGCAGATTAGCAGGATATAGTCCGGAGAACGGAATAAGTTGTGTCAATGTTGTCGACTTAGCTGCGATATCTGCGCTTCTCAGTTTGACATATCCGACTTCAGCATGGCTTATGAGTCACTTTGAACCTCTGCGAAATACGACAGCAAAACATCTTTAGCTATCCTTATCGACATACACAGCAGATTTCAATATGACTATTCTTTGCTCCCCCTTACGGACACATCCGTGTTGTTTTCTATAGCAACCTGTTATCACGTAGTAGGAAATCTTATGAGTAGGGTGCCATGTGACGTATTCATTCCAGAATGTTGTCTTCCCAATGAACTCCCTGAATCCCTCTTTGTCTTCGGCGATGCGGCTTCCATTTTCCAACGATGTATTCATGTTATCATTAATGTCGTCAGTCTTTTTAGTCTGCCCTTTCTTCCTCACGACGTGACAAATGAGGATTTGGGAGTGATCCGAAAGTTAAGATGAAATCGGATGTGCCAGGCTGAAAGCTGCAGTTATCTCGACTACTTTGTAAACCATGATAATTCAGTTCCTTCTCCGAACTACACCCTGCTAACATTAAGGAGTTGGAGAGAAATGCAGAAAAAAAAAGAGAGATCCCTTTAAAAAAAAAGGTCACGTTATAACGCTCATAAATGGTACAGTACAAATAGGCGCCACCATATGCATAATTATTTCCCTTGTCTATGTTTGTACATGTCCTATTCATCATCTAACAGTTGAAATATTTGTTTATTTAGGGTTGGGGTTAGGGTTAGTTATGTCAAATAGAGCTATCCTAACCCTGCCACAAACCCTAAAATAAATAAATATTTAAATTATTAAATGAGGAACATGAAATTTATAAACACGGACAAGGGAAATAACTGTGTGATGGCGTCTACTTGTTCTGAACCTCGTTAACTTCAACATTTGTATTTATTGTAACAATCACGCACTTACACTCTCATACACACTATCACACACACACATACTACTAAAACACTGTCACTCATACACACACTACTCGGACACTGTCACTCATACACACGCACCAATACACTCACCCACAAAAAGCTTATACGGAAAACAAAAGAACAACTAACAAACACAAGCGCATATCACACAAAGACATTTGACCAATAGATATGAGACCATGAACCGCTGGATCAGCTACAAACATACCGACAAACGCACGCAGTCTTCAACAAATATTATCTGAATCACAACATTTAGGGAAAATCAATTTCTGGGTAGAAATAAATACTTTTTTCCCGGGAAAAAGGACATGTCGTTTATTTTTAGCGGAGTTAAATAAGATACGGGGCTGGGAACGGTATAAATGTAATCCCTAGACGTTAACGACCTCAACGTGTTCCATGGGTTGTAAGCCACGTGACCCAGAAATTGTACTTGTTGTCCACAAAATTGGATAGATACATTCCCGAAGCCAAAGAAAATGTGTGTGTTAATGTTTCAATTCTCTTGTCTTTATCAGGTTGCATTTTACAAAATAAGACTTTTTTGTGTGTTGTGGAAGCACCGGTAAATTTGTTTGGCTATTTTACTGAGAAATATTACATATAATCTACAAAACATCTTGTCATACGAAGAAGGGAACTATAGTTAGTGAAGAACCTGCTGCAACATACGAAGAAGGGAACTATAGTTAGTGAAGAACCTGCTGCAACATACGAAGAAGGGAACTATAGTTAGTAAAGAACCTACTGCATCTGATGAAGCAGGGAGCTACAGTTAGTGAAGTGTTTACTGCATCAGATGATGCAGGGAGCTACAGTTAGTAAAGAACCTGCTGCATCAGATGAAGCAGGAAACTACATTTAGTGAAGAACCTGCAGCAATATACGAAGCAGGAAGCTACAGTTAGTGAAGAACCTGCTGCATCAGATGAAGTAGGAAACTACAGTTAGTGAAGAACCTGCTGCATCAGATGAAGCAGGGAGCTACAGTTAGTAAAGAACCTGCTGCATCAGATGAAGCAGGAAACTACAGTTAGTGAAGAATCTGTTGCATCAGATGAAGCAGGAAACTACAGTTAGTGAAGAACCTACTGCAACTTTGTTCGTAGACAAGCCCGTAGATAAGGTGGTTGGATGGATGGCCAGAGAGATCAAGCTCCATAACTACTCCTGGTTCATGTCTGGAAGATGTTACTAGAACAAATTATAGATTCGTAAAAAAACGAAACTGTGTTTGCACGAAGTTGATAAATATAGCTTAGAAGGAAAACAGCTTAATTTAGCTTTTGTAAGAGGAGTATGATTGGTGTTAGAATTATATCATTGTGGAGTAGGATGTGTAGTTGTTGCGAGTGGTGTGGTTTGACGGTCACGCTTGGGATAGTGATAGCTAATATAACAGACATCTGCGATTGTTTTACACATTTTAGCATCGACTACTAATTCTGCTTGTCAAGTGACATTTCCTTGAAGCCACGGAAGATGCGCAAATTATAAGACAGATTTACATGGCGCTGCGCATAACATTACAACAGTTGGACTGTTATAACGTGATATGATCACATATGTCGGTCATGCCCACTACTTCCTCCATCCCTACGCCGCCCCGCACCCCCCTCCCCCAAATAAAACAAAAGACATTTACTTCTAGCAAGCGAGTAATGAAGATAACAACACACCCCTTATATTGTTTTAAGACTATTGACCACTAAAACGTATGGGTCCCTACGAGCACGGAAAAAACAAGTTTCTTTAGGTAAACTTAACTCTCCCTCCTCCCACCTTTACTCAAAGACGTACCTATGTGCCTGTTCGTAGACAGTTTAAGTCTAGGTCTCCCTTAAGTGTTGATGTAGTTTATGGGCAAGTCCTTTCTTATTGCTGTTCTATGTCATTTTATTGTCCACTTTAGTGAAAATTCGATGTGAAGGACCAATAGTTCTAAATATAATTGTTTCGAAACTATGATGATAATGATGATGATGATGATGATGATGATGATGATGATGATGATGTTCCTCCTCCGCAGGCGATAGGAGCATGACATGCACAACAAATTAATGCCATGAGAAAAAAAAATATAACAATATACTGGCAATTGTCCAACCTGGCCCGCGAGTTCGCAGACGCCCGACAATTCCGACTCGCGCACGTAATGTTGTATTGCAGTGCATGCAGGAGTGCTGAAGGTTAGGGATAGACCCTCGGATCTGTCTTTCCGCTTCTTGCTCTTGTTGATTGCCCGCAGTGTTCTTTCCTTTTCATATTTCGTAATGCCAGCAGTGATCTGAGCGCGCCAGGCCAATCGGTCAAGCCTGTAACACTAACTATAAAACTAACAGTAAAACTAACAGTACAATAAAACAATAAAACAAACAGTAAATCTAACAGTACAATAAAACTATCAAACTAACAGTGAAAATAGCAGTATAATTAAAATAACAGTAAGATTAACAGTACAATTAAACTAACATTAAAACTAACATTTCCCCTAGACAATGAATATAATAGCCAAACCAACAGTTCAATAAAACATTGAAACTAACAGTAAAACTAACCGTACAATGAAACAATAGAAGTGTTGCATTTAGGATGTATTGACGTATTTGCAGTTAGGATGTATTGACGTATTTGCAGTTAGGATGTATTGACGTAGTTGCAGTTAGGATGTATTGACGTATTTGCAGTTAGGATGTATTGACGTATTTGCAGTTAGGATGTATTGACGTATTTGCAGTTAGGATGTATTGACGTATTTACAGTTAGGATGTGTTAATATAGGATCATTTAGGATGTATTGACGTATTTGCAGTTAGGATGTATTGACGTATTTGCAGTTAGGATGTGTTAATATAGGATCATTTAGGATGTATTGACGTATTTGCAGTTAGGATGTGTTAATATAGGATCATTTAGGATGTATTGACGTATTTGCAGTTAGGATGTATTGACGTATTTTCAGTTAGGATGTATTGACGTATTTGCAGTTAGGATGTGTTAGTATATGATCATTTAGGATGTATTGATGTAGGAACAGTTAGGATGTGTTAATATAGGATCATTTAGGATGTATTGATGTAGGAGTAGTTAGGATGTATCGGCGTAGGAACAGTTAGGATGTTTTGATGTAGGAGCAGGTAGTGATTTTAAAATCATTTTCAATTTAACTGAAAATTAAACCTCAGTTCGTCTGTATATTGCCTCATGCATATAGCAAAAGGCAGCTAAGGACGGTTAGTCGAGGCGGCTGCTGTCCCACCTCATAGCAAAGTATCAAAGTAACTAAAAAGTTCGATTAGCCAGGCGGAAATACACAGATATCGCAGCAAAGCTGTAAACATGCCAAAAAGCACTCTCTTCTCCTGATTGCATCCTGCTAATCTGATACACAAATCTTCGAACAAGATAATAAAGTTTTGCTAATCACTGGTAACAAACATAATGAAACTGACAAATCGAATGCTAATGTGCAGATATTTCAGATGAAACCAGAAGAAGAAGAAAAGCTAGATTGCAGGAATAGAATCCAATGTACTAACCACTAAGCCACCTCGGCCCCTTACAGTGCCATATTTACGAACAATTAACTTCCATCAAAACAAAACTGAATTCAAGATACTTGTTTATAAAGAGCTAACACGAAAGGTGAAAAAAAGATTAAATCGACCAAATCAAAAATAGCGATGGCGTAGTCGAGTTTTTTTTTAGATCGCTGGTGTACTCAAATGAAAACAGTAATTCTTTATTAATTTGATAAACCCCATTGTTTGGTATCGATACATGTTATTTACGTGCGATTCTGTAATCTGCTTGTACGTTGCGCGCGACACATAAACACATGTAATGGTTATTTGTGCGGTTCCACTGAATGAATAAATGGACTTTATTCTCTGTCCGGGCAAACTGTTAATCTCAGGACCCACGGAATATCACTGATTGAGGAGACAGTCGTTATGCATCTCTGTGACGTATCTCTGTGATTTGATTGTTATAGGGTCAATTTATGACCAGTCTAAAACGGAAACAATAAATGTTTTTTGTTTGTATGTTGTTTCTATATTTTGTTTGTATGTTGTTTCTATATTTTGTTTGTATGTTGTTTCTATATTTTGTTTGTATGTTGTTTCTATATTTTGTTTGTATGTTGTTTCTATATTTTGTTTGTATGTTGTTTCTATATTTTGTTTGTATGTTGTTTCTATATTTTGTTTGTATGTTGTTTCTATATTTTGTTTGTACGTGTGTTTGTATGTTAGTTAGTTTGTATGTTTGTTTGCTTACTTGGTTTTTTTTTATCTTTGATCCCCAGGATTTAAGAACATTAGTACTCGTGCATCTGTTTATGCAATTGAGAGGTTTCTGCAATGATTTTTTTCTTGCGTTTGTTCTCAAACTCCCACTAGATATCTCTTATAGCTTGACAGTGGTACTACTAGATCTCTCTTTTAGATGGACAGTGGTACTACTAAATCTCTCTTATAGCTGGGCAATGGCACTACTAGATCTCTCTTATAGCTGGACAATGGTACTACTAGATTTCTCTTATAGCTGGACAATGGTACTACTAGATTTGCTGGAAAGTGGTACTACTAGATCTCTCTTATAGCTGGACAATGGCCCTACTACATTTCCAGTATTATGTAGTTCAGAGATTGTAATGCGTTGAGTCGCCGTTTGATTTCCAACAATTACCGACACATCAGACTTCGGTATTTGCCACTAATACGTATAAGGCTTTTTCCACATCCACTGCGCTGTGGACTGCTGTAACTATATCACTAGTAGAGTAAGCCAGAGAACTTGTTCTTGTACCAGTTGCGTCTGTGTCTGTGGGTCTCACCAATGGCGCACTAGACGAACTATTCATGAAACAGAAAACCTTAGTAGATGACATGCCATTATATTCAGGCTCACTTATGGAAGCTTTATAGCATGTCATCTATACAATTATAGATCCCCTCTGAGTAGAAGTCTCCTTAAATATGCATTTAATTAAGCTGAAAGCTGAAGTATCCTGGGTATGAAAGAAAGTTCAGGAAATATACCCCACTGCACATAGGAATTAAGAGCTAATCGCTTGCAATTCCTGGAGTTCTCAATCAATCGTCAGTGCTCTATTCAAATTCAGAAGATTTCGTCTTCAGCGTTCATTCTCTAAATTCCACTTGATATCTAGGCAGCATTTTTTCCGAAGATGGAAGACTAGACAGAGAGAAACAAGGTGCCAGATAGCAAACAGAGTGACTTACCAACTTTCACCATTACTTCTTCATCCAAAGATCAAGATGGACATTTTAAAAAACAAATAATATCTACAATTTTATACCAACACTGTGATACCAATGTCAAACATGGTCTTTAACAGCTTCGCAGCAAAGAAATATCGTCACATGTGAAATGAAGTGTCTGAGAAAAGCTGCAATGGTTACCAAACTAGATAAAATAAGAAATGAAGAAATTAGGAAAAGAGTTGGTATAATATCATGTATCGAACATATTGAGAGACAGCAAGTAAAATGGTTCGGTCACCTTATGAGAATAAAGCCAAACCAAACACCAATAAGAGCATATAATACAAGAATATCCGGGCGTAAAACTAAAGGTAGACCAAGAAAACGGTGGATAGAAAACATTAAGATAACTTTGAACAAACATAGACTAAATGCAACCTCGGTGACACATCTGGCCTTGAAACGACAGCTTAAGATACCACCCCTACGCTTAACGGCAAGTGTGAATGCGATCAACAATCATTCACCTGGTGATAGACAATAGACAATCTCTTGTATCAGGACAATGGTCATACTAGATTTCCTGCAGGTTGTGGTCCAGATAATCTAAATTCGTTGTATCACAGTTTTATTTCCGCGAATGGTCCGAAACATCCGTCTCCGGCGCGTCAGAGGACTTAAATCCCAGCATCGTGAAAAGCGTTGAGATGCCTCTTACACGCACTGTGATTAAAAAAACATCAATTTACAGATAAAACGAAACTATGTGTGGTTTGAATAAGACAAACTCTCGATATGATCTGGTAGATTTTGCTGTTACGTTGTGTGTTTATCTAGACCACTGTTGATAAAGAAGGTACCTTCAGACTTTCCGTTTAAATAACCAAATGGTCAGAGGGTGTCCGAAAAAGTGAATGATGCCGCAGTAACCTAATGAACAAATAGTCAAGCAAAATGAATTAAACAGGTTACTAAAACACTTACCTTGCCTATTAATAAAAATATATAAAAATGTATATATAAAAAAAACATACAATAAAACTAAACAGGACAATTATCCACATATCGGCTCAAACTGAACCTTTTTCAAGAGACAAACAACAGAAAACAACACAATAAAAAACAAAATAGATGACTAGATTTCATCAATTTTTTTGATTTTGTTTTGAATAGTGTTATTTCCCTGCGTTATGGAGACGGGGCTTGATGAAATCTAGTCATCTATTTTGTTTCTTATTGTGTTGTTTTCTGTTGTTTGTCTCTTGAAAAAGGTTCAATTTGAGCCGATACGTGGAGAATTGTCCTGTTTAGTTTTATTGTTTTTTTATATATACTTTTTTATATATACTTTTTTATATATTTTTATAAATAGGTAAGGTAAGTGTTTTAGTAACCTGTTTAATTCATTTTTCTAGACTTTCCGTATATGGTGTAAGCTAGCAATAATTAAATGTTCCTTGTTATGCACATCCTGTACAAGTATTGAAGTATCCTCAGTAACTCAAACATAGAACAACCGTATTCATACTACAAGAACCAATATGCCTTCTTGTAAACATAAATCACATAGAGACAGTACAATGTTTCTTCAAATAATGACATACAAGTAAATTCAAGTAGAAAGCATGTGGATACATTCTCTCAATGAAATTGATAAATACACTGAACAACGCATTAGTTACCACCACCGAAATCGGATACGTTGAACCATTCCTCCAAATAAACAGTAAAGTAGCGCATATCTGTACTCTGGTCTACACCCTGCCAGAAAACTAGTAGGACCATTTTTCTGCTACTAGATAATTCCACACGGAATGTGAAATCGAAGGGGGGAAAAAAAAACATTCTAGACTTTCCCAGCATTTTATGATCACCAGAATAAATAAAATTCATTGAGAAAGAAACATTTAAATTTAAGAATAAATTCAACATTTTGAGAAGAATTTAAGAATGAATTTAGATCGACTTGAACTCTTATAATCAGAAATTTGTTAACCGATAACTTTGGCCGTTTATACTTGAAACCTGGTTCGGTGCGTGCTGGTGCATGCCCCCTGAGTTGTTTCAATCATGGGAATTCTCACACTTTTCAAATATTTGGGTGAGAGTAACGCGAACTTGATTCAATTCGATTACTGAATCCGTGTCTGATTTTGATTTAATTTAGTTGTATTTCTAGAGATGAGCAAATTTATCAAGTGGACAAGATGGGGAAGACAAAACAAAATCTTAGAGAGATTAACGAGGGCAAAAATGTATTCTGAAATTGTGACCAGAAATGTATTTAGGCTTGTTGATTTAGAAACCAAGGTAACGTAGTGTTTAGTTCACTGGCTTCTCTCTATCTAATATTTTGAAAAACATGGTAACTTAGTGTTTAGTAAACTGTCTTCTCTCAATGTAATATTTTGAAAAACAAGGTAACTTAGTGTTTAGTTCACTGGCTTCTCTCTATCTAATATTTTGAAAAACAAGGTAACTTAGTGTTTAGTTCACTGGCTTCTCTCTATCTAATATTTTGAAAAACAAGGTAACTTAGTGTTTAGTTCACTGACTTCAGTTTCTAAGATTTTGAAACCAAGGTAACTTAGTGTTTAGTGAATTGTCTTCTCTCTATCTAATATTTTGAAAAACAAGGTAACTTAGTGTTTAGTTCACTGGCTACAAATTCTAAGAGTTTGAAACCAAGTTGACTTAGTGATTAGCTGACTAGTTCATCAGGAATGAAGCACTAAGGAAACAATTAGGGATCAAGTCAACAATAGAATACATACAGAAACAACAAGTTAAATGGTACGGCCACATAACCAGACAGAAAGAGCAAATTATTATCGAAAAAAAACACTTAACAAACGATACGAAAACAGGAGACCTATTGGACTCCCTCGTAAAAGGTGGATAGATAGTGTATTAGAGACACTCGGAAATATAACAGCAGAGGAGGCAAATAGAAAGGCAAAAGACCGTACACTCACTCTCCCCTCAGCACCGAAAGGTACATAAGGACAGAAAGAAGAAGAAGAAGATGCATGCCATATGCCGAAAAACAGATTTTCATTCAATCATGCGACGCTTAAATAGCAACAGCAGGGAAAAGATAATAGAATATATTAAGAGACAGCAAATACACTGGTTTTGGGCATCTCTTGAGATTGGAACAGGCATATTCCATGAAGCACGATCAGGTTACAGAGCCATAGGAAGATCAAGAAAGATATAGAGAAAGATAAAAGAGAGTGTGAACAAAGATAGATATAGTACAACCGAGACAACTTATCTGACCGTGGAACAAAAGCTAAAACTAGCACCCCTTCGTTTGACGGATGGGTAGTATTATCATCTACCTTTCGTTTTGGGGTTATGTTTCTGGAGCTTGTTTTCAATCCCAGTGGGCTGATCCTCTTCTTCTTTTTCAGCGTTCATTCTCAAACTCCTGCTGGATCTCCCTTGCAGCATGACCATGGT
This sequence comes from Meghimatium bilineatum, assembly GCA_034231615.1. NCBI lineage: Eukaryota > Metazoa > Mollusca > Gastropoda > Stylommatophora > Philomycidae > Meghimatium > Meghimatium bilineatum. The sequence goes on from CM067321.1 coordinate 67,246,655, forward strand.
CATACTAGATTTCCAGCAGGATGTAGTCCAGAGAATGGAAATGCGTTGTGTCGCCGTTTTATTTGCGCCAATGGCCCGACACATCCGTCTTTAGCGGAGTGGGCCGATCCAATATCCGATGACAGTTAAAGAAGACATGCACCTACCATCACCTGGAACAATAAAGAAAGAGTGAAAGCTCGCATCCCCTGGAATCGGATAAGTAAATTAGTATCATCTACCTCGTGAGAGACAATCTGCAGTTGACATATATTTTAGTGTTATACCTCCCATGTGTTACCGGATGTGAAATGGGAGTACAGAACAGTGCCATTTTTACTAGCCATGCACGTTGTAAGAGGCGACTAAGGCGGTTTTAGAGATAGAGTTGACTGCCCCATATAATAAATGGTCACAGGGACCAAGAAACCATGCTGAATTCGGATGTATCAGACTGAAAGGGGCAGATATCACATCCAAGCTATAAACCATGATAAATCGCATTACGTTCTTCGGACAACATCCTGTTAATTTTCCGGAGTTTGAGAACGAACGCAGAAGACGTTTACTAAATATGCATTACATATGCTTTATCTTTCATTTAACAGCAATTTCATGAGGTTAGTGCCTCGCAGAATAGTTCCTGATTCGAGCCTCGCAGAATAGTTCCTGATTCGAGCCTCGCAGAATAGTTCCTGATTCGAGCCTCGCTTAAGACCTGTGAATTCTTGGTCACAAGATCTGCAATCTTGGCACAAATGCATTGCCCTTCCTCTACCTAACCTATTGTCTATCCCCAGGTGGTTTGTTATCCACTCTTGCCGTTAAGCGTAGGAGTGATTGTAGCTCGAGCTTGTGTTCAAAGGCCAGATGTGTGACCTCAGCTGTTCTATGAACGTGTTTGTTCAAGGTGCCACTGACGCTTTCTATCCATCCTTTTCGCGGTCTTCCTCTGGCTCATTTGGTTATATGCATGCACGGGCAACTTTTTGTGATGCATTCACATGATGTGGCCAAACCACTTGATCTGCTGCATTTCTATGCATTCTGTGCAAGGTGCTATACTTATTCTTTCCCTATGTCTTCGTTTCGTAATCTATCGAGCCTAGTAACCACTAGAGCTTTCCTCAAGTTTTTCATCTCACATGACTCTTTACCTAGTGCACTAAGAAAAGTGTTCCTTTATCAATATGACACTTCAAATTTATTTCTCAATCTTTTCAATGTATTTATAAAATCCTAGCTTCGCACGATCAAGGATTAATCTATGTTTAGATTGTCTGCAACTGTCATAACGTGACCCCCACACAATAAAGATCTCATGACTTCATGCATTGAAGTTTATCTAGGCTGACGCTTCATTTCCTATCTATAGAACTTCATTAATTTTCTTGCGGATTTCCATTAAGGTCAAGGTTTATCCTGGCTTTCAAAACAAAATAACATTTCATCTCTGCCGCTTAACAACCTTAATCCTTTTTCACAATGAAAATTGTTTTTTTCTAAATTTGTTTTAAAAATCGCCTGCCACATTCTATTTTCAAGGGCAGGTATAAGATTTAATCTGTGATATAGCGCTCAGATTTCTTTAGCTAATGTAACACTTGCTGTCATTCTTAATTTATTTTTACTGTATTTTTTATGCTTTGTGATTTCAGAATTAGTTTCTCGGGCCACCCATTTCCACATATACTATCCAGTCACTCTTATAGTCTTCTATATACTATCAAGTCACCCTTCTATTATCTACTATATACTATGGTTGGTTGGTTGGTTGGTTTGTTGGTTTGTTGGTTGGTTGGTTGGGTGGTTGGTTGGTTGGTTGGTTGGTTGTTTGGTTGGTTGGTTGGTTGGTTGGCTGGTTGGTTGGTTGGTTGGTTGGTTGGTTGGTTGGTTGGTTGGTTGGTTGGTTGCTTATCCAGCGTTACATGGGTTCATGCCCTTTGACCCAATGCCATTGTGTGATATATGCATGTGTTTGTGAGCTGTTGTTTTGTTCCATATAATGTGTTCCATTTATCTGGCCCTGGAGGGAGAAGCATTTTCCTGATGTCATCCAGCGCTAGGCATTCAAAAAGGTTGTGGTCAATAGTTTCATTGAGTGCACATCCAGCAACCTGGACTATGTTCCCTATATACGATCCAGTTACCCTTCTATTGTCTTCTATATACTATCCAGTCACTCTTCTATCGTCTTCTATATACTATCCAGTTACCCTTCTATTGTCTTCTATATACTATCCAGTCACACTTCTATTGGCTTCTATATACTATCCAGTCACCCTTCTAGTGTCTTCCCAAGTAAGTTCCACTCCTATGCATATTTATTTATATTTTATTTTTAATTTTTACATTTTTTATAGGTTTGAGTACTACGGATGTATTGTGCTTAGAAATAATTCTTAATAGACTTGAAAACTTAATGAAACAGTCACAAAGAGAATTGCTGCATTTGAAGTGATATGCCACAGAAGGATTTTGAGTATATCATGGACAGCGAAAATGAAATATCGAGAAGTGGTAAGTACATAAAAGGTCGAAGATTGTTGGCTCCTAAGGAATATCATAACAAAGATACCTGAAGTTTTTTACTGAAAGGCCGTTCCCAAACATTTTTATCCTGTGAATGTTTCCACTATAAAAAGTATTTCTTCATTAAATGTTTTATAAAATAAAAAAAAAAGGAGGGTTTTTGCGTCCAGGTATAAATGCACGATGATGGTACTCGATCGGTGGACGAGAAGTAATGGGATAGAGAACGTAGTGTCATAGTTTACAATAATATCGTCTGTGATATCTGCGCCTTCCAATCTGACACATCCGACTTCAGCATGGCGTCTTTGTTGCTTTAACCGTCCATAAGATGAAACAGTGGACTCGGTCCTGAAAATCTCCTTTGACAGTTACCACAACAAGTGGGTCAGGTAAGTGTCGCTACCTTTCATTTTTTTGCTCCCCTTTTGATTCCGAGGACACCATTACAAAGATCGACAGAACAGAGACATATGGAAATAAGTGAAAGATAAATATGGAAATAAGTGAAAGATAAATATGGAAATAAGTGAAAGATAAATATGGAAAGAAATGAAAGATAAATATGAAAAGAAATGAAAGATAAATATGGAAAGAAATGAGAGAAAAAATATGGAAAAAAATGAAAAATAAATATGGAAATAAGTGAAAGATAAATATGGAAATAAGTAAAAGATAAATATGGAAATAAGTAAAAGATAAATATGGAAATAATTGAAAGATAAATATGGAAAGAAATGAAAGATAAATATGGAAAGAAATGAAAGATAAATATGGAAAGAAATGAAAGAAAAAATATGGAAATAAGTGAAAGATAAATATGGAAATAAGTGAAAGATAAATATGGAAATAAGTGAAAGATAAATATGGAAAGAAATGAAAGAAAAAATATGGAAATAAGTCAAAGATAAATATGGAAATAATATGGAAATAAGTGAAAGATAAATATGGAAAGAAATGAAAGAAAAAATATGAAAAGAAATAAAATATAAAATATAGAATTATGTGAAAGACAAAATATGGAAAGAAATAAAAAATATGGAAGAAAAGATAAAATATGGAAAGAAATAAAAAATATGGAAGAAAAGATAAAATATGGAAAGAAATTAAAGTCCTAGCTTATGATAACTAAATCATCAATGATTGTGAGGAATAAGGTATACATCATTGTGGTGAAAAAAAACCTTTCTTCAGCATACTCATGCTCGTTAATGCTAAACATCATTCCTTATCATGGCCGATCCGAGATGTCATTGGCTAACGATAGAAAGTATAGTGAGAAATTAGCAGTAGTATTAGCCAAGATAGGTGATGCTGTTTGCGAGCTGAACGTAGAACTATTTTAGAAAATTAGTTTTAATAGTGAAACGTAATAATGATGAAAGGAAATATGATCCCAATTTTTGATTTGCTACTTTGCGTATAATGTGTGTGGCCAGCGAATTAAAGTTGGGTAAGCCAAGATTAGTGACATTCCGTGCAACTAATCGGCAGGAGCTCTATGTGTAGTAGTATGTGCACGAAAGACTAGTTTGTTGTCACGCTAAGTTTCGCCCATATATATATCCCCATAACCCGTTAGGGTCGTATGGATACCGAATTCGATGCGGCAACGCACGGTCCTCTTGTCATTTTTATTTTCAACGATGTGGATATGTGGGGAAAAATCTTGATACAACCAGTCTTTGATATTGTCTACCCATGGTGTTCTTTGTACCCCTGCTTCTTCCACCTTTAACTGTTCCCTACGATATTGATTTTTGACACGGGATCATGTCGGCATGCATGTCCAAACCATGCAATAATTTTTTGTTGTTTCACTATTGAAAGTAGTGATTAGGGTGTTCTTCTTCTGTGTTAATTCTCGTACTCCTACCGATAAGGATGATGCAGTCTGAGGAACGGAATGCCTTTCGTCACGGTTTATATCTCAAGTAGGATATCTACACCGTTCATCCTGACACATTCGGCTACAGTATTAATTGTGAGGCTCTTTGACCATATTTGAAATTGGATAGCCAACTCCACCCCAAAAGTTCCTTACGATATGCATGAAAGGTAAACAGTGCGTTTTTATTTTTCACCACTTTTGGGCCCTTAATAACTAATGAGACACCACTTAAAATAATGCACTGGAATGTTGAAGGTGTAATAAAAGAAGGTGTCTTTAGTAAGAAATTAGAATTAGAGAACCCTCGTTAAGGAAAATGTGTGTGCATACAAGAGATGCAGACAGTAATTCTTGTGAACGTTCGAGCATCTTTATTATATTTCTTATTTAAACATTTCTCTTATGCAGGCTGTATGATCTAGTTTCACAAGCATAGACACTGTTCTGATGTAGAGATTTGTTGCACAGGTCATATGGTACGCATTCCAGATCATTGCCAGGCAAAGATACTTTTCTATGGTGAGCTAGAGAAGGGTACACGGTCTTAATGTGTATAAAAGAAGCGCTACAATGATTCGTTAAAGACCTCACAGAAAGCCTTTGAAATAGACCAAGATACATGGGAGGAACTAGCAAAAAATAAATCTACATGGCCCTGTATAGTAAAATATGGCACATCATCGTGTGAAAAAATGAGTAAGGTAGCAGCTAAACAGCGGAGAGTAAGCCAGAAAGTCACGGAGAGACCAAAAACCGTCTTTCCACGCCCGAATTGTCCAAGAACATTTGTTGCTCGAATGGGGCGCATTAGCCATCTACGAACTCATAGGCAAGGACATAACTGAAACTGAATTTTAAAAGTGGATGTAACAAATTATCATCACCATCATGTGATGGATGAACAACAATGGCCCAACTCTGACAACCACACAACATAATAGAAAGCACTTGTAACTTATAAATTCTGATCTTCACTCTAACACTAATGAGTAGTTTTCCATGTTAAATTTTAGCCTTGACACAACAGATAAGGCCATCTCCATCCTTAACATAATCTACGAAAACTACAACCCGCTTCACTTTCCTACAAATCTTTTATTTATATCCCATTTCACAAACTTTCCTCGCACTGATAACTACACAAACATCCATCTTAAGACGTTTCTAAATAATCAGATATTTTAGCCGTCTGACTGTCTTTTTGACAGATCATATCCTCTAGCTTTTATTGCGATGTAAATTCTTAATCGCATCTATGAGGTTGTTTTTTTTTCTACACTTAATTTCACACTTGCCGACTTTTCGTTCCTGCTCAATGGATTCTGAGAGAGTTTTGTCATTGCCATCTGAATGCTGGACTACGTTCTTGATGGATGTCCTTGTTTATTTCACGTGTTGTTATTCCCTCTGTTATGTCATGTGTTCTTATATTATGTGTTGTTATTTCAGTAGTTGTTGTTCCATCTGTTGTTATATCATGTGTTATTTCATGTTATTTCCTCTATTGTTAACACATCGGATGTAATTTCATTTGTTGTTACGTCATCCGTCATTACCCCATCGAGACCAGCCCCTTAACGAGGCGGTATGGCCTTGTCCAACAAGCAGAGGCTGAAAATTAAGACTTACCGGGCCCTCCAATATTCTGACAGGACCATGGTCCTACTAGCACGTAAGGGTGCTGAAGCCAGCAACATTTGACCAGAATGCGTTCAGCAAAATAAATCAAAATGTTAAGCATTATAGCAAATGAAATATCGGTACAATAATAGCAGACTCAAACCCTAACACTAACCACTAATCCCAACCCTAACCGCTAATCCTAACCCTAAGATCTACCCTAACACAAGACGGAACACGTGCAGCTGACAATTTTATCCCATGATTACGTCATCATTTAGTGTGTGAAATTAGGCTTGAACAATGTTCTCTGTCATTTGTTTTATTTGCTTACGTTTTATCATAACGTTCATGAAAAGTGTGTTGCGACCATCAAATTGTGCGACAACGATTTCCGCTTACATATTTTCCCGCAAAACTTTGGGAGTTGGTCTGCGATCATTGTACTGAAATATCTATATCTGCACTGTCCCGTCATGGTGATAACCCTGTGACGACTCTCCAGGCAGGAGTAGCACTGGGTCCTATACCTCGAAAGAGCCCACACCATGTGACTGGAGGTCCTCTTCGTTTGTCTTGTGGAGTCAGTGGGCACAAGAATAACATCACTGACAAGCAAACATTAATAACCAATGATAAACCACTTGCAATAATGCACTGAAATACTGAGGGTATTAATAAAAGAAATTATTTAGCAAGAAATTAGAATTATAGAACACCCTCTTTAAGTAGCAGGTCAGTATTTGCTAATACAAGAGACAATCATTAGCTAAGAAATACTCTATAGAGTATTATAGGTTATCAGTGTTTAGAGCTGATCGAAAAATAGCCTTTTAGTCGCATATTAACCTATCTAAGCTCTAGTTTCATAATAACCTTTAAATCGCATATTAACCTCTCTAGTTTCATAATAACCTTTTAGTCGCATATTAACCTATCTAGTTTCATAATAACCCTTTAGTCGCATATTAACCTCTCTAGTTTCATAATAACCTTTTAGTCGCATATTAACCTATCTAGTTTCATAATAACCTTTTAGCCGCATATTAACCTCTCTAGTTTCATAATAACCTTTTAGTCGCATATTAACCTAACTAGTTTCATAATAACCTTTTAGCCGCATATTAACCTCTCTAGTTTCATAATATCCTTTTAGTCGCATATTAACCTCTCTAGTTTCATAATAACCATTTATTCGCATATTAACCTCTCTAGTTTCATAATAACCTTTTAGTCGCATAATAACCTCTTCAGTTGCATAATGCGATATGAATGGCAAGTAACTGTGTTGTTATTGTTGCTTCTATTTAGGGCTTCTATAACACGCAGGCTATTTATCTTGTGTAGTTCTTCTTACCTATTTCTCTCTCTCTCTCTCTCTCTCTTTCTATCTTCAAATATTTCTTCTTTGTTACAACTTCTTGTTTTATTTGTTTTTAATTGCTTTCCATTTTCTTCTACTCGTCTTTCATTAACTTCTTTTCATTCTCATTACTAGCTCTGTGTACTTCAAGTTCATTTTTCATTTTTCTTTTATCTCACCTTCAACTTCTAATTAGTAGGGCCTACTGGCGGGACTATATGATGTAATATGTAGAGAGAACCGAGGAGAGAGAGATAGGCAGAAGGAAATGCAGTTTAGCCTGGCAGACAGACACAGATAGAGGGAGGGAGGGAGGGAAGGAAGGAGGGAAGGAAGGAAGGAGGGAAGGAAGGCAGGAAGGAAGGAAGGAGGGAGGAAGGAAGGAAGGAGGGAGGGAAGGAAGGAAGGAAGGAGGGAAGGAAGGAAGGAAGGAGGGAAGGAGGGAGGGAAGGAAGGAAGGATGAAAGGAAGGAAGGAAGGAAGGAAAGAAGGAAGGAAGGAAGGAAGGAAGGAAGGAAGGAAGGAAGGAAGGAAGGAAGGAAGGAAGGAAGGAAGGAAGGAAGGAAGGAAGGAAGGAAGGAAGGAAGGAAGGAAGGTGGGAAGGAAGGCAGGCAGGCGGACAGACAGACAGGCAGGCAGGCAGGCAGGCAGACAGACAGACTGGCAGACAGACAGACAGACAGACAGACAGGCAGGCAGGCAGGCTGGCAGACAGACAGACAGACAGACAGAATCATGGGTAGGAACGACGTGCATATAGACATATAATACGAATCACAAAGCGCGATAAAAGGGACAGAACTCACGGTTGTCGTTCCACAATTTTCCCAAAAAGGTGCCAACACATTTTTTATGATGCAGACGATAAGTGATTTTTTTTTTAAATTATCTATTGCACGTAGATGTACGACAGTGCCCTTGGCAACCGACAAATTGGGTTTTGTAAAACAATAATAGAACGATGTTGAAGGAAATTCAACTTAGCAGCTTCAAAATTCAACACATAACATTATCTGCCAGAACATCAATAGATCTTTGCTTTTTACAGGATAACCAGCCAATGGTGGATCTAAGGAAAAAAATGGGAAGGGTCGGTTAATTGGGTTCAAATAAGAAACATTTTCCATACCACAAAATGTATCTCAACATCGTAAGAAGCTCATACCTGGGTATTATACTTGTATTCTCAAGCAATCCATATATTACTCTAATCTTCTTCTTCTTCTGCGTTCGTTCTCAAACTCCTGCAGATTAGCAGGATGTAGTCAGGAGAACGGAATGCGTTGTGTCATGGTTTACATCATTGCTACACTATCTGCGCTTTTCGGCCTGACACATCTGACTTCAGCATGGCTTTGGGTCACTGACCCTTTATGGGATGGGACAGCCAGCTCCATTCCATAACCTCCTTAGTCGCCGTTTACGACATGCGTGGAAGGTAAACCGTGCTGCTATTCTTTGCTCCCCTTTCGGGCCCCGGCAACATACGGGCGTAGACATGATTATTCTCTTGCCGCCAAATCTAGATTGTAAAATGTGTCTTTATCAATTATTCAATTGATATATCGAGTTAAGAGGGCGATCATGTTTCTATAGCTCCGTGTCCCTGTTTGTGGTGAACGAGCTCAGTTGGTGACTTTCCCCATACTTTAATGTTATGCAAACCAGAGCAACTTCTCTCTGTCTTCCTCTGTCTTTTCTCTCCTTCATTTTAAATGCTCATGTTGTGCATTCTTGTCATACGACAGATGAATCTTGACTGTCTACCACTATTTTGTGCTTACAGCTGACGGCAATTGAATCAGGTCAGTATTAGCAGCACCGAATCGCCTTGAAACTCAAGTAAACAGGTTTTCCGTTCTTGATCAACAACATCCCCAAGACAAGATGTGATCTCGTCAAGATATTCAACCTGTGTACTCAAGTCACTGAGAATGTGACTAATCGAGGCAAATACTATTACAACAGCAACGAACATACATCCCTTACAAGTATTGAAGTATCCTCAGTAGCACAAAAATATAATATATATATATTCGTACTACAAGGACCTAAAGGCCTTCTTGTAACCATAAATAACATAGAGACAGAACAATGATTTTTTTCTTCAAATAATACCGTATACAAATATATTTTGTTTAAAAAAGGTTTTGTTTTTATGCTGTAATCTGTCTCTTGACTTCAGCGTCTCTGGTAACTTCTACATTATTTTTCTTAGCTGTTCATAGTATGTTCATAATTTTTCTGAAAATTACATCTCAGTAGCCATTAGAAAATTTTCAGATTTTGTATTTTTGTCAATGTTTCGAATCAATATCAAAGTATCAAAAGCCTGTGACGCCTACGTGTGTTGCCCAGGCACGAGAAAGGAGCAAAGAATAGGAACATTGTTTACCTTCAATGCACGTCGTAAGAGGCGACTACGGAGATTATTTGGTGGAGTTGGTTGTCCTATTACATATAGGGTTAAAATACCCAAAGCCATGCTCAAGTCGGATGTGTCCAGCGAAAGGCGCAGATATTTCAGAAATGTAAACCATGACACCGCGCATTTCATTCTTCGGGCTCATCCTGCTAATCTGTGGGAGTTGGAGAACGAACGTAGAAGAGGAAGAACACTTGTGCTTGGCATCAATAACAAAGTGTGAATTCTTGTTTCGCTTCACTAGCGAAGTGTGAATTCTTGTTTCGCATCAATAGCAATATATCGATTCAACACCTGTGTTTCGCATGAATAGCAAAGTATCTTTTCAACACCTGTGTTTCGCATCACCAGAAAAGTGTCGATTCACCACCTGTGTTTCTTCGCGTCACTAGCAAATTATCGACACCTCTGTATCGGTAAATGTATATGATTGTACAAACGTTTTATCTCTTTTTAATGTTTTAGATTTATTTTAGTTTAATACAGGTAGCTTCCTATTTTCGACACAAGCTTGTCACTGGTTTGAATCATCCCAGCTGAGTCAGGTTTCATAAAGTGTTCTGTTCATATCAACAGAATTTCACCTCATGTTTTTCATTTTCCTTTAGCGCTGATTAAAACCTCATGTCTTCATTTTCCTTTAGCGCTGATTAAAACCTCATGTTTTCATTTTCCTTTAGCGCTGATTAAAACCTCATGTCTTCATTTTCCTTTAGCGCTATTAAAATCTCATGTTTTCATTTTCCTTTAGCGCTGATTAAAACCTCATGTCTTAGTGCACATTATATAAGTAGTAGTTGAATATTTTAATATTTTGTTGTATCATTTGACATTGTTACCTGTACAGTATTTTCGTCCCCCTCTAAGACTCTATGTCGCCTCCTTGAACGTGAAACGATCACCTGACTCTACATCTTTCTTTTGACCATAAGCAACCACACCTCCACCGGAAGGTGTTTTTTCACCCAATTTAAGAAAACCTGAACTAGAGTAGTTCTAAAATAACTGGAAAATTAGTATTGTCCAACATGAGGTTCAGTCAATAAATTACATGAGGTTCTGTTCATAAATTACACGAGGTTATATCCATAAATTCCATGAGGTTCTGCCCATAAATTACATAAAGGGGGTGTCCATAAATTACATGAGGGGGTTATCCATAAAGTACATGAAAGACTGTCTATCAATTACATGATGGGGAGTCCATACATTTCATGAATGACTGTCTATCGATTACATTAGGGGGTCTCCATAAATTACATGAGGACCGTCTACCAATTACACGGGGGAGGGGGGGGGCTGTCCATAAATTACATGAGGTGGCTATCCATACATTACATTAACATCGTTTATGAATATTTTTGACCGATCCAACACCTTCCCGTATATCAACATTTGTAAAGAATTCAGGTAATAGGAAACATTGTGATAACATATAATATATATGCTTTAAATAATAGGAAACATTGTGATAACATATAATATATATGCTTTAAATAATAGGAAACATTGTGATAACATATAATATATATGCTTCAACATATCTCTACTACACATCCATTAAATATACAATTTCAACGATATAATAAAAGCAATTCTCAAACCAAAATGCTGGAAAGAAAAACTCTGAAGATTCCATTTCTAAAAATAGTGATGAATTAACGCAACAAAACATGATTGTTACTCTGTGAAATGTTGACAATGCTGAAACATCGACTCACTCGGTAAGATATCATGAAATACGGGTAAGATTTCATGAACGGGGAAAGTGGCTTTACACCAGAAAAAAATGTTTGACAGATTCAGCTGAATTCAAACAAGATAGCAAGTAAATCCCCTTTTCAAGTGTTGACAGTAGAGGAAAATTGTTTGGAGTTGCTATTCTTGTTTAGATTGTTGGATTGGATATTGCAAGCACGTTTCGAAGTTGTACAGGAAACTCTGGTGAATAGGATGCACTTAGATCACTGAAAGGATGAAAGGAAAGGTTGGAAGAGATAAATAGAAGCAGAGATCTTAGAAAGCATATTGGAAGGAAATGAGCTAGACCTCTGGATTGATATTGTGATGTGCATGAAGACTGAGTCTTATTGTTGCTAGACTGGAAAGATGGAAGGTAGTAGAAATAATGAAAATTCTATCTGATGAATGTAATAAGTGTAAGAGACGAATTTCAGTTACAGAGAGTTACGTCACAGTGAGAAATGCACATTTGAATACAGCGGATTTTAACAGAGATACGCCATCGTTTTTTTAAATTAATCTATCTATTCGCTAAACGCTTTGTTGCCTTTCAGTGTCAGGGGTAGAAGAATTTTCTGGAGATGGCCCATGTGTGTGCAGAGTATATTGTAGAATTTGTCGCCTCTTTATTTCGGTGATCCATCGATTTTGTTTCGGCCTCTATGTCTGCCTTCACTGTATCTGTGTAGCATAGTTTGTTGTGGTATGCTGTCTGATGGTAGTCAGTCTGTCAGTCAGTCAGTTTAGTTAGTTAGTTAGTTAGTTAGTTAGTTAGTTAGTTAGTTAGTTAGTTAGTTAGTTAGTTAGTTAGTTAGTTAGTTAGTTAGTTAGTTAGTTAGTTAGTTAGTTAGTTGGTTGGTTGGTTGGTTGGTTGGTTGGTTGGTTGGTTGGTTGGTTGGTTGGTTGGTTGGTTGGTTGGTTGGTTGGTTGGTTGGTTTTTTGGTTGGTTGGTTGGATGGTTGGTTGGTTGGTTGGTTGGTTGGTTGGTTGGTTTGTTGGTTGGTTGGTTAGTCGGATCATCATCACTGCAAACTGCACAAGTCCATAGTTGCTCCGATCTCTCCCTGAGTGTGTCTGCCATTATACTTCTGCTGACAATAGCGGTCCTATGCTGGTTGGCCATCATTCTTCTGCGCCCTCCAAATTGTTCACTTCTAGCAACACCGCATTTCAATCCCTGATCTTTAATCCTGGACATTGAAAATAAATTATCATCCACACTAGTCTCACTCTCGTGTGATATATCTCTTAAGGAGTTAAAAACGTCATCTCGATCCATTGCCTTATCGCCCTGTGCCACAATCGCGAATGACGTCAGTTGATCTGCTCTTTGATTGCCTCGACCACGCACATGTCCTGGGACGAACACAAATGTAACCACTTTCAGACTCGCCTTTCTCAAGGCCTCAATCCACTGTTCGCGAACGAGACCCACTTGTACCTTCCTAATCATACTCATAGCTTCACTATAGATGCAGACCTGCGTTACCTTCTGTGTATATATATATATTTATATATATATACTTAAATGTCCTGGTCACCGCCCTAATCTCCATGTTCATGTCACGCTACTCATAATAACTGCACAGGCACCACTCTCCTCCCTGATATGTTGATGTTTGCAAACCATTTGATCTGTTGTCTATTAATATATTCCAAGACTGGTGCCGGTTCTTTGTCTAATTTCCTCATTCCTCAATGTCTCTTAGCGATATTCCTAGGATTCTGCATAAGCATGCCATTTCAGCTGTCACAAGTTTATGTGTGTCTGGTTCTGTCTTTGTCCATGTTTGGCATTGGTAGCACAGCATTGGCATAATAATCGTTTTGAATAGTGTTATTTTGGCGTTTAAATCTACATTTTTATTTCTGAAGATTCGTGTCATTTGCTCTAGGACTTGGTATGCTTTACTACATCTATTGTGGATTTCTTTTCTGCTCTTGCTGTCTGTTGTTATATTGGTTCCTAGGTTTGTGAATTATGTCACTTGGTTAAGTTGTAGTTTCCAATATATATATAATGGTAGTGTTTATTTCTGTTCTACCCTATCTTCCTTATTTCAGGCTCTTCTATATTTATATTCATATTAGAGGTTTGTCATTGTTTATGTAATCTGTCTATTTGTCTTTGTAGTTACTCTTCTGATGATGTTACTAGTGTTTGGTCCTCTGCAAATAGCAATTCGTTTAAGTTAATCTTCCTATTACCTTCTTCCGGTTTCTTTGCTACTTTACAGATGTATTCTATGTATTTTATGAACAATAGGAAGGGGGATAGTACACATCCGTCTCTAACTCCCGAGTGAATCTGGAAATTATCGGATGTACCTGTGCTCGTTCTTATTGCGCATTGACTATTGGCGTATATGCTCTGAAAGAAGCGTATCAGAAGGTGGGGAACTCCCTATGGCTGTAGTGTTATCCATAGTTGTGTTTCAATGAATGAATTGTAGAATGTTAGGGAACATCAAATAAATGAATGAGAAGCGACGAATATGTTGAATACATTAAAATCTGTCAGGGATACCAAGGCATTTGATTGGCTACGCACACAGAAAGTAACGCAGGTCTGCATCTTGAGTGACTCTATGAGTATGATTAAGAAGGTACAAGTGGGTATCGTTCGCGAACAGTGGATTGAGGCCTTGAGAAATGCGAGCTTGAAAGCGGTTACATTTATTTTCGTGCCGGGACATGTTGGCGTTCGAGGCAATGAAAGAGCGGATCAACTAGCATTGTGTGCGATTGTGGCAAAGGGCGATGGGGCAATGGATCGCGCTGACGTTTTGAACTCCTTAAGAGATATAACACGCGAGAGTGAGACTAATGTGGATGATGATTCCTTTTCAATGGCTAGGATTAAAGATCAGGGATTGAAATGCGGTGTTGCTAGAGGTGAACATTTTGGAGGGCGCAGAAGAATGATGGTCAACCAGCATAGGACCGGTACTGTCAGCAGAAGTGTGATGGCGGATACACTCAAGGAGAGATCGGAGCAACTATGGATGTGTCCAGTTTGCAGTGATGATGATCCGACGACTAACTAACTAACTAACTAACTAACTAACTAACTAACTAACTGTCAGGGATACAGGAAATGATGTAAAACGAAGATTGCGTGGGATACAATAAATATATTTACACTATAAATGTGTATAATAAGTTTCTTATGTTTCAACTTGGCGCAGGATGATGTCATTCTCTTGGTCTTCACTTGAAGATTATTTGATGTCGTATTGTCTGTTATTTACAAGATAATTTTAGCAAATGAGATGTGTAGAAAGTGCCTTGTGTATTGTCTGTTATTTACAAGATAATTTTTAGCAAATGGAATGTGTAGAAAGTGCCTTGTGTATTTTCTGTTTTGTATATATCATTATTCCTGCATGGGAGTCGGAGTTTACACGCCACTTTTGCCGTCACGTAGTTATCTAGGCGCGAACAAGGAAGCGACCGATAGCCACTAGTATAATAATTGGTAGCTCTGCAACTGGACAGGGCTATCGCATCAATAAAATGTGTCTAATAATGTCGAATTCTTTTAATAACGACACATCGTATTCTTTGAATAACGACACAACACCAATCGGTTTGATTCGATATCGCAGGGAATACCTGACCAGATATGTCGTCTTGGTTGCATTAAGCCCATGTTTCTTCAAGGCTATTTGATGCTTTCTATCCACTGTTTTCTTGGTCTACTTTTGGCCTTATATCCTTCTTCTTTCTGTCCTCATGTACCTTTCGGTGTTGAGGGGAGAGTAAGTGTACGGTCTTTTGCCCTTCTATTTGCCTCCTCTGCTGTTATATTTCCGAGTGTCTCTAATACACTATCTATCCACCTTTTACGAGGGCGTCCAATAGGTCTCCTGTTTTTGTATCGTTTGTTAAGTGCTTTTTGGATAATACTTTGCTCTTTCTGTCTGGTTATGTGGCCATTTAACTTGTTGTTTCTGTATGTATTCTATTGTTGGCTTGATCCCTAATTGTTTCCTTAGTGCTTCATTCCTGATTTTGTCTCTCAAGCTAACTCCAATCATACGTCTCACACATTTCATTTCAGTGGTGTTAATCTTATGTATTGTTCTAGAATCTAATGTCCAAGTTTGACACTGATAACACAATGTTGGTAAGAAAATGGTTTTTCAAAAGCGCTTTCTTTGTTTCTAGTGTAATATCTTTGTTTCTTAGTAAAGGTGTTAATTGACCAATGATCTGACAGGCCTTATTACATCTTGCGTTTAATTCTGCTTCTTGTTTGTTGTCATATCTCAATGTGCTGCCCAGATATTTGA
The DNA here is from genome assembly GCA_034231615.1 of Meghimatium bilineatum. NCBI lineage: Eukaryota > Metazoa > Mollusca > Gastropoda > Stylommatophora > Philomycidae > Meghimatium > Meghimatium bilineatum. The sequence continues at coordinate 67,262,503 of CM067321.1, forward strand.
ATTCATCTACTTGTTTTAGTTGTTTATTATTTATCTGTATGTTGATGTTCTCCTTTTCTCTTGCAATATTCATTACTTCTGTTTTGTCTATGTTGATTTTCATTCCAAATTGCTTGCCTGCTCTGTCTATTATGCTTAGGTGGTCTTGCAGGTTTTTAATGCTGTTGTGGAATAAAACCTGGTCTTTAAATCTTATATCCTGATATTCTTTTGTTATATTCTCGTATTGGTATTTGGTTTGGGTTCAATTTCATAATGTGACCAAACCATTTTACTTACTATCTTTTAATATGCTCAATATATGATATTATACCAACTATTTTCCTTTATTTTATTTTATCTAGTTTATTAACTATTGCTGCTTTTCTCAGACACATCATTTCACTTGTAACTTTTTTCCTCTGCTGCGAGGTTGTTAAGGACCATATTGGACATTGGAAGCAGAGTGTTGGTATAAAAATTACACAGTATTACGCATGCGGTTGCGTCTGTGAGTCTCACCAATGGCTCACTAGACAAACCAACCATGCAACAGAAAACCTTAGTAGAAAACATGCCTTTATATTGAGGTTATCTTCTTATAGAAGCTTCATGGCACGTCATATATACAATCCCGTAGTCGTAACCTTCTATAACAGTTACCATGTTGTTCCGACAGGCCGATGTTGTGCTTGAACTAGTTACGGGCACGGCGTGGGTGGGCGGAACAATAAAGAAACCTGTCGCAAGGGCCAGAGGGATGCCATGATGTCGACGTCTGTTTCAGCGGCATTAGACTTGAAAAATCATCGAGTCGGATGGCTGCTGGAACAGAGGGCGGAGCACTTATGGGAATGCCCCACGTGCCGTGAGGCCAGTTTTTAATCAAGAATAAAGAATTGGTATAAAAATTGTGGACATTATCTGTCTTTTTATTTTTATCTTGATCTTTGGATGAAGAAGTAATGGAGAAAGTTGGTAGGCCATTGTGTTTGCTTTCTGACACCTTGTTTCTAATGTATCTCTAATCTTCCATTTTCTGAAGAAGAAAATGCTGCCTAGATATTTAAATTCTTTAGCTTGTTTCACTTTGGTGTTATCTACTGTTAAATCCATTGGTGTTGCAGACTTGCTAATTTTCATAACTTCTGTTTTTTATATGTTAATTTTCAGGTTGTACTTTTTATATGCTAACAGCAATTCAGTGATGTTGTTTTGCAAATTTTCCTCATCTTTGTATATTAGATTTCGAACGTCAGCACCTAATAGTTCGTTGATTTTATTATTAAATTCCTCATCAGGTTTATTTGCAATGTTTTTTCTCTTTGTTGATGAAAAACTTCTTTTATCATTCTGTCCATGTATATGTTGAAATGTAGAGGCTAAAGCAGGCAGCCTTGTCTTAATTCAGATCTTGTTACGAAGGGTACATTCATTCCATCTGTTGTCCTTGCTGATGATTATTACACGGACGTAATTATTCCTATTAATGAAAGAGATGTCGCAATTAAATTGTTCAAATACCAATTTAATTAAATATTGTTTCAAAGTATGCGATATGAAACAGGACAATGTTAGACAACTAGGTTGTACAGTAAGATACAGTTGGGAAAACTAGTGTAAACTAGGTCAGAAAAAAGCAGTATTCCCCCATGTGTTGCTGGGGCCCGAAAGGGGAGAAAAGAATAGCAACACTGTTTACCTTCCACGCATGTCGTAAAAGGCGACTAAGGAGGTTAAGGGATGGAGTTGGCTGTCCCATACCATATAGGGTCAGTGACCCAAAGCCATACTGAAGTCTGATGTGTCAAGACGAAAGGCGCATATATCGCAGCAATGCTGTAAACCATGACACAACGCATTTCGTTCTCCGGACTACATCCTGCTAATCTGCAGGAGTTTGAGAACGAACGCAGAAGAAGAAGAAGAAGAAGAAGAAGAAACAGCAGTATATAATGATATAAAATTGATGTATTTCCCACAGATTATTCAGCGTAAGACTTCAGTTTTGAAGAAAGGCAACAAGAAATGATGAAAGATATAACAATTTCTGATACTTTTGCTAATATAAACATGGAATTATACACTTTACGTTAAAACAAACTTTTCATATTTACTTAAAACAGTCAAATGCAAATAAAAACAAACAAATATTAGTTAGCCTGAAGACTCAGTAATTTATGCATTTTTGCGTAGCGTAAGAATGGAATTGCTTCAGACTAAGAGAGTAAACACCTACAGAAAATCCGGAGGTAGGTCCCTAAGGTAGTCGATGGTGTATCTTATCTATAATATTCTAGCATCTCCTATAATTATTTTTGTTTCCATGCGTATTGTTTCCACGCATTTCACTTGAACTAAACAATAGAGCCGAAAGGAAGTGAGTAAACATTGGTACGGTTCTTTCTCATAAAACATCTCCAGGCAATCAGTCATGTGTGAAATACCCAGTTTATCATAGAGATAAATCTTCCAGTGTAAGGTAACAACTCTAACCAGGAAGTAGGTGGCTGGAGTAACACAGGGCAAATGTCAAGATATACAAAAATTGGTAGATGTGTTACCAAAATAAAACATAAAACAACCTAACAACGAGATACAGGGACATGCGACGTTTCGACTAAAAGCCTTCATCAAGACAAACAAGCGACCACAATAAAACAAATCTTACATGGAGACAAATATGGTTTCAATAAGGAGGAGAGGAGGACAATAGAAGATAGGTAATGGAGGAAGCAACGATGTGGAAGCATGACAGGAGAGAAGAAGGTATGGGGGGGGGGAGATTGTAGTAAGTAGGGAGGGGAAAGTAGATTGAAGAAAGTGAGATAAAAAAGAAAAAGATATAATAGCAAGTAAATTATAAGTAAATTTAAAATGCTTACCTCAAGAGTGGCAACAAAGAATGAATATTACAGACAAACAATCATAATGTAAGGAAAGAGCAAAATGGGATGGTACGAGAGATCAGGTGGGAGAAAGAGGCCAAAACGGCAGGAACAGACGAGGAAGAGCAAACAGCAGGAAGGGAGTATGACCAGATAATGGTGATATATGAGAGTAAAATAGTGCAATAAACTTAACTCATGCAGTGACTGCTCACAGCTGATTACATATGAATGTTCACACACATAATGGCAATAAAGTAAAAAATGGACAGTGAAGGTCAGATTTTTATCTAGTGCCATTAGTACAATGCAAGTGAGCCACGTTAGAAAATCACAGACATGCCACATTGGTGCAAAGAAAACAAACCTGAGAAAGTTTGTTTGTTTGTTTTGCGTTCGCTCCATTGTAACCATCACGGGTGTCCGTGCGATTTCCGCCGGGAGCGTGATTACGTTGTGCCACCGTTATGCGCCTTGTAGGCCTAGCACATCCGATTTCGGCATGCCTTGACAATTCGGGTGGGCTACCCTTAGCCTGTGACAGCCTCTATATCTGTCTCCAGTCACGCGTAGTGGCGACTCTTCGCCCAGACGATGTTTGCTCTCCTCTGACTCGTACGAGGTGTTCCACTGTCTATGAACTTGCCTCGTGTAATTGGACGTGCTGTGCCTGTGCCCATTGGGTACTGAACCGTTTCTCCTCCGTGAGCCTGGTTCCTTAAGAGGAAGAACTCAACAAAGGAGTTGAGTACATTTGGGGCCCTGACTCTTTCGCCCTCTTAGCCGAGGTGTCATTCACCGACATCGTGTACCCCTTGTCCAAGTTCGAGTCTCACACCATGCGTTTGAGAGCAAGGCATTCTCGAGCTGAGCGTCCTTGTCCCAATAGCGCCTGAGCCCATCAGGTACTGAACCCTTTCTCTCTTCAAGTGTATTTCCGGTGTAGGAAAACCTGACAGTAGAGTTGGGCCAGGGCTAAATCGTTGTCCCTTTTGTGCCTGAGCCCATCGGGTACGGAACCCTTTCTCTCTGCAAGTGTACTTCTGGTATAGGAAACCTTGACAGTAGAGTTGGGCCAGGACTACCATCGTTGTTCCTTTCTTGCCTAAGTCCATCGGGTACAGAACCGTTTCTCTTCGCGAGCATATTTCCGGTTTAGGAAGGCTCGACATTAGAGTTGGATTAGGTCTTCTTGCTTTACCAAACGCCAATGAATGGGTCTGGGTCTCTGCCTGTAAGGAACACAGATAACTAGAAGCTCGTCTCGAGCTGACGGAGCTTGTAGTTGCCATTTCCTAGGGACTTTTTACTTTCTATTTGCAGTTCGCAACTGCCCTCTAGCGCTGTTCTGCCCTTTCATTGTTTCATTGTACTCGGTATGAAATCTATTTGTCTCTCGCCATGCATCTACCTTTATATGCATTTTACATTGGCCGCCCCTCCAATGTTAGGACTGGACTGACTAGCTTCACTGTATGTCGACAGTGTCGCTATATGTGGTGCTGCTGGTGGTGTCGGAGATATTGTCTGTCTCTTGTGCAGTCAAATTTCTTTCCATCTGCTACCTCCACATTCTCGGACACGATCCCCAAATGATTTGGCCAGAATCAGCACGAGCTGCTGTATTTCTGTTTCCAGGGTGCACCGCGTGGAGGTACATTTGGGATCTTGGTTATCTGCTAACCCTGGGTCCGCCTAGAGCAATGCGTTCCCTTTGCTCCCCACCTGAGAAAGTGAGAACAATGGGATAAGATAATATCCCGGTAGTGGGGTATCATAGTCCATTTGAAATTTTACACTGACCAGCTTACTGACCGTCTGTAAAGACGCAAAATGTCGTCATCAGCTGTTGCGTTCAATACCGTATGGCGCTGTTGGTTTTTTTAAATTTATTTTTTAAACGTGTCTCGAATTATTTTTAATATTTCTTTGAATAAAATGCCGCTATGTTAAATGCAAAGTCCGTTTTTGTTATAGCAGGATTATCATACGTAACTGAGATTGCAATTCAGCTCAAACAAGTTTTTGAACACCATCTTCAAAAAAAAATCAAGTTCCTAATGAGAAAAGTCACGCAAAGGGAAGATAAAAGCCTGAGAGATATTTTGCGAAACATATTAAACTGTATATAGTTATAATAACACTGCTAGAGTAGATGGTAACAAATTCAGATTTAATAAGAGGATGAGAACGACAAAGACATGAAATTCTAAACTACATGAAAACACAACCATAAGGGAAATGTGGATAACATAGAGGGAAAATTCAGTATTTATTGAATTCGGTTATCGTCGTTTTCGGATTTCACCGATTTTTAACGCAAAAAAATGTATTTCGGTTTTCGTCGACTGCCTTGGAATTCGTAGGCGTGCCCACTCACCGCGCTGTTATTTTTTGTAAAACAAAAGGCAACCCACGCGTTTTTTAATATCACACTACTCATCCAGTCCATTTGCAGGAATGTCATTTCAAATTTCAAGAAACCACACAATATAAATAGTTCAATGTTGCTTTCATGTGACATGAGATACAGAATTGTCATTAAGAGTTCTGAAAATCAGTTCAACATTCTCAACCACATTAGACTCATTGATAAAGAGTGACATCCAGGACGATAAATTCTACCTATAAGAAATTATGGTCAGGAGTGTTTTTGAAGTAAATTCAAGTAGGAAGCATGAGGATAAATGAAAATAATTCTTACAACTGACTTTCTAAGAATTATTTTCATTTATCCTCATGCTTCCTACTTTAATTTGCTTGCATACAATATTATTTGAAGCAACATTATTCTGTCTCTATGTTATTTATGTTTACAAGAAGACCTATTGGCCCTTGTGTACGAATATGCATGTTCTGTGTTTGTGTTCCTGAGAATACTTCACTACTTGTACGGGATGTTCGTTGATGTTGTAATAGTACTTGTTTCGACTGGTTTGTTCTCAGTGACTTGAGTACACAGGCTGAAAATCTTGACGAGACCACATTTTTTTTTGAGGATGTAGTTGATCATATACGGAAAACCTGTTTACTTGTGTTGCAAAGCGATTCGGTGCTGCTAGAACAGACCTGGTTCAATTCCCGTCAGTTAAAGAGTTTTTGAAGACTTGATCTTTCCCCTGAAAACTCTACACATGTGGTTCAGTCAATTGTTCATTTGGGGAGGTCCATATGTGTGGAGGTGAGAATATGGAACATGATGACCACAATGAAGAACTCACCTCTGAAGAGCTGCATGCCCTAGACTTGCAACAGACGGCATATGAAGAAGTTACTTCTGATGAGGAGTAAGAGACAGGGGAGATTATGCCTTCCTCAAAGATTAAGGACAAAGCGTGGACTAAGGTTCAGGGCTTTGTGGACTAAGGTTCAGGGGTGTGTGGAGAAAGGTTCAGGTGTTTGTGGAAAATCATCACTCAGACAAAACTGTTCAATTACTGGAACTGATAGGACAGAATAAAGTTAATGCTAATTGGACTAAGTGTGGACTAAGGTTCAGGGATTTGTGGAAAAAGGTTCAGTGGCTTGTGGAGAAAGGTTCAGGGGTTTGTGGAGAATAATCACCCAGACACAACTGTTGCAGGTAGTGTCTGCACCTTCTTTACTGATAATGTCTGGCCCAATGTTTGACAAATTGAGGCGACAGAAACATAACTCTTTTGACAGTTTTCTTGTGCGACATGGGTCCACTGACTCTGGGTCCCTGACTCTGGGTCCACTGACTCTGTGACCACTCCTCCTAGTGCTAAAATACGAAGAAAGGATAGTAACTTACTACTTAACCTCTGTATTGACCGGGATACCCCTTCCAAACAATAAAATATCCCCTCTTCGTCGCCTTCCATACTTCAAGAAGTCTTCAGAAACGTAAACGCCATGTTAAATGTTCATTTATTCTTTACATTCGTCTTTTATATTCATTTTATATTAATTTCTTATTAATTTTAGTATTAACCATTATTTATTCTCTATAAATGTATTGTTGTATGTATTTTGGAGTGTATAAAGCGAATTATTTCGATTTATATTGATTCATATGGAAATAATTGCCTCAGTTTCCGTCGGTTTCGGATTTCACCGATTATTCCCGGACAACCAACGAAAACCGTAAAGTCACTGTACACACATAACAAAAACAGTGTAATTTTTATAGATTATTATAATCGCCAAGCATAGCGCATGTCAAGAGTAGAGCGGGGGCTAAGATTGTTATTTAAAAGGGAATCTCCCTAGCGTAGTCGTTAAGCTGTTCGTCTTGTGTTGAAGAGGTCATGAGTTCGAATCCAGCTCGTGTCGTCTTGTTTGCAAGGTGGATTTTATCGTAGATCCCTGTGGATTATCACTTGAAGCTACGGAGTTACGTGCTGTGAGTGGTACTCTCGGCAGGCGGCGGGCCGCTTCGTTGAGAGTGACGGGGTACATATGGGAAACCGAGTACAGTGAAGTCAATTCTCTACGACTTTTGAACCATTTGAGGAGTAGGGCATTGAACTAATAGCCGTGAGGTCTAGTTTTCAAAACTCGGTAGGGACTTGGTTGTCTTTCTGTCGGAGGGAATATTTTAAAAAGGCACCACGTACACGACGTGGAGACATCAAGGACATGCGCCCTTTATTACACACGCATACTAAATGCAAATAGCTAACTGGAATCACGTAGAATTGACTTTTCAACACAAAATAAATTTATATTCGCCTGAGTTATACAGAAATGTGTATGTCATATCTCATTTATACGTTAACACTTTTTCTGAAAGTTGATACTGTTAAACCACATATGTACTCTTACATTGGTACAAACGTATATTTCATCGTACATTGGTACTAACGTATATTTCATCGTTCATTGGTACAAGCGTAGATTTCATCGTACATTGATACAAACGTAGATTTAATCGTACATTGGTACAAACGTAGAATTCATATTCACAATCTTGTCAATATTATTTGTACAACACACGGTCTAAACTGTACAATAGATATATCTTGTTTTCTACTGTACCTATGCATCTTACGAGTATTTATGCAATTGAAGAAAAACATTTGACCCAATAATACAAATGTATTTTCTATGTATACAACACGCGCATTTGGTTTTTACCTGTGCCTTATAATCGAGTAAAAGTTGCATCTCTGACACAGCGATAGTAATAGAGAATATAGAAAAGATAGAATAGAGAATATAGAAAAGATAGAATAGAGAATAGAGAAAAGATCGAATAGAGAATAGAGAAAAGATAGAATAGAGAATATAGAAAAGATAGAATAGAGAATATAGAAAAGATAGAATAGAGAATAGAGAAAAGATCGAATAGAGAATAGAGAAAAGATAGAATAGAGAATATAGAAAAGATAGAATAGAGAATATAGAAAAGATAGAATAGAGAAGAAAAGATAGAATAGAGAATAGAGAACAGATAGAATAGAGAACATAGAAAATAAAATATCTGGCAGCTTCCTTTTTTGCAAAAATTGTCATAAACCGTTGCCAAAATATTCGCGTAAAAAATAACATGCATAGAATTATATTGCCAATGTAAACAAGAAGACCATCAACTGTGAAGTCTGCGACTCGTTCCAACACCACCTCTGTGTTATTGTAAAATGACATTAATTACAATGCATCATTTGTATTAACTCAAATATAGACATGACTCTTGAATCTTAAGTTTTGAGTTTGTTTCTTCTCATTACAGTTAATAAATACATTACACGTATTCATTTTAAAACATCTTTTTACATAATTTTAACTTTCCGTGTAGCATACTGGCAAGAATGATTATTTACTTATTTTTTAAGAGATATTTTTTAATTAATAATCGGTTCTGTATTATTCGTTGTTTTCTTATTATTATAATATATGTATGTTTAGACGAAGATATTAGATCGAAACGTCAACCGTTTTCGTCATTATTCGTTTTATTGTAATTGTTTTCATCATCTGTTTATTAGTAATTGTAGGTATTTGTAACGCATGTTTACATATTAAATCTAAGTATTTTATTTCATTCAGAATGTGTAGGCAGAATGTTCATGTCAGTGTTACTTTACAGCGGATGCCCCCTAGTTTGGTAACAGACAATCTTTCCTGATGCAACCAAAGAACCCCTTATAGAATGAAATACTTGTGACTCGTTTTAAGAATGCTCAAATACGCAAAACAGAAAAAAAATGGCAAGTTCAAATCAAAATGGTTAATGGAATTCCACAAGAAAAGAAGTGAATTATTCATACATAATCTGCACGGGAATGATGTGCAATGAGTCGAGGCTTAGACTGCTCGTCTCGTTATCGCAGACTGACCTTAAAGGAGCTCTAATTTAATCTTGTAAGATCCGATGATCTTGCTTCATTGAAATTGTCTGAAGTAAGCATTTTTATTATATCATCTACAGTTAGTGGTAGCTTGAATTATTTGTTAATATAAAATATACTATTTTATGATGGGTTGCGCTCCATTCAGGTTTTTCGATAATTATATTAGTTAAAGCTAATGCTAATTGGAGATTAGTTACTGGAACTGATAGGACAGTCAAAGCCACTGCTGACTAGAGATCAAGTACTGGAATTGATAGGACAGTCAAAGCCACTGCTGACTAGAGATCAAGTACTGGAATTGATAAGACAGATAAAGTTAATGCTAATTGGAGATCAGATACTGGAACTGGAACTGATAGGACAGATAAAGTTAATGCTAATTGGATATTAGTTACTGGAACTGATAGGACAGTCAAAGCCACTGCTGACTAGAGATCAAGTACTGGAATTGATAGGACAGGTAAAGTTAATGCTAATTGGAGATCAGATACTGGAACTGATAGGACCGGTAAAGTTAATGCCATTTGGAGATCAGATACTGGAACTGGAACTGATAGAATAGATAAAGTTAATGCTAATTGGAAATTAGTTACTGGAACTAATAGGACAGTTAAAGCTAATGCTGGCTGGAGATCAAGTACTGGGGCTGATAGAATAGATAAAGTTAATGCTAATTGGAAATTAGTTACTGGAACTGATAGGACAGTTAAAGTTAATGCTGGCTGGAGATCAAGTACTGGGACTGATAGGACAGTTAAAGCTAATGCTGGCTGGAGATCAAGTACTGGGACTGATAGGACAGTTAAAGCTAATGCTGGCTGGAGATCAAGTACTGGGACTGATAGGACAGTTAAAGCTAATGCTGGCTGGAGATCAAGTACTGGGACTGATAGGACAATTAAAGCTAATGATGGCTGTAGATCAAGTACTGGGACTGATAGGACAGTTAAAGCTAATGCTGGCTGGAGATGAAGTACTGGAACTGATAGGACAGTTAAAGCTAATGCTGGCTGGAGATCAAGTACTGGAACTGATAGGACAGATAAAGTTAATGATGACTAGAGATCTGGTCCTAAAACTGAGTAAGACTTTTAAAACGAATGTTGACAGTTCGTGGAATTGAAAGGACAGTTAAAGCTAATGCTGACAGGTGATGGGTTCCTAGAACTTATAGGAGAATTGAAACTAATTCTGCCAGGGAATGAGGGGATCTGGAACTGATAGGACAGTTAAAACAAATGCTAAATGGGAATCAGGTCTTATACATTACAGGATATTTACCACGAGTGCGGAATGGAAATCGTGTCTTGAAACTAATGTTGTTGTTCGTCCATCACAAGTGATGATGACCATTTGTTACATCAACTTTTGAAAATTCAGTTTTAGTTATGTCCTTGATTATGAGTTCGTAGATGGCTAATGAGCCCTATTCGAGCTGTAAATGTCCTTGGACAGTTCGGACATGGAATGACGACAGTAGATGGATCTTGGTCTATCCGTGACTTTCTAGCTGCTCTCCGCTGTTGAGCTGCTTCATTTCTCATCTTTTCACTAGATGATGCCAAACTGATAGACTACATACAACATTCAAATCCTAGTAGATGGAATACCTACATAGTCAGTTTTCTTCTTGTGGAATCCCGACAGAACTCCATCTATAAAATGATGTTTTATCTTCTCTGAGTAAGGGACTTCTCGAAGCATTGCGCGAATGGGGTTTTCTGTGTATTAAATAAATCTCTGGAGACACTCTCACTCCACACAAAAAGATTTATATTATTCGTAATTCCTAGGACTCACTCCACACAATAAGAGTTATATTATTCGTAATTCATAGGACCCACTTGTATCTTGCTAAGCGACTGTCCATATATTCATCATCATGAGGTGCCATACTAGCCGGCGTAGGCGATCATGGCTCTCCACAACTCTCTGGCTACAGTATTATGTGTCAAGATCGTTGTTGTTTCCCTGCCGTGCCAGGTTGTCAAACTATCTAATATTTTCTCACGTTGTCGCCCTCTGTCTATGTTGCCTTTAATCTTGCCTGAAAGTCCATATACTACGTCAACAATTTATTGCCGATTTCTTAAACCCTCTCCCCCTTGTCAGTAACTGTCAAGATTTTAGGTATCCCCTCCGTGCTTAACTATGTCAAAAAATGTAAACCCTTTTCCCTGTCAATAAATGTGGAGATTTTAAGTGTCTCCTGCTTGTGTAACTTTGCCAAAGAATTTAAACAAATTTTAAACACATTTTAACACAGTGCGGGAAATTTATTTGAGTTGTTTCATTTTTTTTAGTAAAATATTATTACAGATTCAATAAATTTTTTAGTAAAATATTATTACAGAATCAATAAATATTTAGTAAAATATTACAGATTCAATCATTTTTTAGTGAAATATTATTACAGATTCAATCATTTTTTAGTGAAATATTATTACAGAATCAATAAAATTTTAGTAAAATATTACAGATTCAATCATTTTTTAGTGAAATATTATTACAGATTCAATCATTTTTTTAGTAAAATATTATTACAGATTCAATCAATTTTTAGTGAAATATTATTACAGATTCAATCATTTTTTAGTAAAATATTACAGATTCAATCATTTTTTAGTGAAATATTATTACAGATTCAATCATTTTTTTAGTAAAATATTATTACACATTCAATCAATTTTTAGTGAAATATTATTACAGATTCAATCATTATTTAGTGATATATTATTACAGATTCAATCATTTTTTAGTGAAATATTACAGATTAAAAGACTTTTTAGTAAAATATTACAGATTTTAAAAACTTTTTAGTAAAATATGACAGATTCAATCAATTTTTAGTGAAATATTACAGATTCAATCTATTTTTATTAGAATATTACAGATTCAATCAATTTAACTGCTCTTTAAAAACAACATTGTTGACATCAAGTTATGTCAACTATCTCGTCCCTCCACTTTGTTAACTCCTGCAAAACGTGTTCAGACTTCCCCTCACCCGCAAAAAAATTTTGGGGTTAATTATGAAGTCTATACAGGACTTATGGTCAAATCATAGAATATGTGAATCTGTCTAATTTGTAAAACAGAATTTCAACCATTTTATTTTTTTAATTTCAAGATGCAAAATAAAATGAAACGTCCATGAGTACAGGTTTCATTAATTCTATAGAAATACATAATCATTCAGTGTACACTAGACCATACTCGAATGCAACAGACTTTTCTAGGAACACGTCAGAGAGGGCATGACCGTTATTCAAAATGAAAAGTCAACAGATCTTACGTTATGATCTGTCCTTGCCTGTGTGAATACTACTACAACAGTGACGATTCAACATCGCCCCGTCAGAATACATTGTGCCTCATGATGTCTGCATCTGATATCTTAAAAGCACTTGAGTAATTTGATGGAAGCTATCGATTTGTCTGGTCCATGGCTGTTTTCTTGACTTATAACGATGTCCATGTCATATTTTATATGGTTGCTTCCCCTGGTCGAGTAAATGCACGTACATTGTGTGTAATGTACATAAAGATAGAGAGAAAGGGGTAGACAGATAAATGGATGGGAGATAGAGAGAATGTGGTAGGCAGATGGATGGAAGGATGGGAGATAGAGAGAAAGGGGTAGACAGATAGATGGATGGGAGATAGAGAGAAAGTGGTAGGCAGATAGATGGATGGAAGGATGGGAGATAGAGAGAAAGGGGTGGGCAGATAGATGGATGGAAGGATGGGAGATAGAGAGAAAGTGGTAGACAGATAGATGGATGGAAGGATGGGAGATAGAGAGAAAGGGGTATACAGATAGATGGATGAAAGGATGGAAGATCCCATACATTTTCTATCATAAATAAAATTATATTTATTGTTTCGGTGGTCGAGTACGTATGCTGGTAGGTGGGCGATATGTGTATGTGTGCAGGCAAGCAGACATACAGACATCTAGCTGAATTAGAAAGACAAGAATGCAGGCATGTGGACTAAATAAATTACGTCAGCAAATGGGGGTAGTGTCGGTAATTTTGTTACGCTTGTTGATAAGTGAGAGGGGTGGGTCTGAAAAAACCAAGTTGATACCAAGATGATGTCAAAAATAGTATTTAGTGCACCAACAAAATTGTTTGAAAGTGAAACAATTCTTTGAAACTCAGAAAATATGGGTTTTTTTCGTCCCTTTTTTCTGCTGAAATGTATTTGGGGCGGAGGAGGGGGTGTTGTTTTTGTTTTGTTTATTTGTTCGTTCATTTGAGAACCCCAGAAATTACAAGCAATTGGCTCTTTTCATATATGCAGTGTCTAGGTTTCTGGGCTTTATTTCATACCCAGGAGACTTTACCTTTCGGCTTGTTGCAATGCATATTTAAGGAGCCTTCTACTCAGAAGGGGTCTATAATTAGATAGATGACATGGTACAAAGCTTCCATAAGAGAGCCTCAATATAACGACATGTCATCTACTAAGGTTGCCTGTTGAATGTGTGGTTTGTCTAAACCCATTGGTGGGGGTATACAATTTGAAATAATTAAGCAGGGACGATCATACATTCATGACAGTTATAAACAAGGGGTGAGTGATGCGGGGTTCAAAATTGACATAAAAATCGTTAACGTAGTTTAGGGACGGCCGCTATGTATATACAGGCAAGCAGGCATACAGATAGACATCTAGCGGAATAGAAAGACAAATAAGCAGCTCGACAGACATAAATTCAGGAAGGCAGATATGTAGGAAGGCAGACTGCACAAATATATAAAATATGTATTTCGTACTTTCTGAAAACTACAATTATACATACCATTAGCCATCTCGTTGTATGAAAACCGACAATCCACGGTAGTGTTGCGCTAAGTCAGTCCCCTGCCGACCAGCAGACAAGAATTTCGAGTTCACTCGTTATTTGTAGTTTTAAATTTAAAATTATCTAAAAGACGCAACTTCTACCATTTCTCCGTATAGCGGAAACCCACTACAGCGCATCCTTTTATAACAAATATTCCTATCTAACAACACTTTTCCAAATTCACAATTATATTTTTACTATATAATGTTTGTATGCCTACTGTATATAGCGAATTTGTGGTCTTATAGTTGTCGGATCAGATGTCCAATTGCCAGACTTCAGTACTATCTTCATCTCAAACTTGGGCTAATCCATTTGCCAAGAACAGTGTTTACGCTAAAATATTGACAAGAACTTGATCGTAACTTTAACGTTGATGTCCATTCCCTCCATGAGAATATTGGCGACGTTTACTGTGTAGCTGTTTGAACAAGACAGACGGAAGATGGCAACTATGTGGGTGTCCAGGACATAAGTATGTTGTGTCTGGTTATCGTGACTTAACGATATGTCGTAGTCATGTATTTTAGAATCAGGAGACTTACTTCACAGTTATGTAGAAAAGTAGAAATATGGAAATTTCTTGTTTGTAAATGAGTTGGTTAAATCAACAAAACAATTGTTTCTTGTTGGAATCTCTGGTAAACATATTCTATGCAAACGAAGCAGCAGTATCACAAAATGTTTTCCTACAGCTACGAAAAGTATCAGAAAGCCTGTATTGTATCCCTAGGTGATATATTACATTTTCATATTCTGTATTGTATCCCTAGGTGATATATTAAACTTTCATGTTCTGTATTGTATCCCTGGGTGATATATTAAACTTTCATGTTCTGTATTGTATCCCTAGGTGATATATTAAACTTTCATGTTCTGTATTGTATCCCTAGGTGATATATTACATTTTCATATTCTGTATTGTATCCCTAGGTGATATATTAAACTTTCATGTTCTGTATTGTATCCCTAGGTGATATATTAAACTTTCATGTTCTGTATTGTATCCCTGGGTGATATATTAAACTTTCATGTTCTGTATTGTATCCCTGGGTGATATATTACACTTTCATGTTCTGTATTGTATCCCTGCGTGATATATTAAACTTTCATGTTCTGTATTGTATCCCTAGGTGATATATTAAACTTTCATGTTCTGTATTGTATCCCTGGGTGATTTATTAAACTTTCATGTTCTGGCCATTTTTATCTTCTTCAATAATAATGCTCAAAATTGCTTCGTTTGGTGATAACGAAGTTGCAGCACACCATACGCTACATATCAGAGAATATTTTTTTTACCATTTCCAGCTGCGCATTTATGTAATAAACCACTCTCTAACAAATAGCAGAAAACCATTAACTCTAGAATCCTTTGATTCAGGTCATATCCTATGATTCAGAAAGTCAAAACAGGTGATGTACGTAGGGAATGGGTAGTCATGAAAGAGAGCAGAAATGCGGGCATCACTACGAAGACTCACTCTTATTTTTGTCCCCGGACACGAAGGCGTGGAGGGAAACGAACGAGCCGACCAATTAGCTAGTTTCGCCACCACAACAGACGGTCAGCCTATGGACCGAGCAGACATACTCATTGCTCTTCGTGAGTCCTCACGATCAGAGGATTTTGAGATGAATGGGCATGAGTCAATATTGAGAATGCGCGAATTTGGAGTGAGAATGGGCGTGGCCCGTAGAGAACCCCTGACAAAGATTTCAAAAAGAGCAGTGAATCAACATAGAACGGGAACCATCAGCCGTTATACCCTGAGAGATTTGCTGAAGCGGAGATCTGAGCACCTATGGACTTGTCCGGTGTGCGAAGTGGATAATCAACATACCTAATACCTAATAATACCTAACTCTAGAATCCTGTAATAAGTTCTAGTCCTGACGTTAAAGATTTACAAATCACAACGAAAGTTTGGAATTTATTGGTTTTCCAGCATAGCCAGTGGGTCCAAGTGTCATAATACGCAGCTTAACAAAGACAAAATGTTAAAAAGCCTACTATCTGTGATGTGAATCTGTCATTTCTTTTAATAATAAAACACAAATCAACCGTTTCATATTCCTACACGGAGGAATTCATCATCAAAACTTCATGTCCAGATACCACTTAATAGACGCATGCGATGGCGTCTGTGGATCTCACCAATGCACCACTAGACAAAGCACCCATGCAACAGGAAACCTTATCAGATGATATGTCATTATATTGAAGCTCTCTTATGGAAGCTTTGCAGCATGTCATCTGCATAAGCATAGTCCCCGTCTAAGTAGTAGGCTCCTTCAATAGGCATTGCACTAAGCCGAAAGCTGAAGTCTCCTGGGTATGAAAGAAAGCTAAGAAAACCCACCTCACCGCACATAGAAAATAAGAGTAAATCGCTCACAATTCCTGAGGTTCTCAAACAAACAAACCAATTAATAGTTCGACTTGAAGGAATTTATTGCCCGAGAAGTATTATCATCACTTCATATTTCTACAGGCAATAAGATATCTTCTACCACCATTTCATATCTTTCCTGCAACGGCCATCACAGAAGCGTAATTTCCTGTCACCATTTCATATGTCTACTCACAAGAAGCAATCTCCGGTTCATGTGTAATAAAATAATACCGGTCTTTAAAATGCATCCGATTCTGACGTACAAAAACTTCCGTATATACGAAATGATACGTTGGAAGGAAATCGCAGACGGCGTAACAATTTCCCGTTGTGTTTTTGTGTTCCGTGTAGGACACAGAATATCGGGTTTATGAATTAATGCGCTTAATAATAATAAAAAATTTAAAAAACCCAATCGCACTTTATCTTCCTTATGAGCAGTTGCTAGTAATTAAAAGCAGTTCATGATGAAAGAATAACATTAGAATTAATAGATATGTTTATGTAGAAGAAAGTCACAGAAAATAATTAAGCAATCATATTAAGAATACATTTTTGTTTTCAAGCAACATGAAAGGACATCGTATTCTTATTAGAAACCCGTGCACGCCAGATTCGGACTCATTTTACAACAGGTCGGTATTATTTTGTTCCTATGCACTCTATTTCATTGTCAGTTATACAGGCATGTGGACTTATCGGTTATCGTTCTTCAAAAGTAATGCTAGTTTAATTTTTCCGTGATTTTCTTTAGTCATTCTGCATATACTTTCTATCGACAATCAAGAAAAATAACACACAAAAAACAAATAGTGTTACTTTTGAAGGATGCCACTAAATGAGTCCACATGACTGCATAATTTACTAGTCATAGCATGAAGCCATCACGAACGCGTCATGTACTACTACCATTTCATATTTACACTACGTAAAGCTATCACCACAGTGGCATATCCTGCGACACATTTCATATTTACACTACATAAAGCTATCACCATAGTGGCATATCCTGCGACACATTTCATATTTACACTACATAAAGCTATCACCATAGTGGCATATCCTGCGACACATTTCATATTTACACTACATAAAGCTATCACCACAGTGGCATATCCTGCGACACATTTCATATTTACACTACATAAAGCTATCACCATAGTGGCATATCCTGCGACACATTTCATATTTACACTACATAAAGCTATCACCATAGTGGCATATCCTGCGACACATTTCATATTTACACTACATAAAGCTATCACCATAGTGGCATATCCTGCGACACATTTCATATTTACACTACATAAAGCCATCACCAAAGTGGCATATCCTGCGACACATTTCATATTTACACTACATAAAGCTATCACCACAGTGGCATATCCTGCGACACATTTCATATTTACACTACATAAAGCTATCACCACAGTGGCATATCCTGCGACACATTTCATATTTACACTACATAAAGCTATCACCATAGTGGCATATCCTGCGACACATTTCATATTTACACTACATAAAGCTATCACCATAGTGGCATATCCTGCGACACATTTCATTTTTACACTACATAAAGCCATAAACACAGTGGCATATCCTGCGACACATTTCATATTTACACTACATAAAGCCATCACCACAGTGGCATATCCTGCGACACATTTCATATTTACACTACATAAAGCAATCACCACAGTGGCATATCCTGCGACACATTTCATATTTACACTACATAAAGCAATCACCACAGTGGCATATCCTGCGACACATTTCATATTTACACTACATAAAGCCATCACCACAGTGGCATATCCTGCGACACATTTCATATTTACACTACATAAAGCCATCACCATAGTGGCATATCCTGCGACACATTTCATATTTACACTACATAAAGCTATCACCATAGTGGCATATCCTGCGACACATTTCATATTTACACTACATAAAGCTATCACCATAGTGGCATATCCTACGACACATTTCATATTTACACTACATAAAGCAATCACCACAGTGGCATATCCTGCGACACATTTCATATTTACACTACATAAAGCCATCACCACAGTGGCATATCCTGCGACACATTTCATATTTACACTACATAAAGCCATCACCATAGTGGCATATCCTGCGACACATTTCATATTTACACTACATAAAGCTATCACCACAGTGGCATATCCTGCGACACATTTCATATTTACACTACATAAAGCCATCACCACAGTGGCATATCCTGCGACACATTTCATATTTACACTACATAAAGCCATCACCACAGTGGCATATCCTGCGACACATTTCATATTTACACTACATAAAGCCATCACCACAGTGGCATATCCTGCGACACATTTCATATTTACACTACATAAAGCCATCACCACAGTGGCATATCCTGCGACACATTTCATATTTACACTACATAAAGCTATCACCATAGTGGCATATCCTGCGACACATTTCATATTTACACTACATAAAGCCATCACCACAGTGGCATATCCTGCGACACATTTCATATTTACACTACATAAAGCCATCACCACAGTGGCATATCCTGCGACACATTTCATATTTACACTACATAAAGCCATCAACACAGTGGCATATCCTGCGACACATTTCATATTTACACTACATAAAGCCATCAACACAGTGGCATATCCTGCGACACATTTCATATTTACACTACATAAAGCAATCACCACAGTGGCATATCCTGCGACACATTTCATATTTACACTACATAAAGCCATCAACACAGTGGCATATCCTGCGACACATTTCATATTCTTACAGGCAGGAAGTCATCATCAAAGCGTCATGTCGTGCACGTCCCAATTTAATTTCCTAAAAGTTGTGTATAAATGATGAAATTGTTATCTACAACAGCAACCTCGGTTACATATATTTTGCAAGACCGCTATTTCATGAAAGTGATAATATCCATTGATTTTTTTATTGTTAGGTTAGGATTGCAACTGACTGGACAAACGATTGCATTAACGCGTTATTGAATACCGGACGCATCTTGTTTAGAAATGTCATTGGAAACTATGCCTACCAGACGCAATTTGTTTAGAAATCACATTGGAAACTATGCCCATACATTGGTATATCAGAAATTGTGACGTGCAAATTCAAAGGAGCGTGATAAATACATTGACATATAGCTACAATAGAACTCACGCCGACAAATGAATGAACATCGGCGTAACAATTGAGACGTATATTGAGCACTTTCATTGGTTGACATAAATTAATTGGTGGAGTTGTGATTGGGTGTTGAATCATTGATATAGAGGAGTGAATTTCAATCTCTTTTTTTATGTGGTCCCCTTTCAGAACAATTTTACTCCGTTATGCATGGAAAATGTAGGTCCCATGGCAGTAACATGCCGTAGGGATAAAGATAACTCTTCATTTACTAAACCGCAGAAGATATTAGGTGGGATGTCCAGTTGCCTTCCTTGCTGTCTTTACCTACCCTAACTCAAGCCAGGCACTTATTCACAGCTGAGTCTACTTTATGTATGCTCGTGTCAGGAGAGAAATCATGACCCCGGTATTTTTTGTCCGGACCTGGTTTCAAACCTGGCATGCTCTAAAACAGGCAAGTTCACTATCAACTAGCCCACATCGCTCCTCCGTTATATAAAGTTAAGTAATAAAACATTTATTAACTCTGTAGGGGGGGGGGAGTAGGGTGTGAGATGTTAGCAATCTCACAGTCAGTGGCTCTACTATATGAGGACGGTAGCCATCTCCTCTCCCTCGCAGTCTTTTCTTCCAGGATTAAACCAGTACCCAATCAAGGCAGGGTCGAACCAGGAACCGTTGCGATCTGAAAAACAATTCCGCCGAAATGAACCCAGGACTACCTATATGCGAAGCCAGTGCGTTGACCACTGCGCTACGCGGCCTCCAGATTTTCATTATGTACCTTGCGACCTAATCAGCAATTTTTAACAATTATTATATAGCTTATTCGCCCGAAAGATGAACATATAATAGAAACATACGTGATATATGCTTTAACTGTCACGTTCTGTATTGTATCCCTGGTGATATATTAAACTTTCACGTTCTGTATTGTATCCCTAGGTGATATATTAAACTTTCACGTTCTGTATTGTATCCCTAGGTGATATATTAAACTTTCACGTTCTGTATTGTATCCCTAGGTGATATATTAAACTTTCACGTTCTGTATTGTATCCCTAGGTGATATATTAAACTTTCACGTTCTGTATTGTATCCCTAGGTGATATATTAAACTTTCACGTTCTGTATTGTATCCCTAGGTGATATATTAAACTTTCACGTTCTGTATTGTATCCCTAGGTGATATATTAAACTTTCACGTTCTGTATTGTATCCCTAGGTGATATATTAAACTTTCACGTTCTGTATTGTATCCCTAGGTGATATATTAAACTTTCACGTTCTGTATTGTATCCCTAGGTGATATATTAAACTTTCACGTTCTGTATTGTATCCCTAGGTGATATATTAAACTTTCACGTTCTGTATTGTATCCCTAGGTGATATATTAAACTGTCACGTTCTGTATTGTATCCCTAGGTGATATATTAAACTTTCACGTTCTGTATTGTATCCCTAGGTGATATATTAAACTGTCACGTTCTGTATTGTATCCCTAGGTGATATATTAAACTTTCACGTTCTGTATTGTATCCCTAGGTGATATATTAAACTTTCACGTTCTGTATTGTATCCCTAGTATATATACTGTGGCATGTCATGCAAGTCGCAAGAGGCGACTAAGAATATTTTTGTGATGGAGCTAACTGTTCCGTACCAAAGAGTATCAAAGTGACCTAGAATACATACTTCAATCGAATGTATCGGGTCAACTGGCATAGATATTATAGTCATTTAAAAAAAACACCAGACAATGCATTCCGTTCTCCGAACTACTTTTTCTAACCAGAAAGATTTAAAAAGGAAATAAGTAAAATAAGAAGAATATCTGCTAATAAATAAAATAAAGCCCTGGAAGAAACATGATCTTCATTGGAAGAAAGAAATTAATAACTGAACAGGGAGATAAACCAGTAAACTTGCCATTCAAAATTTCTTCAACTCGATTGAATATTTCTCTATGTTGTGAGCGTAATTGTCCCCCTTTGTATGCCCAAATTAAACTATGCGGTACGATTGAGAGGCAAATTCTTCACAATTAGGCAGTTCGAATGGGATTTTCTATGAATAAGACTCATTCCAGATGCAACGACTTAGGTCACATGGCCTTTCCTCGTGTGCTAAATACAACGATATACACGAGATCGAATCTTATGTGATTTGAGTTTCTAGTCTCTCTTTAGATACTTCACACTTGCAGAAGTTGTCTTCAATGTTTAATTTAACTATTTATTATCGCAAACAGTTCGTACTCGATACTTCACAATTGCAGAAATCCTTTGGCGCATTTGCCGTTTCGTCCACCGTTGTGACTTTGCAGTGTTAGATAAGTTGCGTAAAATTATAGATTTCAGTAAAGGGGGGTTAAATGGATTAGAACCAGTTTATATATATATTTTTTGTTGGTAGGGGGAGAAGGTATTAGAAACAGTGTTTAGTAATTAGAATTAATAATTAATTCTCTAAGAATGCTCGTTTAAGGCGTGATATGATTGGTTTTACAAGGGAAAAGGACGCCATTTATAGCACAACGGTGGACGAAACAGAATTTTTACAAGTCGTTTTCAATGTTAAATTTACCTATTTATTATCCTAACCAGTTGTAAACGTCATATATGCCGCCTACCCACTGCGACGGTAGACTGATAAATCTTCCATTCTATTTATATGTTGACAGCATATCCTGTTCATGACATATATATGAGCCAGGTATACGTTGACTGTGGGGATTTCCTACACAATATAATAACGTTCAGTAGGTTACCATTAACCATCACTTTATAACACCCTGTATATGTATATAGACTAACCATGACTTTATAAACACCGTGTATAGATATATAGACTAACCATGACTTTATAAACACCGGGTATAGATATATAGACTAACCATGAGTTTCACGCGGTCGTTGTAAACACAATTTATTGTAATGTCAATGACTACGTGTTTTCCAAACCCGAAAAGGAAGCAAAGAATAGTGACTCTGTTATATATTAGGCAAGTCGAAAAAGACACTTGAGGAGATTTTGGAATGAAGATAGTAGCTGTTTCATTTTATAGAGGCTCAAAGTGATTCCAAAACCATGTTGGAGTCGAATTTATACTCATGAAATGTGCAGATATCGCAGCTAAGCGGTAAAGCATGACACAACACATTCTTTTTATTTGGAAAACATCAAAAACAGCTACTGGGATTTTATAACACACGTCGTAGAAGAATAAGTAATGGCATGTATATTATATTACTAGCCTTTTCATATTGGTACATGACAAAAATGTATCTAAGGAATTCCTTATTTTATACTTTGCATGCAGACAAGGTTCCTTGTCAGCATCCACGCTTACGTGGCTGTGTTTCTTGCACTTTCTGTTGAGTGTAACGATGGTCTTGACTGCCTCTTGAAAAATAAAATAAAGACATGGACAGACAACATCAAGGAATGGACAGGACACGATTTTTCCTCACTCATCCGCGTCTTTGAAGATAGAAATCGCTGGAGGAATCTGTGTGCTGAAGCATCTAATGTGGTACACCTACGATCCTGACGGGTTACGGATCTAATGTGGTACACCTACGATCCTGACGGGTTACGGATTTATAGATAGATTTTGTCAATTGATATTAGTTTTATAGAAATTGTTGCAATCATTAGACGATCCTTGAATGTAAACTCCACACAATCACAAAATTGTTGCAATCATTAGACGATCCTTGAATGTAAACTCCACACAATCACAAAATTGTTGCAATCATTAGACGATCCTTGAATGTAAACTCCACACAATCACAAAATTGTTGCAATCATTAGACGATCCTTGAATGTAAACTCCACACAATCACAAAATTGTTGCAATCATTAGACGATCCTTGAATGTAAACTCCACACAATCACAAAATTGTTGCAATCATTAGACGATCCTTGAATGTAAACTCCACACAATCACAAAATTGTTGCAATCATTAGACGATCCTTGAATGTAAACTCCACACAATCACAAAATACATCGAAATGACTAAATTCGCACACAAACGTGCGGTGATCACTGATCTGTAGATAAAGAAACTGAATTTTCTCACATTTCTGTTGAGTGGCAAAACAAATTGGTCGAAAGTCTCTCTCTCTCTCTCTCTCTCTCTCTCTCTCTCTCTCTGTCTGTCTATGTGTCGTGTCCTTTACAGAACGTTGCCCTCACTCACGCTGTAAGCTTCTTGGTTATGCGTAAGCTGCCCAGGTTCTTCCAGTGCCAAGTTCAGATCTTCGATGTCATGTGTCCATCTTAGTCTTGATCTGCCTCTTTTGCTCTTTCCTGAACTTTGCCCTCCATAATTAATCTTTCTAAACCATTGTGTCTCTTTATATATCCGAAATATTGTAACTTGCATTTTTTTTATAGTTTTGAGAAACCATTCTTACTCTATCGTGTAGCGAACATATTGAGAGACAGCAAGTAAAATGGTTCGATCACCTTATGGGAATGAAGCCAAACCAAATACCAATAAGTGCATATAATACAAGAATATCCGGGTGTAAGGCCAAAGGTAATACAAGAAAATGGTGGATAGAAAACATCAAGATAGTCTTGAACAAACATGAACTAAATGCAACTACTGCGATACATCTGGCCTTGGAACGACAGCTTAAGCTCCACCCCTACGCTTAACGGCAAGTGTGAATGCGATCAACAATCATTCACCTGGGGAAAGACAATACACAATTCTTGCTCTATGTTCAGATCTTTGCGTTCTTCTGCCCTCTTTCGTCTTTCTCCCCATGCTATTCTTAGGACTTTTCAATAATATTTCAGTTTAAATGCCGATACTTTTATTTCCATTGCAGATGTGATTGTCCATGTCGTGCAACCATATGTTAAAACTGGATAGATATAGATCCTCTCAATAGCTGTAACTTTGTATTTCTGTTTGCCCCCTGCATTATACACTTTAGTTCGAAAGTACAATGATTGTATTATACACTTTAGTTCGAAAGTACAATGATTGTATTATACACTTTAGTTCGAAAGTACAATGATTGTATTATACACTTTAGTTCGAAAGTACAATGATTGTATTATACACTTTAGTTCGAAAGTACAATGATTGTATTATACACTTTAGTTCGAAAGTACAGTGATTGTATTATACACTTTAGTTCGGAAGTACAATGATTGTATTATACACTTTAGTTCGAAAGTACAATGATTGTATTATACACTTTAGTTCGAAAGTACAATGATTGTATTATACACTTTAGTTCGAAAGTACAATGATTGTATTATACACTTTAGTTCGAAAGTACAATGATTGAAATATAATGCTTCTGTTCTATGTTATTATTACAAGTGAGGGAACCCCGAGATGTCAACTATTTATAAGTCTCTATAATGTTTAACCGTGACAAGTTGACAATATAAGACATGCTGGATCATTGGAAAACAGTCTTTTAATGTGACTCATCTTGATTCTTGATTAGAAACTGGTCTCACAGAACGTGGGGCGTCCCTATAAGTGATCCGCCCTCTGTTCCATCAGCCATCCGACTCGTTGGTGTTTCGAGTCTTAATGCCGCCGAAACAGACGTCGGCATCAGGGCAGAACTCTGGCCCTTGCGACAGGTTTCTTTGTTGTTCCGCCCACCCACGCCGTGTCCATAACTAGTTCAAGCACAAAGTCAGCCTGTCGGAACAACATGGTAACTGTTATTGAATGTTAAGACTTCGTGATTGTGTAGATGACGTGCCATGATGCTTCTATACGAAGGTAACCTCAATATAAAGGCATGTCATCTACTAAGGTTTATTGTTGCATGATTGGTTTGTCTAGTGAGTCATTGGTGAGACCAATAAACGCAACCGCATGCGCTTAATGTGACTCATTTGCATCTTTACCGTAATATTCATTGTTCACTTTGCGTATACTTTGTACCAGACACTGAAATACTTCAGAAGTCCCGTATGCAAAGCATCCATGCACTACTGACTAGGTCCCAACTCCTCTGGACTGGCCACATCGTCCGTATGTCAGACAAGCGCCTTCCAAAGAGATTATTCTATGGGGAGCTGTGCGAAGTTAAACGTTCAAACGGAGGGCAGAAAAAGCGCTTCAATGATCACCTAAAAAATTCTCTCAAGCACTTCAGCATCGATTCTAGCTCCTGGGAGACTACAGCACTTGATCGATCAGCCTAGCACACCCAGATCACTGCTGGCATCACGACTTTTGAAAAAGTAAGAACACTGCGGGCAATTTACACGCGCAAGAAGCGAAAGGACAAATCCGAAAATTCTCCTACCCCGAACCTTCAGCACTCCTGCATGCACTGCAATACAACTTTCCGTGCACGAATCGGACTCATCAGACATATACGAACTCACAAACCCAATTAGGAAATTACCAATTTATTTTATTTTTTATTTTTTTGTCATCGCATTTATTGTTTTTCATCCCATGCTCATCTTCGCAAGTGAAGAAGGAACATCACTTTGTGTCGACAGTCAATTAAAATCAGAGGAAACGTCAAATAAGCCATTTAGAAGGCTTTTTTTCCAATGCGCAACATGTCCTATATTCTGATTGGTCACGGCACCGCCACCTGTCCGTATATGCCTTTAATGTATGGTTATTTCATTATCGTATCTCTGCTAAATATATTTTTATCTTTATAAGATTTCTTTTAAGTATTATACAGTACATACTAAGTGCTACATAGTCGAATCTCAAACAATCGGAGAATAAACGAATCGAATACGGGAACATTATTCTTAAAGTAAAGGGCTTTCAAACCCAGACACATGTTCTTGATTCTGCACTAGAAAGTTTGTGTAAGCTTCATTCTCCCAAACATTACTAGTTCGATTTTGTCCATTAAGAAGGTTTCGATTTCCCCCAGTTCTCATTGAATCAATGAGAACACGCTGTGGATGTACTTGCGTTTGAACTGTTCTCATTAACAAAGACGGTGTATTGTACAAATGTCGACTGGTTTATCTCTCCGTGTGTACTTGTACTTAGTATGTTCACTATACTCTGGTAAATTTGTTTAGATAGAGATTTGTTAACCATGTCGAATTGGTTGTTGAGAATATTTGTCTTTGTAAGTCTTAAAACAGTTTATATTCCTGTGGCTAGCGAGGCCTGGATTTCTCACGTCTGTAAACAATAATCCGCAGCTTAACACCAATGTCCATTTTATCCATGTACATCTGGATATATACCGATGTATATATATATATATCCATATGATCCATATATATATATATATATATATATATATATATATATATATATATATATATATATATATATATATATATATATATATATATATATATATATATATATATATATATATATATATATATATATCTATATATATATATATATATCGATTTTCTGGTCTGCTGATTTTCATTACTTCTGTTTTCGACGAATTTATTTTCATGTTATATTTGGTACTGTCGTAGTGAGTGTATTAATATCATTTTGTAACTGCTGTTTGTAGTCATAGATAAGGCATTGATCATCAGCAAAGCAAATAGCAATTCGTTGATTGTGGTATTTAATTCCTCGTCCAGAATCTTCTCTTTTTATTGTGCTGTTTATTTTCTTGTTTTGGGATTCTATACATGCATATATAATATATATATATATACTATAATATATATATATATATATATAATATTAATATATATATATATATATATATATATATATATATATATATATATATATATATACTATATATATATAATATATATTCAGAAGCATTTACTTTTACTTTATTGCACATAAAGAGCTTCTTAATTACAATATACTTGTGTAACATACAATTTATAGGCCGTTCACACACAAAAATCACTTATGGATATTGAAGGCCGGGGAAGACTCCGAACGCACATCGCAGCCATGTATCACAATTATTGTAATGACAAATATTACAATTTAATGGATAAGTTACCTGTACGTGTCTGTGAACAGTCTTTCAAATTAAGAATGTTTTACCCTTAGTGTAAGCACGTTGGTAATTGCTTGTTAAATTTCCTATAACAGAGTGTCTCCTCCACTCACCAGATTTTATTTTAGAAATCTCAACCCATACAGTGCATAACGCATAAGTTGTAAATGTGACCGATGAGGGTGTTTACAAATTACGATAGAAAATTATATAAAGAAATTCATTTTCTTCCAAATTTTCCATTTTTCTCTATGTCTCTCTATTTTTTTTCGCTCTCTCTCTCTCCCTTTATGTGACATGTCCTTTGCAGAACGGTGTCTTCACTGCCATTCTGTAAGCCTCACGGCTCTGTACGAGCTGCCAAGCTTCTTCCAGTGCCATGTTCAGAATGTCTTCGATGTCATGTGTCCATCGTAGTTATGGTCTGCCTCCTGTTCTCTTCCCAGGATCTTCCCTCTCCCCCACCCCATGCTTAAATTTTCCAATCCATTGTGTCTTTTTATTTGTCTGAAGTATGTAAGCGTGCGTTTGTATTTGTCTGAAGTATGTAAGCGTGCGTATGTATTTGTCTGAAGTATGTAAGCGTGCGTATGTATTTGTCTGAAGTATGTAAGCGTGCGTATGTATTTGTCTGAAGTATGTAAGCGTGCGTATGTATTTGTCTGAAGTATGTAAGCGTGCGTATGTATTTGTCTGAAGTATGTAAGCGTGCGTATGTATTTGTCTGAAGTATGTAAGCGTGCGTATGTATTTGTCTGAAGTATGTAAGCGTGCGTATGTATTTGTCTGAAGTATGTAAGCGTGCGTATGTATTTGTCTGAAGTATGTAAGCGTGCGTATGTATTTGTCTGAAGTATGTAAGCGTGCGTATGTATTTGTCTGAAGTATGTAAGCGTGCGTATGTATTTGTCTGAAGTATGTAAGCGTGCGTATGTATTTGTCTGAAGTATGTAAGCGTGCGTATGTATTTGTCTGAAGTATGTAAGCGTGCGTATGTATTTGTCTGAAGTATGTAAGCGTGCGTATGTATTTGTCTGAAGTATGTAAGCGTGCGTATGTATTTGTCTGAAGTATGTAAGCGTGCGTATGTATTTGTCTGAAGTATGTAAGCGTGCGTATGTATTTGTCTGAAGTATGTAAGCGTGCGTATGTATTTGTCTGAAGTATGTAAGCGTGCGTATGTATTTGTCTGAAGTATGTAAGCGTGCGTATGTATTTGTCTGAAGTATGTAAGCGTGCGTATGTATTTGTCTGAAGTATGTAAGCGTGCGTATGTATTTGTCTGAAGTATGTAAGCGTGCGCATGTATTTGTCTGAAGTATGTAAGCGTGCGCATGTATTTGTCTGAAGTATGTAAGCGTGCGTATGTATTTGTCTGAAGTATGTAAGCGTGCGTATGTATTTGTCTGAAGTATGTAAGCGTGCGTATGTATTTGTCTGAAGTATGTAAGCGTGCGTATGTATTTGTCTGAAGTATGTAAGCGTGCGTATGTATTTGTCTGAAGTATGTAAGCGTGCGTATGTATTTGTCTGAAGTATGTAAGCGTGCGTATGTATTTGTCTGAAGTATGTAAGCGTGCGTATGTATTTGTCTGAAGTATGTAAGCGTGCGTATGTATTTGTCTGAAGTATGTAAGCGTGCGTATGTATTTGTCTGAAGTATGTAAGCGTGCGTATGTATTTGTCTGAAGTATGTAAGCGTGCGTATGTATTTGTCTGAAGTATGTAAGCGTGCGTATGTATTTGTCTGAAGTATGTAAGCGTGCGTATGTATTTGTCTGAAGTATGTAAGCGTGCGTATGTATTTGTCTGAAGTATGTAAGCGTGCGCATGTATTTGTCTGAAGTATGTAAGCGTGCGCATGTATTTGTCTGAAGTATGTAAGCGTGCGTATGTATTTGTCTGAAGTATGTAAGCGTGCGTATGTATTTGTCTGAAGTATGTAAGCGTGCGTATGTATTTGTCTGAAGTATGTAAGCGTGCGTATGTATTTGTCTGAAGTATGTAAGCGTGCGTATGTATTTGTCTGAAGTATGTAAGCGTGCGTATGTATTTGTCTGAAGTATGTAAGCGTGCGTATGTATTTGTCTGAAGTATGTAAGCGTGCGTATGTATTTGTCTGAAGTATGTAAGCGTGCGTATGTATTTGTCTGAAGTATGTAAGCGTGCGTATGTATTTGTCTGAAGTATGTAAGCGTGCGTATGTATTTGTCTGAAGTATGTAAGCGTGCGTATGTATTTGTCTGAAGTATGTAAGCGTGCGTATGTATTTGTCTGAAGTATGTAAGCGTGCGTATGTATTTGTCTGAAGTATGTAAGCGTGCGCATGTATTTGTCTGAAGTATGTAAGCGTGCGTATGTATTTGTCTGAAGTATGTAAGCGTGCGTATGTATTTGTCTGAAGTATGTAAGCGTGCGTATGTATTTGTCTGAAGTATGTAAGCGTGCGTATGTATTTGTCTGAAGTATGTAAGCGTGCGTATGTATTTGTCTGAAGTATGTAAGCGTGCGTATGTATTTGTCTGAAGTATGTAAGCGTGCGTATGTATTTGTCTGAAGTATGTAAGCGTGCGCATGTATTTGTCTGAAGTATGTAAGCGTGCGTATGTATTTGTCTGAAGTATGTAAGCGTGCGTATGTATTTGTCTGAAGTATGTAAGCGTGCGTATGTATTTGTCTGAAGTATGTAAGCGTGCGTATGTATTTGTCTGAAGTATGTAAGCGTGCGTATGTATTTGTCTGAAGTATGTAAGCGTGCGTATGTATTTGTCTGAAGTATGTAAGCGTGCGTATGTATTTGTCTGAAGTATGTAAGCGTGCGTATGTATTTGTCTGAAGTATGTAAGCGTGCGTATGTTATTTGTCTGAAGTATGTAAGCGTGCGTATGTATTTGTCTGAAGTATGTAAGCGTGCGTATGTATTTGTCTGAAGTATGTAAGCGTGCGTATGTATTTGTCTGAAGTATGTAAGCGTGCGTATGTATTTGTCTGAAGTATGTAAGCGTGCGTATGTATTTGTCTGAAGTATGTAAGCGTGCGTATGTATTTGTCTGAAGTATGTAAGCGTGCGTATGTATTTGTCTGAAGTATGTAAGCGTGCGTATGTATTTGTCTGAAGTATGTAAGCGTGCGTATGTGTTTGTCTGAAGTATGTAAGCGTGCGTATGTATTTGTCTGAAGTATGTAAGCGTGCGTATGTATTTGTCTGAAGTATGTAAGCGTGCGTATGTATTTGTCTGAAGTATGTAAGCGTGCGTATGTATTTGTCTGAAGTATGTAAGCGTGCGTATGTATTTGTCTGAAGTATGTAAGCGTGCGTATGTATTTGTCTGAAGTATGTAAGCGTGCGTATGTATTTGTCTGAAGTATGTAAGCGTGCGTATGTATTTGTCTGAAGTATGTAAGCGTGCGTATGTATTTGTCTGAAGTATGTAAGCGTGCGTATGTATTTGTCTGAAGTATGTAAGCGTGCGTATGTATTTGTCTGAAGTATGTAAGCGTGCGTATGTATTTGTCTGAAGTATGTAAGCGTGCGTATGTATTTGTCTGAAGTATGTAAGCGTGCGTATGTATTTGTCTGAAGTATGTAAGCGTGCGTATGTATTTGTCTGAAGTATGTAAGCGTGCGTATGTATTTGTCTGAAGTATGTAAGCGTGCGTATGTATTTGTCTGAAGTATGTAAGCGTGCGTATGTATTTGTCTGAAGTATGTAAGCGTGCGTATGTATTTGTCTGAAGTATGTAAGCGTGCGTATGTATTTGTCTGAAGTATGTAAGCGTGCGTATGTATTTGTCTGAAGTATGTAAGCGTGCGTATGTATTTGTCTGAAGTATGTAAGCGTGCGTATGTATTTGTCTGAAGTATGTAAGCGTGCGTTTTTATAGTTTTGAGGAACCAGTCTTCCTCGTATGTTCAAATTTTTGATGACATCTGCGCTAGTTATTTTTTTCTATCCATAATATTCTTAGGTTTTTTCTACAACATTTCATTTCAAATGCAGATAATTTCTTTTCCATTGTCGATGTCATTGACCACGTCTCACAACCGTCTGTTGCCACTGGAAATATATAGCTTCTTAGTAGTTGTAACTTTGTTTTTCTGTTTGCTCCTTGCCATTTATTTGCGCGACTTGTGCGATGAAAATGTGATTATATTGAGGGAAATTTGCGCAATGTCGTCAGCCTCACTCTCTCGCCTCTAAACATCTAGTCTCAGGAGCAAGACGAGTCAAGACGATTGAGTGTGTGCCGGGGTGCATTAGATGACCAG
This sequence comes from Meghimatium bilineatum, assembly GCA_034231615.1. Lineage (NCBI taxonomy): Eukaryota > Metazoa > Mollusca > Gastropoda > Stylommatophora > Philomycidae > Meghimatium > Meghimatium bilineatum. The sequence continues at coordinate 67,294,344 of CM067321.1, forward strand.
GGTGCCTATTGTCTCACCTTGCTCTTTGACGTTCTCCGACGCTAGCTCAATGACGCATGTCTACTCCATGACCCATGTTAGTTTTGCTCCTTTTCGCATTTCGCCGCATCCAGACGGTACATGTTTTACAGGACATGGGACCATATATCAGAAGCTATGGGTATAGATCCCATTTGCCGCCTTTACTGATTGTAAACGCCGAAGCGGTTTCGGAGGTGTGGTCGCTGTTGCCTGCGGACAGCGGTTATGATCCACTAGTGAGGACTAGATAACAGAAAAGTTGAAGGAGGAAGAGTTTGGGGCTAATAGCACTTGAAAACGCCCTGTTTTATCCAAGTGATCACTATGGCCGTTAAATATGACTTGATGTTTCTCCGTTCCTGCCAAAGTTTCCGGACTGAAGACTTGTTGCATTGTGCTCATGTGATAAGGCGCATTTAATACCCGTAAAACATAACAATGCTTTTCTTGACGAAGTTTTATCTCCAATTTGGCTAGTACTAAATATGAAATAAAACATCCCTCTACTATTTGTTTTATGTAGCAATAAATACATAGAAGCTCGTGTTTCTGTAGCAGTAAAATAAATAGTAGCCACTGTTTCTGTAGCAGTAAAATAAATAGTAGCCACTGTTTCTGTAGCAGTAAAATAAATAGTAGCCACTGTTTCTGTAACAGTAAAATAAATAGTAGTCACTGTTTCTGTAACAGTAAAACAAATAGTAGCCACTGTTTCTGTAACAGTAAAACAAATAGTAGCCACATGTTTCTGTAGCAGTAAAACAAATAGTAGCCTCATGATTCTGTAGCAGTAAAACAAATAGTAGCCACATGTTTCTGTAGCAGTAAAGCTCTCAGACTGTAGTTCATATACCACAATATAACACAGTTGTATACACCCTCCTATAATTTGCCAACCTTCACACGGGCTTATCAATCAGTTTTATTTGAAAATCTTATTATTCCACAACTTTTCAATGATAATATTCTAAATATACTCTAACTAATATTCTAGATAAAAACAAATTTCGTTTTCCTCCCTTTAATTACCAGAAGCCACATTAAAAGACGTAACCATATTGTATTTCGTTCATGCTAAATAATATCTAATGCATAAACATCGCTGTGAATACACAGTTAACAAGACTGGGCTTATGACGTAGCCATGGTGTATTCCCAAATTCCCAGAGACTCACTGGCAGAAAATCAATGTAATTACATTTAGATTAGATATAAATACGTTACAAATATTATATGCATTGACAGTAAAGGGGGCAGGTAATGAAGTGTTTTAAGGTACATAATATCGGTAATACATTACATGAGTGTAAGTAGTGTAGGTAATACATTATATTAAAGTATATAGTGTAGGTAATACATTATATAAAAGTAAGTAGTGTAGGTAATACATTATATAAAAGTAAGTAGTGTAGGTAAAACATTATATAAAAGTAAGTAGTGTAGTTAATACATTATATAAAAGTAAGTAGTGTAGTTAATACATTATATAAAAGTAAGTAGTGTAGTTAATACATTATATAAAAGTAAGTAGTGTAGGTAATACATTATATAAAAGTAAGTAGTGTAGTTAATACATTATATAAAAGTAAGTAGTGTAGTTAATACATTATATAAAAGTAAGTAGTGTAGTTAATACATTATATAAAAGTAAGTAGTGTAGGTAAAACATTATATAAAAGTAAGTAGTGTAGTTAATACATTATATAAAAGTAAGTAGTGTAGTTAATACATTATATAAAAGTAAGTAGTGTAGTTAATACATTATATAAAAGTAAATAATGTAGTTAATACATTACAAAACAGTAGGTAATGAATATATTACATTATATAAGAACAAATAGAGTATATAAAACATTACATGAGAGTAAGTAGTGTAGGTAATATATTACATGAGTGTAAGTAGTTAGGGTAATAAATTAAGTGAAAGTACTGTAGTTAATACATTACAAAACAGTAGATAATGTAGATATTACATTACATAAGAGTAAATAGCGTAGATAGGAGGTACATTTGGGATCTTGATTATGTGATAATCCTGGGTCCGCCTAGAGCAATGCGTTCCCTTTGCACACCAATATCGTGGATAACCCATACACGAGAATAAGTAGTGTAAAGGTAGTGCTGATGGATTATTTTACGCTATTACGGTATACTTTCTTAGTAGCAGGTAGGCCCACTTTTCAAGGTATTTGAAAACAGATTAGGGTTCAAGACAACTGGATATGAAATAAACCCGACATATCCGTCTTTGGCGAAAAAAATAACTGTCTATTTCAAACACTTTAATTTGTGTGTAAAAACAGTATTGCTGACGTCAACTTTTGTTAAATTCCCCCCCCCCCCTTTCTCTTTTCACATTCTCAATAACTGTCAAACTTTTTCGAACCCACTCCCCCTCCCCCTCGCTTAATTGTTAATGCAATATATGGACAGCTTAATTTACGAAAAAAAATCACTGAAGACGAGTGTTTCGGGACATTGGTGAAAAAAACAGTAGCACAACGCATTTCCAATCTCTGGTATACATTTTGCTAGAAATCTAGTAGGATCATTGTCCTGTTCCAAGGAAGATCAAGCGGGAGTTTGAGAATATGTCCTGCTACAAGATAGAACTAGCGGGAATTTGAGAATGTGTCCTGATACAAGAGAGAACTAGCGGGAGTTTAAGAATGTGTCCTGCTACAAGATAGAACTAGCGGGAGTTTGAGAATGTGTCCTGCTACAAGAGAGAACTAGCGGGAGTTTGAGAATGTGTCCTGCTACAAGATATAACTAGCGGGAGTTTGAGAATGTGTCCTGCTACAAGATAGAACTAGCGGGAGTTTGAGAATGTGTCCTGCTACAAGATAGAACTAGCGGGAGTTTGAGAATGTGTCCTGCTACAAGATAGAACTAGCGGGAGTTTGAGAATGTGTCCTGCTACAAGATAGAACTAGCGGGAGTTTGAGAATGTGTCCTGCTACAAAAGAGAACTAGCGGGAGTTTGAGAATGTGTCCTGCTACAAGATAGAACTAGCGGGAGTTTGAGAATGTGTCCTGCTACAATATAGAATTAGCGGGAGTTTGAGAATGTGTCCTGCTACAAGATAGAACTAGCGGGAGTTTGAGAATGTGTCCTGCTACAAGATAGAACTAGCGGGAGTTTGAGAATGTGTCCTGCTACAAGATAGAACTAGCGGGAGTTTGAGAATGAACGCTGAAGTAGAAGAAGATGATGAACGTAAAATAAGGGAACAAGAAAATAATCTCAAATAGTAGAGTAAGGTAAGTTAAGGTAAGAATGACAGGTGAGCAAGTTGGTGGTGTGTGGTGATCATGCATTCAAATAGTAGAGTAAGGTAAGTTAAGGTAAGAATGACAGGTGAGCAAGTTGGTGGTGTTTGGTGATCATGTATTCAAATAGTAGAGTAAGGTAAGTTAAGGTAAGAATGACAGGTGAGCAAGTTGGTGGTGTTTGATGATCATGTATTCAAATAGTAGAGTAAGGTAAGTTAAGGTAAGAATGACAGGTGAGCAAGTTGGTGGTGTGTGGTGATCATGTATTCAAATAGTAGAGTAAGGTAAGTTAAGGTAAGAATGACAGGTGAGCGAATAGGTTAGTGTTTGGTGAACATGCATCCAAAGCTGACCTAGATCAGTGGATCTCAATGTGGGCAATATGCCCCCAGAGAACACAACGTTGTGCTGGAAAGCCACGCAAAATATTTGAATTTGGAACCTGTCCAGAGGGGGGGGGGTCAGTAGCACGTAGCAAGAAATGAGGAGCCTGGTAGCCTAATTGATAGTTAGCTTGCTTTTTATCATTGGGTTACATCGCGCCGGGTTCGAAATCACTTCCGGACATAAACATAATCAGAGCCGTCATTTCTCGCCTGAAACAACCGCTCCTCCAGTCGACCCAGCTGTAAATGGGATCCTGGCGCATGAATTAGTGGAGGTAAAGACAACAAAGAAGAAAACTAGCCATCCCGCATTTAGTCTCTGCGGCTTTAGTGCATAAAGAGTTATCTTCATTCCCGACGGCAGGGTGCCAATGGGGGAGTGCATCACATAAATGTAACAATTTTTGCCAAATTTAATACGACATATGATGAGAGATGAACCTTGAAAAAAGTTGAGACATTTTTATATAATAGCAAAAAAGTGGGACACAAAAGATCATATGTCAAAACAGAGGGTCCATATATTAAAATATTTGAGAACCACTTACCTTGATAAAATTCCAAAAGGTGATTTTTTTTTAACATGTACATACCTGGAATTGGTATCGGTTCCTTGCAGGATGGGGGCACGGTCATCATCCTTTTGATCCCCTCAGGAACAGATTTCAGTGAGACTGTCTCAATACGCACAGTACGGCATTGGCCGCGTGTCTCCAGCCATTGACAAACTTGAAGGCGTGTGTTGTTTAGAGTGAAGTAATGTCCATCTTTTTCTACCACCTAAACATAAATACAGATGGCAAGGGTTCAATTACTTTATAAAGATAACTTTTCATATGTCAAAGTATATCGTTATGGTCGGAAGATTTAGTCATGAGAAATCCTGCTAGTACCACCTCCACTCCAACTGAAATATGCTTATTTAAGACTATATGTTGAGATGAATAAAGCCATATATACGTCATATATATATATATATATATATATATATATATATATATATATATATATATATATATATATATATATATATATATATATATATATATATATATATATATATATATGATTATATGCCTCCTGATGAAAGGTATTGTCTCACGTCCGTGAGGTCCAGGGTTCGACTCTCAGTAAAGAATGGGCTTTTTTTGTTGACTGTGAGATTTAAAAGCACACCCAGTACATATCGTGGCTACAGTAAGGGCATGAACATTCTACAGCTCTATGTTCTGTTTCCTCCCTAACTAGAAAACATGCAGTAATGACAGTTAACTAATATATGGTTGAGATTTAATTTAACATTACAGAATTACGTGTTCTTAAAGCTTTCATTTCTCCAGTGGAGGCGTATGGTTTCAAACAGTGAATTATCACAGAACAAGTGGAACAAATAAAACAGTCAATTAAATTTTTTTTTAAACAACTGAATGTTCCTTAAATACCATAAGCTAGAAAGATTTTTAAATACCATCAGCTAGAAAGATCCTAAAATACCATAAGCTAGAAAGATCCTAAAATACCATGAGCTAGAAGGTCCTTAGAAGACAATGGGTTTGAAATAATCTTAGAATGAGCTAAAAGGTCTTTACAATACAATATGTTTGAAAGATCAGAATGGGCTAGGTCTTTAGAACTCAAAGGTGTGAAAGATCATTAGAATGAGCTAGATGGTCTTTATAATACAATGGATTTGAAAGAACCTTAGAATACCATGTACTAGAAAAATCATCAAAATACCGTGGAATAAACACATCATTAGAATACCATGGAATAGAAAAATCATTATACCATGGAATAGAAAAATCCTTAGAATACCATACACTAGAAAAATCCATAGAATACCATGGAATAGAAAACTCATTATACCATGGAATAGAAAAATCCTTAGAATACCATACACTAGAAAAATCCATAGAATACCATGGAATGGAAAAATCCTCGGAATACCATGCAATGGAAAAATCCTCAGTATACCATGGAATGGAAAAAATCCTCAGAATACCATGGAATAGAAAAAAAACCTCAGAATACCATGGAATGAAAAATCCTCAGAATACCATGGAATAGAAAAATCCTCAGAATACCATGGAATGGAAAAATCCTCAGAATACCATGGAATAGAAAAATCCTCAGAATACCATGGAATGGAAAAATCCTCAGAATACCATGGAATGGAAAAATCCTCAGAATACCATGGAATAGAAAAAATCCTCAGAATACCATGGAATAGAAAAATCCTCAGAATACCATGGAATAGAAAAATCCTCAGAATACCATGGAATAGAAAAATCCTCAGAATACCATGGAATAGAAAATTCCTCAGAATATCATGGAATAGAAAAATCCTCAGAATACCATGGAATAGAAAATTCCTCAGAATACCATGGAATAGAAATAATACAAAACGAGTAGCTGATGAAAGAAATAACGGAAGAATTAGCCATACAACAATGTGCATACACATACACACACATACATGTATGCATACATCATTAATTTTTACTATGCACACACCCACATTCACACACACACACGCAGGCACACAACCACGCACGCACACACACACAGACAAATAGACCGACAGACACACATCCACACCACATCCACACCACATACACACACATACATATATATATAGACATATATGCACTCAAATGTATGCACAAACATACATACATATATACGCACACACATATACATACGTATATACGCACACATACATACATACATGGAACATAACTAGAATAAATGCATATGTTTTGAAATGTGGTGTCGCTAGAAAAGAGCGATTACGTGGACAAGAAAGAATGATTGGCAATCAATTACTTACTGGGACTTTCTGTCAACGTGTAATAGCATCCACACCCAAAAAGAGATCTGAGCACCGATGGACTTGTACGGAGTGCAGTAACGATGATCCAACGACTAACTAATTAACTAACTAACATATATGCATACATATGATCGAGGGTAGAAGGAAGAGAGATGAGACCATGAAAAATCCTGGACTGATAACATCAAGGAATGGTGTGGACGTTGTTTTTCTACACTTCATCGAATGGAGGGGGGGTAGAGATGTTTGAAGAGTCGCGTGTGCTTATGTCTCCAGAATTACATCCCTACTACCCTGACAGGTTATTAGCTGATGTATTGATTGATTGATCAATTTATTGATCGATCGATCGATCGATCGATCGATCGATTGATTGATTGATTGATTGATTGATTGGTTGATTGGTTGATTGATTGATTGATTGATTGATTGATTGATTGATTGATTGATTGATTGATTGATTGATTGATTGATTGATTGCCACGTGTGGAAGAAACAGATAAGATTGTTTATTACAGATATACTCTGATGAGTTCCTTTATTTTATACATGTACTCTCATCAATAATGTATACTACACTTGCCTGTACTCTCATCAATAATGTATACTACACTTGCCTGTACTCTCATCAATAATGTATACTACACTTGCCTGTACTCTCATCAATAATGTATACTACACTTGCCTGTACTCTCATCAATAATGTATACTACACTTGCCTGTACTCTCATCAATAATGTATACTACACTTGCCTGTACTCTCATCAATAATGTATACTACACTTGCCTGTACTCTCATCAATAATGTATACTACACTTGCCTGTACTCTCATCAATAATGTATACTACACTTGCCTGTACTCTCATCAATAATGTATACTACACTTGCCTGTACTCTCATCAATAATGTATACTACACTTGCCTGTACTCTCATCAATAATGTATACTACACTTGCCTGTACTCTCATCAATAATGTATACTACACTTGCCTGTACTCTCATCAATAATGTATACTACACTTGCCTGTACTCTCATCACTAATTTATACTACAGTTGCCTGTACTCTCATCACTAATTTATACTACACTTGCCTGTACTCTCATCAATAATTTATACTACAGTTGCCTGTACTCTCATCACTAATTTATACTACACTTGCCTGTACTCTCATCAATAATTTATACTACAGTTGCCTGTACTCTCATCACTAATTTATACTACACTTGCCTGTACTCTAATCAATAATTTATACTACAGTTGCCTGTACTCTCATCACTAATTTATACTACACTTGCCTGTACTCTCATCAATAATTTATACTACAGTTGCCTGTACTCTCATCACTAATTTATACTACACTTGCCTGTACTCTCATCAATAATTTATACTACAGTTGCCTGTACTCTCATCACTAATTTATACTACACTTGCCTGTACTCTCATCAATAATTTATACTACAGTTGCCTGTACTCTCATCACTAATTTATACTACACTTGCCTGTACTCTCATCAATAATTTATACTACAGTTGCCTGTACTCTCATCACTAATTTATACTACACTTGCCTGTACTCTCATCAATAATTTATACTACAGTTGCCTGTACTCTCATCAATAATTTATACTACAGTTGCCTGTACTCTCATATATAATTTATATTACATTTGCCCTTACTCCATAGAAAATGTATACTACAGTTACCTTTACTCTCAAACACAATTTATGCTATAGTTTACTTGTACTCTCATAGATAATTTATGCTATAGTTACCTGTAGTCTGAGACCTTCAGAATTGGCAAGTAATTTTTTAGAGAGTTCTTCCAAATCAGCATCACTTGCAAGAGATTCCAGTCCTGGCGCTTCAGGACAATTAGTATACAGAACTGTAGAGGGTGCCACAAACATTTCTGTGTTACTGCGTGTTACTGGAACTGGGTACCTGCCCTGTAAGAGAAGAATAGATCAGATGATTCTAATAATCAAATATTGCCGACAGGGGCAATAGTTATTAAATGATCAATGCAGAGAGAAGAAAGTGGTGATTTCTATACAACGAATAGTAGTATGACGATGACAGTAATGGATGTATTGATAGCGATGAAAGTAATGGATGTATTGATGGCGATGATATGGCTGGAGTCTCAGAGTTCTACAGGTATCTGTTTTTCTTACTGATTCAATTGATATTATTCGAATGATTCAATCGGGCTATCTACACCATCAGTGATTGAGTTGTTGGTGAAGTCTGTGTTAAAGAGAGTTATCTTTATTTTTGTACCTCGACACGTGGGTGTTAGAGGAAATGAAAGAGCAGACAGATTTGCCAGCATATCCACAGTAAATTCAACTGAAGCCTCCCAACTGGCAAAGAATAGAAATCTTCGGCTCCCCATGACGCGTCGCGGCACATATGGTTAGACAAGACAAGGCAAAACAAGTCAAAGTGATTAATGGTAGTTCAATGGGCAATGCTCATATTTTTAATGCAATCACGGAGTTCGACCAGTTGAAATATATAAGATGTATTTATTCTTCCGTATCATTGGCTAGAATGCAAGATCAAGCAATCATCCAAATGACCATCACCGTGAAACTATTGTCCACCACATTGAAACTACAGACAACGATCATGAGACTTTTGACCACCACAATGAAACTATTGACCACCACCATGAAACTATTGTCGCCCACCTTGATACTATTGACCAATAACATGAGACGCTTGACCATCACAATGAAATTATTGACCACCACCAAGAGACTTTTGATCACCACCTAGAAAATATTGACCACCACAAAGAAAATATTGACCACCACAATGACACTATTGACCACCACCATGAAATTATTGACCAATGCCATGAAACTATTGACCACACCATGAAACTTTTGACCATCACCATGAGACTTTTGATCACCACCATGAAACTATTGACCACCACCATGAAACTTTTGACCATCATCATGAGACTTTTGATCACCACCATGAAACTATTGACCACAGCAATGAAACTATTGACCACAACAATAAAATTATTGACCACAGCAATGAAACTATTGACCACCACCATGAAACTATTGACCACCACCATAAAACTATTGACCACCACCTCTTCAAGATGTAAGATCCTGTATGATGTCTGGAAGAGTCATCTTCCACCAAGACTAAACCAATGGAGCACATTATCTAGAACAAAGTAGCAACTGCCAAACACTTGAACATTTAATTACATGGCATTGTAGTAAAGGACAAAAGCATGAAGCCTCTGGATCACTGAAGATAATTTAAAAGCTATACGACTTCTCACTGACAACATCACGTATGTTGTTATATGACTTCTCACTGACGACATCACGTATGTTGTTATACGACTTCTCATTGACGACATCACGTATGTTGTTATACGACTTCTCATTGACAACATCACGTATGTTGTTATATGACTTCTCATTGACGACATCACGTATGTTGTTATATGACTTCTCACTGACGATATCACGTATGTTGTTATATGCTTAGGACATCTCCACTGCATTTCTTTGCGTACAACTTTCTTTGTCTAACTTTGCGGCTGTCCATAAATTAAGACTATACTTTTTCGCAATTTCTGAACCTTTTCTCCCCTTTGTCATCGCCTTGTCAAGAAATCAGGAACATTCCCTTCTTTCATTATGTGAACAAAATTTTACCTAACCCGCTTACAAATATTTTTTTATCAGAAAAGAAGCGAAAAAACGACATAATGTTTCCAATTTTAGAAATCCTATTTCAAATACACATAATGCATTTGGTGTATTATTTAAAAAATATTTTGTTGAAGACCAGCTTTTTGTCAACCCTTTTACCACCTTGTAAACAGCTGTCAAACTTTTTCAGACCCAACCTTCCATTTAATTATTCGTATAATTTATGGCCAACCCCTACCTCAATGTTTGAACATATAATTTTCCTAACTTAATTTCTCTGCTTCTACCTCTCTATTTCTCTCTCTCTCTAAATATATATATATATATATATATATATATACAAATCCATAAAAATATTATTTTATACATTTATATATTTATTATATATATATCTTTATAAATTCTTATGTATATTTCTCCGTCTCTTTCAGTCTCTCCGAGCAAGACATTGATTGCTTCATCTAACCATAATTTCTTCCAGCAAGTGTGCCGTCAGCTAAAAACGCCCTATTCGTAAAGATAATTAAATGTAACTACATCACCTGAGATTGAATCAACTTTAAAGCTGGTATCGAAGATTCAAGGCCCACTTGACTTTTACTATAATCAATCGAAGTCTGGTCCAACGGATAGTAGCCTCTCTGCTTGCAGTAATTGAAAGCCTTGAGTCAATTAAATGTGCGTTTATTTCCGCTGTACTATGCGAAAGCTTATCATTAAGTTAAAAGATTGGTAATTTGTTTGTAGTTAACTGAAAAGTCTTCACGGAAAGTCAGACATACCAATAAGTTTTGAAGATCTTACTAATACATGCCTGTATTTTACTTCATTGTCTTACTTCGTCTTTCGTTGGCTAGAAATATCTATATCTGCAGTGTTGTCTTTTGTATCATCATCATCATCAGGTGCCATGCCAGGTGGTGTAGGCGGTAATGACTCTCCACAGCTCTCTGTCCACAGTATTATGTATTAATGTCGTTGTTGTTTCCTTGCCGTGTCAGGTTGTCAAACTGTCTAATATTTTCTCACGTTGTCGCCCTCTGTCTCTGGTGTCTTTAATCTTGCCTGTTGTGACTATGTTCTCTAAACCTGCCTGTCTCATGAAGTGGCCAAAAAAAGAAGATTGCCTTCTTATATTGTTGATTAAGGTCCGTTTCGCATTTAACTCTTTAAACACCTCTACATTCGTTTTTCTGGCAGTCCATGGTATTCTCAGCATTCTTCTGTAGAACCACATCTCTGTTGCCTACAATCTCCCACTTTCCAGTTTTTTCATTGTCCAAGACTAGCAACCATATGTTAGTATAGGGGTTATATAACACTGCAGAACTCTCTTTCTCACCTCTAATGACAAGGTCATATTGCACAGTATATTTTTCATTTTTCTGAATGTTGTTTTTGCCTGTCCTATTCTGCATCTTATTTCTGTTGAACTTCTTCCATATGCTGTAATCTTGTATAAATTGTTGGCTAGTAATGTCTATATCTGTAGTATTGTTTTTTGTATAAACTAGAAGGTTTTTTATACTACTTTTATATTATACTAGATTTATAGGGTCAGTTTTTTTTTCTCTAGGGTTGTGTGGGTATACGTCCCCAATCCCATTTCAACAAAAATTTTATCCTGAAATGTGTGTTGTTTATACATTGTTATTTTAATTCTTCGTCAGTCTAACACACATCCTGTACCGGAAGGGGAGGAGGAATATACGTGGGGAGGGGGGATTTCAAAAGTCAATATCATCTATTTGTGACCAGTTTTTGCTCTCAAATGGTCAACTCGATGTTATTGAATATTGTTTGTAAATTCAAGTAGGAAGCATGAGGATAAATGCAAATAATTCTTACAGCCGATGGGAATTGAACCAGATCCATTCAGTTCCTGTCGGCTGTATGAATAACGTTACTTCGGTATACACAGTTTCTGGAATTCAAATGTTATGTTTTGTTTCCATAAGTTTTCTCCTGGTAAAAAAGCGAAGAACAAACACTGATCACATGTTTAAAAAATCTCTGATTGATTTCTACTTTAGACCCGAACGTGACTATCCAGATCAGTGTCCTGAGCTTTCCCGTTCTACACCCAAAGTGCAAGATGGTTTTGCCAAGATTTTTGATAAGTGCGCACATGCATATTAAAACATCATTCATTTCTTCTGTTGTTATGTGAAACATTATTACTTTCTTCTGTTGCTATATGAAACATTATTACTTTCTTCTGTTGCTATATGAAACATCCTTCACTTCTTCTGTTGTTATGTGAAACATTATTACTTTCTACTGTTGCTATGTGAAACATTATTAATTTCTTCTGTTGCTATGTGAAACATTATTACTTTCTTCTGTTGCTATATGAAACATCCTTCACTTCTTCTGTTGTTATGTGAAACATTATTACGTTCTACTGTTGCTATGTGAAACATTATTAATTTCTTCTGTTGCTATGTGAAACAAATTCTTCTTGAAATAGTTTGAGTTTGACTTTGTAACAATTCTAATCATTACGAAAGGAAGTCAAAGAGTTTTAAATGAAAATCGTATATTTGCAAAGTTGCATTGTTGTTCAGGAAAACAATTACGCCCAAACTTTTTTAAAAAAAACCGCATTCACATATCAAAAGGGTAGTATATACACTTTAATGTTTTATAGTTTGCAAGTTCTTGAAGGAGATGCTCCGCAGTTTGGTTCGTTCTATCGTATGACACTTTGTTGAGTTACTAATTTTGAATAGCGTACCAAATATAAAATATGACAACAGAGTCTATTGCGTTAAATTCTTAGTCGAAATGTGATGACTTGGTCTCATCTGTTTTACAGATGGTAGTCTCGTCGAGTGAACATGATGATGATGTGATCCGTTTCCCTAGTAGACAGGTAGCTCTTGACAGCCGATTGCTAATCTGACAAAATTATAGATACTTCTTGGTTAATTAACCGATTATACATAAACGGATACGGTTTGCTGTCTTAAATGTTGAGGGTGGTGGTATTGATGCATGCTCAGAACCTGGGGTGGAGACATTTCAGTGCTGCAGTATCAAAGAGTATTAGGGAAATTCCATAGCATAGTGATTAAGTAGCTCGCCGTGTGCTCAAGAGGTCACGGGCTTGATCCCGTTCGTGTCGTCTTGCTTAAAAAGTGATATATTTTCGAAGAGTGCTGGAGATTATTGTTTGCAGCTTCGCAGTTACCTGCTATTAGTAGTACTGTAGGCAGGTAGAGGGGCTTCGCAGTTACCTGCTATTAGTAGTACTGTAGGCAGGTAGAGGGGCTTCGCAGTTACCAGCTATTAGTAGTACTGTCGGCAGGCAGAGGGGCTTCGCAGTTACCTGCTATTAGTAGTACAGGTCGACAGGTAGAGGGGCTTCGCAGTTACCTGCTATTAGTAGTACTGTCGGCAGGCAGAGGGGCTTCGCAGTTACCTGCTATTAGTAGTACTGTCGACAGGTAGAGGGGCTTCGCAGTTACCTGCTATTAGTAGTACTGTCGACAGGTAGAGGGGCTTCGCAGTTACCTGCCATTAGTAGTACTGTCGGCAGGCAGAGGGGCTTCGCAGTTACCTGCTATTAGTAGTACTGTCGACAGGTAGAGGGGCTTCGCAGTTACCTGCTATTAGTAGTACTGTCGACAGGTAGAGGGGCTTCGCAGTTACCTGCTATTATTAATACTGTCGGCAGGTAGAGGTACGCAGTTACCTGCTATTATTAGTACTGTCGGCAGGTAGAGGTACGCAGTTATCTGCTATTAGTAGTATTATCTGCAGGCAGAGGGGCTTTACAGTTGCCTATTTATTGTACTGTCGGCAGGCAGAGGAGCTTTGCAGTTACCTGCTATTAGTAGTACTGTCGGCAGGTAGAGGATCGCTTCTTTGAGAGGGACACATATGTTTAAACCGAAGAACAATTAAGTCAATCCTCTACGCCTTTTGAACCTTTTTTAAATTTTTTGACGCAATGATCATTGCGTCTTGCAAGGAGTGCAACATATACGTCTGGACAAACTAGTTTATCATTATTCCGTCTAATCCGTAGATCCATCTGCAGTGATGGTACAAACGGCATTCTACACCACCTAATTCTCTGCCACGAAAAGAAGGTGCTGTGTTCGCTAGCCTGCACCTCTCCGAACTTCTTCCATTCGGAAGATTTGGCAAAACACAAAAGTAAGAAATCCAGGAAAGACATTCCGTGACAATGGAAATCATGTCCTGATTTTTTGACAGATGACAGGCTGTCAGTTCATCCCCAACTTTCCTTCATCGCCTCCTAGGACATGACTGGTAAGAAGACAGTGACCCTATTCTTTGCACCCTGAATGATAATAATAATAATTACGATGGTAATAATAGTATGAATTATGCTAATAATGATGATGATGGTGATGACGACGATGATGATGTGACGATCATACCTGTCAATACTGCATTTTTCCCGTTAATAAGTTGCAGGTAGGGGATTGAATAGCTGATAATGATGGCCCCTGGAAATGACAAGTTTGTTATGTTCGTGAACCTGTTCCTGTCAGTGGAGTTTTACTTTGAGATACAGACTTCAGAATTCTTTAGCATTCTTTAGTTTTCGAAATTCCCAGATGAGTATTTAATGAGTTCTTAATTTGTCTGTCGGTTGCAATGCTACAAGCTAGCACTTCTTGTACTCAAGAGAGGGAATTGGTGATTTCCTTGTAATCGTTAGGGATGGTGCAGATAAAAGAGTATCCTCCCAGAAGTCCACGCGTTCAACAGACTTCATCCATGACCGGGCTCAAATACAAAGACCTGTGTAAAGAAAGGTAAACATGATTTACAGCTGCTTTTGATTATTTCCGTGAATTGTGTTTATCTTTTTGGCATTTGACTCCAAGTATGTAAATAGTGAGCAACCGAAATCACCACAATAATCAAAAACTTAGCGAATTAAGTCTTGTTTACATTCTGTACAGAGGTATTTTTTACTGTATACGGACTCTCTTCAACACAGCGAAAATCTCAGGATGAACAACCAACTTCATACCGAACTCTTTTTAGCTATCTCTTGCTACTTGTATGACAGCTAACTGTCACTATTCTTTGATTTCCTTTTGAAAAAAAAAAAGAGATTCAAACGGCCTAGAAGATTGATATCATTGTACTCGGGTTACTCTATACGTAATCTGTTCCACTCAACAAATTTGCACGCCTCCTACCGAGAGTACCACTTATAGCACGTAACTCCGTAGCTTCAAGCGGTGTGGCTATCCATAGTAAAGACCTACAACGTGAATAAAGTCATTTTATTCTATTATTTACGTGTGTTTTTGGGGGGCGGCGCTACCAGACGTCACAAAGAATATACATATGGGCCAACATAAATCATGAAAATTATCACAAAATTATCACATACCTACATATTATCATGTAGGTGTATTTTCATTCTGCTCATATGCCTTTGTTGAAGATATACACGATTCGTCCATAACCTTTAGTATCCCCAATACACAAAAAACCACTTTGTAAATAAGACGTCTCTTGCGAGATTCGCACCCGCGACTTTTCTCGCACAAAGTAAACGGTTCAATCACAAAACCAGAAAGTGACTAATATTTAATGTCCATTTGATTTGATGGTTCCTATACTGTCGCTGTTTGTTCCTGTCTTGATAAAGACCTTTTAGGTCGAAACGTCGATTCTATGTATTGTTCCACGTAAAACTGATATTTCATATTTTGTTAACAATATTTACTTAGCAATTGGTGTACAGTTCTACTAAAGTCTTCCATTTACTTTTCTTTCTATTTTCATCCTCCTTTTTTTCTTTTCACACTCTTTCTCTATTTTCACCCTCCTTCTCTTTTCCATTCCTCTCTTTTCACCTTCCTCTCTTTTCATCATCTTTTTACCCTTTTCGCCCTCTTTTCACTCTCTTTATTTTAACCCACATTCTCTCTTTTTGCACTTCTCTCTTTTCACCTTCCTCATTCTTCCTCTTTTTCCACTCTCCTCTCGTTTCGCCCTCTTTTCACCTTCTTTTCACCCTCTTCATCGGCCTTCTCTTTTTACCCTCTTTATCACTTTTCATCCTCTTTCTTTTTTCATCATCATCTCTTCTCATCCTCCTCTCTTTTCAACTTCATCCTCTTTTTACCCTCCTCTTTCTTTTCACCCCCCCCCATCTCTATTCACAATTTTCTCTCTTTTCACCTTCCATCTCTCTTTTCACCTTCCATCTCTCTTTTCACCTTCCTTCTTTCTTTTCAACCTCTTTCTCTCTTTTCATCCTTTTTTATTTCTGGCATCCTCTTCACCCTCTTTCTCTATTTTCACCCTCATTCTTTCTTTCCACACACTCTCTCTTTTCACCCTTCTTCTCTCTTTCCACCACCTTCTCTCTTTTAACTCTCCTTTTATCATCTCACTTTTCTCATTTTTTGCCACATTTCTCTATTTTTGCTCTCCTATTTGTTCCTCATCTTTTTTCACCCTTCTGTTTTGTTTTCACCCTCCTTCATTCTTGTCACTATTTTCCACTTTTTCTCAAACTCTCTTCTCATACTTCTCTCTTTTCACGGAGCTCTCTTTTCGCCATCCTATCTTTTCACACTCCTCTTTTTTCACCGTTCTCTCTTTCTATTCTTCTCTCTCTTCAGATACTCTTTTCACCTTCCTCTATTTTCGCTCTCCTCTCTTTTCACCCTGTTTGCTTTTCACGTGTCTCTCTTTCCACCCTCTTCTCTTTTCAACTTCTTCTTTTAACCCCCCCCCCCCTCTCCTCTTTTCACCCTCATTTTCTCTTTTCACCCTCCTCTCTTTTTACACCTCTCTTTTTACCCATTTTTTCTCTTTTCACGTTCCTTATTTTTCACACTTCTCTCTTTTCACCTTCCTCTTCTTCTTTCACCCCCACTTGTTCTTTTCACTCTCCTCTCTTTTCATGCTCCTCCCTTTTCCCATCGTATCTTTTCACCCTCCTACTCTTTTCACATTCTCTTTTCACATTTCGTGGTAGTGGAAAGAATAAAGACCGATATAACCGAAAATAAATAAGAATGTCAGAATTCTATATTCTAGCCAGCATCTAGAATGTCAAAATTATAGATTCTAGCCAGTATCTATCACTTTCATGATCCTTGCAAGTCATATTTGCATTATTCATTGCTAGAACAGTGTGGCATTTCATGTGTTTCTAGTGGTCTATAACTGTGTTATCAAAATGAGTACATATATGAGACATATTGAGAGGTCATGCAAACGTATAGAAAACGGATTTGAGATAATCAATGAATATATATATATATATATATATATATATATATATATATATATATATATATATATATATATATATATATTTCTGAAATAAGAAGACTTTAATATGTTGGGGGTGTGGTGGGAGTAGGCAAATCCGTTACCAATTGTAATATAAGACATATTGACTAATTGGAAAGCAGCCTTCTGAAATGATTCTTGTGTTCTCCCTCCTCAATGAATCTACATCAAACAGATTCCAAGAAGAGAGGGAGAAAATATGCCTACTGAAACGGCACTCCGTTTCACAGGAAAGTGGTTAATTAGAGACAAAAGAGATGTGGTTCTACAGAGAATGTTGAGATTGACATGGACTGGCAGGAAAAGTAATGTCGAGGTGTTGAAAGAGTCAAATGCGAAACGGACCTTAATCAGCAATATAAGAAAAAGACAATCTTCATCTTTTAACCCGTTTATGAACCAGGAAGGTGTGAGAACATAGTCCAACAAGCAAGACTGAAGACAACAGAGACAGAAGGCGACAACATGAGCAAATATTAGACAGTTTAACAACCTGGCATGACAGCAAAACAACAACAATCTTAATATATAATACTAGAGTTTTGGAGAGAGCTGTCGAGAGCCATGATCGCCTACGCTAGCCGGCATGACGCCTAATGAATGAATGAACATGAAAATTGAGAAATAAATAGCTATAGCTGAAGTAGAAAAATACCCCTGCTAATTATAATCATTCCGTGATCCACATTTCTTTAGAACTTATGAGACCATGAATCTCTTCAAAACAACATAAATTTTACAAAGAACACACAAGAAACATACAAATACATGAAATCCTAAATTCTTCATGAAAAACAGCAGACAGAATCGCCTTTGTTGTGTTTCAATAATGAGCTCTCACAATAGCACGTAATACTCCATGCAATTATGCTGTCACCAGATAAGACCAACATATCCGTCTGCATTGACTCCTTTTGAATGTTTGCAGCACGTCTTTGGGAGGAAACACGAAATAGACACCGAAGAACAGACGAAGATTAGGCCATATTATCGTTACAAAGAATTGTTTTTCTCTTCATTCAGACAAGCATAGATGTTAGGGTTATGAATACTACTCCACATCTCATGAATTCTAGTGTTGATAGAGTTTCGAAAGTTGACCAAGTGTCAAATATACAGTTCATGAATTCTAGCGTTGATAGAGTTTCAGAGGTTGACCAAGTGTCAAATATACAGTTCATGAATTCTAGCGTTGATAGAGTTTCAGAGGTTGACCAAGTGTCAAATATACAGTTCATGAATTCTAGCGTTGATAGAGTTTCAGAGGTTGACCAAGGGTCAAATATACAGTTCATGAATTCTAGCGTTGATAGAGTTTCAGAGGTTGACCAAGGGTCAAATATACAGTTCATGAATTCTAGCGTTGATAGAGTTTCAGAGGTTGACCAAGTGTCAAATATACAGTTCATGAATTCTAGCGTTGATAGAGTTTCAGAGGTTGACCAAGTGTCAAATATACAGTTCATGAATTCTAGCGTTGACAGTGTTTCAAAGGTTTACCAAGTGTTACATATACAGTTCATGAATACTATAGTTTCGGAGGTTGACGAAAGTTTGACTGTTGTTGACAAGGGGAGGGAAAGTTTGACTGTTGTTGACAAGGGGAGGGGAACGTTTGACAGTAGTTGCCAGGGGGGGGGGGGAAAGACATTTGACAAAAGATGACGTTAGTATTACTGTTTTTATAAACCAATTAAATTGTTTACATTTGAAAAACTAATAATTCGGAATAAAAAATGTTTTGGTCGTTTTTTACTATTAATATTTGAGTGGGGGTGGGGCAATGTTTGGACAGAGTTAAGCAGGGGAGAGATGCCTGAAATTTTGATATGTTGTTGATAAGGAAGGGGGTCAAAAATCTCGCAAAAATTATTGAGATAAATTATGCACATTTACGTAGTAAGATTCTAATTATGTGCTAGCTGTTTTTGATACTTGTATCCAGGGCCGGCCCTAACAATTGAGGGGCCCAATGCGAAACGGATTGCGCGGGGCCCAGTCTGGGTAGGGAAGAGGATAATAAAATAAATTATAATATTAATTTATGGGCCTATGAAGTGCGGGGCCCAATGCGGCCGCATAGGTTGCAATGGCCTAAGACCTGCCATGCTTGTATCGCATTTTTGTTAGTTCGAGACCCTCGACAATACAGTCTTGAGAGCTCATCGGAAATCAGCCTTCTAAAGTGACGCTACGAAACTTTAGCTTGATACATGCCTCCCAGGATACCAAAACATGACCTGTGTTGTTAGGAACTTAGTTATTGGTGGGTATTCCCACCTCTTCTCGGAGAATTTCAACAAAATAGTCATCAACAATCCGATAAAAAAGATAATTGCAATGAAATTGGGCGAACCTCCTTTTTATGTTTAACCCCTCCCCCCTTTTTTTTATATTGGGACGGATCTACAGTTCTGATAATAATATATCTACTTATCATGATATCATTACGTGTAAACTCACGGAATCTTGTGTACACATTTGTAGATGTACATCTATTTATTCATAGACACGTACACTTGTAACTGATACAATGCCTGCCCTCACGCACATATCAATAATCGATTTTGTATTATTGTGTACGCACTTTGCAAACCTGTCCGTAGTTACACCCATACGACAAGGTTAGACATATTGCGTGTGTGATATTTTATCGAAACAAACAACGGGATTATTACAGTATTAGTCATATTTATATCTAGTGATATGACACTGGCTACTGTATGATTGAGTGTAGATGTGTTTTATGACATTACATGATTGATATGACACTGGCTACTGTATGATTGAGTGTAGATGTGTTGTATGACATTACATGATTGATATGACACTGACTAATGTATGATTAAGTGTAGATGCGTTGTATGACATTACATGATTGATATGACACTGGCTACTATATGATTGAATGTAGGTCTGTTGTGTGACATTACATGATTGATATGACACTGGCTACTATATGATTGAGTGTAGGTCTGTTGTGTGACATTACATGATTGATATGACACTGGCTACTGTATGATTGAGTGTAGGTCTGTTGTGTGACATTACATGATTGATATGACACTTACTACTATATGATTGAGTGTAGGTCTGTTGTGTGACATTACATGATTGATATGACACTGACTACTGTATGATTGAGTGTAGAAGTACTACTGTATGCCATTACATGATTGATATGACACTGGCTACTGTATGATTGAGTGTAGGTGTGTTGTATGACATTACATGATTGATATGACACTGACTACTGTATGATTGAGCGTAGATGCGTTGTATGACATTACATGATTGATATGACACTGGCTACTGTATGATTGGCAAAACGGTCTTTATTTTCACAGCCCGTAGAATACCTTCCTGCACTCCTTCACAGGAAAACATGCAGTAACGAATGTTCAAAGCTGTTGAATTTTCTGTTTGTGTACACGGGCCGGAAGAATCTTCTTGAGGGACTGAAATCTTTATTTAGAATTTTGGAGCTGCAAGTAGTATTTCCTAGAAGTGGTAACTAGAGTATTGTAATATTGTTACTCGTCTTGCTAATAACTGAAACATAATTAAACTAATGTAAAGTATACATTTATTTTTAATAAGAACTATTTCCACGTTATTGTCAAAGTGGGGGCCTTCTTCAAAATACAAACACAAACGAAATAAACACACAAAATCAAATTAAAATACAGAGAGATTAGAAACAGGGAGCCGCATTAGCGCAGTGGTTAGCGCACTGGCTTCGCATATGAGTGGTCCTGGGTTCATTCCCCAGTTGAGGCGGAAATGTTTTTCAGATCGGCTCCCGGGTCGACCCAGCCTTAAATGGGTACCTTAAAATACTGCGAGGAAGAGGAGATGGCTACCGCCCTCATTTACAGAGCTTCTGAAATGTGAGATCGCTAGCATCTCACACTCATACGGCATTTAATAAATGCCATGGGTTACTTAACTTATTGGAAACTGCAACATCATCGCTCTGTATTTTAATTTGATTGTGGATGTGTTATTTTGTTTATTTCTTGATAAAAGCCACTGTTTTACCGTAACGTGGAAAATTTGTTTCATTGTTTTTTTGTTATTTCTTGTTTGCATTCGTTTTATTATTTGTTATTTATTACGAGTAGTTAAATCAGTAAAAATAGTAGTGCAGCACTTTGCACTTTAGAATATGTGATTTCTTTTCTGAATGTGTTAGATTAGAACACGGTTTAGCTATTTGCAGACTCTGAAGCAACACTGTGACTGGTCTAGCAAACCGACAGTATAGAACTAAAACGCCCGTAGGAAACGAAGAATATTCTCAGAAGGCGAGAATCAATATACAAAGCCAAGGGCTGACCATGCAAAATATAGATTACAGAGATAAATGAATCAGCAAAAACAAATATATATGCACACAAAAAGGATCTCCAGGGATTCTTCTACTTCTGACGCTGCAAGACATAAATGGATACAACGCGAAAAGAAAGACTCTCCATCTTTTGGGA
Organism: Meghimatium bilineatum; assembly: GCA_034231615.1. NCBI lineage: Eukaryota > Metazoa > Mollusca > Gastropoda > Stylommatophora > Philomycidae > Meghimatium > Meghimatium bilineatum. The sequence continues at coordinate 67,316,342 of CM067321.1, forward strand.
TTTCCTCCGACAGTATGGTTATTTATTGTCTTTTTCTAGCTCTATGGTCAGCGAAAACTACTTTTAGATCAGATTTAGCCTGAGTGCCGTATTTTGTCAACCACTGATCTAAAACAAACCAATCAATGCATGACTAATATCGTACTAAAAGAATTGTTCTCACCGATGTGTGTTACTGTTATTTATTGTTACTGTTATTCTTACGTAAAATGTATACACAGATGTGCATGCGAAGTATCCTATAACAGGATAATACGAATGGATAAAAATACTTTCAATGACTTAAAGAAAATATTAGGAACTAAACAGATCACAAGCAAACTAAAAATTGGAATTATAAAAATGTTACATATAATCTACATTAATGTATGGCTCAGAAACATGGATAATAACAAACAGGTAGAAGAAAGAATTGATCATTTTAAGATGTCGATATATAGAACAATATGGAAAACTTAAGGGAAAGATATGAAAACAACGAAATACATACTGTGGAAGATTCTGTGTAGCTCAGATTTTAACGAAATCACATCCATCAACGCCAGTGATGGTAGACTATATTTCCTATAGTACAACAACAATACTATCGTTTGGAAAGACGGAAATGTGTCTAATATTGTTAATGTAAAAGATTGTTTCGTGTCACTTTACTTCTAGTAGATACTGTTGTGTGTCACTTTTTTAAAATAAAATATGGGTCACTTTACTTCTAGTAGATACTGTTGTGTGTCACTTTATTTTTATAAAATGTGGGTCACTTTACTTCTAGTAGATACTGTTGTGTGTCACTTTATTTTTATAAAATATGGGTCACTTTACTTTCTATAGAATGTTTCTGTGGTCTCAAGAGTAACAAGAGCCCAATATAACGTATTCGAATTCTTTGTACGTAGTTGTGTAGCATAGTTCAGAAAGCAATAAAAGACTATTAAACGTAAATATTGCCTATAACATCGATGCTGAAAAAAATAGTTGTTGATAGCGTCGCTATGAACAAGGCATAAAATTCCTTTCAACTACACATAGAGCATTATAAAAACAGTACTTACGTAAAGCACAAGATCAATTAGCTTTACAAAAATCTCAAAAACTAAAACATGTGTTTTACGTAAGCACAATTGTTATAAAGCTTTATAGCTGTATCACTTATTATTATTACAATAACAAAACAATCGCGATTTCTGGAAATCTAATTAAACAAACAAAAAAATGTTCAATAATAGGATTGTAAATTGTGTTCAATTTGTTCTTCTACATTTTAAATAATGTGAAAACGAATTATAACCAAGAATATTTTCGTATTATAAGACTTTCACCGTAAACGGACTGTCCCTATCTACGGTGTGTTCACTGAATTGTTAACTGACTGTAACGAAATTGCAGAAAACCGACTTACAAAAGAATCGGATAATTCACAGAGATAATCGTGAAGCTGTTACCAGTATTGATTTGTTTGTGTGCTTTCACGGACAAGTAACAACTTGTAAAACACGTGTGGTAGGAAGACATGACTGAAGCTTTGTTTGATGGTCGAAATCATGATTTTAGTCATCTTTCAATTGGTTTGTCTCTACTGGGTTCCAGACGTTGAGATAAGTTTCAACCATTGCAACAGTTGAATTGACATAGTTTTTGTGTAACCTGGGCATAATACACTTCATTAATTAACCGCCTAGAATAAACGTAAATATTTTATCTTTTCGCTTATGATTCGTCTACAAAAACACAAAAGGACACTATTGTCCGAATCTCTAAATAAAACTATAACTGGCTTAATGAGCAAAAACTGGCAAACATTTCACAATTTTCCTGAATTGTGTGTAGTCCATATTTTTCAACTGCGTTTCAAAGCCGATAGTATCTTAAATCTTTGCATTGATATATCGCTTTTAAATTGACATATTTAATTTTTGTTTTCGTTACTGTCATACAGCTTTGTAATCTATATATAGGCCTATATAGAAATGGATAAGCTCCCTAATTCTGTGATCGTGTAGAACAGTATAGAAATCTCAACAGCTTGACCGATTCCAATGAAATTTGACACGTTGACTCATTTAGTTATAACCTCTCCCGTGGTGGTTATGAGAAATTTTTAAAGTTGATAATTACAGTCTAAAATCCATATCGATCGAGTATTGATGCAATAATCTCCAACTGACAGCATACTCTCTTGACCTTAACCTTCATATGCTACCACCTCACTGATCTTGCTATTCCTTGCTATATTACAATATTTTTTTTAGATCTCAGCCACTTCTAACAGGTTAGAATACGGAAATATTTACACATTAAATTCTTATCTTGGCGCTCTTGAAGAAAGGGGTAAGTGTTTTGTTGGGTCTAAATATAAAAATATATAAATTCTGGGGGGAAAAATATAGTACCTTTTCTTCAATTCTTACCTGGATAAAGCAGATCATTAATATGATTAGTTGACCTTTTATTTCTGACCGACGCACAAAGGACAAACAAATGTAAACAAAGAATAATTAAATAGCAATAACGGTTGCGTTATATTAGCATGAAGGACGCAGAGGCACAAGTGGGAGAGTAACATTAATATGTTACAGTCTAGCAGATTGCACCCCTAAGGCAAGAGACAAGGATATTGAAGATCTGTTGCAGCCAACCTTCGTTGTGGAAAAGGCTCATAATGATGACGAACGGTTGAGTCAAGATCACTGCCACGAAATATACTTTTGTTCATATGTGTACGCTTATAGTAAATAATTTTCACTTATAGTTATTTTTAAGCTTCTGTGGTCATTTGGCTTAGAGCGGTTTTCTTGTTTGTTTGTTTGTTGTTGTTTTTTTTCTGCAGGTTCGTGTGAAGTTATTTGTCATTCTGTGCTCGATCTCAGAGACGTTGGTTTATTTTTTTTCTTCAATTGTTAAACTCTTGGGAATGCACAGATAAAAGTCTTTTAAGCATTTTAAGAATAATTCGCGTATATTCTTTTTTTTTGGTTGGTTACTTTAAACGTATTCCTTTCAAATAACATAGACCTTCTGTATGTCGCAGGGTAGTGGACATCTTTTCTTATTCTCACCCGGGCAACGCCGTGTATTGCTTCTAGTGTTATATAAATATGTTCCTCGGTATCTTGATCGTTTGTTTGTGTGGAACATTGGGTGGAGTTGAACTTTATTTTCTTAATGATAATTCTAGTTCTACTTTAATTTTCTGAATCGAAGTTGGCGCACTCTGGGCAAACCCAAAAATGCACGGCCTCTCACAACACATGATAAAAAACATGCGTGAAGGTGGTTCCCTTGACTCGATGATAATACAAAACATTTATACTCCCTGTCAGTCTCCTGTTCTGCTAGCCCATTCGATAATGCCAATTCTTTCAGTCGCATTATCATATGTGTGTAGTGTCATCTTTTAGAAAATATCCATGTAAAGATCTTAATATGTCATTCTTGTCCATAATTAATTATCCTAGTATCCTTTCAAGTGCTATTGGGTTGGCATATTTACTATTGTGGTAGTTCTAAATGTTGCTAATATTATCCTGAATCATATTGTTTCGCATTATTTATAGATAAGTGCTTCCTTGGATAAAACAAAAGCAGTACTTTATTGCTAAGGATTTGTACGGTCTTTTGTCTTGATGTCATTCCTTAACTTATGTTTATATTTTTCTTTGATCTTCTATCTTTGATACTACATGTGAAACAAAAATAAAGTAACGAAGTGTTTGATAATAACAGGAAACACATCGGACCACATGGCTTTATCAAGAACAGAACAGGACACACGACGAGTAAACTGCCCACAATCACATCATAAAAGAAATAAAAGGGATAAAGACCAGAAGTCCGCAAGAGTACGAATGATATCAGGAAACGTAAAAACTAGAAGCATAGATATGAAACAGGGAGGAGGAGAGAACCAGAATATTGACAGAATACATCAGGATATGTAAAAATGAGATAAACAGGAAAATTACAGAAGATAGCAGAATAACTTCGTCATAGCAATGGCAGATATTCATTTAAAAAATATATATTGTATCACATTGGTAGAAAAACCGGTTCTTAAGGGCATATCCAGTCATGTCATCCTAGGAGCACGATTTAATGGCAGTCACTTGAACATCGCTGACACCTCGATGGTCTGCGTTTTTTTAATTGATCAACAACAGATGTCTTAAACTTGTGGTTCATACAGATTTTTTGGCTGAAACATTGATTTTCGAATGTTATAATTGTGTATTCCAGTGATTAGCATAACTTCATTACACTGTTTTCAAGTTTCATCTGTTGGATTACAATTTTGTATCTGCAGTTGTGACCTACTATCTTATCTCTGATATTCCAGCTTCGTTTAATAGCATTTGTAATTGCATATTATTATATCCATGGTTCTGATTATGAACCCGCCCACATGTTTGCACCTATTGAGGTTTATTGGGGGTGGTATTGACTCGCATTGCATAGATGGTAAAAATAAACCAGAAGCAATCTGTCTGAAGAAGTCTGATATGTCTGACCGAAATACGAAGATATCGCTGCTGAGCTGTAAACCATGACAACGCCGCAGTGCGTTTTTTGCTAAGTTGCAGTAGTTTCTTCTTCTACTCCTCCTTCTTTAGCGTCCATTTTCAAACTCCCTCTGGATCTCTCTTGTAGCAGGAAAATTGTCCTACTAGATTTCCAGCAGGATGCAGTTCTAAGAATTGTAGTGCGCTGTGTCGCTATTTTATTTGTGCCAATGGTGCGACACATCAGTCTACAGCATATCTGTAGGAGTTTGAGAACAAAATAAGAAGACGTTATGAATATAAGCAAATTGCACTCCATGTAATCCCAATGTTGCCAAATAGCCAACAGCAAATGTCAAAGGCTATATTAGTTAAGAGTTCCGGTTTCTCTCAGGATAAAACACTTCTCTCTTTACCCCGCAGGTTTTATTTCTATTCGTATCACTCTAGATATAAAACTCTTCACATAGAAGCCAAGACTCATCTGCTGCACTGTTCACATCCGACTATAGTTCCTAAACCAACGTCATTTCGTTTTTGTTAATGTTCAATTCACCGATTTTAGCTGTTAAGTGATACCTTCTGTCATTAGTACGAACACCCGCATGTCCAGGACAGTATATCTATTTGATATCCAGGATATGGTAAGCAGTTATTATATGTTACCTACTCATATCTCAGTTATTTGATATCTGCTGAATCGCATTCAGTACTTATAGGTGTAGATGATGGTTTCGCAAATCTTTAATACATTCTATGCTCATGATGGGAGTGCATAGTAATTCCTACAACAAACCCATTTTGATGTAGGAATGTATTTATAGTTTATGCACCACTTGTTTGATGTATGGTAGGAATGTATGTATAGTTTATGCTCCACTTGTTTGATGTATGGTAGGAATGTATGTATAGTTTATGCACCACTTGTTTGATGTATTGCAGGAATGTATGTATAGTTTATGCTCCACTTGTTTGATGTATGGTAGGAATGTATGTATAGTTTATGCTCCACTTGTTTGATGTATGGTAGGAATGTATGTATAGTTTATGCTCCACTTGTTTGATGTATGGTAGGAATGCATGTATAGTTTATGCTCCACTTGTTAGATGTATGGTAGGAATGCATGTATAGTTTATGCTCCACTTGTTAGATGTATGGTAGGAATGCATGTATAGTTTATGCTCCACTTGTTTGATGTATGGTAGGAATGTATGTATAGTTTATGCTCCACTTGTTTGATGTATGGTAGGAATGCATGTATAGTTTATGCTCCACTTGTTTGATGTATGGTAGGAATGCATGTATAGTTTATGCTCCACTTGTTTGATGTATGGTAGGAATGCATGTATAGTTTATGCTCCACTTGTTTGATGTATGGTAGGAATGCATGTATAGTTTATGCTCCACTTGTTTGATGTAGTAATGTAGTAAGTAAGTAAAGTAACCCATAGCAATTATTAATGCCGTAGGGGTGTGAGATGTTAGCGATCTCTCATTTCAGTGGCTCTATAAATCTTCTTCTTTCCCTCGCAGTCATTACTTCCTGAATTAATCCGGTACACATTTAAGGCTGCGATCTGAAAAATATTTCCGCCTCAACTGGGGAATGAACCCACGATCAGTCATATGCGACGCCAGTGCGCTAAGCACTGAGCTACGCAGTTCCCTTGTAGTAATGTCTGTATAGTTTATGCAAACATTGTTTTGTGTAGAGTGTTAACATTTTGTAGTAAGCCGTATCACACCATGTACAATACCGAATGGTGTAGGCAATCCAAGATCTCCACAACTTTATAATTCCAGTATTTCCTATCAGGATCGTTGTTGAATCTTTGCCATGCCAAGTTGTTAGACTATCTAGTATTTTCTCTCACTGTTGTCCTCGATCTCTTTTGCTTTCTATCTTACTTGCTGTAACTGTGTTCTACAGACCCCTCTGTCTCATAACGTTGTCAAAAAATACAGATTCTCTATTGTAATATTAGTAAGTATCCCTTTCTCGTATTTGATTCTTCCAGTATCTCTTTGTTAATTGTTTTTCTAGCTATCCAGAATACGTTCAGCACCACTTCGTTAATTGTTTTTCTAGCTATCCAGAGTACGTTCAGGACATCTTCCTTAATTGTTTTTCTAGCTATCCAGAGTACGTTCAGGACATCTTCGTTAAATTTTTTTATAGCTGCCCAGAGTACGTTCATGACCTCTTCATTATTTGTTTTTTTAGCTACCCATAGTATTTTCAGGATCTATCCGTTAGTTATTTTATAGCTGGCCGTGGTACTTTCATCACTTGTATAAAGAACCACATCTATGTTACATCTAAGTTATCATTATACTTTTTTATTTAGTGTACAAAACTCGTCTCCGTGTGTTAGAATCTGTGTTATGTACGAGCTCTGAATATCTTTTTCCTTACATCTACTGAGAAAAATATTGCGTGCTATATTCTTCATTTTTAGAAAATCTGCCTTTGCCTGCCTTATTCTAGTTCTTATCTCTGGTGAACATACATCTCATCTCATTGGTTTTCCCATATACTTAAATTGTTTAACCTGTTTAAGTATTGAGTCTTACACTTTGATCTTGCATGTCGAGACAGTTCCTTTATGACAAACAACAATCACTTCTGGCTTATTGTTATTTAAGAAATTATTTCTTGCAGATGTTTCTCACTTTTGGCTATAAGAACGAATGTCACAGGATAACAAACAAGATTACATCTAAACTTCGTCCACTTTGCCAGGGTGTGTTGTCATGGCCCGAAAGAGGACCGAAGAGTAGCAACACTGTTTATCTTTCACATATGTCGTAAGAGGCGACTAATGATGGTTTTTGGGTGGAGTTTGCTATCTCACCCCATACAGGATTAAAGTGACTAGATGAAATGCAGGCCACAGGTCGGAAGGCAAGATATCACAGCAAAGCTGTAAACTATCCTACAACGCATTCTGATCTCCGGATACATCCTGTTAATCTGCAGTAATTTGAGACAGAACGCACAAGGATAAACAAAAGATGTACACTAAAGAATGTTTATGTCTGAACGATGAATGTGTCGGATCGTTAGTTCCAAATAACCCATACATTCATTGAATTTCGCACTCAATAACTGATGGGAAATTATCGGAGTAACATGGATCAAGTGTTTTGCACGGTCTAGCACGTTCGTCCCAATATTATGAGATATAATTTAGTTTTCTGATTAGCTGTTTCAGAAGGTATTCTCTATTTTGTTTAACTCTCTTGTACGGTCCTCCTTTCCAATCCGTAAATTCTGCATTAACGTATTCCATGAAGTAATGATCATAAAAGTTATATTTAACACAACTAGGAAAGATAAAACTATGACAGAACAAAGCAGTCGAGATACTACACCAGAATAAAGGAGACGAGACACAACACCAGAATAAAGGAGACGAGACACAACACCAGAACAAAGGAAACGAGATACCACACCATAATAACGAAGACTAGACACAACACCAGAATAAAGAAGATGAGACACAGCACCAGAATAAAGGAGACTAGACACAACACCAGCATAAAGGAGACTTGTCACAACACCAGAATAAAGGAGACTAGACACAACACCAGCATAAAGGAGACTTGTCACAACACCAGAATAAAGGAGATGAGAAACAACACCAAAATAAAGGAGACTAGGCACAACACCAGAATAAATGAGACGAGACACTACACCAGAACTATTACTGGGACACGTAACCGTAACGTAGTCTATCTTCCTTTACGCAACAATAAAAGTATTGAAAATTCGTGGAGGATTGACTGTATTGTACTCGGGTTACCCCATTTACACTGTCATTTTCAATTAAACGGAACGACAAACATGCCAAGAGTACCGCTCATAGCACGTAACTCTGTAGCTTCAAGCAATAATCTCGAGGAATCGATAAACAAAATCCACTTTGTAAACAAGACGTAGCTAGCGAGAATCACACCCACCACTTTTCAGGGAATCGAGCACACGACTTCTTGAATATAAATTGAATGACTTAATCACTACACCAGTGAAACCCCCGAAACTCTACACAATAACCATTACAGCTAGTCTCAACCCATAAGGTCACACCTAGATAAATAGCCGAAACGTTTGGTATACCCTAGAGGTGGGCGTCTATTGCGAAGTCAATGGTGACACAGAGACCAGAGGTAATGCAAATGTGACCGAAAACGTGTACATATTGTACATATTATACGGATATTATGTTATGTGTTTGTTGTCACTGAGGATATTTCAATACCTGTACGGGATGTTTGTTGTTGTTGTAATAGTCCTTGTCTCGATTGGTCCGTTCGGGTGACTTTGTGTGCACGATTTGAATGGCTTGATGAAATCGCATCTTTTTTTGGAGATGCGGTTAGTCAAGTACTGAAAAACGCGTGTGCAATTGTTGCTATGCGATTTGGTGCCGTAGAACGGACTGGTTCAATTCCCGTTAGTCTCAAGAATTTTTACATATTGTGACCAGCGTGCAGTACGGGAAATGTTTATAAACACATTGTATCGCACTGCTGGCCAATAATAGCACTTAAATAGAACATACGTTTAGTCGTAGTTTTACGGTGACTAACACACTATCAGTGTATGTGGTAGATGTACATACGTTTTATCGTAGTTTTACGGTGACTAACACACTATCAGTGTATGTGGTGGATGTACATACGTTTTGTCGTAGTTTTACGGTGACTAACACACTATCAGTGTATGTGGTGGATGTACATACGTTTTGTCGTAGTTTTACTGTGACTAACACACTATCAGTGTATGTGGTGGATGTACATACGTTTTGTCGTAATTTTACGATGACTAACACACTATCAGTGTATGTGGTGGATATATGAAAACATGCATATTTGTGGATAAAGAGATTGACAGATTGGGTGTATTAAAAAAAACATCGCCGGACAAAAGACAGAGAGAAAATTTCCTACACAAAAAATTTGAATTGGAAACGCCTAGTCATCAAATAAAGCATCATCTTCTCAACTTCCAATGACATTCTTGTATACCTATATATTGTCCATAATCCACTTCCTTTCGAGAAAATTGTACTCCATATGCCATCGAAAAAAAAAATGTTTTGCTGATATTAATTATGACTCGAAACGTAGACCGATTTTCAAACGTTGTCCTTGAGTCCTTGACAACGTTTCTAGTTCCTCTAAGCGCTTATCTCCAGTGTTAACTGTTCTGAAAGTCTTAATTGGGAAGATGTCATAATTGATAACAATATTTTGTTAGAGACATCATGATCAAAGAATTAGCCAATTATCGATAAGATTTCACTCGTCTGACAGCAATAACTAATTAATTGTGAGAAATGAAATTTGTTAACGTCCAGAGATAAGGTTGATAGCTCACTAGGATATTTGCTTGTTTCTTTTTGTTTGTTTGTTTGCATGTTTGTTTGTTTGTATGCTTGTTTGTTTGTATGTTTGTTTGTTTGTTTGTAGGTTTGTTTGTTTGTATGTTTGTTTTTTGTGTTTTTTTGTTTGTTTGTATGTCTGTTTGTTTGTTTGTATGTCTGTTTGTGTATTGGTTTGTTTGCTTGCTTATTTTTAATTTAGATTGACAAGAAGAAGAATATAAATCTAGGTTCGAGTCCGTATTTTGAAAATCCAGCCCCATGTATTTTTGTTTGTTTGTTTGTTTGTTTTGATCTCTACATTTATACAACATTAAAGCTCTTATTGTTAAAGTGGGATGTTTCTCTAGAGCTTTAGGTCATTTCAAGAAGATTTCAATTTGCAGGGTTTTCTTGGGGGCAATGATTGGAGAGCAAGCATTCTAATCTGAGAGGTACATGACAAAATATCTCCATGATGGCATATCTCCAAGAAAAAAAATATCTCCAGACATAATATTTCAAATCAAAATACCTCAAAGCAAAATATCTCCAGACAATATATTTCAAGTCACAATATCTCCACACACAATATCTTAAGTCAAAATATCTTCAGACAAAATATTTCAAGGCAAAATATTTCTAGACAAAATATCCTAAGCCAAAATAATGTCTCCATACAAAATATTTCAAGCTAAAATATCTCCAGATAAAATATCTTAAGCCAAAATATCTCCAGAAATAAATGTCTCCAAATAAAATATCTCACGAAGCAATATCTTACGACACAATAGCTCCGAAAACAAATTACAAATGTTAATAATTATTTAAATATATTAAATACTTTATACTAACTGTAATAAACATTAACAAACTATATAATGTAGTAAATAGTTATAATAAAGTCTTAACACGATCAGAATTGGCGTATATGGCTGACATGAAATTAAATTTTGATTAGGAACACTACACAACCTTAATGTTCTAAACACCTGCTATGTTGTTGTTGTTTTTTGCGAAAGTCAAACGATCTACTGGATCAAACCGTTCAACCATTGTTTGAGTAGTTTCATCCACGTTTCCTTGTTACATTTTATATGAGCTTGTGGCGTTTTATCTCTTGGCTCACTATTTGAGACAAAGTCGCTCCATTTTATGTTCGACAGTTTCCGGAGACATTTTATGTTCGACAGTTTCCGGAGACATTTAATGTTCGACAGTTTCCGGAGACATTTTATGTTCGACAGTTTCCGGAGACATTTTATGTTCGACAGTTTCCGAGGACATTTGTTTGCGATGCTGTTTAACTTTTGATCTATTGCTTGGGTCGATTTCCAACTTTCACATCCATAGATCAACACTGGTCAACATAACAAAGAAGAAACAAAAGGTTTACCAACTTGTCGATTATGCTATTCAAATAATTGCTGAATGTTATTCTGTACATTATGTTGAAAAGTTGGAGGGAGTCAAAAACTGACAAATAAACTAGTCAACGTCAAAATTGTACCAGTAAGGAAACAAGTTGATCTGAACTAATTTATGTGGTGCTAAAACGAAAATGATATTCAAAAATGTATATGTGCTCTAGTTTTTTTTAGATATATGCAACTTTGGTTTATTTTAATTAACTTTGGTTTATTTTAATTAACTTTGGTTTATTTTAATTAACAGTTTATATATATATATATGATGCAACAACGGCGGTAGACTGAATGATTGATTCTGACCAATAAAAATGTAACTAGAAGCATATGATGCAATCCTACCTGGTATTACATAAAATTTGTGTATAAATATCTTATCTCTGATTATATTTCGTTATTAGTATTGCATTTTCCCTTCTCAAAAGTGTCTTTGTTAGAAATGCCCAGGACATGTATCATGTTACCGTCAATTTTAGTTGGTTATTTATTTCATATGAAAGAAAGGTATGAAAACATTCAGCAACTTTTGAAGTGCATAAACTACAATCATCATCATTGGTCACTATGACGGGACCTGAAGGTGGTAGCACTTTTGCTTGGACTACAGGGTGGATACACCAAGTACTGTTGCTTTTTCTGTGAGTGTGATAGTCGTGCACGAAGTGACCATTACACCAGAAGACATTGACCAATCATACAGTCATTACAGTGTGGCATTAAGAACGTGGAGAACGCAGCACTTGTTGACAGTAGCAAGATTTTGTTGCCACCCTTGCACATTAAGCTGGGTTTTCTTCACGAAAACCTGTGTCAAGGCAATGGATACAACTGATAAAGCCTTCAAATACATCTTCAGAAAATAATTTCCAAGACTGAGTGAAATTAAAATAAAATAAGAGAGGGAGTATTTGTTGGTCCGCAAATTCGAAAACTTCTTCGCAATAATGAGGGTGTTTGCTTGTTGCATGGAAAAGAAAAAGAAGCTTGGCTAGTATTTAAGTCAGTGGTGGACAATTTTCTTGGAAACAACAGATCTGATAATTACAAAGAAATTGTAGAAAATCTCCTTCTAGAGTCTAGGCTGCAACATGTCTTTAAACATTCATTTTATCCTGATTCTCACCTGGATTTTTTAAAGTCAAAATGCGGACTGCGGAGCGGTCAGTGATGAACAGGATGAACGCAATTGGAGCCCTTCAATAATTTCTGATTACTGTCGGACTGTGATAAGAGACACCTCACCGATTGACTACATGAAGCAAGCAAGGGCAGCTCGAACAGCGACTTAATAATGACAGTAGGGGTTCAAATGTGCCTTTTTTGAAGCATTATATGAGAACTTTAAATAGTGTTTTTATTTGTTCTAACATTTTATGGTGGAATATCACTGAATTGTAATTGTATTAAAACGTTTTATAATGCTAAAGTGTAGAGAATTACTGTTCACCAAAGAGATTAAACAAGTATACATAAAATACATAATTATAGCGGAAATTTAAATTCATCATTTTAAAAAAACAGGACCAATTGAGGAATTTCATTATATTTGAAATCAGCATGCTAAATTCAATAAGAAATTATGTATTTAAAGTCAAGTACAAAACAATGTGGACAATGTGTTGACTAGTGTAATTATTGACATAATTTATGGATAAATCATTAGTTTATTTATTTATTTAATTATTTATTTGTTCAAGAAATATTTTAACTGGAAATATTTTGCCTGGATATATTTTATCCTGAAATATTTTTCTTGGAGATACTTTATCTGCAAATATTGTATCTGGAAATATTTTGTCTAGAGATATTTTGTCTGGAAATATTTTGCCTGGAAATATTTTCCCGGAGATAATTGCTTTGGAAATATTTTTGAAATACGTATCTTTAGGGTGGGAGGGGGTATTTGGAGTTGTCTGTCTTTAGCCATTTGGGTCGCATTGACAATGGTCAGTCCATATGATCTTCACATCTGTCCAGAGAAGACACACTTTCTCCTCTCATCTCTGGTCACCCACGTTTAGTATCGTTATTTTACAATGAATCATGTCGACATACGTGTCGACACCATACATGTAGCCATATATATAATTACCAAAAAAAGCCAGAAAAGATTCAGCAACCAGTATGGGTCGCAGCCATTAAGCCAGAAACGATTGAACAATCATCATAAGCCGCAGTAACATCGAAAAGTCAACTTGTTTTCGTCCTTATACTTTATTATAGCTGATTACACCATCTTTTTATTAGTAATTCTAGTTAGTTGTAATATGTATTTACTCATTCACCAAACAAGTTTTCTATGTTTCACTATTGAAAGTAATCGTTCTTGTGTTCCTTCATTCATCTCTATGTTATTTCTTACGTACACATTTGTCTTCTGTTCTCTATATGAGATGCGCAGAATAAGTAGATGCGCATATAACGTATATTTATTACAGCTTAAATCTTTTACAGTGAACCTGTAAATATTATGACAGTCAAATAAATATTTATGTATAGTCGACTTCGTTGCAGACAGGTTAGTTTCACCGACTCAACTCGCTAGAACTTGTTCATGGTTCAAAAGCCGACCGTCCATGTTGACCTGGCGATGCAATTTAATGTGTCAGTGGTATCAAAAACGTCGTGGTAAACAGATTAGTCTCACCAACTCAACTCACTAGAACGTGATCATGGTTCTTCTTTTTCTTCTTCCTCTACGTTCATTCTCAAACTCCCGCTGAATCTCTCTTGTAGTAGGATAATTTCCTACTAGATTCCCAAAAGGATGTAGTCTACAGAATGTAAATGCTTTGTGCTGCCGTTTTATTTGCACAAATGGCCCGACAATTTGTCTTCGTCGGCGTTCATTGTTCTAAAACTGACCGTCCATATTGTGCCTGGCGATGCGATTGAATGTTTCGGTGGTGTAAAAAAAAATCAATAAGAGTTCAGTAACAATGTTCTAAATATTTTGTGCTTCTATTTATATTTAATCTTGTCATGTAATGTACAAACAACAATCAAGTTTGTGTTATTATCTTTGTAATTATGCAAGAAGATACACCGATATGTAGGCCCTTGTACCGCGACGTCAAACCAACAAATTCTCAATTTTAAATCGACCGAAATGCATTCTTACTTTCCACTTCTGGCTGCAACAAGATTGTGACGTAGGCAATAAGTATTTTGTCATTAAAATACACATTTATTTTGTCTATCTATATGTTGTCATTTCTGTGCTTTTACTGTGAGGCGTCGCAGGATTGAATGACGATCGATTTTCAGGATATGGCACGTATAGTGGCTTGGATGTTGGTAACTCCTTCAATCTACTGTCTTCTTGATCTTCCTCTGCATCTTGTTGTTTCCATTTTCATGTTGTATGATCTTGTCGTTGGCCAATAAGGGTTCATTCTCATTTAGTGAGCAAACGATTTCAGTCTCTGTTTTTCAATATATATTTTTACCACTGATGCTTTTCCAATAATTCTCGTAATTTCCTCAATGTTGGGATGAATGTTGAATTTATGAATTATCTTTTGGTTTCCATCAGGATAAATATAATACTTTACTTTATTTTGTATCTCTCATAGTACAGCACATGTGCAGGAGGTCAACTTACCACTACGATTCAGTCCCGTTCACAAGATCTTAGACTATCTATGAAGTTGTGGTCAAGTATAACAAGATTCTAGACTATCTATGAAGTTGTGGTCAAGTATAACAAGGTTCTAGACTATGAAGTTGTGGTCAAGTATAACAAGATTCTAGACTATGAAGTTGGGGTCACTTATAACACGGTACTAGACTATCTATGAAGTTGGGGTCAAGTATAACAAGGTTCTAGACTATCTATGAAGTTGGGGTCAAGTATAACAAGGTTCTAGACTATCTATGAGGTTTGGGTCACGTATAACAAGGTTCTAGACTATCTATGAGGTTTGGGTCACGTATAACAAGGTTCTAGACTATCTATGAAGTTGTGGTCAAGTATAACAAGGTTCTAGACTATCTATGAAGTTGGGATCACTTATAACACGGTTCTAGACTATCTATGAAGTTGGGGTCAAGTATAACAAGGTTCTAGACTATCTATGAGGTTTGGGTCACGTATAACAAGGTTCTAGACTATCTATGAGGTTTGGGTCACGTATAACAAGGTTCTAGACTATCTATGACGTTGGGGTCAAGTATAACAGGGTTTTAGACTATCTATGGCGTTGGGGTCAAGTATAACAAGGTTCTAGACTATCTATGAAGTTTTGGTCAAGTATAACAAGGTTATAGACTATCTATGAAGTTGGGGTCAAGTATAACAAGGTTCTAGACTATCTATAAAGTTGGGGTCAAGTATAACTAGGTTCTAGACTATCTATGAAGTTGGGGTCAAGTATAACAAGGTTCTAGACTATCTATGAAGTTGGGGTCAAGTATAACAAGATTCTAGACTATCTATGAAGTTGGGGTCAAGTATAAAGTATAACAAGGTTCTAGACTATCTATGAAGTTTGGATCAAGTATAACAAAGTTCTAGACTATCTATGAAGTTTGGGTCAAGTATAACAAGGTTCTAGACTATCTATTAAGTTCGGGTCAAGTATAACAAGGTTCTAGACTATCTATGAAGTTGGGGTCAAGTATAACAAGATTCTAGACTATCTATGAATTGGGGTCAAGTATAACAAGGTTCTAGACTATCTATGAAGTTGGGGTCACGTATAACAAGGTTCTAGACTATCTATGAAGTTGGGGTCAAGTATAACAAGGTTCTAGACTATCTATGAAGTTGGGGTCAAGTATAACAAGTTTCTAGACTATCTATGAAATTGAAAAACTATGGCCTATGTGACACGGGACTACAAACAGTCTGCGCAACACAGTTAAATATATGCACCACATGATGAACAGTTACAATGTCATTATATGCCAACATAACACTTATTTCTGATCAAAATATCAACAGGGGCTAAGAAATAACGATTAATCGCATTAACAACAATAAGATTACGATTTTTTTAAATCACTCTATGTTGCAAACAGGAGCATCTTAGCCAACCAAGTTACGCGGAGACTACGACATAAAACACACTGCCTTATACATGCCCAGTATCGGAATAGATTAAAAAGTAATTAATCGCAGAAACAGATTACGAATATGATTACATTTATAGTAAATATAAGAAAATTAGTAATGATGTTTGTAATTAACATTAGACAATAGAAACAATAAGTGAATGATGTTTGTAAGTAACATTAGACAATATAACAATATGTGAATGATTTTTGTAAGTAACATTAGACAATAGAACAATATGTAAATGATGTTTGTAAGTAATCTTAGACAATATAACAATATGTGAATGATTTTTGTAAGTAACATTAGACAATAGAACAATATGTGAATGATGTTTGTAAGTAACATTAGACAATAGAACAATATGTAAATGATGTTTGTAAGTAATCTTAGACAATATAACAATATGTGAATGATGTTTGTAAGTAATCTTAGACAATATAACAATATGTAATGATGTTTGTAAGTAACCTTAGACAGTATAACAATATGTGAATGATGTTTGTAAGTAATCTTAGACAATATAACAATATGTGAATGATGTTTGTAAGTAATCTTAGACAATATAACAATATGTAATGATGTTTGTAAGTAACATTAGACAATAAAACAAAATGTGAATTATGTTTGTAAGTAACATTAGACAATAGAACAATATGTGAATGATTTTTGTAAGTAACATTAGACAATAGAACAATATGTAAATGATGTTTGTAAGTAACATTAGACAATAGAACAATATGTAAATGATGTTTGTAAGTAATCTTAGACAGTATAACAATATGTGAATGATGTTTGTAAGTAATCTTAGAAAATATAACAATATGTGAATGATGTTTGTAAGTAACATTAGACAATAGAACAATATGTAAATGATGTTTGTAAGTAAGCTTAGACAATAGAACAATATGTGAATGATTTGTGTAAGTAATCTTAGACAATATAACAATATGTAAATGATGTTTGTAAGTAATCTTAGACAATAGAACAATATGTAAATGATGTTTGTAAGTAATCTTAGACAATAGAACAATATGTAAATGATGTTTGTAAGTAATCTTAGACAATAGAACAATATGTAAATGATGTTTGTAAGTAATCTTAGACAATAGAACAATATGTAAATGATGTTTGTAAGTAACCTTAGACAATAAAGCACAAACGTCATAGACTAAATAAAAACAACACTAAATTATACAGAAATCAGAAGTAATATTCAGAACATGGTTACATGGTTACATGGTTACATGGTTATATGGTTAAGAGATTTACACTCTTTGAATAGTAAGAGACAATCACCTATACATAATAAGCAATGTATGTGTGTGTATGTATGCCTGTACGTACGTATCTATGTATGTGTGTAAGTATACATGTATTTAAGTATGTATGTGTGTATGTAAGTATGTATGTATATTTACGTATGTTTGTGTGTATGTATATATGTATGTATATATGTATGTATGTATACATGTATGTATGTAAGTATACATGTATGTATGTAAGTATACATGTATGTATGTAAGTATACATGTATGTATGTAAGTATACATGTATATATGTATGTATAGAAGTATGTATGAGTGTATGTATGTATGTGTGTGTATATATATATTTATATATATATATATATATATATATATGTATGCATGCATGCATGCAAAATTGAATAAATGTGAGTTTGCAGTCACGACGTATACCGTACAGATAGATAAATATAAAAGAGATTACATATATTTTACATGGAGCCTACAGCAGAACAATTCTACTCTTCGACAAAAAGGTCTTTATGAACATAGAGACAAACAAACAAAGGAGATAGCAAGAAAGTTTGAAACAGTTCTAGAGTGTAGTGAGCCTACCGTACATACCTCATGATCAAGATATAAGTGCTAAAAATGTCCCAAACTAATTCATACTGTGCCGCTAAACAAATGATCAACTCTCACGACAGTTTGAAAAAGATCCTAGCCACACACATCGCTACTCCGCTGCTGCCAAATCTACGCTGGTGTGTGATACTGCTCACGCGTCGATTCACGTGCAACAGCACCGATTGATTTGGAGCAAGGAAATGTTTTTTAAACTCGACCACGGATTGTTTAAAAGGACGATCGTACGATGAGGGAGTTATGGACCGAGAAATCGGTTATTTACAATGCTTACCATTACTCTATAACATTTTGTAGATATTCAGCGATAATTTGGGTTGTCTTTGTTATTGTCGGTTTCAACTTCAGTAGAGGACTGCTTCTTCTTCGTCTTTATTTCACTTTTATTTCATTGGTTGTAAGCGTCGTATAGGTTGTGTCCTTCTACAGCACTTATAAAACATCTGTACATAATTAATTAGTACTTCATTCATATGTTTCTGATGTTATTATTATCGTGATTTCCTTTGGTCACTATTTATTAGTTTGTCTCCGCTTCAACACCTACTAAGACAAAGTGCAGCTCGATTATAGAAGGGTGTGGCCAACTCTTAGGTCAATTATACATTCCCTATGGACTCATTGTGAATCTTCCATCAAAATTGACAATACTTGATTAATTCGTGATGTTCATTGGTCACTTTGCGTATTCGTTATTTCGGCAGCCAATGCAATTCCCTTGCAAAGACAAATAGTGTTACTTTTGAAGGATGATTAAAACGAGTCCACATTACTGTGTAATTAACGAAGACTCGATCTGACAAAGTTTTCAGTTTCTGCTGGCTGTATTAAGCCATATCTCCGCATGCCAAGAAGCTGGTCTCAATGTCGCTCTAATATATAACACGATAAATTTTCAATAATCTTTGGGTTTGAGTGATATGTATTTTCACATTTCGTGTAGCAACAGAAGCATGGATTAGTTCAGGATGCAAATAATATTGTTATTAGGTCTTTTACATGCAGGTGGCAGTAGGTAGCTATGGTAGCTATTTTCCCGTAGTCGTAACTTTCGATAACAGTTACCATGTTGTTCCGACAGACCGACGTTGTGCTTGAACTAGTTACGGGCACGGCGTATGTGGGCGGAACAAGAAAGAAATATGTTGCAAGGGCCAGAGTTGTGCTCTGATGTCGACGTCTTTTTCGGCGGAATTAGACTCGAAACACCATCGAGTCGGATGGCTGCTTGAAAAGAGGGCGAAGCACTTATGGGAATGTCCCACGTGCTGTGAGGCCAGTTTCTAATCAAGAATCAAGCTATGGAAAGTTGGGGGCTAACGACTTATCAGATGTTTAAAAATGTATCACAGTCATAGAAACAACAGGCATTAGATGCAAACGACATCCTGGAAATGGAAGAGACTGACAACAGAGAATGGCGCTCATAAAAGCTGTCTCTCGTTTGCCTTGCGGAGTCAGGGGTAGAAGAGTTCTCTGGATGCGGCCTTCTTTAGTGATGTTTTTTTTAAGCTTATTCCTGTGGCTTCTTTGATTTTGTAGTCCATCTTTTACATGGTCTGCTTCTGTTATATATCCGTGATGTCTATGTGTATGGCTATCTGCAGCATACTGTTTGTTTGTAGTCTGGAAGTGTGTGAAAACCACTTGATCTGTTGTCTCTTGATGTGTTCCAATACTGGTATTGTTTTGGTTATCTGTCTGATGTATCGTTTCTAATTCTATCTCTTAATGACACTCCGAGTATTTTTCGTAGACATGTCATTTCTGCTGCCACTATTTTTTCTTTTGTCTTGTGCGGTGATTTTTCAGGTTTGGCACTGGTAGTACAGTGATGGAATAATAATAGTCTTGCATAATGCAACTTTAGTGTCTATTTTTACATTTTTGTTCTTGAAAATACAAAATACGTGTTATCTGTCCTAGGATCTGGTATGTTTTGTTGCATCTATTTTGTATATCTTCACTGTTTTTATTCCTTCACTTGATATAATGATTCCTAAGTAAGTGAACCCCTTTACCTAACTCCCGCATCGCTGAGGATCAGAGCTGTTTGTTGCCTTTATCGCATAGTCACCACGTTTACCACGCAATCACACGCAGTAAAACAACAAAAATAATGACAGATGACAATAACAAAGTTAACACAAGAACAGCATTTTCTCTGTAAAATAAAAACGTTTGGAGAGTACAGTATCTAAACGTACACACCAGACTCAGTGTCCTTAACACAAATGTGATAACAGTACGGATGTGTAGCTCACTTGAATGGACAATGACACAAACACTACATCGTAAACTGAAGATATTTATGAGTAAATGTTTGGAGAAAGTAATGAACAACAAATGGCGGGACAAGATAAGAAATGAAGAGATGTCGAGAGGAACAGACCAAGATCTGGTGAGCACTCAGATGAAGACGATTGATTGGACACACGCTCGGAAAACTAGTAGAATATGTAGCTAGAAGATCAATGATATGCAATCCACAAAATACAATCCACAAAAAACAATCCACAAAAAACTATCCACAAAAAACAATCCACAAAAAACGGAATAATTAGAGATAGCATAAGAACACGTGTAGAAGAGACCGTGAAGAACTTAACAGAAATAGGAATTACATGAAATGAGGCCTTTAGGCTGTGTAAACATTCCAATGGCTTGATTTATTTATTGATTTATTTAATTTGATTTGAGTGATTAATTTGATTTTCTTTGAAGTGATTGAATGCTTAATTGATTAATTGATTTTCTTGATTTGTAGATTATTTACTGATCAAACGATTGATTGATTGATTGATTGATTGATTGATTGATTGATTGATTGATTGATTGATTGATTGAATGATTGATTGATTGATTGATTGATTGAACCTCTTTCCAGCTTCTTAAAGTGACATATTCGGAAGGTCTTTGATGCCATGTGTCCATTGTATTCTTGGTCTGCCTATTTTTCTCTACCCTGAACCTTCCCTCAATGATTAATCTTTCTAAACAAACAACTGTGTCTGTATCTATTTTCTATTGTCTGTCCCCAGGTGAATGATGGTTGATTGTATTAATACTTGCCGCTACGCGTAGGGGTGGGAGCTTAAGCTGTCGTTTCAAAGCCAGATGTGTCGCCGAGGTTGCATTTAGTCCGTGTTTGTTCAAGACTATCTTGATGTTTTCTATCCACCGTTTTCTTGGTCTACCTCTGACTTTACGCCGGAATATACATTTGTTATATGCTCTTATTGGTATTTGATTTGGCTTCATTCTCATCGGGGTTTTTTCTGTTTGCAACGTGTCATATATTTTCCTCCTCGATGTTTGTGTATGGCCATTATTAATCTCTTTCTAATCTCTGCTGAACAATCTTTAATTTTTTTAATGTTTAAATAGCAGTTTTACGTGAAACAATACACAGAATCGACGTTTTGACTAAAAAGGACTTTATCAAGATAGTGGCACTTTTCTTTATGATTATTTACCAATTTATGCATAGTTTTATTGCATTAATTTTTTTTATCAAGTTTTGAACAATCTCATGTGGTGTTTATAGTTCACTCTAGATATTCATTTTGTTATTGTTTTCTCATGTTCTTTGTCAGCGACTATTTTACTGTGAGACCATTTCAGCTTCATCTGACAAATTTTAACATATAATGTCATCTAATGCAGTCATAATTGTTTTATTTCCAGTCATGCATCAACAGTCATCTGTAGAATGCCATATGTGTAGGTTCAGCATTTTGACTTATCAATGCTCATTTCAACAAAACATGTTTTATTTAGTGACATTTGATTGATGTCTAATTCATTTCTTTATAACTGACACGTATTCGTGTTAGATCATTGGTTCTTAAACTTTCTATTCCCGCGTACTCCCACTATTTTTTTCTGCCGCGGACTACAATAATATTCCATATTCTGAAATGTTTGAGTTAATTACCTGTGTCAATAATAGCAAATAATGTTTGAAATAGAAAATGTAATGGTACGTTGCTGCTACTAGACAATAAAAATACATTTGTTCATTTAATTTTGTATATTATATGTAAAGGTTCATAGTATTTCTTTCTTCAAATCTTCTCGAACATCATGAGAGGACCCCCTGCAAACACCAGTTTTAGAATCTGGGTGTTAAATGATTGCTGATTTTTTTTTCTAGACTGAGCACCTGCAGACAGCATATTTATATTTATATTTTTATTCCAGCATTAATAAATACATTTGCTCTCACATTTCCAATTATTACATAACTAGAGGGTTAACCATTGGATAGCCATTGGATGACCATTGGATAACCATTGGATGACCATTGGATAATCATTGGATGACAATAAACCTCAAGGAGTAGAGCATTGGCAGCATTACACTCATGTTTGCACTTGGGATATCGCTCTCAGCGCAACGGCGCACAGTCTGTCCAGATGACCACTCATGGCAAGTAACGCTGCAGCTTCAGGCGGTAATCTCAGCGCAACAGCGCACAGTCTGTCCAGATGACCACTCATGGAAAGTATCGTTGCAGTTTCAGGCGGTAATCTCCATTTTATCTCCGAAAGCATTCACTTTGGAAACTATACGTCACAAGCTGAATTCGAACCTGTAACCACTTGTACACAAGGCAAACGATTTACCTACTACTCCAGAAAAATCCCCAGCAGACATTTATACGCAGACATTTCCTTTGTAAGAAATCTAAAAGAATATTATGAAATAAAAGAATGGGTAACTGTGTATTTTCGGGCCCGAAATGGGAGCAAAGAATAATGACACTTACTAAATAATCTTGTCTTGTCTTGTACTATTCATGTGTACCGTGGGCGTCATGGGGAGCCGAAGTCTTCTTTCTTTAGCTAACTCTGATGCCGCTACCATAGTGCTGCCTTGGTGTTCTAGTATTTCTCTGATGTCATTTATCCATCTTCGTCTGGGTCTTCTCCTGTTTTTCTTTTCATATGATCTTTGATTGAAGGCTATCGATGGAATGCGGTCTGGTTCCATTATGATTAGGTGGCCAAACCATTTGATTTTCTGTGTGTCTATGTATTTTTTGCACGAAATTGTTTTCACCAGATTTCTTATAGTCTCATTATTTATTCTATCTCTTTTTGTTACCCCCAGTGCTGTTCGTAGACACTTTATTTCGCATACAGTGAGTTTTTGTTTTAGCTTCTCTGACGAGTGCAGTTCTTGCATTGGTAGCACAGTGTCGGTATAAACACTGTTTATTAACAGGTTGTTTTGGTTTCTTTTTGGAGATCATGTCGTTGCTCTGATGTTTCAGCACTTGTGCTATTTGATATAACACTGCGTTTGCTTTCATATATCTTGTCTATATTTCTCTAGTCTCCCGTCCTCATGTTTACTAAATAACGCACGACTAACACAGCGACTAATGAGCCTACCATGGTGGAATTGGCTATCCCATTCAATACAGAGTTAAAGCGTCAAGAAGCCCACAGGTTCATGGGTAGAAGCGTGTTGTCCCCTTATAGACGATCATGAGACCAACGGGAATTTAACCACTCCGTTCAACGGCACCGAATCGCCTAGCAACTCGGGTACACGGGTTTTTCCATACTTGACTAACCACATCTCCAAAAAAAAGATGCGATTTTGTCAAGACATTCAAATTGTTTACTTAAGTCACTGAGAACGGACCAATCGAGACACGGACTATTACAACAACAACGAACATCCCTGACAAGTATTGTAGTATCCTCATTAACAACAACATTAACACAAACATATAACATCCGTTTTCGATAAATTTCTTAATTTATTCTCTGGCTTCCACTTTAATTTACTTACAAACAATCCGTAGGTTTATTAACTCAAAACCTTTGTCACTTACAGACAATCCAGAGGTTCATGAACTCAAAATCTTTGTCGCCTTACAGACAATCCAGAGGTTCATGAGCTCAAAGCCGTTGTCCCCTTACAGACTATCCAGAGGTTCATGAACTCCCAGCCTTTGTCCCCTTACAGACAATCCAGAGGTTCATGAACTCAAAGCCTTTGTCCCCTTACAGACTATCCAGAGGTTCATGAACTCAAAGCCTTTGTCCCCTTACAGACTATCTAGAGGTTCATGAACTCAAAACCTTTGTTCCCTTACAGACAATCCAGAGGTTCGTGAACTCAAAGCCTTTGTCCCCTTACAAACAATTTTCCTACTAATCTACTGGAATTTGAAAACAAAAGAGATCAGAAAAAACGAAAGGAATAATTGAAAGGCGACTTAGAAACATCAACGAACAAAAACAAAAGATATAATCTACTTTTAAATTAACTAGACTTCTTAAGTAAATTTACTATTCGTCTTGGCGACACTGAAAAAACACAGACATGTGTATTTGCGTTAGATAATGTATCTGACCAGATTTGCTCAGTCGAAGACTCAATGACAGCTCGCAAGACCTTCTCATTGGATACACCTCTGTCGCACTCTAAATATTTAACAGGCGTGATATTTCTTGGGTCACAAATCAAAGTCTAGAAGAAGAAACAAATCAGAGGCACAGAATCACATAGTTGATGTCAGTGTTACCAATATTTAACGTTTGGTGACTGCCTTTGGGCGTGATTTTTCTACACTCCTCTCAATGGCTGAGAATACAGTTGTATGGGGAGATTTTTCTCCTATCCAGTGCGGCACCACCTCTGACATAACGAGTTATCGGTCTTATTATATCTCTTTACAACTTTACATTGTTTTGTTTATTTTATTGTGCCAAGATCCCCATGAATTACTACTAATTTGCTTTTACATCCTATATGCAGTGGGGTAGTTTCTCCAGAGCTTTCTTTCACACCTAGAGACTTCAACTCTCTGCGTTATGTGCAATATCTTTGGCAAATGCCTCTTACTCAACGGGTTCTAAAATTTAAAATTTCATAACTGATAACGTAGTTGGAACAGTAAAATAGTTCATAAGAAAACGTAGGTGGAACAGTAAAATAGTTCATAAGAAAACGTAGTTCGAACAGTAAAATAGTTCATAAGAAAACGTAGTTCGAACAGCACAATAGTTCATAAGAAAAAGTAGTTCGAACAGTAAAATAGTTCTTAAGAAAATGAACACGGTAGACGGCACAATCGCATGCGTGTTGCTGGGCCCAAAGAAGAAGTAAAGAAGAGCAAGACTGTGCAGCACCATGCATGTCACAAGAGACAAAGAGAATGCTGTGATGAAGTTGAATATGTCATAGGCGAAAGCAGCCTTTAAGCCGTGCTGAAATCAGATGTGTTTTCACAGAAATCAAATCGAAAGATATCGCTGCACATCTGTAAACCATTAAAATGTATTCTGTTCTCTGGATTACGTTCTACTAATAATCAGGAGTTTCCAACGAATGCAGAAGTTTGTTAGCAATTGAATTCATTGTCAAAACATAGACAGTGAGAAGATCCATCATAGACAGTGAGAAGATCCATCATAGACAGTGAGAAGAGAAGATCCATAATTTTATGATGTTATTTTTCAAATGTGATTTTTTTTCTGAGAGAGTAGCACTCTGGAAAGTCTTATGGCATAAATAGCACTCTGAACAATTTGCGTGCTACTTTGTTTGGAGAAGCTTGAATACAATAATGTCACTCCTCTGCGTCATTCTTCCATTCTTTTACAGAAGACAATGTTCGCACTTGCGCAGACAGCCAAATAAGCAATAATTTCTACTTCCGCCGGATGTTTGGCAACTTTATTTAGACGATTACGATCAGATCCTATCGTTGACGCCTTCAGATGATTTTGTAAACTGCATGCACAGACGCAGATAATCTGTGATTTTTGATATGATTTGCGTCTTGTTTTCAAGAGTAAATTGCGAATTTCTTTTGCAGAATTTGTATTCTTCCTTTTTTAGCTAAGAGTTGTAAGATGAAGGATTGCAGTGTTCATGATTTTTCAGATCGGAAACAGTTAGGACTACTTTCAGCATGCATAGGTAGTTTCAGATCTACAGAGAAATAATGAAAGAAATAAACAGAAAGAATAGAGCGACACAAGAAGACAAATAGACAGACGGGCAAATAAACGCAAGAACAACCAAAAGGACCACAGGACGAACAGAAAGATACTTAAACATACTGAAAGGCATGACAAAAGTCAGACACGTAGTTAGATACGATATATTTCGTTACGGCATTTAGAAAGGCGCTGGCAGAAGTACAGATAGACGGTAGCCCAATAGATAAAGAGTTGCACATATCAGACAGAAGGAGCAGTCAATCCGCTGTTACAGAATGAAGCAATAGTCATTAGCGCATTTCACACTTAGTAATAGTGAATAGGATAAAAAAATATAGTTACACACTCTCCCCCGCTACCACTAAATAAATCGTCCAGTTTCTTAGCGACTATATTGTTAACAAATCTTGCAAAAACAGTAACACTTATGTTCTTAAATGTCAGACTGCTCCCCCCCCCTCGACCCCGCTTTCAACACTTAGAAATGTCTTATCTACGGTTTTGACAGACATACCAGAGAGACATACAGACAGACAATAGGCAGACCGAGGAATAGATAGATAGACAAACAGACAAACATGCAGGCAATCAGACAGACAGACATACAGACAGACAGACAGATGATGGGTGGGTGGTTGGGGATTGGGCTTTGGGTAGGTGGGTGGGTGGATGGATTGTTGGTTGGTTGGATAGACAGACCGGACAGATAGATAGATGTCCAAAAATTGAGGCAATAACATAAATGATAGACTGGTTGGCACAAATTATACATTGAGGAACATGAATATTCTTGTTCCAGGGCAATACTTGCCCCGCAAAAAAAAGCGAGCCTATAGATTACAGCCTCAACGAAAGAGATCCAATTGAAATTTACTTCCAGCTCAACTGCAATCAGTTCTCATAAGCATGTCAGTTGACGTACTTGATCATAGGCCCCCTGACCTGTATTTTCATATCATTAGTTCTAGTACAAATTTCTATTCTCTGATTTCTAAACTTACATGAATGTATTAAGTTTAGAATAATCGATTTTTCTATTCTTTGATTTCTACACTTAAGTGGATTTAGTAAGTATATTATAATATTCTATTCTTACTTACCGCTTGGTGCACAGTTTTGCTGCAATCTGTCGTTTATTTGTTATTTTATTATTTTGCAATACGTTTACACTGTCGATGATGATGTTATTCAAGAATAACGATACTAATTAGGTGGAAGTGGGGCGTCTGAAAACGTTTGACAGTTGTTGACAGCGGGCGTTAACAGGGGGTGTTGACATGGGTGTTGACAGGGGGTGTTAACATGGGTCTTGACAGGGGTGTTAGCATGAGTGTTGACATAGGTTTTGACAGGGGGTGTTGACATGGGTGTTGACAGGGGGTGTTGACAGGGGGTGTTGACAGGGGGTGTTGACATGGGTGTTGACATGGGGTGTTGACAGGGGGTGTTGACATGGGGTGTTGACAGGGGGTGTTGACAGGGGGTGTTGACAGTGGGTGTTAACGGGGTGTTGACATGGGTGTTGACAGGGAATGTTGACAGGGGGTGTTGACATGGGTGTTGACATAGGGTGTTGACAAAAGTTGACGTCGACAAATATTTTCATATATTAATTTATTTTTTTTAATATTTAAATAAATATAGTCGCTGGGCACGTCATCTGGTACGTATGCCAGATCTATCTATATATATATAAACCCGTCAGGGTCTCAAGGGTGCCACATTAGATGCTTCAGCACACAGAGTCAACCAGCGATTTATATCTTTACCGAAGTGGATGAGAGAGGAAAAATCTTGCCCTGTTCATTCCTTGATGTTGTCTTTCCTTGTCTTTATCTGCTTCTCCACCTTCGACAGTTCCCTGTAATATTATTTTTGACAAGGAATCATGCCAGATTATCGCTTGCCAAAGATATTTCTCTATGGTAAGTTACCGAAGAGCATACGATCTCACGGTGGCCAAACGAAGCGCTACAAGGACGCATTAAAGACCTCATTGAAAGATTTTTTAAATAGACCAAGTTACATGGGAAGAACTTGCGCAAAACAGATATACATTGCGCTTTACAGTAAACACAGGCGCAGCATGTTGTGGAAAAAAAAAGAGAAATCGTCAGATCAATAGTGGAGAGTTGAAAGAAAGTCACTGGTAGACACACAATATCGTCTACAGTGGTCATTCCATGCCCAAACTGTCCCAGGACATTTACGGTCCGAACAGGGCTTATTAGCCATTGGACATGATTCTAACTGAATATTCAAAAGTGGATGAAACAAATGACCATAATTTGTGATGGACGTACCAGTTAAATTGTGTGAATTTTAAATATTTTTCGACCTATCTAAAAAGAAAATCATGTAGTTATTTCGCACTATTTCTGATAAACATTAATTGCGGGAGAGATATTGTTTAACTCTTGCGACATAATTAAGGGGAGATTTTTCTTAATTCTTGACAGAAAGTTAACAGGGGGGGGGTGAGTCAAAAATTGGTCACAATTTGTTGACGTTATTTACGAACAATCTCCAGGGGGGTCTCTTGTTTCTTGAGGATGATCGCTTGAATCTACGGGGTTACGTGCTATGAGTGGTACTCTGAGCAGGTGGCATGTGGCTTCGTTGAGAGGGACCAATTACATATGGGGTAACCCAAGTACATGAAGTCAATCCACTACACCGTTATATCTTTCAGTGGAAAATTATTATTCCATCATTGTTCTCATTGTAGTGTGGCCGAATGGCTAGAACGCTGCTCTCAGAAGCGTGAGGTCTCTGATATATCGAGTTCAAACTATGATTGGCCCTGGCTTTCTTTATCTTTATGAGGTATAATAGAAATCTTCCATGCACTTCCTAACATTAAAAACATACAGTAAAGAAATTTTTTTGTTCGCATTTTGTTTTCTCGCCTATTATTTCTGATTCCTGGCACAATTTGTTCTTCCCCATTATTTCTGATTCCTGGCACAATTTGTTCTTCCCCATTATTTCTGATTCCTGGCACAATTTGTTCTTCCCCATTATTTCTGATTCCTGGCACAATTTGTTCTTCCCCATTATTTCTGATTCCTGGCACAATTTGTTCTTCCCCATTATTTCTGATTCCTGGCACAATTTGTTCTTCCCCATTATTTCTGATTCCTGGCACAATTTGTTCTTCCCCATTATTTCTGATTCCTGGCACAATTTGTTCTTCCCCATTATTTCTGATTCCTGGCACAATTTGTTCTTCCCCATTATTTCTGATTCCTGACACAATTTGTTCTTCCCCATTATTTCTGATTCCTGGCACAATTTGTTCTTCCCCATTATTTCTGATTCCTGGCACAATTTGTTCTTCCCCATTATTTCTGATTCCTGGCACAATTTGTTCTTCCCCATTATTTCTGATTCCTGGCACAATTTGTTCTTCCCCATTATTTCTGATTCCTGGCACAATTTGTTCTTCCCCATTATTTCTGATTCCTGGCACAATTTGTTCTTCCCCATTATTTCTGATTCCTGGCACAATTTGTTCTTCCCCATTATTTCTGATTCCTGGCACAATTTGTTCTTCCCCATTATTTCTGATTCCTGGCACAATTTGTTCTTCCCCATTATTTCTGATTCCTGGCACAATTTGTTCTTCCCCATTATTTTTGATTCTTATCACAATGTGCTCCTCGACCATTACTTCTGATTCCTATACAGATGTGCTTCAAATTCTACTCTTCACGGCAGAAAGTAAAATATCCAAGAATACATAATTTCATAGTTGTGTGAGATCTATCTACTTCAGATACCTCGCTGTGGCGTAGTTTAATAATTAGTATTAAATTAGGTTACCCGTAGTCGTAACCTTCGATAACAGTTACCATGTTGTTCCCGCAGGCCGACGTTGTGCTTGAACTAGTTGCCGGCACGGCGTAGATGGGCGGAACAACAAAGAAACCTGTCGCAAGGGTCAGAGTTGTGCCCTGATGTCGACGTCTGTTTCAGCGGCATTAGACTCGAAACATCATCGAGTCATATGGCTGCTTGATAAGAGGGCGGATCACTTATGTGAATGCCCCACGTGATGTGAGGCCAGTTTCTAATCAAGAATCAAGTTTAATAAATAAACGTGGGACGACCCAGTTCTCTTTAACCCTGGTTTCAATTAATCCCTAACCAATTTTCAATTAAATTGTATGGAGCGTGCATAAACACGGGTACGCGAACGCAGTTTACGGGGTTGTAAATTATATTTTACTGTTATCTCACCCATCATGGATTGTAAATTGCATATTATGACAACACCATTAATCATAGATTGTAAATTCATCCACCTTATGACAACTGCATCCACCTTTACGTGCCTTTTACATTGGCCGTCCCTCCAATGTTCTGACTGGACTTACAGGCGTCACTATATGTCGACAGTGTCGCTGTATGTGGTGATGCAAATAGTGTCGGAGATATTGTCTGTCTCTTTTGCAGTCAAATCTCTTTCCATCTGCTACCTCCACATCCTCGGACACGATCCCCACATGATTTGGCCAGAATCAGCTAGAGCCGCTGTATTTCTGTTTCCAGGGTGCACCACGAGGAGGTACATTTGGGATCTTGGTTATCTGCTAACCCTGGGTCCGCCTAGAGCAATGCGTTCCCTTTGCATCCCATTTACGTATCCATCTTGCACAGTATGATCAAGGAATATGAAAGTGCATTCCATCATAAACTTAAATCTTAAATCATAAACAAAACACAGTGTATTTTGTAACTGTACTCTGAATAAAACATGGATTACCCCCTAACTGAAAAAATATGGCAAACAGAACATTTCCAATACTGTAATATGTTGCAAACAGTACATCTCCTAAACTGTAATATATTGCAAACAGAACATCCCCTAAGTTGTAATTTCATTCACACAGTACATACCCTAAATTGTAATTTGATTCACACAGTACATCCTCCAACTATAATCTGATTCAAAAAGTAAATCGTATCATCGCAAGCTGGCGCTTGATTGCAATGCAAATACGGCAGCTGTATATCCTGTTGTGAATAAATCAATACTGTTCAATCTAGTTATTATAAAACGTTCTATTTTATAGTGGCCTGTTTTGAAGGATTACACGGAGATAGTTTTCTGCTCAGCCTGGGGGATTGTTCCTGTTGGTTATGACACGTTTTTTCTCAGCGTTTAAAGAGAATCTACTATTTCAAACACGCATGTGGTTGCGTCTGTGGGTCTCCCCAATTGTCCAGTAGACAAACCACCCATGCAACAGAAAACCTTAGTAGATGATATGACGTTACATTGGGGTTCTCTTATTGAAGCTTTTATCGTGTCATCTATAGAATTATAGCATTATAGTCTCCTTCTGAGTAAATGGCTCCTTCAATAGGCTTTGCGTTAAAAAGAAATCTGTAGTCTTCTGGGTGTGAAATTTCAGAAAAACAACCCAACTGCACATAGGAAGTAAGAGCTAATCATTCACAATAGCTGAGGTTCTCAAACAAACAATTTAAAATACATTGAAACAGAATGAATGTCACTAATAGAAGATATATTCATTATAAAATACACTGAAGCTGATGGGGTTTTCAAACAAACAAAACATTTCAAACACATTGAAACAGAATGAATGTCACTAAAAGAAGATATATTCATTATAAAAGCTATGTAAACTGAGTTAAGACCCAGCGCCATAGCAAACGGCTTCCCAAAATTTCTCAGCTGCTGTGTCAGTGGTTCACCAGATACCGCCTGACAAGCGTTGACTTGCAGCACTTGCTCTGTAGAAATGACGCAATTCCTCGACGTTCCCAGATCATGCGCGGTGGTATTATACTTTCTGATGATTGAGTGCACAACGATGGTAATTTTTATTTCGAGCTATGAATAACAAGTACACTTGACACTCGGATCTACTGGTTATCATTGAATCACAACATTATACTTCCGCGGCTCCGTTCTGTACCGTGCCGTTGGCGTAGGCGGTCATTGATCTTTACAAAATTATATCGGCAGGACTGTATGCCAGCATCAACGCTAACTCTATACCTCGCCATCATGTCCAATTATTCACTATCTTCTCTTTTTGCTCTTTCCCTCTCTATTTTTGATGTAGCTACATTGTAGTTCAGATCACTTCTTCTCATGATTTGTTCAATACACCGTGTTTTCTTTAAGTAAATTGGTAACTTTCTTTTGATTCCAATTTCTTTCAGTACCTATTCATTATCTTCTGTAATTGTCCATGAGATTCTCAACATTCTTCTAAAGAACCATATCTGGTGACCTCTCGTTTTGTACTTCTTTGTTCATATAGTGTTCAAGATACTCTTCAAGAGATTTCTCCATAAGACAGAATTTATTCTATGTCGTATTAAATGACTGTTATATGGAAATACGTTTGTATTTCTTAAAATATTGACATGGATACGTCTGACAAACAAGAGTCATGTGCTCAAGCTATCACTCAAATTAGAACGGATTCTAATCACATAGAATGTTATAAGTCAGATGACATGTTCTTTCCAGAAAGTCTACCTATGAATACTCTGAACTCCTCGAGATTCTAGGCGAGTTGATCTTCCACAGCCGGACATTATCTACACACCCTGTGATTATCTGAAAAGTTGGGTAATGAAGTGTTACTAATCACTGGAGACACATTAGAAAACATACGCGACGTTTCGACCAACTGACTTTTATAAAGAACACAATATATCACACGATGGGTAAAGTACGCAATGTCAGCAATCACATCACGGGCTAAGCCTGCCCGAAGTGCAATAATAATAATAATAATAATAACAATAATAATGATAATAATAATAATAATAATAATAATAATAATAATAATAATAATAATAATAATAATAATAATAATAATAATAATAATAATACGAGCCATAACTTGCTAGGTCGTTGCGGTGTCACATTGGATACATCAGCACAAAAAAGTTATCCAAACAACTCTATCCTCAGTCATTCGGAGTATTATAGAACAAACACGCCCAGAACATCCCTTGATGTTATCAATCCAGGATTATCTCAACCCTTCTCCTTCCAACCTGGACTATTCCTTCTAAAATAATTTTAGAAAGCGATTTGTGTCTCGTTACATGTCCAAACCAAACAAGTTTAAGCAGTTTCACCACTGCCAAAAGTGGTTCTTGATTACATGGATAGCCCGAAATTTAGAAAGGGGTGAATGATTACTGTTAATATGAAAACTGGATGGAGAAAATTGGCAAAAACACATCATGACATCTGCACATATAACTGAAGGGTGTTAAGCTCGTAGGACTGAAGGGTGTTAAGCTCGTAGGACTGAAGGGTGTTAAGCTCGTAGGACTGAAGGGTGTTAAGCTCGTAGGACTGAAGGGTGTTAAGCTCGTAGGACTGAAGGGTGTTAAGATTAAAAGACAACAGAGTACTAAATTGGTGGATATACCAGTTCTCACATGCATACCGTATTAGATCATGCACGATTTAATGGCAATCACCAGAACATAACTGCCATCCCTCATGATCAATGTTATTGAAGTAAGCAGCAACATAAGCTCCAGTCTTTTGTTAATATTATGTTGACATGATTGGTCTCCGATCTCTTATCCGTCTCCCTAGTGTAAATAAAGGTGCAGAGTTTGAAAGATAGTTGGTTGGTTGGTTGGTTGGTAGGTTGCTGATCCAGCGGACCATGGGCTCATGCCCTATGGCCTAATATAATGCCAGTAATGGCATTATATTGCTGGGAATTCTGTTGATTTTCGGCCCACCCCGGGACAGATCCAGAGAATGACTATCACACCTCCAGGAAGGTAGGTTTCAACCTATGCACTGCTCCTAGCCACTGTAGCCAAGATAGGGTTCACTGTGCTCATTCCCCGCCACGAATTGACTACTGGTTATGCCGAACTTCTCTATTGCTTCAGGCATGCAACCAAATGTTCAAGTCAAAAGGATTTTCACGTCCCGAGTCACTGTGCCTCTATGATGGGTCTCAGCGATAGGAAAAAACAGAGCTGTCAGTTTCCTCCTCCCCAGTGCTGCACAGTACATCTCTGGCTCCCTCCCACCCACAGAAGGTGCATACATATATATTCAGGTAAACATGAAACACATTTCAACAACAAAATAAAAGCATAATTGTATAGATGACATGCCGTGAAGCTTCTCTAAGAAGATAACCTCAATATAACAGCATGTCATCCACTAAGGTTTTCTGTTGCATGGATGGTTTGTCTAGTGCGGCATTGGTGAGACCCACAGATGCAACCACATGCGTAGTTTGAAAGATAAAACATATAAAGTTGTGAAACCCGAAGGAAAAGTCACATTCAGTAGTGAAAGATGCTTTAGGGAATGCAATGGAACTGAATGACATAAAACCATGTGTAAAATATTACATAGGAAACTGCCGGTGGAAAAAAGACCCATGATGTCAGCCTTGAGACAGCTGTGGAAATATCGCTAAGATTCTTGTCATGTCTATAACATACAGTGAGAGACAATGGAATATCTCACCTGTATAGGTAAAAATAAGAATGCAGAAGATGGGATTTGAACCTGGTCTTTTCAGTTGGCAACTATTCGCCTTGAAACCTGAGTCACGCGTTTTATGAATTCAACCACATCGTATCTCTAAATAAAAGACGTTATTTTAGTCGTCTTATGCGTGTCTTTCTCAGCTTACTATGAATATGAGCAAATATTTAGTGAAAGCTAGACTGCAGTATAACTGGGCACTACTTAGTAATTAAATATAGACAAATTAATATAAAATAGGTAACTACTAGTTTTTAGTTTTGGAGAAAAATACAGAATCGACGATTCGACCACAAGGCCTTCATCGAGATAGGGACAACCAATACAGAATGGAACGGCCAAATAAAACGAAGTCTACATGTCAGTCATGTGGGAACTGACAGCTCATAAAGACAGCAAAATAGACGAAAAGACATAGGAATGTGCGTGGTTGCACATAGATAAAGGACAGTACACACAGAAACGCAGAATCGAGGAAAAAAGTATAAACAAT
Organism: Meghimatium bilineatum; assembly: GCA_034231615.1. Lineage (NCBI taxonomy): Eukaryota > Metazoa > Mollusca > Gastropoda > Stylommatophora > Philomycidae > Meghimatium > Meghimatium bilineatum. The sequence goes on from CM067321.1 coordinate 67,351,561, forward strand.
GATAGTAATAAAACTGTTATCTGAATAAGTTGTAAGAATATCGAATGCGTTCTAGATGAGAGACCGGAAGTCGGAAGTAACAACAGAATAATGAAAATGAAGCAATTAGTGCACGTGACCCAAGTCTATGGTCAGGTGTTCTAAAAACTAGGAGAAGAGAGAAGATATGGACCGAACAACCGAAAGTGAGGTGAGTAAAGAGAGGGAGAGTGGGGAGGGGTACTAAAACAATACACGATATTGAAGATGGATAGAAAATAATTAAAAGAACTAATGAGGTACGTTACTGCCTGTAGGTTCTAAACTCTGGCATGGTGACACTGCGGTTCTCCATGTATGGACCAGTTGATAGACAATAATAATATAGAATGTAAATGTATTAGATTCATATCATTCTTGGTGAAGACTTAAACAATATGTACTCCTAAGTTCACCAACACTAGTGAATTGGAAATAGCAGGCAATATTACAGGTTTTTCTATGCTCAGTCTGCGCAAATCAGATGACTGGGACACACTAGGAGATTGGAAAATGGCAGAATGCAGAAGGATCTACTTTATAGAAAATTGAAGTCTTGGAAAATATATCAAGGTTGACGTCTACTTCGGTACAAAGAAGTATGCAAATGCAATATACATGATTCGGGCATTGCTACAAGAATATGGGAACTTCATGCAATGGATCTTGTTGCATGGAGGAGAAAGATCAGGAATGGCATAATCACAAAGGAGAAAGTGATAGCAGATAGGTCAAGTGCCCCACCTCTAAGAAAACACACATCTTACAATGGTACACGTGGACCTGTGATTTATTGTACATACTGTGGAAGACTAGGCGTGGCTCAGATTGGTCTTGTGTGTCGCGTCCATCAGTGCTATGTATCATATATTTCTTATAGCCGAATAATAATATTATCTTCTTCTTCTTTCCTTCCTCTTTTACCCTTTACGTGTGTCGAGGGAGATACAATGTTCTTGTTCTCGCTTTTCTGGCAGCTTCAGATAGTGTTATTTGGTGTTCGTGTAATGTCACTTTGATGTTGTCGATCCAGCGTACTCTAGGTCTACACTTGGCTCTTCTTTCTGCTTCTCCTCTCTTCGTATATGCTTTATAAACTAATGAATCACACGGCATTCTTTCCAGAAGACCAAACCATTGTATCTGTTGGTTTTGTATGTATTGTAGAATTGATATGACACCCACTCTTTCTCTTATGACATCGTTTCTAATTCTGTGTCTTCTGGTCACTCGTGTGACTTTTCTCAGACATCTCATCTCTGTTGTAACCAGTTGTCTCTTGTGTTTTGTTGTTGAGGACCATGTTTGGCATTGGTAGTACAGAGTTGGAATGAAGATACTTTGGATAAGATGTTTTTTTATTGACATTAAGAATATTATCGTCTGGAAATAAGCAAAAGTGCCTGCTAGACAGTATTGACTGCGCGTGAGTTTTCAATAGCTTCCTCGTCACTGAAGTCTCGTATGCTCTCCGGTCTGATGGGTTTTGGCCGTTGAGGTTTGGCATAACTTACTGCATCGTGCACGTCCACAAAAAAGTTTCGTTGTGGAATCTTGCTAAACACTCCTGCCCGTCTCATTGTGCGCCTAATTCCTGAACAACATCCTGCCAGATAGAGTTCAATGTTGACATGATTGTACTCGCTGTAGATGTGAGTAAGGACGTTGGCTCCTGACGCGTCCATGTAGTTGATAGGTGAGCAGTCGATAATCACGTGATGTATCGTGCGCATCTGTTTAAGTTTCTCATCTGTGAACATTTCATCACCATCATCAGGGTCTTCTACGTAGTCGTCAAAGTTGATCGAGTATAGAGACACAACAGAATCCATGTTACCTATTTTCTCTAGACTAGTACTCGCTCTTTCCTTGTCTGTGTTTATATTGGAACCGTCAGATATAAACCTACAGTTGGTGCTGTTGATGGTAAATACAGATGTGCATCTGTCTGGCAGATGTTTTGTTTTTGTGTCATTTAGGCAATTTCTTTGATTATCTACTGTTTTATGTTTGACAATGTATTTACTGTCCAAACTGACCAACTCGGGAGAAGAGCGAAAGATAGTTGCCACATTTTCATTTACTGCTGTCAAGAGAGATAACGGATAACCATTGTCTGTTAGTGTCATGTCAGGATAGGAAATGTCGTTCTCATTTTTCTCAACTTCTCCAGTCATGATAAAGTTATTGTCTGCTAGCGGATTAAGTCCTTTAGAGATCCTCTCGTCGTTAATTCCTTTCAGTCGTTTTTCTCTTTTCTGCAAACCCTTCAACATTTTTCTTGGATTGACAGTCTTACGGTACAATGAGTTGCGGAAAATCTCGGCATTGGCGTAGTACAGGTTTGATTGAAACCGGAATATTTGGACACCAGGAATTTCCAATGAATCCTTGTACTTCTTGTGTTGTACCAAGGTTGTGTCTCTCTTGGTGTATCCGAGTTTGAATCCTCGAGAAAACTGAGTCTGGAAGACAACACATACAGCAGACACTCCCACGCCGACGTACAGACCGATATCAATGTCTAGAAATATTGTCGCAAAAAAAGTACAGACCCAAATAAAAAAGTCAAATTTGTTGATACGCCAATATTTATAGAAGTCTTCAATTTGAACAAAAAGATTTTTCAACGATGCAACAATGATTGCTCCCAGGACAGCCTTTGGTAGCTCTTTGAAAAGAGATGCAAGATTCATCGTGACAAGAAACATGAGAATACAGCTGGAGATACCACTGAGTGTGGTCTTGACGTTCATACTACTAGCAGCCATTGATCTTGGCGGAGCTCCAGAGGTTGGAAAACATCTGAGAAATGAACTTATCATGTGGAGGAGACCATACGAAATCATTTCTTGGCTGTCGTCCACATCGTAGTTGTGCTTCTTTGCCAAGATTTTCGCAATGGCGATGGTATAGGCAAAGCTTAATATAGCCATGATGACCGCATCCATCGTTAGATTGGACGCCAAGCTAAGACCTATGGTAGGGATTTTTGGAGACGGTATGCCAATTGGAACATTACCAATCACTTGAATACCGAATTTTATGCGGAAGTTACCAAAATAAGATGCGACGGTACCAAAAATAGCAACCAAAAGATCTATAGGAATAGGACCAAACATATGTTTCTTGTATCTTTCATTAACAAAATCTTTGACAAACAAAATTATTCCAATACAAATCACAGCTATGATTATCGTTGCAAAGTTTGCCGTTTTGATGACATTAAAGATGGCCTCGTAAGTCTTAATGAGTTTAAATATGCCGGGAAATCGAGGTATAGCTGCTATTCCTAACATCGCAGGCAGTTGAGCTGTCCCGATGTGGACAGCAGCAGCAGAGGTAAAGGCAGCAAAGAATGAATCAGATAGGTAGGATGTAATAAACCCTAATCGCAGGAGTCCCATGCCTATCAGTATGACCCCAACGATGAGTGATAGGGTCATCGCAACTTCTTCCTTAAAATCCAAATACTCTGGAATGATGTCCAGTATAGTGCCATTATTAACCTGTGCCATTATGTGCGGTTGCATTGCTGCCCACTTTATGCCTTCTCTATCCACGGCCGTTGCAGTTAGTAAACAAAACACTGTGCTAGTTCCGATGGAAACATGAGGTGATGTGCCAAAGAATACGTACACTAGGGCAGGCCACACGGAAGCGTATAGACCGTCCTCAACCTTAACTGACGCCAGCAGTCCAAGTGCTAGTGCTACAGGAAGGTGTACAGCGCCCACAGACAAACCTGCTAATATATCGTTGATGGCGTACTCCTTAACCTTGTAGTAGCGGATAAACTTAATGACTGGCAGATAACCAACCAGAAGTCTCCAGAACCTTTTCTTCGAACAAAAGCAGTTGTATTTCAATCTGTGACATATGTCAATGTTGACATTGTCTCCATCAAGTCCAAGGTGAAGGTCATCAAAGGCTGCTTGTGTGAAAGGAGCACGAGATATCATCATCTGGTTGTAAAATAAAAAGAAAAAAAGAAAATATAACTATTCACGCTGTTTATCATTTTTTTTATAGAATGGTTTTCTGTAGACAATACCCCCGGGAACTAGCATGGCTAACGGAAATTCCGGTTCTTGGAGGCTGGGTTGAAGTCCCTCTCTTGGATAGCCCTGCCCGCTAATCTCAAATAGCGTCATTTGTGTTGTCTGATTCTACGTTATGCATTTCGGTGACTCGGGACACAAATTGTTCGCAAAGTAACCAATGCTCAGTCGTATCCTCCAAGATGAGTGCCGTTGTTTGAGATTAAAACGAAGGAACAACTTTCAAATTACACGATTTGACCAGACAATATTCAGTAATATAATAGCCGTGTTCTGTCACTCTCCGGTAGGCTCTAAAAATAGCGCATTTACGTCACGGAACTCCGTGCATCAAATCAAAACGATTGGTGTCGTGACGCTATTCAATGCAGATATTTTCTATACAAATGTTATTGATGCGCTAACAGGTAAACTTCTGTATCGGCTTGTGATCAAAGCTATCTAAAAATACATTATATTTAAAATATACATATAATTTACTTTAAATGATTGGTAAAGATGAACCTATCGCAAGAGAGCAAAAAAGGTCGAAAAGCTAGATGGTTGAGTCATCAAAGCCAAGAGTCATTCGCTCGTATTCGTGGCACAAATGCTGCAGATCATAGACACAGAATCGAAAGAGATGCAAAGAATTGATCAAGAAACCCTTCAACAAAGTCAAACATGACTTGCTAGGGATGTTGATTTGCATCAGCGTCAAGATAAGCTAGAATCACCTGCGCAAAGAGAAAATTGAGAAGCTATGAATAAAGAATACGTACGTCGTCACAGACAGCATGAAACTGTTGAGTAAACACAGAAGAGACGTCGAGCTGAAGATTCAGAAACTCATTCATTGTCATAAATGAGTCGAATTTCAAATGAAGCAGCAAATTTTTCTGAGGATCTTGTTGCTGCACATAACTGTGGAATGTTCGATATTACATGGCAATTTTGTAGTGTTAAAATATTTTTTGGACGTGCAAAGTTTACAAGTGTTGCCGAAATGGAAAGACCATGCCCCAAAGCCACACGACATCCATGGTAATAAGGTGGAGTATCCCCAGTTCCTGTGCTTGATGCTCTCTGATAATACACACCATAAATACACACATTTTCGCGAGAATATTCGCTCTTATATTAGCGCTCTTTCTTTCACGTCAATGGGAGAAAAAATTACGGATTGTCAAGGTCGAGGTCCATATGTTTCAAAGGTTCATGGACAAACTTATCGTCACACTTCTCATACACAACTGCCATACAACAAAGTTCCACAGTTTGCTCAGATGTATGTTTTGGAGAGTACTCAAGCAGTAGACGTTCGACAAGCACACGCAGACAATGCTACATAAAAAAGACAAATTCTTGATAAAATCGATCGGTTTTTTCGTCAACACAATAAACTAGCACAGTCGTATCGGTTAATGCGTGATATCAAACAAGAGCAATTCAGAATACTGCTCAAAGTGGAGGAGAAATCCCAATAGTAAACATGGTCTTCATGCACGATCGTCAATCTGATTAACGTCGCTATAATGAACCAACATCAATAGTTTCGTCAACGAAGATGGCGAACCACCCTTAAACCTCAACATTCGCATTTATTCATTCATAAAATATGTTTTATTTACTCTATTCGATGAATTGGTTACGGACTGTGTAATGTCATACTCGTTTTGTTCCCATACGGTGAGACGGGTTGGCAAGTATTGGCAATGTGAGGCATATCAGGGTAAGCAACTCAATAAATTTTGTCCTGACTAGACGACAGTTACCGACGGGATTTGAACGAATCTAGTGTAAAATATTTAATTAGATCATATTTATAGCACGTTTTACCAGCTTTGCTCAACTTGAAAATGATGTATCTTAGCAAATATATAACGCATTTAATTCAAATTTTGTTTCTAAGTTTGGAATGGCATAGAAACTATGAATTATTTTTTTATTACAATACAGCCATTGTGTTGAATTGTCATTTATTTGTGATATACTTCAGAAGTCTACTTGTCAATACACATCGCATGCACCTTTTTTAAAGATATTTACAGTCAATTATAAGACGTCATTTACACATGAGTAGTTTATCATACAAATGGTACGATTTAAGCCTTAAGTTGCACTATTTTATACTCTTGAACACATGACATACGATGTTTAAGGTTGTATCCGGTGCAATGTCTGAAGTGGTTATAAATTTCTTTTCTCGATACACAATAATTAGTATGCCAACAAAGAATTTCATTCGTTTATTTAAAAAAAAAAACTCAACATTATGCACAAATATAAAGTATATATTTATTCTTTCTAACAAAATATATTATCATATGCACGCACAAATGACTTTAATATGTTAGACAGTAAATCATTATAATTACATTTGTTTGATGGCAAAGCTAGTGAAATGTGTATAATAAAACATGCAGCATAAAATCACTGGAGCAATAACATGGTTTTTATTTAGTTTTTAAACACCGTTCTTATAACTGTGATTAGTTAGCGCCGAGTCCCTGGAGAATAAAGTCCTGTATGACTCCGGAAATCATCTTTCTAAAGTGAGACTATTTGATCTTTCCCGTGATTTTATTTGGTTACTGTGTATCGACATTCAATGAAAATCACGGGGGAAGTCAAATAGGATCACATTGGAAGGATGATTCTGGTGAATCCACAGGACTATGCCTATGCACTCGTTTAACAGAACCAATGCGTGTCATTCGTCAATTATAGTCTCCTGCTGACTCATTGGGTATCATCTTTCTTTAGTGACACTCGACTTTTAATTTTAGTCCACGACTTTATATTGTTGCTTTTTTTTTTGTCTAACTTCAGACCCATAGATGGGGCCGGGGTTTGCTGTGCTCAACCGCCATTTAGCAAATCGGTACATGACTAATAGTACTAGGAATTTGGCCACAAAGCGAGCAAAAAGTCAACTACACCTCCTAGCGATTTTTCACAAAGAGGTCGTCAAATTTATCATAAAATAAAATATTTGACATACGAAAATGCACACATCACCTTTTTATGTAACCTCCCCTTCCCTTGAGAATAGCTTATCTGCGGCCCTGGTCGGGTACGATATGATACGACCCTGATTAAATGAAAATCACAGGACCAGTTAAATGTATCACATTAGAAGGATGGTTTTCCATCTAGCCCACATTTCCTAGAAAGTCTATGGTCACGCCTGATGGGTAACCCTCAACTACTGCGAAAGGTTAATCGTGACCATTATCTGTATAAGACCCGTGAACTATAATCATCCGTATAACTTAACACATATGACTCTTTCCATGGTTTTCATTGGTGTTCGCACTTTGTGTTATAAAAGAACGATTGCCGGTCAGAAAACAGGTCTGTTACGGATATTGTCTTGAGTATTGTTATTTGTATGATTTTGCTTGTTTTCCGTTGTGTGTATTATTTCACATGAGTTTCCGATAGTGATGATGTGTTAGTGTTCTTGATTCTTGATTAGGAACAAGCGTCACAGCACTGGGGGCATTCCCATATATGCTCTGCTTGCCGTTCGGTCAATCATCTAAAATTGTTTAAGCTCAGTGTCCTAGTCAGTTTCTGATTACGCGTTCTTTTGATCTTTCCGGAGAGGGAGCACTTTCTCTCATTACCTCTAGTCACTCCCATTTCTACCATTCTCTGAATATGTACATTGTCTCTTTCGACCTCCTCCTCCTCGTTTTGTCGTAGGATATCCATGACTACTCTAATCAATTCAATCATGTCTCTTCTTATCTCGGTGTCGTTCATCAAGGCTTTACCAGCCAACACATCGGCTCTTTCGTTTCCCCTGGACAGTAGATCCATGTAATGCTCTGCGTGTTGTTGAGCAGTGACCCATTCAGTTCTGATCATACACTTTTCTATCTTGCGCAGCATACTTTGATAGTCCGATAGAATCAATGAGTCTGTTACGTCGCCAGCCAAGTGAGAGCTGCTGTCGCCGCTTCTATTCCGATTCTCACACTCGATGTTGTAGTGGGGTACGCAGCTGACCACACCTGTTTGTTTCTTTTGTTACGGTGCTGTCTGTGTAAATTATTGTATCATGTGGCTTCTAATGCTGCAGTATGCTGTATATAACTATGCTCCCCAGACCTCCCTGTCTCATATCGTGTTCAAAAAATAACGATTGTCTCCTTCTTATATTATTAAGTAACCCCCGCCTAGCATTTGTCTCTTTCAGCCCCTCTCATTCATATATCAGGTTTGTATATTTGATGAAAGCGAGACGGCCGACTGCATAAAAGACCTCTGCACAGAATTAATTAAGACCCCATTGGTTACGTGTTTTGATTATTATTGTGTTTTCCGTTGGTCAGTATTTATATACTTAGAATGGGATGTCAAATTAGCCACGGCGACTCGAAATATATAAATAATGATCAACCGAAATCCAAACAATAATAATAAAAACGTAACAAATAGGGGTCCTAATTAATTCAGTTGAAAGGTCTTTATATGTGACGTCATGGATGAAATTCACGGGTTAATCCAATTTTTTCGACTCTTTTAATTGGCTGCCAACACTAAAGTATACAAAATGTGCACAATAAAATTCAGTGAAAATATTCGGAATAATCTTTTGTAGTGACATGTATACAGTTGAAAGAAGGCGGGACCCCGTCAATTATACAGTGATGTGGATTCATCAAGCATCATCATTCAAAAGTGACGCTATTTGACTTGTTCCTGATTTTCTTGGCTATGAACACACAATGTCAAATGAAAATCATTGGATTAAAGTCAATTAGCGTCACTTTTCAATGACGAACCGTTGAGAACACAGAACTGTATATTTAACGAATAATTCGCCGAATGCCTGTTAGAATTACCTGACTTCTGTGGTCGAGTACAACCATCACAGGTTCGTTGATATTTTCATTAAGGTTGCCATTACTGGCGTAGGTGTCCTCGATGCCCATCAAAAGTCACAACGAATATGACGTCTTGCAACTGTTTATGGAACCTGTGAAATTAAACAATCAATTTAATGAGTTTAGTCATGATTGTCTAAAATATAAGACCTACTGGTTAATTGGAAATCAGACCTTTTTAATGACTCGTTTGGTTATCCTGGTGAGTTTCATTGGTCACAATGATTAACCTTCGCGTGACAGTCATTGAAAACGAAGGGAATAGACAAATTAGTCAATGTAAAATGATGGATATCTCACTCTCAAATAGCTCTTATAGTGTAGACAGGCATGGATTAGTGGACACTTTTTTTTAATGAGATCAACGATGTTCATGTACAACGACTCATGCCATGGATTATCTATAGCATTCATTCATTCTAGGATATATTATTTCTACAACTTAGAATTCTTTATTGATGTTTTGAATTCCTCACGATGTCAAGGTCACTGTTTAAACATTCTGAGATGCCTCTTATCAATTATCGTCTTGGGCAGACTTACCCCTGCTACCATCAATCATGCCTTCCATTACTAATTTGTTTCCATGATGTTATATCTGTTTATATGGCCAAGAAACATCAGATTTCTTGTTATAGAAATGCTTGGGGGGGGGGGGAACAACTTTCTCCAACGTTTAATGTTTTTATCACTTCTTGAACATCAGATTTCTTGTTATAGAAATGCTTGGGAGGGACACCTTTCTCCAACGTTTAATGTTTTTATCACTTCTTGAACATCAGATTTCTTGTTATAGAAATGCTTGGGAGGGACAACTTTCTCCAACGTTTAATGTTTTTATCACTTCTTGAACATCAGATTTCTTGTTATAGAAATGCTTGGGAGGGACACCTTTCTCCAACGTTTAATGTTTTTATCACTTCTTGAACATCAGATTTCTTGTTATAGAAATGCTTGGGAGGGACAACTTTCTCCAACGTTTAATGTTTTTATCACTTCTTGAACATCAGATTTCTTGTTATAGAAATGCTTGGGAGGGACAACTTTCTCCAACGTTTAATGTTTTTATCACTTCTTGAATCGTATTTATTTGCTGTCCATGATATCCTCAAAAGTTTTTTGTAACACCTCAGAGAGATTAAGCCGGAATTTTAGTGAAGACGCACAAAATATGATATTTCATGACACACTATGAATGACGATACGAAAGTGAACAATGTATGAAATACAGTAAGCTGTACATTGCAGGAAAAAACTACTGCTTTCGTTTCCGACCTCAAGCTCCAACCGGTTCTCTCTTGTAGCAGCATGTTCCTATTAGATTTTCTGCATGATGTAGTACCGAGAACGAAAATCTGCTGTATAGCCGTTTCATTTGCACCATGGCTCTACGCATCTGACTGGCAGTGGTAATTAATATGGTCATTGTTGTGACCAATTACACTGAACGGTGGACGTCTATACTCGTATCACTAGTAGTAGGTCAGCCGTACGAGAGAACTGATTCTTGTACCTATACACTGGTCATCAATATCATAACTAACCATAGGGAAACATGGTTCAACCTTTTGTTTGCTGTCTGTATCTCTACTGACACAACAACATACACCAAAGTGGAATAACTATTTCACCAACACTCAATCAAACACAATTCTCCATTCTAGAAAATAATAGTATCAGCACAATTATGAAATTCAAATATTATATACATTATAAAACCTCATGCAAAAATTCACTTTATTACTTGCACTGATTATTAATGTATTAAATTAAAAGTGACATCATACGTTTGGAAACAAATTATAATAACACAAGTTTATCAACACAATAGACAACATAATGAACATACAAAAATTATTACCTTTTATCTGTTCGTGAACAGAGATGAACTCTCTTGCTTGTGTAACAAAGTATTAATCTAGCAGATGCTTTGTTGATTATTCCAAAGATGTATAACTGTGATGAGAATTTACGCCTTCAAATTTTTATAAAGAGTGGCATCTGTCTGTAACAAATAGTCCTTCCAGTTCCTCTCCAGGAATAGTCCTAACTGATGAGTCATTTGTCTGGACTGATCCGACTTTTCCTTGGACACTTTGAATATACTGTGTAACAGTAGCCATGTAAAACTACTTTAAAAGTCAAATATCACTAGCTTGAGTTGATCTGAGATTAGGGCATATGTTTTATATTTGTAAATAGTCACGAGTCAACACATTCCCTCGAAAATACAGTTCTGTGGACTCATCGGGACCCATACTTCTAGAGTGACTCCATTTGACTTCTCCCGCGACATTCTTTGGTCACTTTCCGTAAACTTTGCGTCTACGGCCAATGAAAATCATGGGGCAATTTAAATGGCGTCACTTTAAAAGGATGATTCCCAATGAGTCTACATCATTGTATTATTTGAGGGACTCTAGTCATCAACGCCAACTGCCAATATGTTATGTCAGTGTTCATCTTGCTTGATCAATGAAGCGTATCTTTTAAAATCGAATGATGCATGCAACCTGTTTCCTTCAACAAAAAGGAAATTTGCACGTCATTTGGAAGTGATCATATAGCCATTCAATAATATTGTCACTGTGCCACTGACAACAAAACATGATAAATGGAGGTGCTACACCTGCAGTCAGGACGTTTCCGTTCGTTCCGACATGCGACTGCGTGACACCAAAAATAACGTACATGACGGCATAATATTTTTTTTATTGCTGGTCGACAGAAGTGAGAAGCATAAAGTAATGTCAATCGAAGTCTAGCTTCTCTGAAACAATAACATTCTCCTCAAAAGACATATTGTCGGAGAAGTAAGCTGTGTCATCTGGGATTAAGTAAGCTGTACCATCTGGGATTAAGTAAGCTGTGACTTCTGGGATTAAATAAGCTGTGACATCTGGGATTAAGTAATCTGTGACATCTGGGATTAAGTAAGCTGTGACATCTGAGATTAAGTAAATTGTGCCATCTTGGATTAAGTAAGCTGTACCATCTGGGATTAAGTAAGCTGTACCATCTGGGATTAAGTAAGCTGTACCATCTGGGATTAAGTACGCTGTAACATCTGAGATTAAGTAAGCTGTGACATCTGAGATTAAACAAGCTGCGCCATCTGGGATTAAAAATGACACACCTTGACTGCATCACGGTTATTTTTATCCTATGTTTATCATCATCATAATCATCATCATCATAATCATCATCCTTATATTATCATCATCCTCATTCGCATTATCATCATCACTATTTTTACCATCATCATTATTACCATTACCATCATAACCAATATCACTATTGTTATCATTATCATCGTCATCATCACCACTATCGCCAACAACACCACCACTATCGCCAACAACATCACCACTATCGCCAACAACATCACCACTATCTGTCTGTCTATCTATCTATCTATCTGTCTATCTATCTATCTATCTATCTATCTGTCTGTCTGTCTATCTATCTATCTGTCTGTCTGTCTGTCTGTCTGTCTGTCTGTCTGTCTGTCTGTCTGTCTGTCTGTCTGTCTATCTATCTATCTATCTATATATATATATATCTATATCTATCTATCTATCTATCTATCTATATCTATTTATCTATCTATCTATCTATCTATCTATATGTCTGTCTATCTGTCTATCTGTCTGTCTATCTATCTATCTATCTATCTGTCTATCTATCTATCTATCTATCTATCTATCTGTCTGTCTGTCTGTCTGTCTGTCTGTTTATCTGTCTGTCTGTCTCTCTGTCTGTCTGTCTGTCTATCTATATATCTGTCTGTCTGTCTGTATGTCTGTCTATCTATCTGTATGTCTATCTATATATCTATATGTCTGTCTGTCTGTCTGTCTATCTATCTATCTATCTATCTTTTTATGTCTGTCTGTCTATCTATCTATTTATCTATCTGCCTGTCTGTCTGTCTGTCTGTCTATCTGTTCGCTAAACACTTTGTTGACTTTCAGCGTCAGGGGTAGAAGAGTTTTCTGAAGACGACCCTCACAAGATCTTGTGTACTGAGTATATTGTGGAATTTGTCGCCTCTTTTATTTCGCTGGTCCATCGTTTTCGTGGTCGGCCTCTATGTTTGCTTTCACTGTATCTGTGTAGCATCAAGGGATAAATCAACCAGTGTAGGGTAACAACCCTAAACAGGAAGTAGGTGGCTGGGGTAACACAGGGCAAAATGTCAAGAAATACAAAAATAGGTAGGTGTGTTACCAAAATGAAACATAAAACAACTTAACAACGAGATACAGAGACAGACGACGTTTCGACTATAAAGCCTTCATCAGGACAAACAAATGACCACAATAAAACAAGTCTTACATGGAGACAAATAGGGTTATGATGAGGACAATAGCAGATAGGTAATGAGGGAAGAAAAGATGTGGAAGCATGACAGGTGAGAAAAACGTATGGGGAGAAGTTAGTAGTACGTAGGGAGGAGAAAGTAGACTGAAGAATGTGAGATGAACAAAGGAAAAGATATGGTAGCAAGTAAATTACATTAAAATAAAATAAAAATACTCACCTCAAAAGTGGCAACAGAGAATGAATGCTACAGACAAGCAATCATGATGTAAGGGAAGAGCAAAATGAGATGATACGAGGGATCAGGTGGGAGAAAGAAAAAGAGGCCAAAATCGGCAGGAACAGAAAAGAAAATGAGCAAACAGAAGGAAGAGAATATGTGCAGTTTATTTGTGATATATGAGAATAAAATGGTAGTAAAATAACTTAACTGATGCAGCGACTAGTCTATGGTCCTCCCATGTGAATGAGCACACGCATAATGGCAATAAAGTAAAGAATGGACAGTGAAAGTCAGATTCCTATCAAGGGTCATGATAGCACGTATTTGTACAGGTTAGAAAAATAAAGACATGCCACAGTAATAGACGGTACCCGAGGCGCTGAAGTGAAAAGAAAACACACCCGCGAAAGGGGAACAATAGAAAAGACAATATCCTAGTATGGTCACAGTGCATACCAACTGATGAGAGTAAAGGGGCGTAAGTAAATAGGTAAATAGCCATAGAGAAAGAAGACAGAGTATAAGACAAATGCAGAGGTAAAAAGAAAAAAAAAAAAAAAAAAAAGGGTCGTGGTGTGTAGCATAGCTTGCTGTGGTATGCTGTCTAATGGTAGTCTGCTGATGTATGCGAACCATATGATCTATTGTCTATTAATATATTCCAAGATTGGGGTGGTGCCGATTTATTTGTCTAATGTCCTCATTCCTCACTCTGTCTCATAGCGATATCCCTAGGATTCTGTGTAAACATGCCATTTCAGCTGTCACAAGTTTACGTTTGTCTTGTGCTGTCGTTGTCCATGTTTGGCTTTGGTAGCACAGCGTGTGCATAATAATCGTTTTGAATAGTGTTATTTTGGTGTTTAAATCTACATTTTGGTTTCTGAAGATGGCGCAATTTGCCCTAGGGCTTGGTATGCTTTACTACATCTATTGTGTATTTCTTTGCTGCTCTTGCCGTCTGTTGTTATATTACTTCTTAGGTATGTGAATTCTGTCACTTGTTTAAGTCGCTTTTTTCAATATATTTTATTGATGTATCTGTTCTTGTTATCTTCGTTACTTCGGTCTTTTCTATAGTTATATTCATGTTAAAGGTATGGCATGTTTGATGTAATTTGTCTATTTGTCTTTGTAGTTCCTCTTCTGATGATGCCACTAGTGCTTGGTCATCTGCAGATTGTATAGAATATAGATATAGTATAGACATGGATATAGTATAGAAATGTTTGGAGGGATTCTCTAGCTGATATTCATTGTGGCCCCCTACGACCCTAACAGTTGTGGCCCCCTACGACCCTAACAGTTGTGACCCCCTACGACTCTAACAGTTGTGTCCCCCTACGACCCTAACAGTTGTGGCCCCCTACGACCCTAACAGTTGTGGCCCCCTACGACCCTAACAGTTGTGGCCCCCTACGACCCTAACAGTTGTGGCCCCCTACAACCCTAACAGTTGTGGGTCTTACTATTGTTTTTATTATTTATTTATTTATTTATTTATTTTATTAAAATGTCAAATAAGAAAGTTGCATCCCAAACAATGAAGATATGGAACCCTAATTCTAACAAAGGACACACGGCATTCATTCTTCTGGACCACAGCCTGTTAAGTTCAGAAAAAGAGGAAGGAAATGTCTAACACATGTTGACTTCAAGAAATCTTTTTTGTAAACATTCACCGGATGTTGACATCAAACAGGCTTCTTGTGAAAAGAAATGTAATATATTCCTGAACTAATAAACACAGATTTGATCATGGCCGATTTTGTGCATGTACAAATAAGAATGAATAGACCGATTTAATACCATAGCACGTAAAAGTTAGAATAAAACTAGCCACAGACCGTGCATCCTGTCAGGTCATTCCTAGAACTTTATTGCACAATTTAAGGTTTTTCCATATAAAAATGTTTCCAGGATATTTCAAGTGTATTAGGTTCATGTGTGCATTATATATATATATATATATATAGTAAAACATTTTAAAAAGTTGTATTATATTGTTGATGAGTGGTGTATCATTTGTCGACCTTTTATGAAGGACCAATAAAAAACTTCAATTAAAAAATAAACATCTTTCAAAACTGAATATGAGAAAATTTATGAAACTGGTAGCGTATCCTTTTTCAGGACGTAGCTATCAACCTCTTTTTGTTTTTGTTTTTGCTGTAGTGATTTTCTAGGCAATATTAATATGTTCAATAGTTTGCCATTGCTTTCTGCTTGGTCCAAAAGCACAATTGCCTGTGGCGAAGATCGAACTCTGTACCATTGCCGTAACAGACCCGCTCTGTACCACTTCCCTACAGAGCTGGAAGCATATCATAGGTGGGCAACTGTTCTGGGTAGGAGGGCTGGGTTGAGCCTTGTCGTGTGGTATGGGACCAAATACGTGTTTAGTCCCAAATACATGTTTAGTCCCAAATACATGTTTAGTCCCAAATACATGTTTAGTCCCAAATACATGTTTAGTCCCAAATACATGTTTAGTCCCAAATACATGTTTAGTCCCAAATACATGTTTAGTCCCAAATACATGTTTAGTCCCAAATACATGTTTAGTCCTGTGAAGATCCAAGTAGTATTACTTTAGCTCTATGGTCGACGATTATAAAATACGTTTAGATCAGTCTTGAGGGCAAGAAAACATGGCTTGATGGGCGGGCCATAGATATGATCTCTTACTGGGAGGGGGAGTTTACCTAAAACAGAAAAACGGTAATTCGAGAGTGTATTGTCAGATCACCTTTTGTTATGTAAAATTTGATAAGCTTTACATGCAAAATCCCTAATGGTTTGTTTTTTTGTGGTGTTGTTTGTTTGTTGTTTTGTTTTTTTTGCGGGTGGGGGGGGGGGGTTGTCAAGTTCCTAGTGCTAAGAGTTATGTTCCAATAATATGCTTGACGGGGGAGGGGGGTAAACACCCCAAACCTTCCTTATCTACGTGCCTGCCTGGAGTGGTATTTTCTGACATATGATCTATCTCCATCAGGCACTGGTGTGGTCTCTTCCACAACTCATCATTTTATATCAACCCTGCTGTTTAACCGTGCTGTCTAAAATTGCTGTCTAACCCTGCTGTCTAACCCTGCTGTCTAACCCTGCTGTCTAGCCCTGCTGTCTAGCCCTGCTGTCTAACCCTGCTGTCTAACCCTGCTGTCTAGCCCTGCTGTCTAACCCTGCTGTCTAACCCTGCTGTCTAGCCCTGCTGTCTAACCCTGCTGTCTAACCCTGCTGTCTAAAATTGCTGTCTAGCCCTGCTGTCTAAAATTGCTGTCTAGGCCTGCTGTCTAACCCTGCTGTCTAACCCTGCTGTCTAGCCCTGCTGTCTAACCCTGCTGTCTAGTCCTGCTGTCTAACCCTGCTGTCTAGCCCTGCTGTCTAACCCTGCTGTCTAACCCTGCTGTCTAGCCCTGCTGTCTAACCCTGCTGTCTAACCCTGCTGTCTAGCCCTGCTGTCTAACCCTGCTGTCTAACCCTGCTGTCTAACCCTGCTGTCTAACCCTGCTGTCTAGCCCTACTGTCTAACCCTGCTGTCTAACCCTGCTGTCTAACCCTGCTGTCTAACCCTGCTGTCTAACCCTGCTGTCTAACCCTGCTGTCTAGCCCTGCTGTCTAACCCTGCTGTCTAACCCTGCTGTCTAACCCTGCTGTCTAACCCTGCTGTCTAGCCCTGCTGTCTAACCCTGCTGTCTAACCCTGCTGTCTAACCCTGCTGTCTAACCCTGCTGTCTAGCCCTGCTGTCTAACCCTGCTGTCTAACCCTGCTGTCTAACCCTGCTGTCTAATGCAAAGTAAACGACAGATAATATATATTAATAAATCTCCACAGTTTTTATTTGATTTTCTATGCTATAGGTCTATTCCATGTTTCTGAGCAATAAAGCAACATTGGCTTCATATTTGTTTTAAACAACCTAACCCAGTTTCTCTGTGGGAACGCTGAAACATTGCATACAGGTTGAAGACTATTGAAATCTAACATAACCTTATTATTTCTGTTGTATATATCAGGGTTCCCACACTGGCAATTTTATCGATAAATTTATGATATTTACCATTTTTAAAGGCTAACAGCATGAAATTTATTTTGTCAATTTTTTATTTTTTTGCCATTATTTATGCCTTTTTAAAGCATCTCTATTTATATAGTTTATGTAATTTTTTGGATAAATAACATATGTAGATTAAAAAATGTGTGTCGTTGTCTCGTGTACATGTTAACTAACTTATAGACAATGTTCTACTCATGATTAACTGTGAAAAGTATATGTTTCCAGCGGGTATTTTGAGAAAATTTTAAACATTTTTTTAAGTGGAAGCTTTGTTACGATAGTGAGATACAGCAATGAGAAGATATGTTTTTATGGTAGCAAACAATACTAGATAATAGTAGGGACAATAAGTAAGTTGTAGGGACAATAAGTAAGTTGTAGGAACAATAAGTAAGTTGTAGGGACAATAAGTAAGTTGTAGGGACAATAAGTAAGTTGTAGGAACAATAAGTAAGTTGTAGGGACAATAAGTAAGTTGTAGGGACAATAGGTAAGTTGTAGGGACAATAAGTAAGTTGTAGGAACAATAAGTAAGTTGTAGGGACAATAAGTAAGTTGTAGGGACAATAAGTAAGTTGTAGGGACAATACGTAAGCTGTAGAGGCAATAAGTAAGTTGTAAATTAAGTTACTGCATAGTCAAAGGTAAAATGTATAGTTTTACTATGCATAAAACTTGAAACATTATTTCTTGCATTTCTTGAGAAAACTCTCTCAAAATAACATTTGAACTAAAATTATGTTAGCTATAGCATATATTTATCATTTTGCAATGAATGAATGTTTATAATTTGGGAGAGATAATACAAGTTTATAGCAAGGTAATTTTGTTGAAAATACAGCATGTTCTTAGTAGTTAACAAAATTGTGAAATTTTAACCTTTTTTAACCAACAATTTTATCGTAAACAGCGCCAATCATGTGGCAACCTTGTCAACATCTTGATCTGTTTCTCTATTATTGCCGATGTTACTTTCCAAAACAGTCAAATTTTCTTCCAGAAATCGGAAGCAATTTATATCATAAGAACCCTAGAGTAAGATAACATTCTGTAAACGAAAAAAAACTAAGATTATAGTCCGTTCATCTAACACGTAAACACGTACATTATCTAAAGACAATAAAAGAGGGTCAGTGTCACACAGAGGTCACAGTGGCGGCCGGACCAAGTTAATCTACATACATATTACTTCGGCCTCATTTTTGTGTGTGTCTCGTTCACATTTTTACGAAACTGCAGACTAAAATATTCGGTTTTAGATCCAGATATTGATTTTCGCGGGTACAATCACAGCGGCGTCTACAATAATTCCGACATCTGTTGACACACACATCAATATCTATAAAAAATACTGCATACGCTTATGTTTAGTTTGTGAAGAGAAATCTAAAGACAAAGTGAAATCTTTATTTCATCCGGTTTTTCTTGTTCTCCTGTAATGTATATACACTCAGCACACACGAGAGCCATCTCCAGAAAACTCTTCTAGTCCTGACGCTGAAAGGCAATAAAGGGTTTAGCGAACAGATAGATAGCTGTAATGTCTTTTTGTAGAAAATCATATCTCCGTCGTGACTTAGCCTGATCAGGATCTGCGATTTGTCTTCAGTGGTGTGGGGGTGGTTACCTTAACAAGAAAAGCAATTCTCATTTGTGTTTGTAATCCCTTCATTTCCATGATATTGTTGGTGGTTTTTTATGGGGGGGGGGAGTCATAAAGGGGGGCCTCAACCAGCCTTTTGGCTAGATCCCTGGGACTAACTCGTATTTTGAAATGGGTGACTAAATACCCCCCTAAATCTACAGTCTTGAGCCTGTTAAAGACCCATGACATGACTGCAAAAAGAGAACCAACAAGTGTAGCTGCAGTATGCCTCTAAAAAAACTGAAATGTTACGTTCTGTGTTTTTTATTCTGTTGTGGTACGACCTTTTGATCGAAACGTCAATTGTTTGTATTCTTTCACCAATAAAGCTGTTACTTTACACATTTTCTATTATTTTGATCATATTTATGGGGAATAAATGTCACGGCAATTTCTCCTTTACATTAGTAAGATGCACTGCCACTGTACAGATCGTGCAGTGCACTTTACAGCTTGTGGCAACATACACCCATTATACTACTGAATAGCACATTCTAAAACCAGCATTCCACCGCCACATCCGATGCAGTCGTGGAAAAAGATACCATGTTAAAAAAATTCCTTTCTACGACTAAATTATCCCAGTAAAATAGTCCCTACTAGGACTATAATCAACTCGAAAATGTGTTCACCTGAGTACTTTCAGGTGAGTAATAATAAACAACCTTAGATATGCAGATGACACTGTTCTTTTAGCAGAAAGTGAACATGAACTACAAAGACTAATAGATCAAGTCAATACATCAAGTAATGAATATGGACTGGATATAAACATTCAAAAAACAAAAACCATGATAATCAGTAAAGACACAGAAGAACAGGAGGTAAATCAGCAAAGACACAGAAGAACAGGAGGTAAACATAAACAAACAGGGAGAGAAACTACAACAAGTAAAACAGTATAAATATCTTGGACACATAGTCACAAATGATGGCAGATGTGAAACAGAAGTTAAAAGGAGAATAGGAATGACTAAAAGTACCTTCAATGACATGAGGAAATTATTAATATCTAAACAAATTACAAACAAGTTAAAAATGAGAATTATAAAATTACTACATCTATTCCATATTAATGTTTGGCTCAGAAACATGGACACTAAATAAACAATTAGAAGACAAAATTGATGCCTTTGAGATGTGGGTATATAGAAGAATAGGGAGAACATCATGGAAAGAGAAGAAAACAAATAAAGAGGTGCTAAAAACACTTAATATGAAGAAAGAACTACTAAGAGAGATAAAGATCAGGCAAATAAAATACTTTGGACACATCAAAAGACATGACACCTTATTGAAGACCTTACTTGAGGGCAAAGTCAAAGGAAAGCGAGCAAGAGGTAGGCAGAGATACAAGTGGGAGAGTAACATCACACGATGGACAGGTTACAGTCTAGCATAGTGCACCACCAAGACAAGAAACAGGAGATGTTGGAGATACGTTGCAGCCAACCTTCGTTGCAGAGACGGCACTTGATGATGATGATGAGTACTTTCAGACCAGACCCCAGATATAATCAACCAATCCCCTACAGGACAACCCATGACACTAGGACACGCAATGGACCCTCATATAAACAAAAGAACTTTCGTTCAATGTTGAAAAGGCAGTGTCTCTGATTTTTCTATCTATTGTCCTTTCTCTGATTTTGCTGTAAGGCACGATTGAATGACCATCGGATTTCGGACTGTGGTACTTTTGGTCGCTTCATATGCAGTAATTATAGAATTCGCTGGAGGACTCTGTGTGCTGAGGCATCCAATGTAGTACCCCTACGACCCTGAAGGGTTACGGGTTTATTGATTGATTGATGCAGTAATATTGTGACATATCAGAATGTTGGTAACTCCTTCAATGCACATTCTTCTTGGTCTTCCTCTGTATTTTGTTGCTTCCATTTTTATGTTTTATACCCAATGCATGTTCTTGCCGCTGGCCAATAAAGGTTCATTCTAATTGTTTGGCCGAACCATTTCAGTTTCCGTTTTCAATCTATTTGACCACAGACGTTGTTCCAACAGTTCTTGCAATCTCTTCACTACTCACATAATCTCTTCTTGTCCCATTTCCTGCTTATCTCATTACACGCGTAGTAAACTTTTCTCTTATTGTTTTGTTAGTGTCCATGTCTGCCCGAGCTTTCATACACAATAGTGGTATGAAATTGAACTTATGATTTGCCTTTTGGTTTCCATCAGGATAGATTTGTGTTTCAAAATTGGTTAAGTTTCGTAATTTACGTAGTTGGCTTTTTGAAATCTAGTCTCGAGTTCTTTGTTCTTTCTTCCGTCATCTGTAAAAATGTTCCCGAGATATTTAAATTCATTTTACTATCAACCCCAGGAAAACTGTTTTGTAGCATCTTAATGGAAAGAGTGAAAATTGCTGTTGATCAAAGACTTAGAGAAGAACAAGCGGGTTTTAGACTTAACCGTTCGTGTGTGTATCATATTTTCACTCTTAGAATTATTATAGAAAATTCAATTGAGTTTCAAAGTCCCTTGATAATTAACTTTATAGACTTTCAAAAAGCATTCGACAGTATACATAGTCCGGCACTATTGGAGATACTTAAAATCTATGGACTCCAGTTAAAATATATAAACATCATAAAAGCCCTTTACCATGAAGCAACCTGTAGTGTAAGAACAGGTACAGGACATTCAGAATGGTTCAATGTCAACACAGGAGTGAAACAGGGCTGCGTATTATCACCAATGCTATTTGGAATAGCCATCGACTGGATCATGCGTAAAACCATTCATGATGAAAAATCGGGTATACAATGGCTCAAAAACAGCACTTTAACTGACCTTGTTTTTGCAGATGACATCGCATTATTAAACTCTACTCATCAACAGACACAAGACATAACCAAAAAACTATGCACACTCGCAGAGCAAATTGGCCTTTAGATCAACACGTCCAAATCAAATATCATGGAACTTAACAGCTCAACAAATAACATCTTAGTAAATAACCAAATACTGGAAAAAGTTTCCAGCTTTAATTACTTGGGCAGCCGAATGTTTGTTGACGGAGACTCAATGAAAGAAATAAACACACGTATAGCAATGGCAGCTAGCACATTTGCTAAATTCACTAATATCTGGAAATCAAAAGATCTATGGACAAACACCAAACTAAAGCTATTTAACTCATGTATTGGTTTTACGACTAGATGTAAAGAGAATAAACCAGCAAGCCCTTATGTGGTCACCTGAGGGTAAAAGAAAAAGAGGAAGACCTAAAACAACCCTTAAAACACCATTCTTAAAGAAGGGGAATTAATAGGCTGTAGACCATCCAGGAACTAAAGCTGCTGGCAGCGAACCGCATCATATGGAGAACCAGAACCTCTGCCCTATGTGTCGCTTGCGGCACGAAAGGAACAAACTAACTAACTATGCAGTTGGAGAGACAATGTGGGTTTTTTTTTCATTATAGAAAGTTTTTAATTGACCATTTAAGTATTTCTATGTTCTGAACATCCGTTTGTGGAAAGGTTAGAAAAATTGAGGCAAGGGATGAAGGAACATGTTCGTTACTATTGTACAATTATTTATTTACGTCGTGCTTTATTTGTTCCGTATGCAAATACCTCCAAACTTGACTACGTTTATTTGATTTTAATTCCGTACCAAAAGTTATTCGTTATTCTGCTGCCTATCTGGTCTTAGACTGAGCGACCGCTTCTGCAACCATTTGCATGCTATCAAACACAGAACACCCACTCCTGTGGCCAATCACTTCAACGGCGATGGCCACCGTGGTGTCCTTGACATTCAGGTCACTGCCATCAGATCCTGCACCACCGATGATAGATCTAGGTACGCCCTCGAAAATCGTCTCATTTTCGAGTTGGGTACCATCAAGCCATTTGGACTCAATTCCGACCACTCTTTCGCTTAGTTCTCGGCCGTATTGGTCTTTGTTACGACATCGTTTTGTTCCTCTCGTTCCACCTGTATTATCGTCTTTGTGTACTTCCTATTCGTATGCTTCCGGTATCTATCTTAGTACCACATTTCACTCGGATAGCATTCATTTTTACTTGTGGTTTTTTTATGTTTGTATGTTATGTCCGTGTCTTGAAAAAGGCCTATTGGTCCGAAACGTCGACTTTGTCCTGTGTACTGTCATCTGTAGATTATATTCTGTGTTTTGTTTTGTTATATGTATCATATTTACATCCGTTAGTGATAGTGTGTAGTGTTTTAGTCATCATTCAGTAGGACTTCATTACCTGTTTTACACGTGAGTACTATTTTCCATTATGTTCTACTAGCAGTACCACCTTCTATTGCCTATTTATAGAAAACTTGGCAAATTAACCCGTATTATTTACGCCAATGTCCCAACGCATCCGTCTTCGGTAGAGTTTTTTCATATAGGCCCTAGGACTAGGTCCTAATAATGATAAAGACATTTGATCGATTTCATAAAGTTATTTGATCGTGTGTGGAACCAAGGTTTATGACAGATACTGAAACAATACAGCTTTGACACAAACATAACAGAAGTTATTTAAAAGATATAATAAGACGCAAGCTGTGCTGTTTTCATTAATAATGACAATTGGTGAATTTTTAAAGACGGATAGAGGGGTGCGTCAGGGTTGCATACATTTTCCAGTACTGTTTAACATGTATCTTGAATATATATTACAGGAGGCATTACAAAATCTCCAGACATCAAAAGCTATTGGTGGAAGGCCACTTTGTACCTTGAATTATGTTTATCATATCGATCTCTTGGCTGGTTCCAAATCTGAATTTCATGAACTCACCTAAATGTTGGAAGACGTTAGTCGGAAATATGGCATGGTAATTAACATTGAAAAATGCAAGATATTGGTGACTAGTGAAATCAAGCAAGATCTCACGAAAATCCGATTAAGCAGTCACAACTTTGAAGTTACCACCTCAGCAATATTTCGTATTCCAAATATGTGATAATGGCAACTAGGGAAATGTCAAAATATATGATGATGGCAACTCGTGAAATGCCCAAATATGTGATTATGGCAACTGAAGAAATGCCCATATATGTGATAATGGCAACTGAAGAAATGCCCAAATATGTGTTGATGGCAACTGAAGAAATGCCCAAATATGTGATGATGGCAACTCGTGAAATGCCCAAATATGTGATGATGGCAACTCGAGAAATGCCCACATATGTGATGATGGCAACTGAAGAAATGCCCAAATATGTGATGATGGCAACTCGAGAAATGACCAAATATGTGATAATGGCAACTCGAGAAATGCCCAAATATGTGATGATGGCAATTCGTGAAATGACCAAATATGTGATGATGGCAACTCGAGAAATGCCCAAATATGTGATGATGGCAACTGAAGAAATGCCCAAATATGTGATGATGGCAACTCGTGAAATGCCCAAATATGTGATGATGGCAACTGAAGAAATGACCAAATATGTGATAATGGCAACTCGAGAAATGCCCAAATATGTGATGATGGCAACTCGAGAAATGCCCAAATATGTGATGATGGCAACTGAAGAAATGACCAAATATGTGATGATGGCAACTAAAGAAATGCCCAAATATGTGATGATGGCAACTGAAGAAATGACCAAATATGTGATAATGGCAACTCGAGAAATGCCCAAATATGTGATGATGGCAACTGAAGAAATGACCAAATATGTGATGATGGCAACTGAAGAAATGACCAAATATGTGATAATAGCAACTCGAGAAATGCCCAAATATGTGATGATGGCAACTCGTGAAATGCCCAAATATGTGATGATGGCAACTGAAGAAATGACCAAATATGTGATAATGGCAACTCGAGAAATGCCCAAATATGTGATGATGGCAACTAAAGAAATGCCAAAATATGTGATGATGGCAACTCCAGAAATGCCCAAATATGTGATGATGGCAACTAAAGAAATGACCAAATATGTGATGATGGCAACTCGAGAAATGCCCAAATATGTGATGATGGCAACTCGAGAAATGCCCAAATATGTGATGATGGCAACTAAAGAAATGCCCAAATATGTGATGATGGCAACTCGAGAAATGCCCAAATATGTGATGATGGCAACTAAAGAAATGACCAAATATGTGATGATGGCAACTGAAGAAATGACCAAATATGTGATGATGGCAACTCGAGAAATGCCCAAATATGTGATGATGGCAACTAAAGAAATGACCAAATATGTGATGATGGCAACTGAAGAAATGACCAAATATGTGATGATGGCAACTCGAGAAATGCCCAAATATGTGATGATGGCAACTAAAGAAATGACCAAATATGTGATAATGGCAACTGAAGAAATGACCAAATATGTGATGATGGCAACTAAAGAAATGACCAAATATGTGATGATGGCAACTGAAGAAATGACCAAATATGTGATGATGGCAACTCGAGAAATGCCCAAATATGTGATGATGGCAACTAAAGAAATGACCAAATATGTGATAATGGCAACTGAAGAAATAACCAAATATGTGATGATGGCAACTAAAGAAATGACCAAATATGTGATAATGGCAAC
Organism: Meghimatium bilineatum; assembly: GCA_034231615.1. Taxonomy (NCBI): domain Eukaryota; kingdom Metazoa; phylum Mollusca; class Gastropoda; order Stylommatophora; family Philomycidae; genus Meghimatium; species Meghimatium bilineatum. Next base: position 67,377,316 of record CM067321.1, read on the forward strand.
TGAAGAAATGACCAAATATGTGATGATGGCAACTGAAGAAATGACCAAATATGTGATGATGGCAACTCGAGAAATGCCCAAATATGTGATGATGGCAACTAAAGAAATGACCAAATATGTGATGATGGCAACTCGTAAAATGCCCAAATATATGATGATGGCAACTGAAGAAATGCCCAAATATGTGATGATGGCAACTCGTGAAATGCCCAAATATGTGATGATGGCAACTCGTGAAATGCCCAAATATGTGATGATGGCAACTGAAGAAATGATCAAATATGTGATAATGGCAACTGAAGAAATGCCCAAATATGTGATAATGGCAACTGAAGAAATGACCAAATATATGATGATGGCAACTGAAGAAATGACCAAATATGTGATGATGGCAACTCGAGAAATGCCCAAATATGTGATGATGGCAACTCGTGAAATGCCCAAATATGTGATGATGGCAACTGAAGAAATGACCAAATATATGATGATGGCAACTCGTGAAATGCCCAAATATGTGATGATGGCAACTAAAGAAATGACCAAATATGTGATGATGGCAACTGAAGAAATGACCAAATATGTGATGATGGCAACTAAAGAAATGACCAAATATGTGATGATGGCAACTAAAGAAATGACCAAATATGTGATGATGGCAACTGAAGAAATGCCCAAATATGTGATGATGGCAACTGAAGAAATGACCAAATATGTGATGATGGCAACTGAAGAAATGACCAAATATGTGATGATGGCAACTAAAGAAATGACCAAATATGTGATGATGGCAACTAAAGAAATGACCAAATATGTGATGATGGCAACTAAAGAAATGACCAAATATGTGATGATGGCAACTGAAGAAATGACCAAATATGTGATGATGGCAACTAAAGAAATGACCAAATATGTGATGATGGCAACTGAAGAAATGCCCAAATATGTGATGATGGCAACTCGAGAAATGCCCAAATATGTGATGATGGCAACAGAAGAAATGCCCAAATATGTGATGATGGCAACTGAAGAAATGACCAAATATGTGATGATGGCAACTAAAGAAATGACCAAATATGTGATGATGGCAACTAAAGAAATGACCAAATATGTGATGATGGCAACTGAAGAAATGCCCAAATATGTGATGATGGCAACTCGAGAAATGCCCAAATATGTGATGATGGCAACTAAAGAAATGACCAAATATGTGATGATGGCAACTAAAGAAATGACCAAATATGTGATGATGGCAACTAAAGAAATGACCAAATATGTGATGATGGCAACTAAAGAAATGACCAAATATGTGATGATGGCAACTAAAGAAATGACCAAATATGTGATGATGGCAACTGAAGAAATGACCAAATATGTGATGATGGCAACTGAAGAAATGCCCAAATATGTGATGATGGCAACTAAAGAAATGACCAAATATGTGATGATGGCAACTGAAGAAATGCCCAAATATGTGATGATGGCAACTAAAGAAATGACCAAATATGTGATGATGGCAACTAAAGAAATGACCAAATATGTGATGATGGCAACTAAAGAAATGACCAAATATGTGATGATGGCAACTAAAGAAATGACCAAATATGTGATGATGGCAACTGAAGAAATGCCCAAATATGTGATGATGGCAACTCGAGAAATGCCCAAATATGTGATGATGGCAACTGAAGAAATGCCCAAATATGTGATGATGGCAACTCGTGAAATGCCCAAATATGTGATGATGGCAACTGAAGAAATGACCAAATATGTGATAATGGCAACTCGAGAAATGACCAAATATGTGATGATGGCAACTAAAGAAATGACCAAATATGTGATGATGGCAACTGAAGAAATGCCCAAATATGTGATGATGGCAACTCGTGAAATGCCCAAATATGTGATGATGGCAACTGAAGAAATGACCAAATATGTGATGATGGCAACTGAAGAAATGACCAAATATGTGATGATGGCAACTAAAGAAATGACCAAATATGTGATGATGGCAACTGAAGAAATGACCAAATATGTGATGATGGCAACTCGTGAAATGCCCAAATATGTGATGATGGCAACTGAAGAAATGACCAAATATGTGATGATGGCAACTGAAGAAATGACCAAATATGTGATGATGGCAACTGAAGAAATGACCAAATATGTGATGATGGCAACTGAAGAAATGACCAAATATGTCATGATGGCAACTCGAGAAATGACCAAATATGTGATGATGGCAACTCGAGAAATGCCCAAATATGTGATAATGGCAACCCGAGAAATGAGATTAAATTAAATCACGAGATGGTGATGTCTGCTATGGCAAGGTTTAATATGATATAGAAAATTAAGATCAGTATTACAGTCAAGATCAATCTATTCAGGTCACTAATGATAAGTAGGTCCTTATACTTTTGTAAGGATGTGAAAGTTGGGCACAAACAGACACATTAAGAAGGATTTGGGCTTTTGAAAACAACTGCTGCAGACATTTGTTTAGAATTAGCTATATAGAATACAAGACAAATACATTCCTCCGGCAGCAAGTAAACAAACTTGCAGGATATAAAGAACTGCTTTTGGCAGCAATGAAACGGCGTAAACGTGTTTGGCTTGGACACGTAACGAGACACTACTCACTATCTAAAATGAGGTCCGACAAGAGAGTGAGGGCGACGCTTTGCACAACTCTTCCTCACTTTAATCAAACTCCCCAGTGCAAGTCATTTTCACATTCAGGTAAATTTTGAAATAGACCACGATACATGGGAAGAACTTGCACAAAATAGATCTACATGGCGTTCTAAAATTAAAAAAGAGCGCATCATCTTGTGAAAAGAAGAGAAATGCAGCAGCTCAACAGCGGAGAGCAGATAGAAAGTCACGGATGGACCAAGATCCGTCTACAGTCATTATTCCATGTCCAAACTGTCCAAGGACATTTACAGCTCGAATAGGGCTCATTAGCCATCTACGAACTCATAATCAAGGACATAACTAAAATGGAATTTTCAAAAGTGGATGTAACAAATGGTCATCATCACTTGTGATGGACGAACAACAACAACACACAACAACACTATCTAAAATTATTTTGAAAGAAACAGTCGAGGGTTGAAGGATACGAGTTGGAAAGGAAATCATGGAATAACATCTAGGGATAGTCTCCGACTTGATTTTTCTACACTCCTCCGAATGACTGAGGATTGAGATGTTTGGAGAGATTTTTGTCTGTGTCTAGTATGACACTCCTATGATCCTACGGGTTATTGGTCTTATTTAGTCCTGATACTGATATAGTGGCTTTGTTCAGCTGGTAATATGAACTTAAATTTTTGTTTAACAAGCAATGTGTTTCTCAAACATTTGATACTGCGAAATCAAATAGTTCTTATGAATGTTTTTGTAAGCACGATGTTGTATATTGTTACTGTTTTTGTAAGCACATGATTGTATATTGTTATTGTTTTTGTAAGCACATGATTGTATATTGTTATTGTTTTTGTAATCACATGATTGTATATTGTTATTGTTTTTGTAAACACATGATTGTATATTGTTATTGTTTTTGTAAGCACACTGTTGTATATTGTTATTGTTTTTGTAAGCACATGATTGTATATTGTTATTGTTTTTGTAAGCACATGATTGTATATTGTTATTGTTTTTCTAAGCACATGATTGTATATTGTTATTGTTTTTGTAAGCACATGATTGTATATTGTTATTGTTTTTGTAAGCACATGATTGTATATTGTTACTGTTTTTCTAAGCACATGATTGTATATTGTTATTATTTTTGTAAGCACATGATTGTATATTGTTATTATTTTTGTAAGCACATTGTTGAAATGTTTTGTGTTCTGTTCAATCTTTGTTTTATTTCATCTATATCCTAGTTTTGTACACTTCCAGTTGTTATTATTAACAGATTTCTGAACTTCCAACATGTATCCCAAATAGCTCTGTTTTATGATCATGCACAATGCCATCCTTTATTTATTTTGCATTATTTTGTCTTGTTGATAAAGGCATTCTGATCGAAACTTCGATTTCTAACTTCCAACATGTATCCCAAATAGCTATGTTTTATGATCATGCACAATGCCATCCTTTATTTATTGTGCATTATTTTGTCTTGTTGATAAAGGCCTTCTGGTCGAAACTTCGATTTCTGTGTGTTTCCCGCGATTAGCAAAACTTCATTAAATTATTTTCAATTTCTCCAAAGTAAATAAATATTGAATCTTGTAATGTCCTATGACACACAAGGCAAGGACTTTCAATGTGATTCTGCCAATACCATAGGTACAGTCTGTAGGTGTGTTCTATCTTACGTAGGTCTATTCTTATTCTATACCCGAGCTTTCTTTGAATTAAGAGAGGAAAGGGCAGTGATTTTCCTCACTGCATTTACCTCCCATAATTGTATACAGCAGGTACTCTTCTTTTTCTGTTAATCTGTGACTTCGCTTGTGTCTAACAACCAAACCATCTATGTATATATTCTTCTTCTGCTGATCTGTAACTTCACGCGTGTCTAACAATATACCCATGTATCTTCTGCGCTCATTCTCAAATTCCTGCAGTATGTAGTCTGAAAAATGCAATGTGCAGTGTCATAGTTTACAGCTGGCTGTGATATATGTACCTTTTGGCCTGACACATCTGAATTCAACATTACTTCTGGGTCACTGGTCCTCTATATAATCGGGCAGCCAACTTCACCCACTAAAAACCTCTTACGACGTGTATGGCAGGTAAGCGTGTCACTATTCTTTATTCCCCTTTCAGGAGTTTACTTGCTATTACACCTTAACTATTTTCACTCCTCATCTCCTTCTGTGCACTTTCCCCTCCTCACTTCTTCCCATACCCTCTTCCTCCCTGCTAGGCTGCTCCATCTCTGCTTCCTCTGCTATCTATTCGTTATACTCATTGCGTGTTGCCACTTTTGAGGTATCTTAATTTAACCTTATCTATTTTACTTACTACCACACATTATCCATTTTCGCTCCTCACCTCCTTCCGTGCACTTTCTCTCCTCACTTCTTCTCCCCATACTCTCTTCCTCCCCAATATGCCGCTCCTTATTTACTTCCTCCACTATCTATTCACTATCTCTCCTCCTCTTTCCTCCCTATCAACCACGTTTGTTTCCATGTAAGATTCGTTGTACCGTTGTCTTTCGTTTGTCCTGATGAAGGCTTAATAGTCGAAACGTCGTCTGTCCCTGTATCTCGTTGTTAGGTTGTGTTATGTTTTATTTTGGTAACACATCTACCTATTTTTGTTTATCTTGACTGTTACACACGAGCATGGTAGGTGCTCAACTGTAGAACTCTTTTGAATGAAGAGTTGCAGCTTGTCACTGATATGTGATCAGCACTCCTCCAGCTGCCCTTAATTTCCTAGGGCCGGTTGGGATTTTTTTTTAAATCGCAACAAATGAAACTCGAATGTTTACCAGTGTACCACAAAGCCTACAAAATCTATTACAGTGCAAATTTAGCTCCGAATAATAAGTGCAACAGTGCATACTTAATTATACAATCATAAATTAATATTTAATGAGATGTCACTCATTAGTATACATGTTCATCAGTTGATGTGTGATGATAGCACCCTGTGGAAGTGAATAACTTAGTCCCTTTTTTTAACTATGTACAGTCATTTTACTTTCTGCTTCACTGTGACGCTTTTTTTTTGCACTCTTTTTTGATGGGAAATTATTTACCAAAGTTTAAGCAAGTCTCAATTGTCTGGTATACTTCATTTTCGTTCATTTTCCAATTCCTGCTGATTAGCAGGGTGTAGTTTAGAAAATAAAATATATTGTCTTATTGCTTACAGCGTTGTCATGATATATGCACCGTTCGGCCAGATACATCCGACTTCAGAATAGCCTATGGGTCAATTTCTTCTTCTAATGCGTTCGTTCTCAAACTCCTGCAGATTAGCAGGATGTAGTCCGGATGCGCTGTGTCATGGTTTACAGCATTATTGCGATATCTGCGCTTTTACGCCTGACACATCCGACTTCAGCATGGCTTTGGGTCACTGACCCTATATGGGATGGGGCAGCCAACTCCATCCCATAACCTCGTTAGTTGCCTTTAACGACATGCGGGAAAGGTAAACAGTGTTGCTATTCTTTGCTCCCCTTTCGGGCCCCGGCAACACACGAGCGTGGGTCAATTTATCAACAATCTATTTGATTGGATAGCCACCTCCGCCACCAAAATCTCCTTAGTTGCCTCTTATGACATGTCCGACAGGTAACGGTATCACTATTGTTTGCTCCTCTTTTGGACCCTCTCAACAAATAATATGCTAAATGTTGATATAGGGTACAATGCTACAAGCTGAACAATCTATTCAGCAGGGGACTGAATTCCTATCAATCATATTTGAACCTACTGCAGACAAGGGTTGTCCCTCCCAGCATTCCTGGAATTGGTCTTCAACAGGCTTCATCAAAGTAGAGATAATGGGGTTGGAATATCTACCACACACCCAACCTCCTTAGTCAAATCTTATGACATAGCAAGTGCCAGTGTTACTATTCTGTTTCCCTTTTAAGTTATGTAATACATGATTGTTTACCATTGTTGAAATATAACTGTCTTGTTAGGATTTCTTGCTCTTGCAGACACGCTGGGCAGGCAAAATTGGTTTGCTAAGCATGGGAGAATGCCAGACTGATTCCCTACAAATTTAGAATCATCATGATGATGTGTAACACTTTAGCTGCAGAGGTATCCTTAAGGATACAATGAAAAGTTACCACCGTGTTGCCGAGATGATCTTCTTAATTTCTCAGGGAAAAATTTTGTCTTGAAGATGTAATATAATCATCAAGACTGATTTTTTTTCTTTGGGAAACTAAGAAGAAGAAGAAAAGCAAAATAGCGGTAACTTTTCATTGTATCCTTAAGGATACCTCTGCAACTAAAGACTAAATAATCCTTTTAGCTGTGAGTAGATAGCCCTTGACAGCTCATATCCTTTCTCACAAAAAGGGGCATCCACCATTGAGTAACCAAGGCGAATCCTGGATGATATAAAGTTTGTTATCTAGAAGACATGGTTGTGTTAGTAGGGTATTAGGTATTAGGTATGTTGATTATCCTCTTCGCACACCGGACACGTCCATAGGTGCTCTGATCACCGCTTCAGTAAATCTCTCAGGCTGAAGATTGTTCAGCTTGTGGCATTATATCCTATATTAACATTCAGCACTATATTTTTTTAGAGGGTCCAAAAGGGGAGCAAAGAAAATGGCTGATAGGATGTGTAAGGGTTTATGGATACATGTTTAGTCCCCGAAGGGAGGCATTGCAATACAACTCTATCTTAGGAAAATTAGATCATGCTAAGAGTGCAGCATACAACACTATCTCAGGATCAATCAATCCTGCTACGAGTCTAGCATATATATATGGTTCTACTATTTAATTTTTCTGCACACATTGTTAACCCATCTTCACATCTAACATTCCCCAGTCACCTAGGATTCATCTAACATCCCCCCGTCACCTAGGATTCATTTAACATTCCCCCGTCACCTAGGATTTATCTAACATTCCCCCGTCACCTAGGATTCATCTAAAATTCCCCCGTCACCTAAGATTTATCTAACATTCCCCCATCACCTAGGATTCATCTAACATTCCCCTGTCACCTAAGATTCATCTAACATCCCCCATCACCTAGGATTCATCTAACATCCCCCGTCACCTAGGATTCATCTAACATCCCCCATCACCTAGGATTCTTCTAACATTCCCCCATCACCTAGGATTCATCTAACATCCCCTGTCACCTAGGATTCATCTAACATCCCCTGTCACCTAGGATTCATCTAACATTCCCCCATCCCCTAGGATTCATCTAACATTCCCCCGTCACCTAGGATTCTTCTAACATCCCCCATCACCTAGGATTCTTCTAACATTCCCCATCACCTAGGATTCATCTAACATCCCCTGTCACCTAGGATTCTTCTAACATCCCCCATCACCTAGGATTCTTCTAACATTCCCCCATCACCTAGGATTCATCTAACATCCCCTGTCACCTAGGATTCATCTAACATTCCCCCATCCCCTAGGATTCATCTAACATTCCCCCGTCACCTAGGATTCATCTAAAATTCCCCCGTCACCTAAGATTTATCTAACATTCCCCCGTCACCTAGGATTCATCTAACATTCCCCCATCACCTAGGATTCATCTAACATCCCCCATCACCTAGGATTCATCTAACATTCCCCTGTCACCTAGGATTCTTCTAACATTCCCCCATCACCTAGGATTCATCTAACATCCCCTGTCACCTAGGATTCTTCTAACATCCCCCATCACCTAGGATTCTTCTAACATTCCCCCATCACCTAGGATTCATCTAACATCCCCTGTCACCTAGGATTCATCTAACATCCCCTGTCACCTAGGATTCATCTAACATTCCCCCGTCACCTAGGATTCATCTAAAATTCCCCCGTCACCTAAGATTTATCTAACATTCCCCCGTCACCTAGGATTCATCTAACATTCCCCCATCACCTAGGATTCATCTAACATCCCCCATCACCTAGGATTCATCTAACATTCCCCTGTCACCTAGGATTCTTCTAACATTCCCCCATCACCTAGGATTCATCTAACATTCCCCCATCACCTAGGATTCATCTAACATTCCCCCATCACCTAGGATTCATCTAACATTCCCCTGTCACCTAGGATTCTTCTAACATTCCCCATCACCTAGGATTCATCTAACATTCCCCTGTCACCTAGGATTCTTCTAACATTCCCCCATCACCTAGGATTCATCTAACATCCCCTGTCACCTAGGATTCATCTAACATTCCCCCGTCACCTAGGATTCTTCTAACATTCCCCCGTCACCTAGGATTCATCTAAAATTCCCCCGTCACCTAAGATTTATCTAACATTCCCCCGTCACCTAGGATTCATCTAACATTCCCCCATCACCTAGGATTCATCTAACATCCCCCATCACCTAGGATTCATCTAACATTCCCCTGTCACCTAGGATTCTTCTAACATTCCCCCATCACCTAGGATTCATCTAACATTCCCCCATCACCTAGGATTCATCTAACATTCCCCTGTCACCTAGGATTCTTCTAACATTCCCCCATCACCTAGGATTCATCTAAAATTCCCCTGTCACCTAGGATTCTTCTAACATTCCCCCATCACCTAGGATTCATCTAAAATTCCCGTCACCTAGGATTCATCTAACATTCCCCCATCACCTAGGATTCTTCTAACATTCCCCCATCACCTAGGATTCATCTAACATTCCCCCATCACCTAGGATTCATCTAACATTCCCCATCACCTAGGATTTATCTAACATTCCCCCGTCACCTAGGATTCATCTAACATTCCCCCATCACCTAGGATTCTTCTAACATTCCCCCATCACCTAGGATTCATCTAACATTCCCCTGTCACCTAAGATTCATCTAACATCCCCCATCACCTAGGATTCATCTAACATTCCCCTGTCACCTAGGATTCTTCTAACATTCCCCCATCACCTAGGATTCATCTAACATTCCCCCATCACCTAGGATTCATCTAACATTCCCCTGTCACCTAGGATTCTTCTAACATTCCCCCATCACCTAGGATTCATCTAAAATTCCCCTGTCACCTAGGATTCTTCTAACATTCCCCCATCACCTAGGATTCATCTAAAATTCCCCTGTCACCTAGGATTCATCTAACATTCCCCCATCACCTAGGATTCTTCTAACATTCCCCCATCACCTAGGATTCATCTAACATTCCCCCATCACCTAGGATTCATCTAACATTCCCCTGTCACCTAGGATTCTTCTAACATTCCCCCATCACCTAGGATTCATCTAAAATTCCCCTGTCACCTAGGATTCTTCTAACATTCCCCCATCACCTAGGATTCATCTAACATTCCCCCATCACCTAGGATTCATCTAACATTCCCCTGTCACCTAGGATTCTTCTAACATTCCCCCATCACCTAGGATTCTTCTAACATTCCCCCATCACCTAGGATTCATCTAACATCCCCTGTCACCTAGGATTCATCTAACATTCCCCCGTCACCTAGGATTCATCTAAAATTCCCCCGTCACCTAAGATTTATCTAACATTCCCCCATCACCTAGGATTCATCTAACATCCCCCGTCACCTAGGATTCATCTAACATCCCCCGTCACCTAGGATTCATCTAACATTCCCCCATCACCTAGGATTCATCTAACATCCCCTGTCACCTAGGATTCATCTAACATCCCCTGTCACCTAGGATTCATCTAACATTCCCCCGTCACCTAGGATTCATCTAAAATTCCCCCGTCACCTAAGATTTATCTAACATTCCCCCATCACCTAGGATTCATCTAACATCCCCCGTCACCTAGGATTCATCTAACATTCCCCCGTCACCTAGGATTCATCTAACATTCCCCCATCACCTAGGATTCATCTAACATCCCCCATCACCTAGGATTCTTCTAACATTCCCCCATCACCTAGGATTCTTCTAACATTCCCCCATCACCTAGGATTCATCTAACATTCCCCCATCACCTAGGATTCTTCTAACATTTCCCCGTCACCTAGGATTCTTCTAACATTTCCCCGTCACCTAGGATTCTTCTAACATTCCCCCGTCACCTAGGATTCTTCTAACATTCCCCCGTCACCTAGGATTCTTCTAACATTTCCCCGTCACCTAGGATTCTTCTACAAAAGGACAAAGCTGCAATATCCACTGACCAGCATCTCTTTATCATCCACAGAAATAAATTGATAGAAGACAAAAAAGTATGAACACACAAGACATGCAGTTGCAATTTTTTCACAGGTGATGGGTTGTCCACTTGTTTCCCAACTTTCCTTAGTCCCTTCCTATGACATGTCTGAAAAAACAACAGTGGTACACTGCTGTGCACCCAGAATTAGAAGTGCATGTCTCAGTAGTCACATGTGTAAAATACTGGAGGATAGAAGCATTTTAAAGACAATTTAAGACATCACCGACTCACTTCAATGTGCAAAAATAAATTCAAGCAAGAGTCTGGCACAACACAAACCCAACTACTGGTAGTTTTGCAGATTCAGGATTGGTGCAGTTGGAGAACTCAGACAAGCTGTTGCACAACAAAAACGTACTTGAAGAAAAGGAAGCAATACTCAATGTCTCCCAGAACTCCATTCACACATATTTAGTGTCCGTAATAGGTAATAACTGCAGCAAAACTGAAATTCAACACGTGAAACAAGAAAACAGGGTGATAAAGTTTTTCTATCTCTGGATATGCACAGATACACTTCTGTGCTATCATGTGTAGCCAGTTATTAGCATAACTTTACCACAATGTTCCCTAGTTTCACCTTTTGGATATTCAGAGTGGAAGGAAATCATAGGTTCACATAAGACTAATTAGCGATATGCGGACTGTTTGATATTCAAAGTGGAAATCATAGGTTCACATAAGACTAATTAGCCATATACAGACACACCACTGTCATCATCATCTGCAACACCAACTCTATCCTATAACAGCTAAAATTGCTGACTACAACACATAAACAACACATAAACAACACATCAACAACACATAAACAACACATAAACAACACATAAACAACACATAAACAACACATAAACAACACATAAACTACAGCAACAAAATAACAACTTATCAACATTTCGGTAATGCCATTCTTCTTCTTCTTTTGCATTCTTTCTGAAACTCTCGCTGGATCTCTTTTGCAGCAAGACAATGGTCCTTCTTGATTTCCTGCAGGATGTAGTCTAGAGAATGGAAATGCATTGTGTCCCGTTTCATTTGCCAAATGGCCTGACATCCGTCTTTGATGGAGTAATATTGTTCAATTGCTAACAATGACTATGATGAAAACAGTGGCCCTATGCTTTACACTTTGATATTATTCATACACATTTTTTCACATTTTTAGCAAAGATCACATTAGTCATACAAATTTATTCACATTTTTAGCAAAGATCACATTATTCATACAAATTTATTCATATTTTTAGCACATATCACATTAGTTGACTAGTAATGACTTCAAAGTATATTTGCATGTAAAATATTATTTGTAAACATGTATATAATGCCTGTAATAATTAACATTAACAATGCCATATCTAAGGATAACCATAACAAATAACAACAAACTTATAACAAACAGTTGCAGTATATCTGAATTCATAACAACAGATGACAGAGATTAATTTATAACTACAGTTGACAGAGATGAATTAATAACAACAGTTGGCAGAGATGAATTAATAACAACAGTTGGCAAAGATGAATTAATAACAACAGTTGGCAGAGATGAATTAATAACAACAGTTGGCAGAGATGAATTACTAACAACAGTTGGCAGAGATGAATTAATAACAACAGTTGGCAAAGATGAATTAATAACAACAGTTGGCAAAGATGAATTAATAACAGTTGACAGAGATGAATTAATAACAACAGTTGACAGAGATGAATTACTAACAACAGTTGGCAGAGATGAATTAATAACAACAGTTGGCAGAGATGAATTAATAACAACAGTTGGCAGAGATGAATTAATAACAGTTGGCAGAGATGAATTAATAACAACAGTTGGCAGAGATGAATTAATAACAGTTGACAGAGATGAATTAATAACAACAGTTGACAGAGATGAATTACTAACAATAGTTGGCAGAGATGAATTAATAACAACAGTTGACAGAGATGAATTACTAACAACAGTTGGCAGAGATGAATTAATAACAGTTGGCAGAGATGAATTAATAACAACAGTTGGCAGAGATGAATTAATAACAGTTGGCAGAGATGAATTAATAACAACAGTTGGCAAAGATGAATTAATAACAGTTGGCAGAGATGAATTAATAACAACAGTTGGCAAAGATGAATTAATAACAACAGTTGACAGAGATGAATTACTAACAACAGTTGGCAGCGATGAATTAATAACAACAGTTGGCAGAGATGAATTAATAACAACAGTTGGCAGAGATGAATTAATAACAGTTGGCAGAGATGAATTAATAACAACAGTTGATAGAGATGAATTAATAACAGTTAACAGATAAATTCATAACAACAGATGACAGAAATGAATTCATAACAATAGAAAATTGATAGATATAAATTCCAAGAAATTATGAAAATATGAGTGAACTGCAACAGTTTTGGTTTAATGAGCTATGATATTAACTGAAATTATTAGTGAAGTGATGGCTGGTATAGGTTTATGCATTTCTTTCCTTCTTTCTTTTGCCTGAAATGTGTCTATATTCTCAATTTTGTCTTTTTTTATAAACATGTCTGAGTTTTGTAACTCCTACAGCTTTCCATAGTGTTTTGCTTTCAGCTTTCACTGACTTCTTTGTAGTTCATTCCCAAACTCCGCTGGATCTCTCTTGTAGCAGGACAATGGTCTTACTAGATTTTCAGCAGGATGTAGTCCAGAGACTTGAAATGCATTGTGTCGCCGTTTTATTTGAGCCAATGTCCTGACACATCCATCTTTGGTGAGCTTTCACTGTTATTTCTCTAGGCCAATTATTATCCTCAGCATTCATTATACTAAATTTTCTTGAAGTATTTCTTTTGCAGCCTGACACCCTGTCCATATGTACATGTAGCTGTATTACCAATCTTGACCTTTGTATACATGTGGCTGCGGAGTTGATTGTGTCCTGTTACACGAAATAGAATGAAAACTGTTCTAATCTGCCCATAATTTCGTATTCATCATGTGTTGTAATTTTCTGGCTGATGTTGTCCAAAGTGTCATAGTATTCATTGCTTTGGCTACCCGCTTGATTCATTGCATGATTATTAGATACAATAATCATATAATATAAAGTTCTGCAAAGGTGTAGGGCAGTGGTTCTCAACCTTCTTAATGCTGCAACCCTTCAATACAGTTCCTCATGTTGTGGTGACCCCCTAACCATAAAATTAATGTTGTTGCTACTTCATAATATGTGTTTTCCGATGGTCTTAGGCGACCCCTATGAAAGGCTCGTTCGACCCCCAAAGGAGTCACAACCTACAGGTTGAGAACCACTGGTGTAGAGAATTGAATTTATTGTACCCAGGTTATGTACTTCATCACTCTCAATTAAGCTACACAACTGCCGAGAGTACCACTCTCAGCACGTAACTCTGTAGGTTCAAGTGATAATCCCTAGGGATCTCTTAAAAAGCATACTTGGTAAATATGGCATCACAAGCAGGATTCAAACTCTCAACCCCTTGAGCACAAAGCAAAAATCTTAAAATAATATAATATATTACACAGCATTGGTTGATGGCATAAATAAAATAGCAGAAAACATTAATTAAATCAATAAAAACAACAGCTTTTAGCAGTCATCATTACAGCATTTTTTCCCATTTAGCAAGTGAAGTATGGACTTTGTGAATGTGTGATTAAGGTTATATGCCCTTGGTGTAACCATACAAAGTAAAGGGTGGGTTTTTTCAATTACCATTCAACAGAAAAACCCCAATCCTTGATGGAAATTAAACCATGTACCTCACATTTGGGAGACAAATACTCTAATTCCATGAATCACAAAGTTAGTAGTAATGAAAATCAACATAGAATATACAACATTTGATAATCAATCAATTGCAACAGTTTCTGTGAACAAACAAAACAATGATGCTCGAACTAGATGAATAAAAAATATTACTTTCGTTGCCAAGGAAGAAGACTTGATATCCGAAGCGTAGACTTGGTAGCAAATCCTACCGTCACAAGAGCAAGAGTAGCAATTAGTAGACTCAATGTTATACCTGTGAAATTTTGACCTCTCTTCACTCCATCGAAACTGGCAGGTAAGAGCTTATTCTTGGTGTCTAGCCAGATGTCTTTCAGAAATGGAAGCAAACCTGCAAGAATAGTAACATATTTTGAGACTTTTGGGACAAATTTTCTTCTCCCTCGCCCTTTGGCTAAATAAAACTTTCTTTACAAGTCACCAACGATTTTTAACCTTTATTACTGTAATTTATTTTGTTTAGAATTCAAGTACCTATCTTCCTCCTTACACTAGTACTTACCTTATACAGTACTTACCTTCCTCAAGTACTTACCTTCCTGTGAATAACCCCTCTGGGACAGGTTTGTAGCCATCCGCCACAATATTTACCCGCAACTTCCCCTCCCCTCCAACTTTACATAAGACCCATAACCCATCTGAGTCATAGAGATCCCACACTAGAGAAAAAAGCACAAAAAAGCTCTCCAAACACATCTATCCTCAGCCATTTGGAGGAGCCTTGAACAATTACACCTAGACCATTTCTTAATGTTATCATTCCAGGATTTTCTCTGTCCATCTCTTTTACTTCCAAACATGACTGTTCCTTACAAAACAATTTTATAAAGTGAGTTGTGTCTCATTATACATCCACACCGAACAATTTTACGCCATTTCACTACTGCCAAAAGTGGTTCTTGATAATGTGCAAGTTTGTTTATTTGCTGCTGGACAAATATATTTCTCTTGTGTTCTATGCTGCTAACTCATAACAAACGTCTATAGCACTTGTTTTAAAAAGCCTGAATCTTTCTTTGTCTGCATTGAGTGTCCAACTTTCAAATCCGTATAAAAATAAACTTATCACTAACGATCTGAAAAGATTGATCTTTACTGTAATACTGATCTTACTTTTACATATCATATTCAGCCTTGACATGACAGTCATTACCATCTCAAGTCTTAACTTAATCTTATTTTCAGAGTTGCCATCATTATATATTTTAAACCTGAGATATTTGACAGTGGTAACTTCTTTGAGTTTGTGACCATTTAACCAGATAGTAAAAGTGGAAAACCACTGATCTAGATATATCTATATATAAATGAACAACTCCATCTTTATTGTTTGCTATAGGCTCCTAAATTACATGACGGATATGGATGAAATTTGACATGGTTATAAATTAGGTCAAATCAAGAGTGCTGATGGTCGTGAATAATCTTAAATGTTGGTGATTACTGTCCAATAGTCCGGAAAGGTTAACCAATAATATGATTGGTTAACCTTTTACCTCTGACCATTGTACAAAGGCTAAATAAACAAATCGAATGGTAGGTCTAGAAATAATAATGTTGCATTCTCAATTCATTTGATGATTACTCTGTTTTAACACCTTCACTATTCTTTATCCTTAATTTTCTGCGAATGTCGTTTATACATTTGTCTATGATGCGTTGGTGCACACCAGCAACTATGGTATCATGCAATATGACTAAGTAACATGTCTTCACAACATCAAAACATATCATAACCTACAGTGGAATCTCTATAGTTTGACTATCAAACGAACTGTAGTAAACTGGTCAATATACAGAGGTGGTCAACATATGAAACAAGATTTATTTTCCTATTACTTTACTGTGGTGCATGTTAGGTCAATGAAAATGTCTTAACTTTGCGAGATCGTCAATGTAGGATGGTGGTCAACTTGAGATCTTCTTTTGTAATTAATAACTGTGCCTCACTTTCACTGACCATTATCATTTCCAATCATAAATATATTTTACTGTTACAATGCATGTGAAATAAATATATAGTTACAATCAGTGTAATGATAATAAAGTACTCCATTTAGCTATGAGCAGGTAGATCTTGACAGCCTATAGCCTTTTTGACAAAAGCACAGGTACTCGTCAGTTGAGCAACCCAAAATGACAGAATGATTAATAAAAAGTGTAGTGTCTCAAAGACACGGCTGTGTTGGAGGGAGGGGGGGGATTATGAATTGATGTTACGGTCAGGTAGAACTAATGCACATATACTTACTCGTTCCACCTGTACCTTTCTTGTCCAGACTTTGATGTTTGCCTTCGTTAGCTTTTCTTGATGGTAGTATCACGTACCTGGACACGGATCACATATGTTTTATGCTTCAAAGCTTCAAAAATATAGGTAACCACTCACACAGAACTGATAACATCACATGTAATGTACCACAGGCATCAACTAAAGTTACAGACTCTATAAACATTCTTACAGTTAGGATAAACATGCTTGTGCATTCTCCATGATGATTGTTCCAAACAAAATACTAGAAATGTATAACAATAGCATCCAGAAATATCCAAACAAAATACTAGAAATGTATAACAATAGCATCCAGACATATCTAAACAAAATACTAGAAATGTATAACAATAGCATCAAGGAATATCTAAACAAAATACTAGAAATGTATAACAATAGCATCCAGACATATCTAAACAAAATACTAGAAATGTATAACAATAGCATCCAGACATATCTAAACAAAATACTAGAAATGTATAACAATAGCATCCAGACATATCTAAACAAAATACTAGAAATGTATAACAATAGCATCCAGACATATCTAAACAAAATACTAGAAATGTATAACAATAGCATCCAGACATATCTAAACAAAATACTAGAAATGTATAACAATAGCATCCAGACATATCTAAACAAAATACTAGAAATGTATAACAATAGCATCCAGACATATCTAAACAAAATACTAGAAATGTATAACAATAGCATCCAGACATATCTAAACAAAATACTAGAAATGTATAACAATAGCATCCAGACATATCTAAACAAAATACTAGAAATGTATAACAATAGCATCCAGGCATATCTAAACAAAATACTAGAAATGTATAACAATAGCATCCAGACATATCTAAACAAAATACTAGAAATGTATAACAATAGCATCCAGACATATCTAAACAAAATACTAGAAATGTATAACAATAGCATCCAGACATATCTAAACAAAATACTAGAAATGTATAACAATAGCATCCAGACATATCTAAACAAAATACTAGAAATGTATAACAATAGCATCCAGACATATCCAAACAAAATACTAGAAATGTATAATAATAGCATCCACACATATCTAAACAAAATACTAGAAATGTATAACAATAGCATCCAGACATATCTAAACAAAATACTAGAAATGTATAACAATAGCATCCATACATATCTTTCTTGGCAATAATCAGTGATAATTGCTAAGATGGGGATATTATTTTCTACACTGATGGGTCTGTGGTTCAGCAATTGTGCTGTGCTTAGGCATGCAATGCTCAATGCAGAGGGTAGTTTATTAGGGAAGAACGCCCGTGTGTTGCCAGGGCCCGAAAGGGGAGCAAAGAATAGCAACACTATTTACCTTCCATGCATGTCGTAAGAGGCGACTAAGTAGGTTATGGGATGGAGCTGGCTACCCTATCCCATATAGGGTCAGTGACCCAAAGCCATGCTGAAGTCGGATGTGTCAGGCCGAAAGGTGCAGATATCACAGCAATGCTGTAAACCATGACACAGCGTATTCCGTTCTCCGGACTGCATCCTGCTAATTTTCATGAGTTTGAGAACGAACGCAGAAGAAGATTAGGGAAGAAAGTGGTGCTTTCTATAAAACTACTAGTGGTATGATGATGATGATGGAGGTGAGGCAACCCTACTCTATAACATCCCGAATCACCACTTACGATATGCATGAAAGGTAACTAGTGTTGCTAGTCTTTGCTTCAAGTTCAGGTCAGGCAACACACAAACAATTGTTTCTATCAACTTTTTATTAATAGAAGACAGTTTTCATCACACATCTTTACTTATTCTTCTTTTCTTTTCGTGTTATACCACTCTATACCTTTCAGAGTCAGGGCTAGAAGAGTTATCTGCAGACAGCCATTTTGTGTACTTCATATGTGTTTGTTTTTGTTGATTCTTTTATCTCTGTAATCCATCTTTAGCATTGTCTGCCCCTTGCTTTGTATCCATCATGTCTGAATAGTAATGCTTTTTTTAAGAGCACTATCTGATATTAGTTTGAAAAGCATGTGAAAACCACTGAATTTGTTGTCTTCTGATGTAATTCAGGATTGGCATTGTGTTTGTTAGTCTTCTTCTTCTTCTTTCGTTCACTTGAAACATGTCTATATCTGTAATTCTGTCTCCTTAATAAAACTCACTGTCTATTGTAGTTCATACAGTGTCCCATAGAGCTTTGATTCCAGTGTTGTTTCCTCTGGCCAATATGTCTGCCTCAGCGTTTCATGCTCAGAACACTCTTGAAGTATATGTTTGGCACTCTGTGCTGACTGTCCACATGTACACATGGCTGTGTTGCCAATCTTGAAGTGTTTTGTGCGTGGCATCCTCATTATCTGTGCGCCTTTTGGCTGGATGCCTCCGTCTTCAGTACTCTGCTTACTTGGGCAGGACTATGGTCCTGCTCGAATGAGACTGCCCGACCAGTCTTAGTTTCCAGCCCCTGATGGCTGAACTAAGCCCCATCACCACTTCACGGTGCTGGCCTTGATGGGGTGTTAGTCTTCTGATGTTTTCATTCCTAATGCTGTCTCTTATTGTTACTCCAAGAATTCTATGTTGAGAAGTGATTTCTATTTTCACAAGTTTTCTTTTGTTGTTAGTGTCCACATTTGACACTGGTAGCATAGTGATGGTATGATGATCTTCTTATAAAGTGCAGTTTTGGTGTTCATGTTAATATATTCTTGAAAATATGAGATATCTGTCCTAATATCTGGTATGCTTCTGTTGGATGTCTTTGGTGTTTTTATTTACTCATGTACTGTATTTGATGATGATGTTCATCCGTCGTGATCGACGATGACCAAAAGCTCAACCATAATAATAATAACAATAAATACGGTAATAAAAATAATAAAAGTTAATAGTGCATTTTTAAATGACTAGCAAGTCCAATGCGCGCACAAAATGTTCTTTTACAGAAATGACAACAATAGAGGGTATCTATGTGAGGTTGAGATGTTTTTTTCTTTTCTACGTGTCCGCTTCTGTCTTGCAGTATCTTGTCTGAATTCTTCCGCCGCTAGTGCTCCCGTTTTAATGCTGTAATGCCATGCTGTTCTATCCTAAGCGAGGTTCTCCCAAGCGCCTACGACAATGGTAAGGATGACTTGAGTATGTCTTTGAAGCACTTTTTCTGTCCACCAGCTTTTCGAAATCCTGCCTTGAGTGCTCCATAATATATTTGTTTGGGCAAACGCGAGTTCTCCATATGCACAATATGGCCTGCCCAGCGTGCTTGCGCCTTCATAAGTATTGTGTGGATGCTTACTGAGGTTGATTTTTCCAAGACCTCGCAGTCTGGAACTTTGTCCCACCAATGGATGTTTAGTAATTTACGTAGGCAGGTAAGATGGAAATGATTTAATTTTCTTGCATGTCTAGCATACACTGTCCACGTTTCGCAGGCGTATAGTAGGGTTGGTATAACAGCAGCATGATATACTTGAAGTTTGGTGGTTTTTCTTATATTCTTGTACTGTATTTCTTCTTCTTCAGCGTTCATTCTCAAACTCCTGCTGGATCTCTCCTGTAGCAGTACTACTAGATCTCCAGCAGGATGCAGTCCAGAGAATGGAAATGCGTTGTGTCACCGTTTTATTTGCGTCAATGGCCCGACACATCCGTCTTCGGTGGAGTACTATATTTAATTGGGGATTGAAGTAGCCTAGTTGATAGTGAGCTTGCTTTCTATCACCTGGTTACAGTGTGCCCACGTTCGAAACCACGTCTAAACAAAAAAATATGGGTTGTGATTTCTCGCTTTACAGGGCCACTCCTCCAGTTGACTCAGCTATAAATGAGTACCTGATGCATGAGTTAGGAGAGGTAAAGACAACAACGAAGGGAACTGGCCACCCCACCTAACAGTTTCTGCAGCTTAGTACATGAAGAATTATCTTCCTCCCCGATGGCAGGTTGCTGTCCTGGGACCTACCTTTACCTTTATATTTAATTAAGTATTTGTGTTACTACAGCCTATACCTGATCATTGAATCTTCTCTTGCTTTTTGGTAATATCCATAGCCTTACTGGGCTAGATTATTTTATCTACACTTGACCTCTACTACTAGAACCATCTTCTATACAATTATGTCCAGATTTCAGTGGCCATTCATTAATTCATCTCTACACATTGATCCACTGATAGGAAATATTTATACAATTCTTAATTTTGGTAAATTTATGATGCAGCTCTTTGACATTTCTGCATCAATTTCAATTATAATGTTGAATCTTAAACAATCAGCAGACTAGCGAGACAAGGCTGTAAAGTTGTTGTTTTATAGAAGAATGTTAGGAACACCATGAACAGATAAGTTGTTTGTTTGTTTTGCGTTCGCTCCATTGTAACCAACACGGATATCTGTGCGATTTCCACCAGGAGCGTGATTACGTTGTGCCACCGTTATGCGCCTTGTAGGCCTAGCACATCCGATTTTGGCATGCCTAACAGATAAGTTGAATGTTAAACAATCAGCAGACTAGCCAGACATTAAGTAGAGATAGTAAAGTTGTTGTTTTATAGAAGAATGTTAGGAACACCATGAACAGATAAAAAAGTTAATGAAGATATCATAAAAGAAGTTAATTCAAAAAGAGAGCTGCTCACTCATATCAGAAAAGACAATTCACTTTCTATGAGAAGAAAAATGGAGCGCATCATGATAACATTGAAGAACAAGAGGAGTAGGTAAGACATGAAGATACTTAACATTGTGGATTGAAGGGAACCTCAGTTGTGAAAATTATTGTCGCATGTTGCAGTACGCAAGACAGACGAATGTGCATAGATATGATAACTAATGTCACACTGTATGGACAATTGTAATTAGACATAGACAAAGTTACACCTCTAAAAAATAATATATCATACAATGTAACACATCCACAAATCATTTATCATACAATGTCACACATTCACAAATCATTTATCATACAATGTCACACATCCACAAATCATTTATCATACAATGTCACACATCCACAAATCATATATCACACAATGTCACACATCCACAAATCATTTATCATACATCCCACATTCTAAATTTTTCAATTTCAGAATTTCCTGTATTCACAATCTTACATTTTTACAATTTTGATATGGTAGTCTCTGAGTTCAATGAGAGCAGACAGACTTTGGTTGTAGCAGGACTTGAGAATCTGATTGGTGCTAGATGTTACTGAAAACAGAATTGGACAAAAAGAGAAAATACTAAAATGTAAGATGAATTTTCTTAACATACAAAAACTAAATCAATTAACCATTCTTCATCTTTTCTTTCCTTCACTTGGAATGTGCTCATATCTAAAGTTTTGTCTTTTCTATAAACCTAACTGTTGTAACACATACAGAGAACTGTAACATTTTTCTACCACTATTGTTTCTGTGGGCCAGTGTGTTTGTCTCAGCATTTCATATTCTGGGCATTGTTGAACAATATGCTTTGATATCTGAGGTACATGTACACACGGCTGTGTTGCCAATCTTGAACTTTGTATATACATATCGCTGCTGAGTTGGTTGTATCCTGTTTTGAGGTATAGAATGACTTGTTCTGGTCTGTTCATAATTTCATAGTCATCTTGTGGTGGTTTTCTAATTTTTTTTATCATCTGTTTCTTTTGACAGTACATCTCTGCATCCTTATTATGTTTCTGCTTCTTATGTTCCAATATTTCTTGGTCTTTCTCTTTTTCTCTTTCCTTATGGTTTTCACAACAATGCCTGTATTACAATGCATTTTTATTAGTCTTCTTATTGTATGTCCTTTCAATTTCCACACAACACAAAAAATCATGCAGAAAACAGGATTTAATCAGATCAGATGCACCCATTCACCATTCCCTTTGCCATCTGCATGGACCTTTTTCAAATCCCATTTGCTGCATGATTTATTTCTTTATCAATAAACCCTCAATAGTTCTATATTATATTGTTCATTCACTTATATCAACTTCCAGCAGTTTCCTTAGCTCTGCTTTCAATGGAATTTGTTTAGTTCATTGCATAAGTTCCACATTCATGATCTTATCATATTATTTCAATCCTTCTTCTGTGTATTTGTTATTAACTCATTCAATCCCTTAGCAGCTGAAATCATTGGCTATATATACATTACCGTAGCTATCGCTATCGATTGATGTCTGTTACCGGTTCCATGCAAATAGAATGCTAAATTTAGCGCTGATATGATTACCAGTAAAGGCATCTTCCAGTGTTGTTTTCCGATCGTTTCTAACAGCTGTTGTTTCCAAACTGCGCAAGGTTTATGATGACCTTCAATTTACATCAAAACTTGGTAAAAATGGACCTACTTATGATTCAGATTACACTGATAGGCAACTTTAAATGAATTTCTAGAGAACATGAATGAATCAGATATGATGGGTTAGCAGATCAGTATTTAGTAGGTCTAGTTGAAATTAGTGGTGATCTGTAGTGTGTACCCCCCTTTCTTTATGTGAACTAAACCTAAATGTTTAGAGTAGTTAACAGTTACAGAATGTTGTCATGCTGTGCAAGGGAGACTGTTGTTGTCATGCTGTGCAAGGGAGACTGATGTTGTCATGCTGTGCAAGGGAGACTGTTGTTGTCATGCTGTGCAAGGGCGACTGCTTTGCAGCTTTCATTTGAACATTTATCAGCAAACAAATTGACACAAGTAAATGAAGCCGACATGAAACGCACTCATTTTTTTTCCTCAGGCATGTAACATCACAAGTAAACTTATCTTACATGACATTCACAAAGATATGTTTACAGATCCGTACCTCTTCCATTTATCTGTTAATCAGACTTTTAATCATAAAAAATGATTGCAAATTGTATTTTATATTAATTTTCTTGCACAATAACTTTTGATTTTAGTGGAGTTATTCAACTTGCTCTAGAAAGTAAGCCAGAACGACTGGGATTGAAAGGGTTAAACTCCTGTACATGCTCCAATGAGATCAAGAACAGGATAGCAAAAGCCAAATCAACATTTAAAAAAATGAGAAACATTCTACACAATGGAGTAATAATAATAAATACACACGTTTGGGTGCTAGTATGTTATATTGAGGCCATCCTTCTTTATGCAAGTGAAGCATGGACAGTAAACAAAAGTTCCCAAGATAAGCTGGAGGCAACTGAGAAGTAGTTTTTAAGAAGAATGATGAAAATTTCATGGACTGGCAAGAAAACCAATGTAGAAGTTCACGAGATGCTGGGGTAAAACAAAAAATTATAGCGAAAATTAGAAACAGACAATCAAGATTTTTAGGGCATGTGATGAGAAAAGTAAAACTTGAACATTTAGTAACCACAGGAAAGATTAAAGGAGAGAAGAGACATAGAAAGACAATGAGATAAATTCTGGATAGGTTGTCACTTTGGCACAAAAATAAGTCACCAACAGAACTTATTAACAACACAAGAGAGAGAGTTGTGGAGAAGAGAAGCATGATCGCCTATGCCACTCATCATGGCATTTGATTGATTGATATTAGCAGGATCAGAGAACAGAATGCGTTGTGTCATGGTTTTCGGTCTTACACATCTGACTTCAGCCTGACTTCTGTGTCATTTTGGACTTCTTTGGAATGTGACAGCCAACTCCTCCTCCAAATCTCCTCAATCATCTCTTATGAAATGCATGGCAGGTAAAATAGTGTCAATATCCTTTGCTCCTTTTCAGGAACCTACAACACACTATCAATCCTTCTATTCTACACAGGCATTCATTGATTGATGAAAGTTTATAATAGTTTTCTGGTTTTTTTGTTTTTTTTTTCTTTCATTCGCTCCATTGTAATCAGTATGGATATCCATGTGATTTCTGCCGGGAGCGTGATTATGTTGTGCCACCGTTATTCGATTTGAAGGCCTAGCACATCCAATTTCGGCATGCCTTGACAATTCGGGTAGGCTACCCTAGCCTGTGACAGCCTCCCTATCTGTTGCCAGGCACGCATGTGTGTGGTGACTCTTCACCCAGACGATTTTTGCTCACGTCTGTCTCGCACGAGGTGTTCCACTGTCTATAAGCTTGCCTCGTGTAATTGGACGTACTGTGCCTGTGTCCATCGGGTACTGAACCGTTTCTCATCCACGAGCCTGGTTCCGTATGAGGAAGAACTCGCCAGAAGAGTTGGACCTTGGCTCGTTCGCCCTCCTACCCGAGGTGTCATTCACAGACATCGCGAACCCTTGTCCAAGTTCAAGTCTCACACCACTCATTTGAGAGCAAGGCGTTCTAGAGCTAAGCAAGCTTGTCCCAATAGCGCCTGAGCCCATCAGGTACTGAACCCTTTCTCTCTGCAAGTGTGTTTCCGGTATAGGAAAGCTTGACAGTTAGAGTTGGGCCAGGCCTAATATCGTTGTCCCAGTTTTCTGGTTGTCTCTTTTGTTATTCTCCATGTTTCTGAGCCATACAACAGAAGATTGGAATGCTCTACAAGTACGTCAATATGGTAAAATGAACACAAGTATTAACTCTTAAATGTCCAGGGACATTAGGGATATATAGGAAAAATGACGAATAGTTTGTCGCTTGGTCAACTATGAGTTAAAATATAACTAAACTTAGATTTAAATGAGTGCTCACCAAAGTCCCTAAGAGTGTATGGGATATTTTCAAGGTACTCAATCAGGTCTTTATGTTCTGGAGGCATGAAGCCCCTCATTCTAGTCAGAAACTCTCTTTTGTCTGTTTGAAATAAATTAACAAAAACAGTAATAATTGTTATAATAAAGTTTATATTGTGTGTATATATAGTAAAGTTTATATTAAGTTATAATAAACCATTTCTGAATTGGAATTGGAAACACATATTCAACCACATTTGTCAGACAGCAAATAAAAAAACTTGCAGCATATCAAGAACCACTTTTGACAGTCATGAAATGGCATAAACTTGCGTGGTTTGGACATGTAACAAGACATGACTCGCTTTCTAAAATTATTTTGCAAGGAACAAGTCAAGGATGGAAGGAGAAGAGGAGAACAGAGAAAATCCCACATTGATAACATCAAGGAATGGTCTGGGCCTGATTTTTCTACACTCCTCCGATTGGCTGAGGATAGAGTTGTTTTGAGAGCTTTTCGTGCTGATATATCATAGAGCTCTGAATCATAAAGTTCAGGCAGCCAATATTAGTTAGGTAAACTGAACACCAAGTTCGATCCCGCCACAGGCAACTATGTATCCTGACCATTCATAAAGCAACAGCAACCTGCTGAAGTATTTATATTGCCTAGAGAATCATTACAGACAAAAATTGCTGGGTTGATGGCTTCGTCCTGAATATGATACACTACCAAAAGAGTGAACAACTGTCAACTAGACAACTGACAAATACAGTGAATTGCACCTTATAATTGAATTCATTAAGCTGTCCTTGTCTAACTCCCTAATATTACATTAAGCAATAGCTGCAAACCTCTAACTCCCTAATATTAAACTAAACAATAGCTGCAATCATCTAACTCCCTAATATTAAATTAAGCAATAATAGCTGCAAACCTATAAGTTTCCCAATATTAAACTAAGATAATAGCTGCAAACCTTGTATGTGTTTGACACCAAGAAAAGCATCCAGAACCTGTAGAGTGGTGCTCTGGGCAGCACTTCCTCCAGTCAACTAAAACAACAAAGACAATACAATAAATTACAATAATTTGTCTATTGTCTATCCCCAGGTGGTGGTGTTGTCGTAGCTTCCACACTTGTCGTTGAGCATATGGTTTGTGAAGGAGATGTAGTGTTTGTTCCAGAGCCAGGTGTGTTGCTCTAGGATGGTCTTGATGCCCATTCATCGTTTCCTAGGTCTGCCCTTGGCTCTGTATCCTGATTCCATCTTGTTCTAAGCTCTTATGGGAAGTTGATCGTTCATCCTCATAAGATGTCCAAACCATTTCATCTGTTGTTCCTCTATATATTTGAAGCATGATATGATACCTATTATCATTCTGATATTCTCACTGCATTTTTGTATCGAGTCTGGTGACTCCAGTAGCCTTTCTTTGACATTTCATTTCGCAAGTTTCTATCTTTTTCATATGTCTAGATGTCATTGGTAGCATAGTGTTGGTATAAAGATGCTCTTAATCATACTTCCATGTTGATTTTTTGGGGGCAATAGCAAAGGATTACAATGATATAATACTAAAAATCACTTGTATCTTTATTGTGTTGAAATATGGTTGCTTGAATGCACCAGCTATGTCCAGAATTATGCTATAAGAAGTATTACTCTTACTAGATTCTACTATGATGGACAGGTTTGTATATATCAGGCTAAAGTAGACACTGTGGTCTGTCAGGCTGCGAGGTTCCAGCATTTCTTATTCTATTTAGTGTGATTTGGCAACCAATGCCATTTTTGTAAAATGTGTCGTTTTCTGAGTTTTATACAAATAAATCATGTACGGAGCATGAAGATAAATGAAAATAATTCTTACATCTGATAGGAATTGAACCATATCAATTCTAATGGCACGGAATCACCTTGCAACTTAAGTAGACAGGTTTTCCATTCCTGACCAACCACATCCTCAAATAAGATCTCATCAAGACATTCAACCTGTGTACTCAAGTCACTGAGAATGGACCAATCGAGACAAGGACTATTACAACAACGAACATCCCGTATAAGAGTTGAAGTATCCTTCATAACACAAACATAGAACATTCATATTTATACTACAAGGACCTAAAGGCTTTCCTGTAAAAATAGTTAACATAGAGACAGTACAATGTTGCTTCAAATAACAGCTTATACAAATAAATTCAAGTAGGAAGCATCAGGATAAATGATAATTTATTTTTATTCCCTATATACAATTACTGGGGTGTTTCTAGTGTCAAATATTAAAGAATAAACTGACTGGGGATTCTGAAAAGTGTTGTTAAATGGGGAATTTTGTTGAAAACATATGCACTATAGAGGAATTCCACTGTAATAAACTTTTATGTTAACTACCTCACCCCATGTTAACAACATTACCACATGTTAACTACACCACCCTATGTTAACTACACCACCCTATGTTAACTACACCACCCTATGTTAATCACCCTACCCTATGTTAACTACCCCACCTTATGTCAACTACACCAGGCCATTGTTAACTATCCCACCCCATGTCAATTATCTCACCTCATGTCAATTATCTCACACCATGTCAATTATCCCACACCATGTCAACTATCCCACTTCATGTCAACAATCCCATCCCATATTAATTATCCTACCCTAAGTTAACTATAAAAATACATGTCTCAGAAGACTTAAAAATTGGTTGGGAAGAATGCAAGTTAGAGACGATACCAAACAGCAATATGTTTCTACAACAATAAGAAGAAAACGATGGTCTTATATCTGACATGTATTTAGAATGAATGAAAGCGGACTGCCACTACAAGCATTAAAATGGGTACAAGATGGCAAATGAAAAAGACCAAGAGAGACTCTTTGCAGAACAACCATCAAAGAGGATATGACTATGGGTCTCAATAACATACAGGGATTACACACAGTAGCATCACATCGCTCAAACTGGAGAGTTCTGGTTCCTTCCTTATACACCATGTTCGGTACTGAAGGAACATTGATAGATAGATAGATAGATGTTAACTATTCCACCCAATGTGTGGACTAACTCATTTTCTCCACTAACTCATGATCTCCACTAACTCATGATCTCCACTAACTCATGATCTTCACTAACTCATGATCTCCACTAACTCATGATCTCCACTAACTCATGATCTCCACTAACTCATTTTCTCCACTAACTCATGATCTCCACTAACTCATGATCTCCACTAACTCATGATCTCCACTAACTCATGATCTCCACTAACTCATTTTCTCCACTAACTCATGATCTCCACTAACTCATGATCTCCACTAACTCATGATCTCCACTAACTCATTTTCTCCACTAACTCATGATCTCCACTAACTCATGATCTCCACTAACTCATGATCTCCACTAACTCATTATCTCCACTAACTCATGATCTCCACTAACTCATTTTCTCCACAGTGATGAAGCCTGTTGAAGACCACTGCCTGGAATTCTAGAAATGGAATCAGCCCTTTCATCTGCAGCATGTCTCGAGATTGCAAGAAGATCACAGCAAAAGTCCCCTCTGAAGTAGAAGACTGTCCAGTTTGTAGCCCACATCCTACAGCCATATTAAGTCAAACAGTCATGTGGGAGTTTCAAAATCTATGGAACACATCCCCACCGAATTTAATACTAGAGAAACATGGAGCTGACTACAACTTTAGTGCCTGATACAGTGAACAAGATATGAAAGTTGGACAATCAATGCAGACACAGAAAGAAGGATTCAGACTTTTGAAATCAAGTACTACAGATGTTTGTTAAGAATTATCTGTATGGAACACACGACAAATATATTTGGTCTGCAGCAAATAAAAAAACTTGCAGGATATCAAGAACCACTTTTGGAAGCAGTGAAATGGCGTAAACTTGTTTGGTTTGGACAAGTAACGAGACACGACTCGCTTTCTAAATTTATTTGCAAGGAACAGTCAAGGTTGGAAGAAGGAGGGAAGAGAAAATTATGGATTGATAACATCAAGGAATCATCTTGGAATTGTTTTCTACATTCCTATGATTGGCTGAGGATAGAGTTGTTTGGAGAGCTTTTTGTGCTGATGTATCCGATGTAACATCCCTACATCCCTGATGGATTATGGGTCTTATTATGAATTATTATGCCGACAATCAAAGTCTAATATACAAAGATGAGGAAAATTTGCAAAACCACATCAATGCATCGCTATTAGATTTTAAGAAGTACAAAATGAAAACTAATGTACAAAAACACAAGTTATGAAAATTAGCATGTCTACAACAGCAATGGATATAACAATAGATAACACCAAGGTGAAACAAGCAAAAGAATTTAAATATCTAGGCATCATTTTTTTCCAAAAATGTAAAACTAGACAGAGTAATAGAAACAAGGTGCCAGAAAGCAAACACAGTGACCTATCAACTTTCACCATTACTTCTTCACCAAAAGATCAAGATGAAAATCCAAAGACAGATAATATCTACAATTTTTATACCAACACTCTCCTACCAATGTCAAACATGGTCTTTAACAGCCTCGCCTTAAAGGAAAATCATTTCATGTGAAATGAAATGTCTGAGAAAAGCTGCAACGGTTACTAAACTAGATAAAATAGGAAATATAGAGAGAAAAAGAATCAGAAACTGGCACTCTCTCAGTCCTCTATCATCATTTATTTAAAACCACACACATCTCATTGATAAAAAAAAAAAAAAAAGAGCTCTATTGCTCATAATTATCATCATCATCAGGTGCCATGCCGGGTGGCGTAGGCGGTCATGGCTCTCCACAGCTCTCTGTCCACAGTATTATGTATAATTATAAGGGATCAAAAACTGACAAATAATTATTAAAAAAAAAAAAAACACAGACCTTAACTGGAGTATCTGAAACCCCCTCATAGATAAGTCCATCTGGCAATGGGCTACTCTCACCTCCCCATCTGCAAATAAAAATTTTGAAAATCATGGTCAGGATCTCATACACTTTCATCTTTGTAGTTGGACATCTTTGTAGTTGGACATCTTTGTAGTTGCACATCTTTGTAGTTGGACATCTTTGTAGTTGCACATCTTTGTAGTTGGACATCTTTGTAGTTGGACATCTTTGTAGTTGCACATCTTTGTAGTTGGACATCTTTGTAGTTGGACATCTTTGTAGTTGGACATATCTGTAGTTGCACATCTTTGTAGTTGGACATCTTTGTAGTTGGACATCTTTGTAGTTGGACATCTTTGTAGTTGGACATCTTTGTAGTTGGACATCTTTGTAGTTGGACATCTTTGTAGTTGGACATCTTTGTAGTTGGACATCTTTGTAGTTGCACATCTTTGTAGTTGGACATATCTGTAGTTGCACATCTTTGTAGTTGGACATCTTTGTAGTTGGACATCTTTGTAGTTGCACATCTTTGTAGTTGCAGATCCTTGCTTGTGAAGGAGGAACATCATCATCAGAAATTTAGTAGATTGTTTGAGATTTTACCGGTCTACAAATAAATCTACTTTCTTTTTTCTGCATTTTGAAAGTCCTAGTTCTTTCAATCTCTTGCCTATCCCTTTTATATTACTCTTTTCTCCATGTTTCTGATAGGGCAAGGTGTTTTTCACCTGTCCTAGTTTCAATCATTTTCAGTTTTCCCAGCTCATCTTCTGTGTGACATATTCTTTATAGAACTTTATCTTCAATGGCGCAATGTATGCCTCTCTCTTCTATGCAAGCTGTCCCGCTTCTTCCAGTGTCATGTTCAAAATGTCCTCGATGTCCTGTGTGATACTCAAAATGCTTGATATCATGTGTCATATTCAAAATGTCCTTAATATCCTGTGTCATAATCAAAATGTCCTCTATATCCTGCATCATAGAATATCATAGCATGAATTTTGGTTCACTTTGTCTTTCTATGGAATAGGACAACCAACTTAACCTCCTTTCTTACAATATGAAAGGCAGATCAGTGTCACTATTCTTTGCTCCCCTTTCTGACCATGGCGACACATAGCATAAAAAAAATTGTTTAATACAAATATTGTCAAATACTGCATGTTTTCCCATTAGAGATTTGCAAAGAGGGATTTTGTAGCTAATAAAGGCATCAAATTCTGTAACTATTTGAATGTATTTAACCTGTATTAGCCCAGATAAAAATAACGTATACTTCCTCTGGCACCCGGTCATTTTTTATGACATCCGGTTTTTCTGCACATGTTTGCCTTTTTTGGCTTAACTTTTTTATTTATTGAGTTATTTATTGAGTATTTATTGATTTAAAATTTGAAGACAAAGAGATAAGTAGATACTGGATATGGTTTTGAGGTGTTATTTCCTTGTGTCTGTGTTATGTTGTGAACAACCAACATCGACAATGTGGACAAATGCACACAATGAACAGTGTCAGTCGTCCATAGGCCTAGCTGTAGAAAATACCACTCCGCAAATAGCTGGTTGTAAATGTCCGTACTTACATCACTATTAAATATTATCAACATCTCCCTCAATGCCCATACGTTGATCTACAGTACCTGCAACATCTCCCTCAATGCCCATACATTGATCTACAGTACCTGCAACATCTCCCTCAATGCCCATACGTTCATCTACAGTACCTGCAACATCTCCCTCAATGCCCATACGTTCATCTACAGTACCTGCAACATCTCCCTCAATGCCCATACGTTCATCTACAGTACCTGCAACATCTCCCTCAATGCCCATACGTTCATCTACAGTACCTGCAACATCTCCCTCAATGCCCATACGTTCATCTACAGTACCTGCAACATCTCCCTCAATGCCCATACATTGATCTACAGTACCTGCAAAATCTCCCTCAATGCCCATACATTGATCTACAGTACCTGCAACATCTCCCTCAAAGCCCATACATTGATCTACAGTACCTGCAACATCTCCCTCAATGCCCATACATTGATCTACAGTACCTGCAACATCTCCCTCAATGCCCTAACATTGATCTACAGTATCTGCAACATCTCCCTCAATGCCCATACATTGATCTACAGTACCTGCAACATCTCCCTCAATGCCCATACATTGATCTACAGTACCTGCAACATCTCCCTCAATGCCCATACGTTGATCTACAGTACCTGCAACATCTCCCTCAATGCCCATACGTTGATCTACAGTACCTGCAACATCTCCCTCAATGCCCATACGTTCATCTACAGTACCTGCAACATCTCCCTCAATGCCCATACATTGATCTACAGTACCTGCAACATCTCCCTCAGTGCCCATACATTGATCTACAGTACCTGCAACATCTCCCTCAATGCCCATACATTGATCTACAGTACCTGCAACATCTCCCTCAATGCCCATACGTTCATCTACAGTACCTGCAACATCTCCCTCAATGCCCATACATTGATCTACAGTACCTGCAACATCTCCCTCAATGCCCATACATTGATCTACAGTACCTGCAACATCTCCCTCAATGCCCATACGTTCATCTACAGTACCTGCAACATCTCCCTCAATGCCCATATGTTGATCTACAGTACCTGCAACATCTCCCTCAATGCCCATACGTTCATCTACAGTACCTGCAACATCTCCCTCAATGCCCATACATTGATCTACAGTACCTGCAACATCTCCCTCAATGCCCATACATTGATCTACAGTACCTGCAACATCTCCCTCAATGCCCATACATTGATCTACAGTACCTGCAACATCTCCCTCAATGCCCATACATTGATCTACAGTACCTGCAACATCTCCCTCAATGCCCATACATTGATCTACAGTACCTGCAACATCTCCCTCAATGCCCATACATTGATCTACAGTACCTGCAACATCTCCCTCAATGCCCATACATTGATCTACAGTACCTGCAACATCTCCCTCAGTGCCCATACATTGATCTACAGTACCTGCAACATCTCCCTCAGTGCCCATACATTGATCTACAGTACCTGCAACATCTCCCTCAATGCCCATACATTGATCTACAGTACCTGCAACATCTCCCTCAATGCCCATACGTTGATCTACAGTACCTGCAACATCTCCCTCAATGCCCATACGTTGATCTACAGTACCTGCAACATCTCCCTCAATGCCCATACGTTGATCTACAGTACCTGCAACATCTCCCTCAATGCCCATACGTTGATCTACAGTACCTGCAACATCTCCCTCAATGCCCATACGTTCATCTACAGTACCTGCAACATCTCCCTCAATGCCCATACATTGATCTACAGTACCTGCAACATCTCCCTCAATGCCCATACATTGATCTACAGTACCTGCAACATCTCCCTCAATGCCCATACATTGATCTACAGTACCTGCAACATCTCCCTCAATGCCCATACATTGATCTACAGTACCTGCAACATCTCCCTCAATGCCCATACATTGATCTACAGTACCTGCAACATCTCCCTCAATGCCCATACATTGATCTACAGTACCTGCAACATCTCCCTCAATGCCCATACATTGATCTACAGTACCTGCAACATCTCCCTCAATGCCCATACATTGATCTACAGTACCTGCAACATCTCCCTCAATGCCCATACATTGATCTACAGTACCTGCAACATCTCCCTCAATGCCCATACATTGATCTACAGTACCTGCAACATCTCCCTCAACCCCCATACGTTGATCTACAGTACCTGCAACATCTCCCTCAACCCCCATACGTTGATCTACAGTACCTGCAACATCTCCCTCAACCCCCATACGTTGATCTACAGTACCTGCAACATCTCCCTCAACCCCCATACGTTGATCTACAGTACCTGCAACATCTCCCTCAACCCCCATATGTTGATCTACAGTACCTGCAACATCTCCCTCAACCCCCATACGTTGATCTACAGTACCTGCAACATCTCCCTCAACGCCCATACGTTGATCTACAGTACCTGCAACATCTCCCTCAATGCCCATACGTTCATCTACAGTACCTGCAACATCTCCCTCAATGCCCATACATTGATCTACAGTACCTGCAACATCTCCCTCAATGCCCATACATTGATCTACAGTACCTGCAACATCTCCCTCAATGCCCATACATTGATCTACAGTACCTGCAACATCTCCCTCAATGCCCATACGTTCATCTACAGTACCTGCAACATCTCCCTCAATGCCCATACATTGATCTACAGTACCTGCAACATCTCCCTCAATGCCCATACATTGATCTACAGTACCTGCAACATCTCCCTCAATGCCCATACATTGATCTACAGTACCTGCAACATCTCCCTCAATGCCCATACGTTCATCTACAGTACCTGCAACATCTCCCTCAATGCCCATATGTTGATCTACAGTACCTGCAACATCTCCCTCAATGCCCATACGTTCATCTACAGTACCTGCAACATCTCCCTCAATGCCCATACATTGATCTACAGTACCTGCAACATCTCCCTCAATGCCCACACATTGATCTACAGTACCTGCAACATCTCCCTCAATGCCCATACATTGATCTACAGTACCTGCAACATCTCCCTCAATGCCCATACATTGATCTACAGTACCTGCAACATCTCCCTCAATGCCCATACATTGATCTACAGTACCTGCAACATCTCCCTCAATGCCCATACATTGATCTACAGTACCTGCAACATCTCCCTCAATGCCCATACATTGATCTACAGTACCTGCAACATCTCCCTCAATGCCCATACATTGATCTACAGTACCTGCAACATCTCCCTCAATGCCCATACATTGATCTACAGTACCTGCAACATCTCCCTCAATGCCCATACATTGATCTACAGTACCTGCAACATCTCCCTCAATGCCCATACGTTGATCTACAGTACCTGCAACATCTCCCTCAATGCCCATACGTTGATCTACAGTACCTGCAACATCTCCCTCAATGCCCATACGTTGATCTACAGTACCTGCAACATCTCCCTCAATGCCCATACGTTGATCTACAGTACCTGCAACATCTCCCTCAATGCCCATACATTGATCTACAGTACCTGCAACATCTCCCTCAATGCCCATACATTGATCTACAGTACCTGCAACATCTCCCTCAATGCCCATACATTGATCTACAGTACCTGCAACATCTCCCTCAATGCCCATACATTGATCTACAGTACCTGCAACATCTCCCTCAATGCCCATACGTTGATCTACAGTACCTGCAACATCTCCCTCAATGCCCATACGTTGATCTACAGTACCTGCAACATCTCCCTCAATGCCCATACATTGATCTACAGTACCTGCAACATCTCCCTCAATGCCCATACATTGATCTACAGTACCTGCAACATCTCCCTCAATGCCCATACATTGATCTACAGTACCTGCAACATCTCCCTCAATGCCCATACGTTGATCTACAGTACCTGCAACATCTCCCTCAATGCCCATACGTTGATCTACAGTACCTGCAACATCTCCCTCAACCCCCATACGTTGATCTACAGTACCTGCAACATCTCCCTCAACCCCCATACGTTGATCTACAGTACCTGCAACATCTCCCTCAACCCCCATACGTTGATCTACAGTACCTGCAACATCTCCCTCAACCCCCATACGTTGATCTACAGTACCTGCAACATCTCCCTCAACCCCCATACGTTGATCTACAGTACCTGCAACATCTCCCTCAACCCCCATACGTTGATCTACAGTACCTGCAACATCTCCCTCAACCCCCATACGTTGATCTACAGTACCTGCAACATCTCCCTCAACCCCCATACGTTGATCTACAGTACCTGCAACATCTCCCTCAATGCCCATACATTGATCTACAGTACCTGCAACATCTCCCTCAACCCCCATACGTTGATCTACAGTACCTGCAACATCTCCCTCAACCCCCATACGATGATCTACAGTACCTGCAACATCTCCCTCAACCCCCATACGTTGATCTACAGTACCTGCAACATCTCCCTCAATGCCCATACGTTGATCTACAGTACCTGCAACATCTCCCTCAATGCCCATACGTTAATCTACAGTACCTGCAACATCTCCCTCAATGCCCATACGTTGATCTACAGTACCTGCAACATCTCCCTCAACCCCCATACATTTATCTACAGTACCTGCAACATCTCCCTCAACCCCCATACATTGATCTACAGTACCTGCAACATCTCCCTCAATGCCCATACATTAATCTACAGTACCTGCAACATCTCCCTCAACCCCCATACATTAATCTACAGTACCTGCAACATCTCCCTCAATGCCCATACATTAATCTACAGTACCTGCAACATCTCCCTCAATGCCCATACATTAATCTACAGTACCTGCAACATCTCCCTCAACCCCCCATACATTAATCTACAGTACCTGCAACATCTCCCTCAATGCCCATACATTAATCTACAGTACCTGCAACATCTCCCTCAATGCCCATACATTGATCTACAGTACCTGCAACATCTCCCTCAATGCCCATACGTTCATCTACAGTACCTGCAACATCTCCCTCAACCCCCATACATTAATCTACAGTACCTGCAACATCTCCCTCAACCCCCATACATTAATCTACAGTACCTGCAACATCTCCCTCAACCCCCATACATTGATCTACAGTACCTGCAACATCTCCCTCAACCCCCATACATTAATCTACAGTACCTGCAACATCTCCCTCAACCCCCATACATTAATCTACAGTACCTGCAACATCTCCCTCAACCCCCATACATTAATCTACAGTACCTGCAACATCTCCCTCAACCCCCATACATTAATCTACAGTACCTGCAACATCTCCCTCAACCCCCATACATTAATCTACAGTACCTGTAACATCTCCCTCAACCCCCATACATTAATCTACAGTACCTGCAACATCTCCCTCAATGCCCATACATTCATCTACAGTACCTGCAACATCTCCCTCAATGCCCATACATTAATCTACAGTACCTGCAACATCTCCCTCAACCCCCATACATTGATCTACAGTACCTGCAACATCTCCCTCAACCCCCATACATTGATCTACAGTACCTGCAACATCTCCCTCAACCCCCATACATTGATCTACAGTATCTGCAACACTAAAGCTTTAAAAATCGTCTTCGTCTGAATCCTCATCCATGAAGAATTACCGAAAAATGGTGGCACTTAAGTTAGGTCTACACAGTTCGGCTTGCAAACGTGATCGAATAGGTAGGTTAATGAGTTTGCCTCTCTTTTGGAGAGGCGTGCCCCTTTCAACCAGCGGACAAAGTCCAATTAGGCTATATCAGGACACACTACCATAAAATATTAGAGGTAACAAAGACCCCAAGTAAATGTTGTAAATGTCGAATAAATTACGATTGCGTATTTATATTGCTGCAGAAAATTCAGGGACAATCACTCTCACAGAGTTATTGATGGTTACAGAGTTATTATTAAGAGCATGATGAGAAATTAACATGGACATTGTTGACCATGACTGATACAAATAGACATTTGTCAACATTGGGTTTCTATCGCTAGATTACATTTGTAGACATTTGTAGACTCCGGGTTGCTACAGGTTAACACTTTCCTGATGAGCAATCCAAAGCAAATGTATCTTCTATTACCAAGGGTGCTCACACATTTTTTAGACATCACCGACTTTAAAATCCGTATAAAATCAAGCTCGCATGAGAGAGTCTTGTAACTTGTGTTGTAATGAATGTTTGCATTTTCTGAATGAATTTGAAAGTGCTAGAGTTGTTTCAAGAGCAAAATCCTACTTATTATAATACTAGGCCTAGATTTACATTACTCTCTATATAGGCCTATCACTAAATTTCACCTTAGAAAATCTCATTTTCTTCATGATTAATACACATGAACGACATCTATAGACTGTATGTCAAGCGTGCTACCATTTCAGAGCAACGTACTATCCAGGACCAGCTATTTTTAATAACACTATCGCTACAGTTGCCATATGTCTGAGTATCATATAGGTTTCAACAATCATATGGAAATTCAACGACACAATGTTGACCTAATTTTGTCCACACAGCCCATATGATAGCAAGGCTTCAACACAACCACACAAATCCTCTGTATAAAACTTTTGTAAAACAATGTACTCCCCAACATGTTCTCTATGTGAAACATGTACTTACCCACCAAGAAATGGCCGAATGACATTGAAGAATACTTTGGCTTCAAGATGATCTAAGCAAAATAATATGTTGTAGGTGTATAAATAATATGTTGTAGATATAAATATATAAATATTTGTAGATATATAATATGTTGTAGATATAAATATATAAATATTTGTAGATATATAATATGTTGTAGATATATAATATGTTGTAGATATATAATATGTTGTAGATATATATGTTGTAGATATATAATATGTTGTAGATATATAATATGTTGTAGATATATAATATGTTGTAGATATATAATATGTTGTAGATATATAATATGTTGTAGATATATAATATGTTGTAGATATATAATATGTTGTAGATATATAATATGTTGTAGATATATAATATGTTGTAGATATATAACATGTTGTAGATATATAATATGTTGTAGATATATAATATGTTGTAGATATATAATATGTTGTAGATATATATGTTGTAGTAATAAAACACAAAATATGTATACAAATGTCTTGTCCTATCCATGTGTGCCGCTAGGCGTCATGGGAAACTGAAGTCTTCTTTCTTTAGCTAACTGTGATACCTCTGCCATAGTGCAGCCTTGGTGTTCTAGTATTTCTTTGATGTCATCAATCCATCTTTATCTGGGTCTTCCTCTGTTTCTCTTTTCAGATGATCTTTTATTGAAGGCTATCAATTGAATGTGATCTTAGTCAATTCTGATTAGGTGATCTAATGTGATCTTCTGTGTGTTTATGTATTCTTTGCACAATATTGTTTTCACCAGATTTCTTATAGTGTCATTGTTTACTCTTATCTCTTTTTTGTTACCCCCAGTGTTGTTTTCATGCACTTCATTTCACATACAGCAAGTTTTTGTTCTAGTTTCTTTATCTTCTTCTTCTTTCGTTCGCTAATAATGTATATATCTGCAGTGTTGTTTCTTGTATAAATTGGACAGTGTTTTCCATTTCTTGTTTTGTACCATAAAGTTTAACATTCATTGCTGTAACAGACGGCCAGTATGTGTATCTTAATGTGTCATAGTTTGCACATTCTTGAAGGATATGTTCTGAAGTTTGGTTGACTTGTCCACAATTACACTTTTCTGTTGTGCCAATTTTAAATTTTGTATACATATGGCTATTTAGTCTATTGTGTTCAGTTCTCAGTCGAAATATGATGACCTGTTCTTGTCTGTTAAGTAGGTGGTAGTCATCCCGTGGAGGTAAGTTAGGCTTTCGTTGTGCCTTTATCATGGATTTCTTTTGGTGATAGCTGATTGGTACATCCGGTTGCTGCATGTTAGCACCTTCCTTGGCGAGTTTAGTTTCTCTATCAAGGTCCAAGTATGCATTGGTAGCACAGTGTCAGCATGAGCAATGTGTTTATTAATTTTCCCTTGAAGATCATGTCAATATATATATATTCATTCTTCTTTTGTTCCCTTTTCATTGACTTTGTGCAAAGCACTCTGATTGCTATGGTGCACTTCTTGGGTGGTTGCTACTGTCTTCAACACCTGTACCTGCTATGGCACTGGCCTTGCTCACTTGTAGGAGAGACTGACCAGACTTTATTTTCAGCCCGCTAGTGACGTACTTAAGCCCACCTCCTTACCAAGGAGCTGGTACAGTGAGGGAATATATATGTATATATTTATATATGATACTCATGTTGTAATAAGAAGTAACAAAATCCATTCGGAGGATTAAAACATTGGTGAGATAGCCCACATATAATATTTAGGTACTATAAATACCTGTGTATGAAGTCATTTATGACAAAAGGTCAAAGAGGATGATTTATGAATCCATGGATCAGCAACCAAACACAGCATAGTAGAGGGAGAAACTGCGAGTTAGAATTTATAGGATTCAAAAAGTTTCCACAGAAATTTCAGCAAAAAACTTCATGGAAATGTTGTGTTGAATTTATTGAGATATTCATAAATGGCTATGGATATGACATAGACAAAGAAGACCAGTAGATAGCCTTGCATTCACAAAGCAGGAATTTCTTAAGCATTCATTCTCAAAAGTTCAGCTGGATTACTATTATAGCCCGATGATGCTCTTACTAGAATTTCCAGCAGGATTTAGTCCATTGAATGGATATTCGTTGTGTCACTATTTGATTTCTGCAAACAGCCCAACACATCTGAACTTCAATGGTGGTATCTAAAACATAAAGCATTCATGTATTCCACTGACAGATTGTCCATCCATGGTCATTTTGCTAGTAGGCTAGCAATGTCTTTTCATACGTTAAACATTGTTCACACTGCATGCTGGTTCCCATTCACCAATCTGAATGCTAGCTATCCATGGTCAGCAATGCTTATTCTTTTGCTGCCATTTACTACCAACTACATCACATAAAATTACATTCTTTTGGAACTCACAGAAAAAAAGTAAATAGTAGGGCAGGGTAACTCCTGGAGAAATCATATTAAAACAGATATAAGAAGATAAGACATGAAAAGAACTGACAAGAATAACCAAAGACAAAAGAGGATGGAAGAGACTTGTTGATGACCTCTGCTTCCCATGTGGAAGAACAACTGGAGAACAGAAGGTGCTTACCCGATAAGTGTGAACATATGCACATTATCAAAGTGAATAAAGCTTAAGTGTGAACATATGCACATTATCAAAGTGAATAAAGCTTAAGTGTGAATATATGCACATTATCAAAGTGAATAAAACGAAACGAAACATACCACGCATCCTGGCAAGTGAATTTTCCATGGCTTTCATTGCTTTGCTTACTTCTCGCAAACACTCTGCAATCTCTTCTTCAGTTTCTTCTGTATGAACTATTTCACCGCTTTTATTCGAAGATCTAAGCAAGTTGATAATCCGTTCTATCGACTTTTTTTAAGACAAAAATAATCAAGGATGAATCACTGATAAAATCTATAACACATCAAATACTTTAATCAGCATATTTTTTCTTATTCTTAAAAAATCCTCAATAAGTAAACTCAGGAAGAACACAATGGCTAATAGTAAAATGGTGAGTTTTCTCAAGACAGACCTAGAAAAAACGATGGACCACCGAAATAAAAGAGGTTACAAATTCCACAATATACTCAGCACACATGAGGGCAATCTCCAGAAAACTCTTCTACCCCTGACGCTGAAAGGCAACAAAGGGTTTAGCAAATAGATAGATAAAACTAAACTCTGTATTCTTCTAACCAGAGCTGTGAGTTTTTATTCAAACAACCCGTGCCAGTTACTAAAATCTATTTGTTATCTAAGCTGTGATGATGATGATGATGATGTGATCGACGATGACTAAAAACTCATCCATAATAATAATAATAAGTAATAAAAATAATAAAAGTTAATAGTGCGTTTTTAAATGACTAACAAATCCAATGTGCGCATTATTTGATGCAAAAGTTGGAAAGCAACATCAAACTTAGAACAAAGACTAAACACTTATGAAAACAAATGTCATAGACATCTACTGAACATCCATTGGTCAGACTTTAATTCAAACACAGTTGTCAGGCAAGAAGCAAAACAAGAATATGTATTCACCTATATTAGAAAATGTCGCTGGAATTACATCAGGCACACTCTATGAATGGATACCAAAAGACTCCCCTGTCAAGCTTTGATGTGGTCACCAAGGGGCAAGAGAAAACGAGGAAGACTAAGAGAAACTTTAAGACGTAGAACTATTACAAGAGCGCTCTTCACCATTGGTATCAGAAACAATAAAGACCTAAAAAATATTGCAATGAAACGTGAGACATGGAAATCTATGACATCCGCCCTAAGTGCCGTCTTTGGCCCTAAAGGAATAACTAACTAACTGTTTATAATAGACTTTGAGCGCAGGCTGTCATCAACACACACCAGGCAAATTCATAGGTGCTCTGATCCCCTTCTTATAAATCCATCACAGTGTAGCGGCTGATGGTTCCAGTTTGATGTTGA
Organism: Meghimatium bilineatum; assembly: GCA_034231615.1. NCBI lineage: Eukaryota > Metazoa > Mollusca > Gastropoda > Stylommatophora > Philomycidae > Meghimatium > Meghimatium bilineatum. The sequence goes on from CM067321.1 coordinate 67,419,944, forward strand.
TGAAGACAGTTACCTATTCTTTGCACCCTGAGCTTAGAAGTCCAAGCACTCGTTGCAATATGGGCATATAACTTAACAGATGCATAGATTTACCACCACATCATAACCTTCAATATGGTGTATGCACCAACTGGCACCAAACTCAATGAATCTGCACTCATTTCTATGCACCTCTTTAACAAGAAAATCCCAATTTTAAACTAACTTGATTCATCCAGGTAACTCAGGAATCGAAATTAGACATAATTAACTTCCTTTTCCATCGGTTTTTGGATTGATAGATTGTGTTTCAGATGTACAGTGACTACCTGTTTAGGTTATATGCAATCTGTCAAAATCATTCAAAATGACAACATTTTGGAGGATATTCTTATATGTAGGACTACTAGGCCTACCTGATAATGTTAGGCATATTGACGTGTACGTGTTTCATTTGTTTTCACTGATAATATTATGAGCATGTTACTTTGGTTATGAAATGACATCCGAAATATAATAAGCCAAGGCATTTAGCTGCATTATATCCAGACTTTAATATATCAAATAAGAAGAGATGAGCCACTTATATTATTATGATATGGTTGTTTTTTTTCATTCCTCATCTTCACCATTTACTATACATAGACCAACGAAACTTAAATCATTACATTCAGTAACCATTCCTTTATTTACATAAAAAACAATTATACAACAAGCTCCAGAAACAACAAGGTTATTGCATTTTCCAAACACTCTCCATCAATAACATGTAGAGTTTAAAAAGATGCGGTGGAAAGGGACAATAGTGTAATTTTAATGCAGTTCTAAAGGTTAACTTACAAACATATTACCTTCAGGCATTTAGCAAAACTTAGTTCAACCATGAAGGTGACAATACAGAACCAGTCTCCAGCTGTTCTCTCACCTGGAAGGTGATACAAACATTCCAAGTTGCTGGAAGCAAAAAAAGTGCAGTAAACCACTAGCATGCAATTTTGTATTAAAAAATGGCAAACAATATCTGAACATATTCCTTCCAGATTATACCGCCAGCTCTATAAAAGACTGCATTTACTAGCTCAGTATCCTCTTCTTCTATCGTTTTTTCTCTGCTTTTGCTGTGAGGCTCAGCATGTTCTTATAATCTCATAACCCATCAGGGTCAGAGGGGTACCACATTGGATGCTTCAGCACACAGTCCCCCAACCATTTCTATATTCAACAATGAAGATGAGTGAGGGCAAATCCTGTTTGTCCAATCCTTGATGTTGTCTGTCCATTCTTTTATTTGTTCTCCTCTGCTTCTTCCACTCTCAATGGTTCCCTGCAGCATTGTTGTTTACAATGAATCATATCAGCATATGTCACACACGTGAACTTTTCTGATATTTTAGTTTTAAACTGGGTGTCCATAAACCAGAAACGGGAGTTGCAGAAGGTGTGTCCACTTTCACACACCGGGTAATTTTATTACCATTCACAGGCCAGGAGCTCAATTAAATGGGAATAAGAAATTTCAAGAGATACAGGAACTGACCAAGACAAACCAAAATATCACATTCTAAGAGGAGGCAATAGCCATGAGGCGGACAAAAAGTATGTCTGGTTCAGACACGCCTACTATAGAAGACTAAGAGATTAACATTTTAACTACAAGTTCCAAGTGTGGTCATGACAAAACTACTGGGTATGCAACTTTTTGTCATTTCACTATGGAAAGCATTGGTTGATCTTGTGGAACTTTATACATCTCTATTTTATTTATTACGTACACATTTGTCTTATGCTCTCTATAGGAGATTCATAGAATACATCTGTAACATTTGTATTCTTCTTCTTCAGCATTAATTCTCAAACTCCCACTGAATCTCTCTTGTAGCAGGACAATGCTCCTACTAGATATCCAGCAGGATGTAGTCCAGAGAATGGAAATGCATTGTGTCGCTGTTTTATTTCCACCAATGGCCCAACACATCCATCCTCGGTGGTACATTTGTATTCACAGGCCTGTAGCAGTCTCTCCCTATCCGCAGTGAGTGTCCAACTCTCTCAACCATACAGCACAATAGAAATCACTAGTGAGTTATACTGTTTGTTACTCAATCTAACACTGATGTTGCTTTTCTAAATCAAATTTAACCTTTGAACTCAGCATAAAAGCTACCCAATAGAAAATAATATATCCACAAAATCAAGTCATTTCTCCCACCACTATGGAATATGGAACTAGTTAACGGAAATAGATCTAAACACACAAAATATATAGGTAAGTAAACTCCTTAGGTAGAACATTAGTTCATTCTCACAGGTACTCACTAAAACTGAATCAAACATGCACTCTCTCCCACTTCACACAAGTACTCACTAAAACTGAATCAAACATGCACTCTCTCCCACTTCTCACAAGTACTCACTCAAACTGAATCAAACATGCACTCTCTCCCACTTCACACAAGTACTCACTAAAACTGAATCAAACATGCACTCTCTCCCACTTCTCACAAGTACTCACTCAAACTGAATCAAACATGCACTCTCTCCCACTTCACACAAGTACTCACTCAAACTGAATCAAAACATGCACTCTCTCCCACTTCACACAAGTACTCACTCAAACTGAATCAAACATGCACTCTCTCCCACTTCACACAAGTACTCACTCAAACTGAATCAAAAATGCACTCATATCTGCTTCTTCTTCAGCGTTCATTCTCAAACTCTCGTTGGATCTCTCTTGTAGCAAGACCATGGTCCTACTAGATTTCCAGCAGAATGTAATCCAGAAAATGGAAATATGTTGTGTCGACTTCTGCTTGACACAAGTACTCACTCATACCGAAAAAAACATGCATTCACTCATATTTCACACAAGCACTTCCAATTTAATCACACAAGTGTATTTCTCAAAATTTACACAAGCACTCACTTAAATTAATTAACATAATACTCACTCAAAATTGTGGCCCCTGTGGGAAAAATAGGATATTATTATAAACAATATTTTAAAAACTCAATCCTACAAACAAAAACTATCTTTGTGACTAAATATAACAAATGGATTATTGCCCTTATATTATAATAAAACTATAACATGTCAGGGTCATAGAAGTGTCACATTGAGACATTAGATGCAGAAAGACCTGTATCCTCTACCATCCTGATGAGTTTGGAAACTTCACACTCTGTCAAGTCCTTGATATTATTCAGCCATGTCTTCTTATGGTCACCTCATCTTACTTCACCCTCCACTGTATCTTGAAGAATATCTTTTATCATCGAGGAATGTCTCAACATGTGTCCGTACCACCAAAGTTTACGAAGTTTCACGACAGTTAATAGTGGACCTGTCGACCCGCCAATACATTAATTCCATCAAGCATTAACACATTAGCTTTATATGCACTGTAACAGATATCCAACACATATCTATAGCATTTGTTTTCAAGCGCCTGGATTCCTCTCTTTAAGTCATCATGTCTATCATTGCCATTATGCCATGTGATCACATAATTCTTTGCCTTAATCTTTGCAAGAAATACTAATCCAGCCTACAGGCTCAAAAAGGGTTGTCCACCACTAGACTAGATGTATAGTGATTGGTTGCAGAAGACTGTGTGGCATACTTAACACACAGAATAAGATAATAAACTTAATACACAAAATAAGATAATAAACTTAATACACAGAATAAGATAATAAACTTAATACACAAAATAAGATAATAAACTTAATACACAGAATAAGATAATAAACTTAATACACAAAATAAGATAATAAACTTAATACACAGAATAAGATAATAAACTTAATAAACAGAATAAGATAATAAACTTAATACACAAAATAAAATAATAAACTTAATACACAAAATAAGATAATAAACTTAATACACAAAATAAGATAATAAACTTAATACACAAAATAAGATAATAAACTTAATACACAGAATAAGATAATATACTTAATACACAGAATAAGATAATAAACTTAATACACAGAATAAGATAATAAACTTAATACACAAAATAAGATAATAAACTTAATACACAAAATAAGATAATAAACTTAATACACAGAATAAGATAATAAACTTAATACACAAAATAAGATAATAAACTTAATACACAGAATAAGATAATAAACTTAATACACAAAATAAGATAACAAATTTGATACACAAAATAAGATAAATTTGAGTTCTGTCACATATTCTAGGACTACGTATTTTCTGAAATATGTGATATGAAATATAATATAAACTGTTCTTCTTTTTCCTGGGCTCCATTTATCCGACAACGGTTATCTATTTATTAATTTAAATATTAATTTTTTTAGGATGGTTGTATGAGTGGGTTAGGAGAATTGTGTAGGTGGGAACAGAATGGGGTTAGGAAGAGTTAATATATAAAGAAAAAAAAAAGATGTAGAACGGCTTAACATCCGCCTGTAGCCTAGATTTCCCCATGAACTGGGTCATATTGATTTTCTAGGTTAATGTATAACCATGTACCTGTGGGTATATCTTTTCATCTTGGAGCACTCCTTGCATCTGTAGCAAACTACTCGCATTTGTATCGGCCGAATGCAAGTTCAGCATAATCATGGTAACCATTTTGTAACTATGAATGAACCAGCATAGTGACATCACAAACTACTAAAAAAATTTGAATTGGTGCAGATTTTTTTTATAGTTTGAGCAACAAAAGCCTGAGATATGTGTTACAGCCCAAACCTGATACACAAAAGAAAATAACAAACTTGATACACGAAAGAAGATAACAAATGCAATACACAAACTTTATACACGAAAGAAGATAACAAACTTGATACACGAAACAAGATAACAAACTTAATACACAAAAGAAATTTTTTAAAAACCTAAATACAGAACAAAACAACATTACTAAATAAAATGAAACACTCACCCTTGTGGATCAATAAGAGACCAGTTGGCAAGAGCCAAATCAACATGAGCCAAAACGGGATGAACACCAAGCTGCTCTGAAATCTTGCAGTATGGAATAGCAACACTTCTAGGAAGAACCTAAAATAATTTATTTGACCATAATTTATTTTTATAAATAATTTAGTTACATGAATGTGTTTGTCATATCATGCAAAAAAACAGTGTTGCCACTGTTACATGAATTTGTTTGTCATATCATGCAAAAAACAGTGTTGCCACTGCCATTTACTTCATTTTCTATTTTTGCTCAAGTATACAGATTTTTACCGGTATATGCAATTTTGGACAGTAGAGCAAAAGTTAACTGATTAAAATAATGCTGCATAATTTGTTCATTTCAACCAAGGACATCCAATTTGATCATGGGTTTTTGTTCAGGTCCAGATTCTCTTCTAGTCATGTGGCTATGATCCAGAAATTAATTTAATTCCTATAAACCAGATAAACTTAAAAGGACCAGGTCGTCTGCGTAGTCAAGATCTTTGAGAATGGTATTGTTAATCAATTTTATTCCTGTCTGCTCATTTTCAGTGCTCCTACTCATGACCGAATCAATAGCAATGCAAAAAAATAATGGGGACATGATGCATCCCTGTTTAACACCCATAACAACTTGGAACCATTCTGACTTCTCAGCATTTGTTTGAACACAACAATGTGAGTTTGTGTAAAATGCCTTTATAACATTGATTATTTTAGTAAAAAAACAACCATATTGTTGTAGAATATTCGATAATGTAGGTCAATGAAGACTATCAAATGCTTTTTATAGTATTATGTCAAAAAACCATAATCTGATTTCAAAATATCATAGGAAGTCCAATGACTGCAAACAACTCAAAGTTTTATTCAAAAATACCAGATATTAATCTTATTTCTAAATACCAGAGATTATTCTTATTCCTAAATACCAGAGATTATTCTTATTCCTAAATACCAGAGATCCTAGTAGGTGGTGGGGTGAGGAAAGCTATCGACCCCAGCCAGGATTGCCCACAAGTTGAGGATAGTGGAATGACATCCAGATATGGAGTTAACTGCGATTTAAGCTGAACTTTTCTGGCAGAATAAGCAGTTGTGAACCAAACCAATGTTTAAGAAATTGCTCCTCAGGACAATACCCAAAACAACATCAAATGATATTATTATTATAGAATATGTCAGGTGACATATTCTCTCCAGAACGTTGTCTTCCCAATGAACTCCCTGAACCCTTCTCTGTATTGGGCCATGTGGCTTGTATTTTCAAATGACGTATTAATTTTATCTTTAACATTGTCAGTCCATCATTTTCTTGGTCTGCCTTTCTCATTCCATGTGCACTGCCCTCCATTAATTGTCTTTCTAAACAGTTGTGTCTCTTTATATGACCAATCATGTATAGTTAACATTTTGCTATTGTGTTTAGTAACCAACACTCTGACATTTTCAATGTGTTTATAATATCTAAGATTCTCTTTTTTTTCCTTTCATGATATTTAAGTATGTTTCATCTCAAAGGCGTTGATCTTCTTTGCCACTGTTTTTCTTAGGGACCATGTTTCACAACCAAAATAATAAAAGTTTTTAGCATTAGCAGTTTTTTTTCTATTTTGTTGTTTTTCCATATGTTTATAAAACGTTATTTTAAAATATGCCATTGCAAATCTCCATATTATGGTGGAAGATAAGTCAACTCCTCTAGCTGAAGATACCCAACGATGAATATGAGAGGTGAAGACACAGAAGACTGGATGAACATGAGAGGTGAAGACACAGAAGACTGGATGAACATGAGAGGTGAAGACACAGAAGACTGGATGAACATGAGAGGTGAAGACACAAAAGACTGGATGAACATGAGAGGTGAAGACACAGAAGACTGGATGATAGAAAATAACTAGTTATTATAAATGAACATCAGAACAAACCTTTTACTCCAGATGATGGAAATCTCAGAGCACTCCAGATCTTGCCATTTCAACAGAGAACATCCAACGTGTAACAGAAAGAGTACTAACACAACAACTTAGTGGAAGTGACCACAAACCTATTATACTAACAATAAAAGAGACTTAGACAACAGAAAAATAACACAAAATTGTTAGCTGAAACTACAAAAGGGCAAACTGTGATACATACCAATGCCTTACAGAAGAAACAAAAACTACAAACACATTTTACAGTAAGAAATACATGAAAAGATGCAAAATTACTCATAGACATAATTCTGGAAGTTGCCAAAAAGAATATACCTACAGGCAGAAAACAAAACTACAAACCTTTTTGGAACAGATACCTCCAAGCAATTCATGATTAGACCTCTGCTAAAATATCCAAGGTGAAAACTATACCAACATCATCAAACATAATAAATACAAGCAATTTTTAAAAGCTAACAAGCATTAGATGTAGCTGGAAAGAAAAAAAAACAGCAACACTCAGCATGGAAAAAGACTCAAAAAAAATGTGTTGCCCCATTAAGAGTAGCAATGAAGAGAACAGCGAGCCCTCAAGGCAGCATCATCAAAAGACAAGGGGATATCTTACATTGACACACAAACTGCAAATGTTCTAGCTGACTCTTATCTAGGCACAATGCCCTCACCTTTTCAGGAGTCAGAACTTAACAAAGCAATTAATTCAGAACCTCAAAAAGAAGAAGTCCCCTGAAACTAACAGAATTACAAATGAAATGATTCAATACCTAGGTCCTGTTGGAAAAAACAGTCCTAGACCTCTTTAATGAGTCATGGGCACGAAGTAATCTTTGAAGAAGAATGGAAAGAGGTAGAAATAATAAAACAATTGCCAAGGAAAGAAAACCAAAAACAAACTACCATCCTATAGCTGACTCAGCTGCTTTGAAAAAGTTATGGAAAAAATTGTCAATAACGGGATATTGAACTACCATGAAAAAAACAATCTTCCAGATGACTGCCAATCAGGTTTCAGAAAACACAGAAGCAATAAATTGATTAAATGCCAATCAACACGCTCTTCCCAAGAAATAGAAGATGCTTTGCAAAAGATATAAAAACTCCTAGCAACCTTCTTTGGCCTCACAAAGGCCTTTGATAAAATCTGGAAAGAGGGTCTATTGCTAAAACTTGCACAGAAAGGAATCAGAGGCAAAATTCTACAGTGGATAAAAAGCTTTCTACATAAAGACATGCAAGAGTCAAACTCCAGAGAAAGAAAATCAAAATGGTTAATATAACTGAGGATGTCCCACAGGGAGGAATTCTATCCCCCACAGTCTTCATCATTTTACATATAGCCTGTCAAAACTATTCACACCATACATACATAGAGCTCTCCATGCAGATGATCTGTCTATATGCAGTCAATCAGAATACATAGGGAAAACTGCAAGAGATGTTTACCTTTGGCATCCCTTGATCACCATCCTGCCATATGTACCCTGCTGTGATTAAGGAAAGCTGAAGATGAGCAAGTCTTAACTCATGATATCCACCCAATTGTGAGTGATCCAACAAAGGCAGCTGTGGAGTCCAAGAATTTGAAATTATTAAAACTTGTTCTTCTTCAGGTGATACAAATATATTCATACCCGAATTCTGTCTTCAGGTGATACGAATATATTCGTATCTGAATTCTGCTTTAAAGGTGATACGAATATATTCTTACCTGAATTCTGTCTTTTTTATGGACACAACTCTGATTTGTAATTTTTTTTCTGATCATGCTCATTGAGTCACTAAGGATTGCAGACATGAGTTGCCCTCTGTGTAATCATACAGTTCAAGGTCTTAGTCACTGCCATAATCTCCATAGTTGTGCTGCTTGTAATCACAGCACACCACGCTCCTATATGATAGTCGTCCTGCAGACTGAGATGCGAAGGCTCATGCATTCGAGAAAAGTGGCTTGAGGCAGTCTAGAAGTAGAAGTTGCAATGTGTCACATTCATTTTTATGCCTGGTCATGTGGGTGTTCATGACAACAAGGGAGTAGATCAGCTGGCCTGCACTGCTACTGTGTCAGCCTTTACAGCAATGGATCATGTTGACATATTGAACTCTTAATGAGAAACAACACGTGCACATGAAATTCATGAAGATGATGACTGATTTTCCATGTCCAAAATAAAGGAACTGGGCTTGGAATGTACGTATCCAGAAATAAGCGCTACTGTAGGATTCGAAGAACATATGTGTCAACCAAGAACTGCAATTGTCAGTCATTATGTAATGGTGGATACACTCAAGTGGAGATTGGTGCACTTATGTACATGTCTGGAATGCAATGATGATGATGATTGGATGACTTAACTCAATTTCTCATAGTTGACGTAGTATAGCCAAAAACATGTTCACATACTCAATATAGCCAAGAACATGTTCACATACTCAATATAGCCAAGAACATGTTCACATACTCAGTGATGTTTCGTCTCCATATCGTCTTAGTTTCCATTTCCACTTTTACTCTTCTTTTCCTTCTTCTGAGTACATTATCAAGCTCCTGCACATTAGCAGGATGTAGTCGGGAGAACAGATTAAATTGCTTCATACTTTATTGAAAAAATGTACTCACTGCGCATAACTGAAATCCAACAGGTTTTGTGATTAGATTTGTCTTATCAACATTTCAACCAAAATCAACATTTTGATATTTGTCTACTTTCAGTCTGACATATTTGACTTCAACATGGTTTCTGGGTCTATTAGACCTATATGGAATAGGACAGTCAATTCCACCCCATTAACCTCCTTAGTCACCTTTTACAACATGCATGGAATGTAAACAGTGTTGCTATTCTCTGCACACTATTCGGGCACAGATTAATAATATTGGGTAATAACAAATACAACATGGATAGCAATACAATAAGGACCACACCAACACAAATTTAAACAAATGAATGTTTGAAGTTAAGTCTAAAAGGCTTGAGGGTACCAAACTCAAAATTAAATCAATTTTTAAGAGCAGTACACAGACAACAGCGAGTTTCACTGTGGCACCTTAAAGGTCAAGGTAATATATTTTATGAGCCAACGTTATGAAACACACAGTTTCCCATAAGTGCTCAGCTTCCTAGTCAGTGTTTACCAGAAACTGCCTGAGTAAGGTAATCTGTCACCCTTGCTCTGTAGTGATTACATCATTCCTCGACCTTCCCAAAGAAAAGTCTCTGGTACTCTACTTCCTGTTGGCTGGGTAAACCTACGGAGTCATTTTATTTTTCAAACTAGAAATAACCAGCAGATTTGAAACCCAGGTTTGCTTATCAGCGGAGGAATGACTTGACATTACACTACCGCAGTAAATGACTTGACATTACACTACCGCAGTAAATGATTTGACATTACACTACCGCAGTTCTCAAAACAGTGTAAAAATCATGAATAGAAAATTATATATCTGGATCAACGCTCCCAGTGTCAGCTGTGCACTCATCCTTACAAAACCGTTGACCATTACAGAAAAATACTTCTCCCTCCGAGGTCAAACAAATGGAACACTCTATCCGCGGAAGCTGCGGTAGTGTAATGTTACGTCATTCATTATTCGCGGTTTGAAATAAAAATGATTCCTAGATTCACCAGGAAGTAGGGTACCAGGTCTCATGTTCTGAGAAAGTCAAGGAATGTCATTATTGCTGCTTACTAATGTCGTTAGCGATGCTAGTCAGATGGTTGACTAGGCAACAGAGCATTATGGGAAACCTTGTGCTATGATGCTGGTTCATAACTCATATTAGCATTACCTTACCCTCAACGGGAAAAAACAAAAGCTCACAAACACATGCAGATATAACGTAATGACAGCGGAACAAAAAACATGAACTCATGGATCACTGGATCAGCAACCATCAAAACTGCTATAAGACAGCTGCCAAAAACAGTAATACCAATACTGTCTGTTATAGGTCTTCTTCTTCTTCTTCCGCGTTCGTTCTCAAACTCCTGCAAATTAGCAGGATGTAGTCCGGAGAACGAAATGCGTTGTGTCATGGTTTACAGCATTGCTGCGATATCTGCGCCTTTCGGCCTGACAAATCCGACTTCAGCATGGCTTTGGGTCACTGACCCTATATGGGATGGGACAGCCAACTCCATCCCATAACCTCCTTAGTCGCCTTTTACGACATGCGTGGAAGGTAAATAGTGTTGCTATTCTTTGCTCTCCTTTGGGGCCCCGGCAACACACGGGCATGTTATAGGTCTAATAATTGCCAGGAAATAATTGTTAAATGGATTACTTCTCCGACCACTTACACAGAGTGACTAAAGCAGTATTTACCGGATATAAAGATTCAATAAGTGTACCTGTTCAACAGCTGTCCGCAATGTTTTCTGTTTAACCAGATCAGAAAGTGAAGATGCAAGGTCATTCCAAGGTTCAAAATAAGATGGCAGTGTTTTCTGAAAATATATAAATAATACCAAGAATTTTTATGTCCTTTTATTAATAACTGAATTTTTTTTAAACTAATTCAAATCTAGAAAACCAAAAACAGGAAAATTCTAAACCATAAATAAAGGACAGCTGGATGAATGAAAACATAAAATCTTAGCTCTGAGTGAGAATAATAAAATAATGGAATCGAGCAAGAGTATTAAATAATTCATACAACAAACAAATCAGATATGCATACATGTCAACTTCAAGAAGGATCAAATCATGTATTTCCACCCAAAATTATCAGTATAATTATGTATGCTCCTTCTTCTGTGTTCATTATCTAACAAATGTAAATTTAGTCAGCCATATTATTAATATCTTGGAGACATAGTCACAAATGACCGAAAATATGAAACAGATGTTAAAAGGAGAATAGGAATGGCTAAAAGTACCTTCAATGACATGAAGAAAATAGTAACATCTAAACAAATTACAAACAAGTTAAAAATGAGAATTAGAAAATGCTACATCTATTCTATATTAATAGAATTGTTCTGAAACATGGACACTAAATAAAAAACTTAAAGACAGAATTGATGCCTTTGAGATGTGGATATATAGAAGAATAGGGAGAATATCATGGAAGGAGAAGAAAACAAATAAAGAGATACTAAAGACACTTAATATGAAGAAAGAATTATTAAGAGAAATAAAGATCAGGCAAATAAAATATTTTGGACACATTAAAAGACATGACACCTTAATGAAGACCTTACTTGAAGATAAAGTCAAAGGGAGGCAACATAAGGTAAGCAGAGATACAAGTGGGAGAGTAACATCACAAGATGGACAGGTTACAGTCTAGCAGAGTGCACCACCAAAACAAGAGACAGGGGATGTTGGAGATCTTTTTTCAGCCAAACTTCGTTGCGGAGACGGCACTTGATGATGATGAGTCAGGACAATGGAATGCACTGTGTCATGGTTGTGATATCTGCGTCTTTTGCCTGGCACATCTGACCATCAGATTCTGGATCACTTTGACCCTCTGTGGGATGGGACAGCCAACTTCACCCCCAAATATCCTTGGTTGTCATATACTACATGTATAGCAGGTAACAGTGTTGCTATTTTTTGCTTCCTTTTCAGGCCTGGCAACACAAGGGTGATTGTAAAGAGATACTTTACTTAGAAAGTATGGTGCATATTTCAGAACTTACCAAGGGATTTTTAAGCATAAAGCCAGTTTCATGGTCAACATTGTATTTCTTTAAATCAAACACATTTTCATCTTTCAGTTCGGTGATAAATGATTCTGCAAAATAATAAACAAGTCATAAAACATTTAATAAATTACATTACATAAAACATTTAATAAAATATATTACATAAAACATTTAATAAATTACATTGCATAAAACATTTAATAAAATACATTACATAAAACATTTAATAAATTACATTACATAAAATATTTAATAAATTATATTACATAAAACATTTAATAAATTACATTACATAAAACATTTAATAAATTACATTACATAAAATATTTAATAAATTATATTACATAAAACATTTAATAAATTACATTACATAAAACATTTAATAAATTATATTACATAAAACATTGAATAAATTACATTACATAAAACATTTAATAAATTACATTACATAAAATATTTAATAAATTATATTACATAAAATATTTAATAAATTACATTACATAAAACATTTAATAAATTATATTACATAAAACATTGAATAAATTACATTACATAAAACATTTAATAAATTACATTACATAAAATATTTAATAAATTATATTACATAAAACATTTAATAAATTATATTACATAAAACATTTAATAAATTACATTACATAAAACATTTAATAAAATACATTACATAAAACATTTAATAAATTACATTACATAAAATATTTAATAAATTATATTACATAAAACATTTAATAAATTACATTACATAAAACATTTAATAAATTACATTACATAAAATATTTAATAAATTATATTACATAAAACATTTAATAAATTACATTACATAAAACATTTAATAAATTATATTACATAAAACATTGAATAAATTACATTACATAAAACATGTAATAAATTATATTACATAAAACATTGAATAAATTACATTACATAAAACATTTAATAAATTACATTACATAAAATATTTAATAAATTATATTACATAAAACATTTAATAAATTATATTACATAAAACATTGAATAAATTACATTACATAAAACATTTAATAAATTACATTACATAAATAATTTAATAAATTACATTACATATCGGTATTATACTAACATCCCATCCTATAATTCCATAGCCCATTGTAGGGATACTACATCGGATTCATCAGCACACAGAGCCCTCCAGCCATTTCTATCTTCAACAATTGGTGAAGATAGAAGGAGAAATCTTGAGAAACTAAGAGTTAGAAGAAATCTTGTCTTGTTTAGCCCTTGTTGTTGTCTGTCTATGCTTTTATTTTTGTCTTCCTCTTCTTCTTCCGTCTTTGTAGTTTCCCTGTAGTATCATTTTTTACAAGGAATCATGACGGCATACATGTCCAAACAATGCAAGTATTTGTCATTTTACTATTCAAAGCAATGGATAATGTGGACCTGTAAACATCTCTATTTTATTTCTTATATGCACATTTGTTTTATGCTCTCTATAGGAGATTCGTACAATTTGTCTGTAACATTTGTATTTGAAGGTTTCTAGTCATCTCTACACATCTCCTGTCGTTTTCTTAGTATTTTCTTCACAGGAGCTGCAGAGTGACTGAAACTGTATTGATTATCTAGATGATTTGGGTTATTGTTCAACTAAACAAAGGCAACAGTTCTTCTTCTGCAATAAATTTATTATAGTCAGCAGTTTATACAAGTAAATGCAATATACGAGATATATTAATAACTGATCATGATTAATGGGTATAAACGTGACAAAGTGAATACTTTCCAATATCTCGGACATAGTATAGGCAACGATGGAAAATGCAAAGCAGAATGAAAGATAAGGCTGGAGATGGTTTTAGTTTCTATGTAAAGGCTAAATTTAATTTGGAAAAGCAACATCAGTGTTAGAGCGAAGATGAAACTTTATGACTCACTAGTGCTTTCTATTGTGCTGTAGGCCTATAGTTATGAGAGTTGGACATACTACAGACATGCAGAGAAGATTACAGACCTTTAAATAAAAAGGTTACAGAAGAATTCTATGAATCTTCTTTAAGAACATAGGGTTAAGATAAACATACAATATTGTATAATAAGAGGGTACCAAACTAAAAAATAATTCGATTTTCAAGAGCGTACCTAGATCTGTCATCAGCGGTGCTGGATCTGATGGCAGTGACCTGGATATCAAGAGCACCATGATGGCCATCACCATTAAAACGAATGATGACAGGGGTAGGTTCTCTGTGTTTTATGGCATAAAGATGCCTACAGAAGCGGTCATTCAATCGTAAGCCCGTTTCACCTATATATTTCTAGTCATGTTTACATGTGATAACGTAAATGACATTACGGGATTCACATGTAAAGGCATCATCGATAGTGAAAGTGACCTTAGGAAATTAAACTGAGCAAATCTGAACTACATAGGGACATGTGTAGCAATTACAGCGTTTGCAACAAATAGTGTCAAATTGAGCAGGAACATAAGACTTGAAGTGACTGTGAACCAAGATGTCATTACTATTTTTGTCATGACTATAGGCGACCAAAGGAAAGTCTTGGAAAGTGGCATGAGTTTAAGAATCAGACTGGAAAAGGAAATAATGCTTGAACAAGATTCAACTGACAATAGAGTTATGGGGATGAAATGTAAGGACAAGTTTAACTGTATCAGAGAAGGATTAACTACCCTGAGGTATCAAGTCAAGATAACTTACGGACACGAAGCCATGCTGATGAAAAGGCACTGTCAGGGAATGAATGTCTATGAAAGAAATCAATCATCTCAGAGGATTTATCAAGAAAGTCATCCTCATCACTACATAAACGACGAAGGTGAAGAAGCTGGGAGAATGGCAGAGAGTTGCGACAAGCAGGAGGATGAGAAGAAGTGTAGCAGAAAACCATATGCAGCAGTAGGTTTGTAGTAAACAGATGTGCTTAGGTAAGGGAGATGAATAGTGACAATAATGTCAAGAAAGTCAACAGAAGAGATGTTAGATATGAATTGAATAGCAGGGTTGAAATTGTTGATAAAGTTGATGAAGCGAGACAATTCTGTCTCAGGCATGTTAGTAATACCTATACGATCATCAATATATCTATGAAATAGAAATGGAAAAGGACTTTCATAAGTCTCCCAAACCTGATATTCAATATGCCCCATGTGAAAACACGCATAACAACATGGGTCCCATCTTGATGCCAATAGCAACACCACTGATCTGATCCACACAAAAAGTGCTCATAGAATTCAAAAGAACTGAGCGTAATCACCAGTTCAGATAGGCGGATACAGAGAGTGGAAGTGGTTACAGAGGTATGGAGGTTCGTAGCAAGAAAAAAACTGCAAAGCCCTAAGACCATCAGAATGGGGTATTGAAGTATTTACAAATATCAAGTAAGAACATACGATAAGTTTGAACATACGATAAGAACATGCTATCAGAAGACAATTGAACAGAAGAAATTATAGTTAAAACATGCTTAGTATCTTTTAAAAATGAAGGTAATTACTTCACTAACTTAGTGACTAAGGGTTGGAAAATACTATCAAGGAAATCGAATATACGTTTAGTGGGACAAAAGCAAGTAAAGACAATGGGTCTACCAGGATTAGATTCTTTATGAATGTACAACATAATAATGGCCCTATACAAAAGGGAGTGATCATTGTTACAGATGAACTGGGGATAACACTTAACAAACGCGCATTTTCATGTTTTCGTATTTTCATTTATCACATGTATTTAACGTATATCTGAGTGTATTTGTGTTCATAAATTACTTACTAACTATAGCCATTTCCAACTGTAGTTTCACTTCGAGTTGAACTTTGAGTTTGAGATAAGATGACCGCACGTCCAATATCAATATCAAATAGGCCTAGTGCTGAAAACAGATAGTGGGCAAATGTGTACCTGGTTTCTCTTCGACTAACAACTTGATATCGTTCTGTGGGAATGTTTTATACATGACAGAAAATCGAGTACGTAAATACTAATAATAAATAGATAATATAAAAAATGTAGACAATACCGACGTTTTGGGTTTTTATATATTCTTCAGTAAGCAAAAACAGTACAAATATTAAAAACCGCAAATATGCCTGTTAGGCATAGAAGGTAGTTAAATATATAGGCCCCATATATATATATATATATATATATATATATATATATGTGTGTGTTTGTGTGTGATAAAATCATTATATACCAACTCAAAATGCTGTGTTCGAACAGAAAAAGGCAATTCAGAATGGTTCCCTGTGATTACTGGTGTTATATAAGGCTGCCCTATGTCACCATTACTATTCAATATCGCATTTGACTGGACTATGAGAAAAAGCACATCCAACGCAAATTTAGGAGTCAAATGGATAAATAAAACAACATTAGAAGACCTGGATTTTGCCGATGATCTTGCACTATTGAGTGAAAACCATCAATATGCACAAACAAAAAATGATAGATTAAAACTCATCGCAGGACAAATAGGTCTCTAAATCAACTCATCAAAAACAAAAATTATGGACTTCACAATTCTCCTAACGCAATTACTTTCAATGGACAACAACTTGAAAAGGTAGACAAATTTTCCTATCTAGGAAGCAAATTAACACTCGACGGTGATGCCATGCTAGAAATTACAACTCGCATTGCACTAGCATCAAGTGCCTTTAACAGACTGTCTAATATCTGGAAGTCAAAGTCAATCAGTACACGCACGAAAATGCGCTTATTTAATTCCTGCGTTATTCCGGTGCTATCATATGGATGTGAGAGCTGGAAAAGCTCTTTATCTTCAGAAAATAAATTACTGAGTTTCGCGAACAAATATCTTCGTAGGATAACTACGATCAAATCAGAGAAGAGACAAATCAAAATCTTATCACAGATGTTATCAGAAAACGCCGTTGGTCCTACATCGAGCATTTCCTACGCGCAGACATCAACAGAATACACCACCAATCTCTTGAATAGATTCCTATAGGCAAAAGAGCCAGGGGTAGACCAAAAGAAATACTGAGAAGAACAATACTTAGAGAAAGTAAAACAATCAATATCCATACTATTCAAGAACTGCAAAGAATATCTTTGAACAGACAGAATTGGAGAGATCTGACCTCTGCCCTATGCGCTTACTTCAGCGCAAAAAAGAAAATGAATGAATATATATATATATATATATATATATATATATATATATATATATATATATATATATATATATATATATATATATATATATATATATATATATATATATATATATATGTAGGCCTATGTTTTGTTCGACCGTCGTACACAACGATGACCATTCAATTCAACTGAGATGATGGATGTCTATGTTGTGCCCGGCTGCGACTAATGGGTAGACATATTTTCTTATCTGGAATTTTCTACCGCACTCTGAGCTTGTGATGGAGGATATGTAGGGCATTGAGCAGCTCTTGCCTTGCATCTAGCGCGTTTTTGTTACCCAGCATCATGTTTAGGGTTATCTGCACCAGTCGGATCTGTCTTGTGCAAGACTCCACGAAATCGTGTCATGTTCAAGTGGGTCAGTGATGTATTACGCGTGTTTTTAAAACGCTTCTGTCCTCAGACCTTGCGGGAGCTAGTCTGGTGTCCTACATATACTAACATTTTTGGTAGACGATGATATTTCATGCTGACCATGAGTCATGCCCATAGTGTCTACTCCCTCATCAACATTGTGTGTATGCTACAGATTTAGATTTTATCAGTACTTCAGTGCCTGCTATTTTATCTCACAAATATATATTATCTTACGAAGGCAGTTTAAGCGGAAATGTTTGAATCTTCTAGCATCTGCTGTCATGTTTCACGGGCATAAAGTATGATGATATTGTGATAAACTATACTTATGTTTGGTGATAGTCGTTCGTTATTCCTCTTCTGTCCCATGAATTTTAGCACAGTCTTTCAAATGTGACACTAGCTTTTGCTATACTGTTTATACGTTGATGATGAAGTGTATACAAGGATCGCCAAAGCAAGCAGTACTTTCGGCAGATTGTACGCAAATGTTTGGCGTAGAAATGACATTAACCTACAGACTAAGCTGAAAGTTTACAGAGCAGTGGTACTTCCAGTGCTGCTTTACGCTAGTGAAACATGGACTGTGTATAGACGTCATGTGAAAAAACTCAATCATTTTCATACAAATTGTCTCAGAAAAGTTATGAACATCAGATGGCAAGACAAGATTCCAGATACCACTGTCCTTGATAGAGCTGGTATCCCAAGCATTGACACGATCCTGATGCAGACACAGATTCGTTGGGCGGGTCATTTGGTGCGTATGCCAGACCATCGTCTGCCAAAGATACTTCTCTATGGTGAGCTAGAGAAGTGTATACGATCTCAAAGTGGCCAAAGGAAGCGCTACAAGGACTCGTTAAAGGACTCACTGAAAGCCTTTGAAATAGACCACAATACATGGGAAGAACTTGCACAAAATAGATCTACATGACGTTCTAAAATAAAAAAGAGCGCATCATCTTGTGAAAAGAAGAGAAATGCAGCAGCTCAACAGCGGAGAGCTGATAGAAAGTCACGGATAGACCAAGATCCGTCTACAATCGTTATTCCATGTCCAAACTGTCTAAGGACATTTACAGCTCGAATAGGGCTCATTAGCCATCTACGAACTCATAATCAAGGACATAACTAAAATTGAATTTTCAAAAGTGGATGTAACAAATGGTCATCATCACTTGTGATGGACGAACAACACACAACACACATCAAAGGCTCAATGTTTGCGGCTTGTGAATGTTGTCCAAGGTGAAACTATTGACTGTTTAACGTTTTTCTCGCCCGTGTGTTGCCGGGGCCCGAAAGGATAGCACAGAATAGCAACACTGGTTACCTTCCACTCATGTCGTAAAAGGCGACTAAGGACGTTATGGGATGGAGTTGGCTGTCCCATCCCATACAGGGTCAGTGACCCAAAGCCATGCTAAAGTCGGATTGTCAGACCGAAAGGCGCAGATATCGCAGCAATGATGTAAACCATGACACAACGCATTCTGTTCTCCGGACTACATCCTGCTAATCTGTAGGAGTTTGAGAACGAAAGCAGGAAGAGAAGAAGAAGAAGAATTATTTACACGGAAGACGCAAATAAAAAGCATTGTAAGAATTGAATTCAATAACATCTGTATCCTCCCCACCCCCCCCCTTTCATGTGGATACAGCCACCACCAAATCTGTTGCACTGATATACACAGCAGTCTGTTAAGCATTGTCCACACAGTCGCGCACAATTCGCACATCCCCATCAGCACAGGATAGCACTATGTTGAATCTGCTGTAGATGTTGCATAGGGCATCATTCTAAGATTACCTAGTCCATCTGGCAGGTTGCTCTGCCATTTCAGAGGTTATGAACTATGTCTATGTATCAGGCATGATCTAATGCAGGGGTCGGCAACTTATGGCACGCGTGCCACACTTTGCACGCCAAGGAATTTCAAATGGCACGCAGACTCTTCACGTTTCCTGTATAAAGTTGAAAATCAATTTGAAGTAAATGTAAATAAGCTTCGAGAGTACATTGAAGCACTCAAAGCAGAATTTGATAAACGAAGTAAAGACTTCCACATTCATGGATCCTTATTTTCGTACTTCATTAAGCCTGATATAATTGACTTGGAAACTATTCAGTTGGAACTATTTAGTTGGATAGATATTGATGACTTTGAAATGCAACAGATTGACTTCAGATCTTCAGAATTATGGACATCAAAATTTGTTGAACTACGGAAGTTTCTGGAAAATGAAAATCTAGAAAAGTCTGCAGCTATTCTCAGCTGTTGGACATCCCTTCCAAATTATTACATCTGTTTGAAGACAATTGCTTGTGCTCTTCTTTCAGCTTTTGGCTCAACCTATTCCTGTGAGCATATTTTATGTCATATGAAAGCAGTGCTAAATCCACAGCGTAGTCGCCTAACACCTGAACATTCAGAAAATTGTGTCAAACTCAAAGTGACAAAGTATGTTGTCAATATTGAGCAACTGTCCAAGACCATGCACGCACCTAGTAAAAAAGTTGTTTTGAAAATCTTTCAAGAAACTCTATTTCTTTTAATGTTGTTTACAACTTTACATATTATTGAATATCACTATTTATTAATTAATTAAAATATAAAAATAGAATATATGGTAAAATAAGAATATTGGCCTCGACTTGTATAAATTGATATGTTATGTTGGCACTCTGAATAATTTGAAACCTTAAGTTGGCACACAGTTAGCAAAAGGTTGCCGACCCCTGGTCTAATGTAAGACCATCTTGCAGCAATTCATGGTCCTCTGAGTTGCCGTATGACTGTCATTCGAGAAGTATTCTTGCTTTTGGACTTGTCGGGAGAAAACTATAGAATAAAAATAGTATAGATTTGAAAAAAACTATAGATTTGAACCAAGTCCGTTCAGCTTGCACCTATTCGCCTCGCAATTTGAGTCAACAAATTTCCATATGTGCCCGCACCACATCCCTAAAAAATATGCGACTTTGGTCAAGACTTCCAATAAATGTATTCTAAAATTGTTATAAATATGGACCAGTCGATCGACATACAACCAACAACGCACACACTGCACAGGTGTGTACATTTCTCGAGAACCACCAACACCATTTTTTTTATTAGTACGTGCCTTCGGGCCTCAGTAAAACACAAAGTCCAGTTATACCTACTTGTAAATCAAGTGAATACACACACAATTTCCACTATAAACAAAACCATAAAAGGCAAAATTCATTAATTGGAACTTCAAAAATGAATGATGGCTCTCCGTTTTATCCTAAAATCAATATTGATCCCAAGCTGACAGGTTATAGGGAGAAGAGTAATCAACTGAAAGCTGCGGAAACCACCAGCACGCGTATTCTTCGTCATGTTCTAGGAGAAATCCCATCTCCTATGACAGTGGTTCTCAACGCGGGTTGTATGTCCTCCCCCAGGTGTCACAGCGATTTCTCCGATAATTTAAGGAAACTAAAATTTTGGCCCCATACCCATCTGTTATGCTGATGTATGGAAATGAGTCTTAGACAATCAGCAGAATAATGATAAAAAGTATTTAGAGGCAGCAGATATATTGTTTTATAGAATACTGTTAAAACACAGTGAACATATAAAAAGTGTAATGATATCTTGAAATAAGTTAATTCTAAAAAGAGCTGCTTCATAAAGCCAGCATCATAAAGAGACCGTCCGTATCTTTTGGATATATCATGAGAAAAGGAAAGATGGAACATATCGTGACAACAGGAAAATTGAAGAGCAAGAGGAGGAGTGGAAGATCAAGTGAGAAGAGGCTTGACAACCTGGTATTTTGTCGTGGGAGAACATCTGTATTGGAAATGATTAGCAGCACACAAAACAAAAGGACGTGGATTAGATCTAAGGTAATAGGTATGTTGATGATTCTCTTTGCACACCGGATATGCCCATAGGTGCTCAGATCTCCGCTTCAGTAAATCTCTCATGGTATAGCGGCTGCTGGTTCTAATGTTGGTTCAGTGCTCTTCATAAAATATTTGTTAGGTGTTCTCTATAGGGCATGCCTATCCTCACTCCGAAATCGCGCATACCCTCGATACTTCCTTATTATTAACTCCCTCCATACCGTGTGTTCGGGGACAAGGATAAGAGTTACTTTTTTTTGTAAAGTGATGCCCACATTTTAACTCTCTCTAATGACTCCACCCATTGCCTGCGCATATCACCTGTATTGACACTGAATCATATTGAGTCACTTATAGTAATAGGCTTGTGATTTCAGTTTAGTGTCTACGTTACGGCAATCTGTTAGACTGTTTAGACTGTCTATTATTAGACTGATTGTTGTTGCGGTTAAGGACCCACTAGCTTTGTGTACTTTTCTTCCTTGTAATCTGGCAGTGAAAGATCATGCGAACAGTTGGTGGCGAATGACCAACTCATCCGTGTAAATCACAAAATCCGTATCATTGGCACGGGACGGGTTATGATTACCTTAAGAATGCAACATTACCGGAAAAAGGTCAATTGAACGTTTTCGTATGTATATTTATCTGCCGGGAAATGTGAAGACTTTGTGAGAAATCGCTTAGGGTGAGTGTTGTTTTTTTTTCCTTTTGTAAGCCCAAAAATATTCGATACATAAAATTGTTCAGGAATGAAACCTCATCTATGTAACTGGGTGTAGGGCATGGCCGAGAGTGTAGATTTCACAGCCGTGAGGACCTTTTTTGTCGAAAGGTAAATTATAAAACAAACCTATATTTTGTGACGACAACAAGGGCATGTCACCATTACCATACAGCCGTAAGTGGTGCTTTTCTGTACTCCCTGACATGCAGTAATTACCGTTTTTTTGTTGTTAAATGCAACTGAAATTAGTAACCACCATAAAGATCAAGGGGAGAAGAGACAGAAGAAGACAAAGAGAGAAGTTGCTGGGTGAATTCTTATTATGACATGGA
Source organism: Meghimatium bilineatum (assembly GCA_034231615.1). Taxonomy (NCBI): domain Eukaryota; kingdom Metazoa; phylum Mollusca; class Gastropoda; order Stylommatophora; family Philomycidae; genus Meghimatium; species Meghimatium bilineatum. The sequence goes on from CM067321.1 coordinate 67,442,969, forward strand.
AAAACGTCACCAGCTGAACTTATTAAGAGAACAAAAGACAAGAGTTGTAGAGAAGCATGAGGACCTGAACGTGGCGCAAAAACATTGGCAACACTGTCCTACTTGTTTGGCGTGTCCAATAAGGTTTGAGGGTGGAGTTGGTTGTGTCATCTCATAAACGGTCAGTGACACAGAAATCATGTTGAAGTCAGATGCATCAAGACGAAGTGCGAAGATATCGCAGTTAAGCTGTAAAAAATGAGCGATACAATCATGATCATGAAACATTCAGTATTCCTGACATACATACTTTTAATCTGCAGGAGTTTGAGAACGAAAGAGGAGGGAGAAGAAACTTCGCTATTCGGTGTGACACGAGTGTGTGACTAGCATTTGTCTAATTGTGCGAACATTGTCAAGAACTTTGTAGCACACAATTTGTCCTTGCGGTTTTACTTTTTCTATTTTAGGTAGGGCCTTGGTACGTTTATACTGTATTTTTAATGCACAAGTTGATACAATTTATTATAGACTTGGTGAACCACTTGAAAAGGTATCGCGAATTCCATATTAGAGCCGCTGAGATACCAAATCTAGTACTAGTACACATAATAACACTAACGATTCCAGGGCAGCGACACATGAACCGCTGGATCAGCAAACAAACAATTAATTACGAATGCATAGAAGTGACGACAGATAGTTGAAAATTTCCCAGCCATATCTGGGGTTAAAAAAACAACAGACATTCATGGGCCAAAGTAATCACAACAAAGTAATCATAATATCAAAATTATATTGGACAGTTGAAACTTTTTAAGCATTTGAAATCTGACTTCGCAAATAAAATCAGACAAGGTACGACCAAAGGAAATGCAAATTTTTAAAAATGATCTTAGTGTACTACCCTAGTGTACTACAGTGAAATATAACTTAACACATGAATACAGCTGCGTCATTCGGTCAACATTATCCACATAGGGCTTAAATCATACATATATAGACCTAGTATTGGATTACAGCTACAAAGTCCTTTATTTAACATAGATCAACCAGTGTCATATTACAGCTGCGTCATTTATGTAACATAGATCAACCAGTGTCATATTACAGCTGCAAAGTCATTTATTTAACATAGATCAACCAGTGGCATATTACAGCTGCAAAGTCATTTATTTAACATAGATCAACCAGCGGCATATTACAGCTGCAAAGTCATTTATTTAACATAGATCAACCAGTGGCATATTACAGCTGCAAAGTCATTTATTTAACATAGATCAACCAGTGGCATATTACAGCTGCAAAGTCATTTATTTAACATAGATCAACCAGTGGCATATTACAGCCGCGTCATTTATTTAACACTATCCACAAATACCATGCAATATCATATTACAGCCGCGTCATTTATTTAACACTATCCACAAATAACATACAATGTCATATTACAGCTGCGTCATTTATTCAAAATCATTTATCCAGTACCAGATTATCCAATAGACATATGGATCACAGTCTGACATGCGGTACGCGACAGCAGACAAGTGTAATATTTGTAAATGTTTACTAATAATGATTTGGCCCTATACTGTTATTCCATTAAAATTGAAAACCCAGAGAAATACATTTTTGCGAATCTTTAGCAGCGTACATAAAAACACAAAAGTCGACGTTTCGACGAAAGTGATATTATCAAGAATAAAACAAAGCATACGACGAACAAAGGACAGCACCGCCGTTTTTTTTTTGTAGATGTACACGTTATAGATTTATTAGTATTACTTTTTTTTCATCGCTGCAATATTTTCTATTAATAAGTGCAGGCTAAATTTTATAGAATCTGGCAATAAAAGTAATAGTTATTATCGCGGCGTTTAAATTATATATTGTATATAGTGTATACTGCACACCGTTTTCGCGTAGTCAATGAAATTACGGTAGGCAGACCGTGAATTCATAAAAACAAAATGGCTAATGTTCATCCTCATCAGGGGCCATCCTGATGATGACGTAGGAGATCATGGCTCTCCACATCTCTCTGTCACCCGTATTAAGTATCAAGATCGTTGTTGTTTCCCTGCCATGCCAGGTTGTCAAACTAATATTTTCTCACGTTGTCGCACTCTGTCTCTGTTGCCTTCAATATTGCCTGTTGTATATGTTCTCCAAACCTCCTTGTCTCATGAAGTGGTCAAAAAAGGAAGATTGTCTTTTTCTTATATTATTGATTAAAGTCCGTTTCACATTTGACTCTTTCAACACTTCCACATTAGTTTTTCTGGCAGTCCATGATATTCTCAGCATTCTTCTATAGATCCACATCTCTATTGCCTCTAATTTTCCACTTTCCAGTTTGTTTATTGTCCAAGACTCGCACCCATATGTTAGTATAGGAGTTATATAGCACTGCAGAGTTCTATTTCTCATCTCTAATGACAGGGTCATATTACACAATATATTTTTCATTTTTCTGAATGTTTTCCTGCCCTATTCTGCATCTTATTTCTATTGAACTTTTATCTGCTGTAACCGTTGTACTTTATTCGAATTGGTAGACCTGTTTTAATACATGTGTGGCGCATGGCCGAGAGGTTAGAACGCTAGTCTCACACGAGTGAGGTCTAGAGTTCTATTCCCGGTAAGGACTGGGTTTTTTCTGTAGGAGGGTAAAAACGTGACATGACGTGACCACAGTAAGAGCATGCGGTAATTATCACACAGCTATTCAATCCCCTCACTGCAACACCTGAACTGGTAAAATTCACGGTATTGACGGTTTTTTGTTTGTTTGGACAGAAGTTACCACCATATGATCACTGCATACTGCGCAATATCACGCGATAAGTCAAATTCGTCACTCTAGAAGGATGACAGTTAATACCATATTTGGTCTTTGATCTTGCATGGTGTGGTATTTTGTTTCTTTTAATTAAAACAGGTTTAATGCCACGAATGCGCATCGGAGGAGAAGAGATGATCGTGAACGTTAGGGACTGCAGTCGGATGAATCAATCTGTGCGATGTATCTAGCGACAGTAAAATACGTAAAACTTAAGACTTAATCCTCATACCCATAATTTCTTGTTTGGAACTTAGTGTCCCCTGATGTTATTATTAATTTGATTATTCCCCTTTGCAATGTTTGTCAATTAATATTTATCAATTATTAATTTCACTATTATTTTTTTAGGGTTAGGTTTGGGATTACGGGAGATTTTGTATTATATAACTAACCCTAAATAAATTCATATTAAAATTAATAAAGGATAAACATAAACGGACAAATATTGTCAAGAAAAATAATCACAATGGGGGACACAGGTTCCCAACAAGAACCCACCCATCCCCACGTCCCCACCTAAACTATTTGCATCTCTTTCTAAGGGGAGACAGAAGCTGTGTTCTTCCTAATTTTTATCAAAACGGCAGCCATTCGCTAATAGAAATAAACCGGCAGTGTGACGTTATACAAACTATTAAAATGTTAAATTCCGCGATGATAAACTACTAAACAAGTACGATCTTCGCAATACTTAAAAACTGTGGGCCAAGTAGAAACTTGATCTGGTATTGACAAAAATATATCTCCATCCAAACACTACCACCAAAAAATATTAGAAATTTTGTAGGATAAAGAAAGATAAACAAAACAACTACGATTTTTCCAGAAAAATTTTTTTTCTTCAAAAAAATGTCATCATCATTAAGTGCCGCCTCCGCAACGAAGGTTGGCTGCAACGTATCTCCAACATCTCCTGTCTTGTCTTGGTGGTGTACTCTGCTAGATTGTAACCTGTCCATCATGTGATGTTACTCTCCCACTTGTATCTCTGCTTACCTCTTGCTCGCTTCCCTTTGACTTTACCCTCAAGTAAGGTCTTCAATAAGTTGCCATGTCTTTTAACGTGTCCAAAGTATTTTATTTGCTGATCTTTATTTCTCTTAGTAGTTCTTTCTTTATATTAAGTGTCTTTAGCACCTCTTTATTTGTTTTCTTCTCTTTCCATGATGTTCTCCCTATTCTTCTATATACCCACATCTCAAAGGCATCAATTTTGTCTTCTGTTTATTTAGTGTCCATGTTTGTTTTTAAGCCATACATTAATATGGGATAGATGTAGCATTTTATGTCAGTTACTATTGAATTGAGACATTTCAAAATGTGTTTATAGATATCAACCCACCTTCCCCTAAACCTTTTCAAACTCCCTCCCTCTCCAATAATTGTTGATTGTAATTTATGGACAGTCCTAACCTTGTCTTTCATTAATTATGAAGTCCTGCTAGCTCCTCGGAATCATCCTTCTAGAGTGACGAATTAGACTAAGTGTGAGATTTTCAGTGATCACATTGTGTCAAACATTTTCATTGGTGTTCTCACTTCTTATTTTATGTTATTGTTGCACTCTTCCCCATATTGGATATCCTCTGACAATTTGGTTATTATTTATACTTATGTGTGGACAGTAAATAAAAATCATGGGAACAGTCAAATGTGTCATATTAAAAGGATGATTCGCGTCTTATAGTGTCTTTACCTCACGTCTTATAGTGTCTTTACCTCACGTCTTATAGTGTCTTTACCTCACGTCTTATAGTGTCTTTACCTCACGTCTTATAGTGTCTATTGTCATGTTTTAATAATCTTATTCTACTGACTCGCTAACAAGATGTTTATTAACTGTGGCTTGCGAAATGTTTACAATACCTCTGATTTCTTCCACTTGTTGTGTTATCATAAAGTGTCTATTATGAACTTACCATAAAACATTTAATTTCAGCCGATGATCTTTTATTTGGAAGAAATTTATCATTGGTCTATTCAATATTATTTACATACAGTGGTTTCTTACCTTACTAAAATTTCTGAACACTCAAGTACTTATTAATATGTCCAACTTGCACACAAGACCTCATGGTACAACACAGTAAAAGTGAAGTACTTTTACCTTCATTTTAAGTACCTATATTTTAGTAGAAGTACCTACATTTTAACGAAACGAAATATCACTAAAGACACATTTTACAGTCTCTAGATACATCAATCTGTTGCCTGATGTATTAATCTGTGAGCTTCCCCCCTCCCACCCCCCCCCCCAGATCATCATATCAGAGCTACTGAAATGTGAGATCGCTAGCATCCCACACACCCGTATTGAATCAACCTCATTATTCTCTTTTATCGGAGTTTATATCTATGACTGATTATTTGTCAGTAACCGCAGAAATTGCGAGAAACTTGCTCTAACTTCCTATGTGTGGTTATCTAGGAGACTTCAGCTTTTGGCTTAGTGCAATGCCTATTGAAGAAGCCTTCTACTCGAAGGAGGTATATGTTACAAGATGAGCGTATAGCTTGCCTGGCTCACCCACTGTGCATATTTCCTCCGACGAGGCGCTTCACAGTCAGATAACTATTCCTCGGGTAGTAAGACTATTTCATTGCCATCCTCCATGTTCCTTGGTCTCAGAAATAATTTCTTCTATATGAGCCGTGTTGGGCAACGGCGACAGTCGAATTAAACTTAAGGTTGATAGTGCTGAGATGTTATATCGAACCAATTATTTTTTTATGGATGTGAAGCATGGATTGTAAACAAAAAAAATTCAAAGCGAATTAGAAACTACAGAAATGTGGTTACTGAGAAGAATGATGAAAATACCATGGACAGCTAAGAAAACTAGAAAACTAATGCAGATGTTCTCATTGATGCTGGCGTAAAAAGATCAATCATATCAAAAATTAGGGGCAGACAGTCAAGGTTTCTAGGGCATGTGATGAGAAGAACACAGCTTGAACACTTAATAACCATTGGAAAGATTAAGGGGAGAAGAGATAGGGGACGACAAAGAGAAAAGTTGCTAGATGGACTAGTATTGTGGCATGGTAGAAGTTCACCAACCAAGCTTATTGACAACACAAGAGACAGAGAGTCGTGGAGAAACATGATCACTTATGTCATTCGGCATGGCACTTGATTGATACACCTTCCTATGGGAGGTGTTACTTTGCCAAACACATCAGGGGCCTGTGCATTTCTCATGCACTCGCTATGTTTGCTTGTGATAACCTTCCAATACATCGCCAAGAACAGTCTATGTTTTTACTCTTCACCATTGTGACTCATCACCCAAAATTGATGAGGATGATGTCTATCTCAGATGAGATTCGCAGTAGGCGAACAATTCTTGTGTAAGAAAAACATCACTCCTCTCAGTGCCATTGGGTACTGAACTTAGTTCTCTCTGTATAAGCTGAGTTGGACAAGGACAACAGTTGAATTAGACTAGGTTTTATAAGAACGGAACTGGTTCAATTCCCGTCAGCTGTAATAATTATTTTCGCTTGTCCTCATGCTTCCCACTTGAATTTGCTTGTTCTGCAACAAGAGAGATCCAGTGGGAGTTTGAGAATGACTGCAAACAAACAAACTCCCGTCAGATATCAAGGTGTATCCAGAGAATGAAATGTGTTAGACAATACAGGTTGGAATTTCTGAAGCAACATCAGCAATAAAATTTAATCAGAACAAAAAAAATTCTCAATATTTGTACTCCCAGGTTGGACATCATTTATTTGGCTACATACATATGTACATACAAATATAAATAAATATTATAGCTTTGCTTCAGTGTAAATAAATAGTGGGGTAGAATGTTATAAATATTCAAATTCATTTTCTTGCAGTAATTTTGTACACACATTTTATACTTTTCTGGGAAAGCAACTGGGAGCATATCTGAAAATGTTCAACAAAATGAGAGGATAGTAGATGTTTTCAACATTGACATAGCTGCTCAATCTGTATGTATAAGATTTGTGTATGACCTTAGTTGTTGTTATGGCTGCTCAATCTGTATGTATAAGATTTGTGTATGACCTTAGTTGCTGTTATGGATGCTCAATCTGTATGTATAAGATTTGTGTATGACCTTAGTTGTTGTTATGGATGCTCAATCTGTATGTATAAGATTTGTGTATGACCTTAGTTGCTGTTATGGATGCTCAATCTGTATGTATAAGATTTGTGTATGACCTTAGTTGCTGTTATGGATGCTCAATCTGTATGTATAAGATTTGTGTATGACCTTAGTTGCTGTTATGGATGCTCAATCTGTATGTATAAGATTTGTGTATGACCTTAGTTGCTGTTATGGATGCTCAATCTGTATGTATAAGATTTGTGTATGACCTTAGTTGCTGTTATGGATGCTCAATCTGTATGTATAAGATTTGTGTATGACCTTAGTTGCTGTTATGGCTGCTCAATCTGTATGTATAAGATTTGTGTATGACCTTAGTTGCTGTTATGGCTGCTCAATCTGTATGTATAAGATTTGTGTATGACCTTAGTTGCTGTTATGGCTGCTCAATCTGTATGTATAAGATTTGTGTATGACCTTAGTTGCTGTTATGGCTGCTCAATCTGTATGTATAAGATTTGTGTATGACCTTAGTTGCTGTTATGGATGCTCAATCTGTATGTATAAGATTTGTGTATGACCTTAGTTGCTGTTATGGATGCTCAATCTGTATGTATAAGATTTGTGTATGACCTTAGTTGCTGTTATGGATGCTCAATCTGTATGTATAAGATTTGTGTATGACCTTAGTTGCTGTTATGGATGCTCAATCTGTATGTATAAGATTTGTGTATGACCTTAGTTGTTGTTATGGCTGCTCAATCTGTATGTATAAGATTTGTGTATGACCTTAGTTGTTGTTATGGATGCTCAATATGTATGTATAAGATTTGTGTATGACCTTAGTTGTTGTTATGGCTGCTCAATCTGTATGTATAAGATTTGTGTATGACCTTAGTTGTTGTTATGGATGCTCAATATGTATGTATAAGATTTGTGTATGACCTTAGTTGTTGTTATGGATGCTCAATATGTATGTATAAGATTTGTGTATGACCTTAGTTGTTGTTATGGATGCTCAATCTGTATGTATAAGATTTGTGTATGACCTTAGTTGTTGTTATGGATGCTCAATATGTATGTATAAGATTTGTGTATGACCTTAGTTGTTGTTATGGATGCTCAATATGTATGTATAAGATTTGTGTATGACCTTAGTTGTTGTTATGGATGCTCAATCTGTATGTATAAGATTTGTGTATGACCTTAGTTGTTGTTATGGATGCTCAATTTGTATGTATAAGATTTGTGTATGACCTTAGTTGCTGTTATGGATGCTCAATTTGTATGTATAAGATTTGTGTATGACCTTAGTTGCTGTTATGGATGCTCAATTTGTATGTATAAGATTTGTGTATGACCTTAGTTGTTATGGATGCTCAAGAAAAATAACACAGTCATAATTTTAAGTGATTGATAATGCCCTCAATTGGCAGTACCTCATGGCTGATTTTTATACTCGGTCGGCAAGAGTGGCAGTTGTAAAAGCAAGTCATAATATGTATGGGCACTGTCTTCTTGTGTCTGTCATTTCACTTTCACAAGGGTGGCAGTTGTAAAAGCAAGTCATAATATGTACGGGCACTGTCTTCTTGTGTCTGTCATTTCACTTCCATGAACTAGTTTATAGAGTTTAATCTTATGCCTCTGAGTAGCATCACTCCCCATGAAGCATATTCTTCGAGTAGGCCCTCCAACTTGGATTTATCATAAATTGTTTTTAAAAGTTTGACATTGTCTGTGAATCTCAATTTTGGTCTGCCAAAATAATAATAATAATACTATCTAGGTAAGTCTCATGATAATATCTTCCCCCACAGCGACCTACTAGACATGTAATTTACAGAATGTTGTCCACACTGGCACTTTGTAAGCCTCCAATTCAGTGTAAACTGTCAAGCTTCTTCCAGTGTTATATTCAAAAGGTCTTTGATATCCTCTATTCATTTTAGTCTTGGCCTCTTTCCTAGGATCTCTCTCAATCTTTCTAACCCTTTGTGTCTTTTTTGTATGCCCAAAATATATAGTTTGCCATATTAGATAGCTTTTACAAGACCTTCTTTGTTCAGGTTTTTTTATGAGTGTCTGTGTTAGATCATCTTTCTATCCATGATATTTTTAGGACCTTTCTATAGCAGTGATTTACTATAGCAGTGACTTTCTATAGCAGTGATTTTCTATAGCAGTGACTTACTATAGCATTGACTTTCTACTCTACCGCTGGGAAGTGTCCAGTTCTGGACTGCTGCAACATTTCTACTAGGCCGCGAGAATTTTAAAGTTATTTATGAGGACAGTGGAATCCCTCTATAGCATATTCTCTTATAACAATTGTCCCTTTATAACAACATTTTTCAATATTCCCCAATTATATTTATTCTGTATTGTTTGTACTGTATATAGCGAATTTCTGTTATTACATACATATTTTGTTGCTCCAGACCAAGTTGTTATCACGGGATTCCACTGTACATAGAATTTGTTTGGACTGTGCCCTGGTCTTATCATATTTTTATTTTACCGGGCCGCTGTCTCAAAAGTTGAGAAGCACTGCTCTATATCAACTCAAATAAAATTCTTATATTTTCTTTTCCACTGCGGATATTATTACTCAAGTCTCCCCATATGTTGCCACTGGAAAAATATAGCTTCTTAATAGTTTTACACATAGGGAACACAAAACAAGTAAACAAGCAAAATGAACATACAAAAAGGGCCCTGAATTAAATTGAGAAATTTCTCCCCAGGGCCTGGATTCTTTTTGGAAAATTTTCGTTGTTGATGGTGAGTGTTTTGAAAACGCAATAACTTTTTTGTTTTAGAAGATATTTAAATACTTTTTGCACATGTAAATAAAGGAATGAATAGTGAATATAATCGTGTTTTTGTTGTTGTTGTATGTGTGATATGACAGTTGTGAGCAAGTTGTGAAGTTGAAAATTCGGGGGAAAAACGGAAAACGTCATTTTCAAAATCGCAAATATATCTTCTTGACGCCCCTAATACATGAGCAATGTGTGGCAACATTGGTAAAATCCTCATAAATACCTATACTTATTGTATATGTATTGTTTTATATCCAAACTAATATAATATGAACTAAAAAACTAATAAAACGTGAAGAAATCGCATATAATGTCCGTCCGGTCAACACTAGGTCTATGCCGACACGCAACGTAATTATTGTCCATGCACACATGTGGCACCCCTGATACATATTATTTTTGTGTTTTTGAATGAATACACAAACATTCTTATCAAATAACAACATATTAAACACAAAAAACAACAATTAGAACATGTAGTCATGATCACTTACCCATGCCACGCGGTACTCAATTTGATAGTAAAATACGGCCGAAAATGGCTAAAGTCGCTCTAGAAATGCGTTGACAAATTCAACCGGCTTTATCTCTCTTACAATCGTAATGAGTAAAGGAATTTGACCTTTAAACTGTGACGTAATCCTAGCTTCGTTTGGCGTGCTTTATACGGCATCTGTTCATTACTTCGTGAAGTTCCGTACTCGGGAATCAGGCGATATCGTATGGTGAGTGACCTCGCCCGCAGGCACAAGGGGGCGTGTCCTACGGGTGCGTGACCTCGCCCGCAGAGTCGTAAAGGTTAATAAAATAAAATAACATATTACAAACTCATCCACATAATACCATGATACAGCATACATCAAATTTGAAGTCACATAAAATACAATTTGTAAAAACACTGTTCTCAGTAATACTTGTAGCCACATGACAAGACAGAAGGCCAAAGTTCAGATTTGGTCTGCCCACTGATACAAATAAAATGGTTGCACAGCACATCTATGTTCTCTAGAGTAAATCCTGCAGAAACTCTATAAAACCATTATCATCTTACAAGAGAGATCCAGCAGGAATTTGAGGATGCACACTTTAAAAAATGATACGACAGCATCATAATTAAATAATCTGTAAAACAAAATTATTGACATAAAAACTGGTAGCATATCCTATTCAGGATGTAGCTATCCACCCATCATTTTTTTGGCTGTAGTGAGTTTCTAGACAATATAAATACAAATAGTAGTTTGCCATTGCCTTCTGAAAGGTCTGAATACACAATTTTCCTGTGGTAGGATTCAAACCCGGTACTTTGGCCATAACAAACTCGCTTTGTACCACATCACCACAGAACCAGACAATATAAATTGTCACCAGACAAAAACATATTCATCCAGGCTTATCTGTACATAAAGATTGAATGCCCCATTGGTATCGGGCACTGAGTTGATAGATCTGCTTAAGAAACATGCCAGATTACCATGGACAAAAGAGACATACTTCAAGGCTCACAAACACAATGTGGTTGGACTTGTTTGTGGTTTAATAACCAATCGTACAGACTGATGATGTCATTGGATGTATTTAGTAATGCCTAAAAATGTAACAAAAGTTGAAAGGCTATCTCATGTGCACCAACATGTCTCAGTTATACTCATTTATAATTTACAGTAAAGTTTCAATACTCATGGCCCAGCAAATCTGTGTTATGCAATTTTTTTGCTTTGATTTTTCTGTTTTCCACATTCGGTTCCAATGACGATACATTAAATGAATCTGCTATCAATGTTTAACACTGTAAATCTCGCAGCTTAATGATATCACTACTTTTAAAGTTTCAAAATCTGTGGGTAGACCTATCCCTTCCACACCTGCTGCCACATCTTGCAATCTGCACACACTTTGTATGACATTCTCAGCACGTCCCATCTATGATTTCCTTCTCTTAAGTCTGCTACCTTTAACTTTCTGTATTTCTGAAAGCAATGGGTGTTCCTTATTTGTATGTATTTGAAGGTTAACGCGAGCACTGCAATATTGTAATCTGTGCTCTGCCATTGGACAATTGAGTAGTTACTGCATAGCTCTTATCAATGTGATCCTTGTGCACCCAAGAATGATATGCATTGATAAACAATGCAGAAGTGAGTAAGAAAAGCTGCAATGGTTACAAAACTAGATAAAATAAGAAATGAAGAATTAGGAAAAGAGTTGGTATAATATCATGTATTGAACATATTGAGAGACAGCATGTAAAATGGTTTGTTCACCTTATGAGATTGAACCCAAACCAAATACCAGTAAGAGCATATAACAAAAGAATATCTGGATATAGAGCCAAAGTTTGACCAAGAAAACGGTGGATAGACAACGTTAAGATAACCTTGAACAAACATGGACAGCACAACCAAGGCAACACATCTGACCTTGGAAAGACAACTGAGGATCTCACTCCTATGCTCAAAAGCAAGTGTGGATACAACCAACCATCATTCACCTGAGGAAAGACAACAGACGATACTTTATATTATTTGTTTCTTTTATCACCATCTCACCAGGACACACTGTGGTATCTTGAAAAGCAGCAACAAACGCTCTACACTTTTCTTGAAATGCGATTATTAACTGCATAACACTATGTTGAGAAAATAATACAGCACAAGGTATCGGAGAACTTCAACCTATTGTAGATATGTGTCTTGTACATTGATATCATGTCCTCTTTCATCAGTTATGGATTAGGTTGTAGATATGTGTCTTGTACATTGATATCATGTCCTCTTTCATCAGTTATGGATTAGGTTGTAGATGTGTCTTGTACATTGATATCATGTCCTCTTTCATCAGTTATGGATTAGGTTGTAGATGTGTCTTGTACATTGATATCATGTCCTCTTTCATCAGTTATGGATTAGGTTGTAGATGTGTCTTGTACATTGATATCATGTCCTCTTTCATCAGTTATGGATTAGGTTGTAGATATGTGTCTTGTACATTGATATCATGTCCTCTTTCATCAGTTATGGATTAGGTTGTAGATATGTGTCTTGTACATTGATATCATGTCCTCTTTCATCAGTTATGGATTAGGTTGTAGATATGTCTTGAACATTGATATCATGTCCTCTTTCATCAGTTATGGATTAGGTTGTAGATATGTGTCTTGTACATTGATATCATGTCCTCTTTCATCAGTTATGAATTAGGTTGTAGATATGTGTCTTGTACATTGATATCATGTCCTCTTTCATCAGTTATGGATTAGGTTGTAGATATGTGTCTTGTACATTGATATCATGTCCTCTTTTATCAGTTATGGATTAGGTTGTAGATATGTCTTGAACATTGATATCATGTCCTCTTTCATCAGTTATGGATTAGGTTGTAGATGTGTCTTGAACATTGATATCATGTCCTCTTTCATCAGTTATGGATTAGGTTGTAGATGTGTCTTGAACATTGATATCATGTCCTCTTTCATCAGTTATGGATTAGGTTGTAGATATGTCTTGTACATTGATATCATGTCCTCTTTCATCAGTTATGGATTAGGTTGTAGATATGTGTCTTGTACATTGATATCATGTCCTCTTTTATCAGTTATGGATTAGGTTGTAGATATGTCTTGTACATTGATATCATGTCCTCTTTCATCAGTTATGGATTAGGTTGTAGATATGTCTTGTACATTGATATCATGTCCTCTTTTATCAGTTATGGATTAGGTTGTAGATATGTCTTGTACATTGATATCATGTCCTCTTTCATCAGTTATGGATTAGGTTGTAGAGATGTGTCTTGAACATTGATATTATGTCCTCTTTCATCAGCTATGGATTAGGTATCCTGACACATTCATCACATGAAAGTCTGGAGTGTGAGTAGAATGAAGAGAACTGTGTTGTCCTTGGTTGTGCTAGGAACAAACCAAACCTATTGTGAATGTTGTTGTTCGTCCATTACAAGTGAGGATCATTTGTTGTATTCACTTTATGAAATTCACTTACATGTATGTTCTTGTCTAAGAGTTCATAGGTGACTGATGAGTCATATGGTGGTCCCCAAGGACCTTGGACAGTCTGGGCATGGGACGATCACTTTTAATCTGTCCTTAACTTTCTCGGTAGATAAGCCAGTGAGCTGCAGCATTTACCCTGTGAATATGATATACAATGGAATCCCTGTACAACAACTGGGTCTGAACTGATAAAATATTTACAATTACCACAACTGGCTATATACAACTATATACATTAAATAAACTAATTTGGGACTGTGTTAAGTATTGTTAAAAAGGGAATTTTGTTATACACATATGCACTATTGAAGGATTCCACTATATATAAACTCATAACTTGTCAGGATCTTAGGGGCAGGCCTACTACATTGGATACATAAACATAAAGTCCCCAGGCAAATTCTATCTTTAGCTATGCAGACGGGTTTTGACCAATCCAGTCTTTGTTGTCTGCTAATTATTTTCAGTGTACTCCTCTATTTCTTCCACTATCAGCTGTTCAATATAAGATCATTATTTTTACAGAGAACTATATCAACATACAAGTCTAAATCACACAAGTGTTCATCATTTTAAAATTGAAAGTAGTGATTCTTGTGAACCTATGAGACTCATAGTAATAAATAATAGCAAATAAATAGTAAGCATTGAAATATTATATTGGTCCAATAAAATGTAATACAAAACTACAAGAACAGATAAAACGAGATTAAAAAACAATAAACATCAACGTTCCCTCTAATATGAGCGTTTTATGAGAGAGTTACAAGCACAGAGTTAAAAATTCCCTGCATAGTCTGAAAGTGCAAACTTTAAAAAAATGTTGAATCACTGCCTTAAGAATGCTTTACATGTGTGGTTAAGTAGTTGTTCAATCCCTGTATGATCGCACACTAAAAAGTAAATCTACAACATTTGAGTGGTTTTCTCGTTTAAAATGTTGCATGAAAAAGGTTTAACATGCCAAGTTCAGTATTAAGATCATGTCTATTTGTTCTTCAACATCAATGGGTTGGACAATCATGAATACATCTCTAGAGGACAGTGTCGAGATCGTCTATTTGTTCTTCAACATCAATGGTTTGGACAATCATGAATACATCTCTAGAGGACAGTATCGAGATCATGTCTATTTGTTCTTCAACATCAATGGGCTGGACAATCATGAATACATCTATAGAGGACAGTGTCGAGATGGTCTATTTGTTCTTCAACATCAATGGGCTGGACAATCATGAATACATCTCTAGAGGACAGTGTCGAGATCGTCTATTTGTTCTTCAACATCAATGGGCTGGACAATCATGAATAAATCTCTAGAGGACAGTGTCGAGATCGTCTATTTGTTCTTCAACATCAATGGGCTGGACAATCATGAATACATCTCTAGAGGACAGTGTCGAGATCGTCTATTTGTTCTTCAACATCAATGGGCTGGACAATCATGAATACATCTCTAGAGGACAGTGTCGAGATCGTCTATTTGTTCTTCAACATCAATGGGCTGGACAATCATGAATACATCTCTAGAGGGACAGTGTCGAGATCGTCTATTTGTTCTTCAACATCAATGGGCTGACACTCATGAATACCATCTCTAGAGGGACAGTGTCAATGCAGGATTCTAAAAAACAGACCCGCAACACCTAAGCAACACTGTGTACAGACATTACCCCGGGTAAGTGACACACAGGCTATTGGATTGTGACTCATGGCAATGCATCTGCACAAAGGTCTGTCACCACGAACACATTTCTGATGAAACATGATTCCATTGTTTCCACGACCTCCATAATCAACTGATCTTTCTCCGTGTTACTATTTCTTGTTTCCGCAGCTTACGAGAACAATGAAACATCATCAATTCAATGATATTGAGAGAATTCAAGCAGCCAATGTGATGAGAAGAATAAGGAATTCCGAAGTGACTACCAGGTATGCTTCCTTCAGTGGGAGAAGCAATGGAATAAGTGTATACAATCACAAGAGGGGGTGATTGTATACTTTGAAGATTAAGTGATTGTATACTTTGAAGATTGGGTGATTGTATATATTGAAGATTAGGTGATTGTATACTTTGAAGATTAGGTGATTGTATATATTGAAGATTAGGTGATTGTATACTTTGAAGATTAGGTGATTGTATACTTTGAAGATTAGGTGATTGTATACTTTGAAGATTAGGTGATTGTATACTTTGAAAATTAGGTGATTGTATATATTGAAGATTAGGTGATTGTATACTTTGAAGATTAGGTGATTGTATACTTTGAAGATTATGTGATTGTATACTTTGAAGATTAAGTGATTGTATACTTTGAAGATTGGGTGATTGTATATATTGAAGATTAGGTGATTGTATACTTTGGAGATTAGGTGATTGTATATTTTTAAAGAGACAGAAACAAAATTACAAACTAGTTTGTAACTAGAACGGTTTTCCAGAAGAAAAAATAAATCCAGGAACCTATTTAACAGCCCTTGTATGATAATTTGAGCGTTAGGGGGTAATATTGAACCATTAGGGTGTAATGGTGAACAAATTTTTTTATGGATGTGAGGCCTGTGGTGTAAACAAAGAAGTTCAAAGTGAACTGGGTGTTACCAAGATGTAGTTTTTTTAGACGAATTATGAAAATGTCATGGACAGCTAGAGCATAATGTAGAGGCCCTCAGGGATGCTGAAGTAAAGAGACAAAAAAATAGCAAAAATTTTATGTAGTCTAGATTTATTGGGCATGTGATGAAAAAAAAAACAACTTGAACATTTAGTAAACAGTAAAAAGATCAAAGGAAGAAGAAAATAAAGAGAAATTGCTGAATGGGTTGTCATCATGGCACAAGAGAATGTCACCAAATGAACTTTTAACAACACAAGAGGTGTGGAGAAACATGATCTCCTATATGCTAGTCTGCATGACATTTACTTTATTGATCAATGGTAAGCTTAGACTACAAAGAGTTGAGAATAGGGATTGGCTATGCTATTCCAATGAAAGTAAAATAAATGTAAACAAATCATATTTAAATTATGCCAAAAACCTCTGCTTCACAGGAAGCTCAAAGGTGAATAAATGGACAGTGTAAGTATTTTATCATATGGTAGATAGTAATATTCTAGAATCTTAAGCGTCACAAAAAGTTATGTTTATCCTGATTGTTATTTCTATGACAGTTAAAAACAATGAATACTCCCCAAAGACATTCTGTTGTTCCACAACTGTTGTTCAAATTTTTGTTACATACATGGACTATCTTCACACATCAACTGTAAAAAAATTACTTTTAATGCCTATTATCATGTACATGATGGAAATTCAGAGTACAGGGCTGAGCAGTTCAAACATCAGTCTCACACTTGTGATGTATTTGCTTCAAACATCAGTCTCACACTTGTGATGTATTTGCTTCAAACATCAGTCTCACACTTGTGATGTATTTGCTTCAAACATCAGTCTCACACTTGTGATATATTTGCTTCAAACATCAGTCTCACACTTGTGATGTATTTGCTTCAAACATCAGTCTCACACTTGTGATGTATTTGCTTCAAACATCAGTCTCACACTTGTGATGTATTTGCTTCAAACATCAGTCTCACACTTGTGATGTATTTGCTTCAAACATCAGTCTCACACTTGTGATGTATTTGCTTCAAACATCAGTCTCACACTTGTGATGTATTTGCTTCAAACATCAGTCTCACACTTGTGATGTATTTGCTTCAAATTGTGGATTTCTATCTTGCTGACATACAATTTTTAATCCATCTTGTACATTTTTTGGTGGTTGCTATGACATCTTGGCCTTTATTACCACAGCTAAATTCCTCCCTTCACAACAACAAAAACCATTCAGCAACAAAAGTTGTATACTGTTTTTAGCCACAAGTTTGTGCTAAATGAAAATATAATGGATACATCTGAAATGGATAGAAGTCACAAACTAAAGTTCTCAATGACCACAGTTTCCACAATTATAACTTGAGATTAATAATGATAACTGATATTTTAGCATATGATTCTGTAGAGACTTACCACCAAGAAGCTCAATGAATCATGTGTAAACTAGTGAACTATGTGACTATACCAGTATGCATATCCTCCATCAGTTGTTTAGAGAAACATATTGTGGATATGACTGCAGAGATTCTGGGGAAAATGGGTTCAGTTATAGCATTCACATTTGTCTGATAATACAGCAGTTCTTGATGTTTAAGTTTCAATGCCCGTGTGTTACAAGGACCTAAAACGTTAGCCTAAAATAGTGATACCGTTACCTGCCATGCATGTCATAAGAATGTCTAAGGATGTTTGTGGGATGGAGTTGGCTGTCCCATCCCATAGAGGATCAAACTGACCTACAGACCATGCTAAAGTTGGATGTGTCATGCTAAAGTTGGATGTGTCATGCTAAAGTTGGATGTGTCATGCTAAAGTTGGATGTGTCATGCTGAAGTTGGATGTGTCATGCTAAAGTTGGATGTGTCATGCTAAAGTTGGATGTGTCATGCTAAAGTTGGATGTGTCATGCTAAAAGGTGCAGAAATATAGCTATGCTGTAAAACATGACAACGCATTCCATTCTCTAGACTACATCCTGCTAATCTTCAGGAATTTGAGAGTGAATGCAGAAGAAGAAAAAGAATTTTTGTGTGTGCTATCAAACTGTTGAATTTGTAGACACCACTATTACACCCAATCATATAGTCAGTAAAATATAGTCAGCAGAGTTTTGAACCACAAGAATTTAACTGGGTTGTATTTGTGATACATGAATTTGAATATATCATACACAAACATTATTAGAAAAACGTGTTGGGCATACATCGGTCACGCACTCAAAATGAATGAAGACAGAATACCACATCAAGGTCTTTACTTGGTCACCAAGTGACAAGAGAAAAAGGGGAAGACCAAAAACAACATTAAAAAGAACTATCGAGAAAAAAAATAACAAAAGCTGGTATGAAAACAATCAATCTCGAACAACTGGCTGCTGATCGACAAGCATGGAGAACTATGACATCTGCCCTATGTGTCAAGTATGGCACAAGAGGAAAATGATGACGATTTGTGAAACTAACTGATCTACCACTAAGCAGACACAATATTACACAACAACATAAATATTTGGTTTCTTAAACGCTTATGTACATATATACAAAAGTTAATATCATTTTTCTTGTGCTTGGAATCAGGTCTTCCAGGCTAAGATATATAGAAAAACTGCTCCTTATCATAAATAGAATAATAGGTCAGATGATAGGAGGGACTGTTTCATTTTTGAGAGGCCCAAAAAGCAAAAAGGATTGATTTCATTGTACTCTGGTATTCTTATATTGGAGGGAGGGGCCGTAGTGATGTAGTTAACGCAGTGGCTTTGTGTATGAGTGGCCCTGGATTAATTCCCCACTTGAGTTGGAAATGTTTTTTTAGATCACAACGGCTCCCATGTTGACTCAGCCATAATGGGGTACCAGATTAATCAGAGAAGTAAAGACTGGGAGGGAGAGGAGATGGCTACTGCCCTCATATAGCTAAGCCACTGAAATGTGAGATTGCTAACATCTCACACCCCTACAGCAGTTAAATTATGTGGGCTAACTTTACTATTCCCATAAAGACTGCCACTTTAAACAGAGCAGCAGTATAGTACCTGTCGAAAGTATTGCTTATAGCATATAACTCTCAAACGTTAATCCCCAAGGACCTCTGAAAAATGCTTTTATAAATAAGATGCAGCTTCATTTTGAAGTCACAACCACGTGAAAGCAAGTAAATTGTTTGGTCTCCCTATTATGGAGATTACACTGGCTAGCAGTAACCTGAAGTAAAATAAATTGTTACATAAGTTACAATTTAAGAACACAGCCGCCTGGGTGTAGGTCAACTACATTGTGGTTTATAGCTATACTGTTAAGATCAATGATGGACAATCCTCTTATACATGTATCAACAGCAATTTTGACAATATGCTCATAATGGAACTAGAACCAATGGTCAGTGTGAATCCAATAGAGAATGAGCAGTACAGTCCAACTTAGAATGGAGAATTCATTCCCAACTTTGTATCAAAGTCCAGGCGAGCCCTTCTTTGCCTTCGCACAGATAATCTGAAACAAATAAAGAATGAATTGTTTGAAAATAATTATATATAAATATGATCACTTCACAAGTGTTATAACAAATTTATGAAATTCAATAACATCTTCAAAACTACTAAATCATCAGTGAATAAATAATATGGGGTTGTCAAACTTCAATGATCAAATATCACGGTTCAGGCTTATGACAATGGTAGGTACAGGAGTCACTAACATTATGGGTTGTTTAACAATTTTCTCACCAAAATTTGATGTTCATCAAATTTCCGATATATACCCTTAGTGACAATTTTTGACGATTGCCAAATTTCTATACTTCCATAATATGGCAACCCTAGTCTTCTTCTTAAGTGTTCATTCTCAAACTCCTGCTGAATCTCTTGTAGCAGGAAAATGATCTTACTAGATTTCCAGCAGAATGTAGTCCAGAGTTAAAATGCATAGTGTTGCCATTTTATTTGCACCAATGGCCCAACAAATCCATCTACAGTAGGTAGTCATAGTGATTCATATACATATCCAAAACATGCTAGTTTTCAGTTGGTGAAAGGTTTAATTTATGGCATCCATCTCCTCTACAATTTTGTGCAATACAGAACAATTATCTTCCCATTTTCAGACCATACACACTTAATATATTACGACACTTACTTTATCTCTCTCTTCTTGGCAAGTTCATTAAGTGCTATAGTGACAACAGGCCACAGAGATCCAAGCACCCAAACAGATGAATGAACATCAGACAGGTGTAAAGAAGATCCAAACACATAATGTCTTGTGTATACATCAGCTATAGCAAATATTACTTGTACAACTAGCCTGTTTTAATATGACCAAAAAAAATATAACTATTACACATATATCAACTCTCCCAGAATCATGAGTTCATAACATTTATAAAGAAGATTATGTTCTGGAAAGAACATTATTATTATTACACAACCTGTAGTCAGCATAGAGTAATATCTTTATGTGGATCTGCACTAGTGCAATATTAAGTCAATTGCCCACCAACCAGCAGACTGGATGTTAAAATCTATTTGTTATTGATTAGGCAGCTGAGCACTTATGGAAAACCATGTGCTATGATGCTGGATTATAACTCATACAAGTAAATTCAAGTAGGAGGCATGAGGATAAATTAAGAATTCTAGAGACTAACAGGAATTGAACCAGATGTACTCAAGTCACTAACAGCGAACCAATAGAGACAAGGACTATATTTAAAGTACCAATAACAATGCAGCTTTCATGTTGATAGTACCAATAACAGTGTAGCTTGCCTGTTGATAGTATCAATAACATTTTAATGCTTGCAATGCTCTTGGTACTCAACCAGCAAGCTACACTGCACAACATCTACAAGTCCAGTCAACATCTACATGTCCAGTCACTGGTCAACATCTACATGTCCAGTCACTGGTCAACATCTACATGTCCAGTCACTGGTCAACATCTACATGTCCAGTCACTGGTCAACATCTACATGTCCAGTCACTGGTCAACATCTACATGTCCAGTCACTGGTCAACATCTACATGTCCAGTCAATGCTCAACATCTCATGTCCAGTCACTTATCAACATCTGCATGTCCAGTCACAGCTCCAATCTGCATGTCAAGTCACTTCTCAACATCTACATGTCCAGTCACTGCTCAACATCTACATGTCCAGTCACTGCTCAACATCACATGTCCAGTCAATGCTCAAGATCTCATGTCCAGTCACTTATCAACATCTGCATGTCCAGTCACTGCTCAACATCTACATGTCCAGTCACAAATATAAAGATAATCATTGTGGTCAAAGATTTCACACAGATTATAAATATAGATATTTAATAGTTGAATAAGTAATATATATATATATATATATATATATATATATATATATATATATATATATATATATATATATATATATATATATATATATATATATATATAATCTGTTTAAATGTTATCTATAACCAAGTACAACATTAGAATAACAAAGCAGAGATAGGCAAGTAGAACATTATTTTAAAGAAGTAAATCATTGGAGTAACTGAGTAGAACATTGGAGTAACTGAGTAGAACATTGGAGTAATGGAGTAGAACATTGGAGTAACAGAGTAGAACATTGTAGTAACAGAGTAAAACATTGGAGTAACGGAGTAGAATATTGGAGTAATGGAGTAGAACATTGGAGTAATAGAGAAGAACATTGGAGTAGTGGAGTAGAACATTGGAGTAATAGAGTAGATCACTAGGTAGAATGGGGTCTATTCTGGTTTGATAACAATGATACACTATATCAATGCTAGTGAAATCCTTGCTATGGTATTTACTTTTTTTTTTAATTTTTAACTTTTTTGTTTAATAATAACATTTGCTACCAATCATGGACAAAATTAAATACTTACAGCACTCCTGCTGTGAGAGACCATGCTAAGTTTTTAAATGGCAGTCTCTGCCATAAGTGGTCCTGCCAGTGGACTAGACTCATTGAAATAGCCACTGAAAATAGAAAATGAATGTTCATCGTGTTTCTTCACTTGAGATCAGGTTTTGGACAAGCTAGATTTTCAACCTTTTCAACCCTTTTCTTGGACAAAGTCAATCAATTTCTTAAGGGCATGGTAGTAGCCCAAACTTTTGCTTCAGTTCAGCACACACTGGTCAGATCTCAAACAATGTGTCACTAATTTGAACCATCATAAGAAGGAAGCTACAGTATTTTGGACACTTAAAGCGGCATCATGGTATTGAAAAGCTGATTCTAGAGGGCAGAGTGCCAGGCGAGAGAAGAAGAGGGAGACCAAGAAGATGATGGACCAGCAACATCTAAGAATGTATGCACATGTCTCTGGCCAATAAAGGCCTGCTAACCCAGAACATGGAGGCAACAGCGAGCTCAGAGTACCCACGATGAAGACAACGTTCTGGAAAAAATATGTCACTTTATATAATTTGAACATTCCTGAAATATGTGTTCAAAGTCTGGTTTTGAGTTAATTGCCAGTATTTTTGTATGACGATCATGCATGTCAGAGATTAACTGGCAGGTTGCATTAGTCAGTTATCAGGTGGAAAATAATGTCATCTTCTGATGTCTTTGAACATTGTGAAATAGATAAACTCTATTATCAAACAGGTAAATGTGTTTCTTTAACCTTTAGGCCTCTGCAGGTGCAATTTTGTAACGAATGCGTGCCCTCCATCTTGCCTATTGACGCAACATTGCACCGATAGGACTTAACAGATAATGCCCGAATTGTGAGTACGGAACTTCACGAAGTAATGCTTATATGACGTAGAAATTCCCGCCACACGAAGCTAGGAATACGGCACAGTTTACAGGTCAAATTCATTTACACATTTGTATTGTAAGAACGGGAAAGCCGGCAGATTTTGTCAGCGCATTTCTAGAGCAATTTTGGCCATTTTCGGGCCGTATTTTACTATCAAATTGAGTACAGCGTGGCATGGGTAAGTGATCGTGGCTACATGTTCTAATTGTTGTTGTTGTGTTTAATATGTTGTTATTTAATAAGTATGTTTGTTTATTTGTTCAAAAACACAAAAATAATATGTATCAGGGGTGCCACATGTGTGCATGGACAATAATTACGCTGCGTGTTCGCCTCACACCTGAGACTGGACGAACTTTTAGTTTTTAGGAGATATCAATAAACCAGAGGTGGGTGTTTTCACTGTTCACGCCCACTGTCAATTCAATTGCAATTAGAAATTTCAAGGGAAATAAGAGATACCCTTCAATTGTCCGTTGGTGACATCAGGGGAGGCAAGCCAAAAACATGGCAGGTAGACATCATCTAGTACCATTTCTGCAACAAAGGTTGGCATTAGAATATGATCCGTCACTGACATTAGAATATCTTCCTCTGTTTCTGTAGCAGGAAATAACACAGGCACAGATACATCATGATCATGAACATTATCAGAATGATCAAAAACTCTCTTTCTTTTTATGCTGCCACAGTTCATACTTTGATGATGACTACACACGGAACATTCTAAATCAGTTAGGTTAGGATTAAACTCCATCCAGATATGGGCATTGTTAGTAGCCATTAATTTGACTCGAGCTAGAGATTTACTATCCTTGTTGATTTTGAGTTTATGATTTCGCATTACACATTTGACACACAATGTGGTTGAATTTTGTGTTTCACTATCGTCCATGATATGTATCCCATAAATACTAGCCAGGTCACTTTGATATAAGCTACAGGACCGTGGTTTCTTCTGCATCCTTTTATCTTTCTTAGATAATGTTCTTCCTACACAGATTCTGCACAAATCATTCAAAAATCGCATGTGTAGTGAACTGCAGTGATCCATCCTGTTTTGAAATAAATTTTAAAATATTATTAATACATTCTCACAAAAGAAACGTATAACATATACTTATTATACTAGTAAGCAAATTACTATTCTGTGTATGTGTAGCATGCAACCGCGATTGATAACTATCACACAGAACAAATTCATAGCGTTAATGTTACACAATGAATGAATCTTTTACATGATCTAATTGCGCAATGTAACTAATTTCGATCATATTTGCACAAGTAAAATGAGATCTAACTAGTATACATTCTAAACTAGTTTTGATCGTGGCATAATAGGTTTATTTTGGACTTAATATTTGCCGACCACGAATTGATAAATTATCATGAAGACACGTTCGTAGCGTTAATGCTACACAAAGAATGAATCTTTTACATGATCTAATTGCACAATGTAACTAATTTCGATCATATTTGCACAAGTAAAATGAGATCTAACTAGATATGCATGCTAAACTAGTGTTGATCGTGGCATAATAGGTTTATTTTGCACATTCTTAAGGTAAACGATGATCTAACAAATTTGACACTGTATGTAAAGTAATGATATTAGGCCTACTAAATTAACATGAAGAATAATGAAATTGACTTACCAGTATAAATATTGAATGTGCACTGGTCAACAACAATGACAATCTAATAGAACTTGTACAAAAATATGAGGATGGAGAATGTTGATGGTGCTTGCAAATGCACAAACTCTGGCTGCTGTATAAAATGCGCATAATTGCAATTGAGAAACGGTATCTTTGAACCAGAAGCGAAATCCAAGCCTCCCTGCGAATTATTTCATTCACCGCTGGGTAATAAATATGTCAGGTCTGTAACACCCCTTCAGGACTACAATAGCTGAAATGCCTCGTGTGTGGCCGAACTAAGAGTTCACATTTTGATAAAGAATAACAAGTGTGGCCTAGACCTAGTGTTGACCGGACGGACGTTATATGCGATTTCTTCATGTTTTATTAGTTTTTTAGGCCATATTATATTAGTTTGGATATAAAACAATATATATATACAATAAGTATAGGTATTTATGAGGATTTTATCAATGTTTCCACACAATAATCAAGTATTAGGGCCGTCAAGACGTTATATTTGCGATTTTGAAAATGGCATGTTGCGATTTTTTCCTGAATTTTCAACTTCACAACTTGCTCACAACTGTCATATCATACATACAACAACAACAAAAACATGACTATATTCACTATTCACTCCTTTATTTAGATATGCAAAAATTATTTTGATATCTTTTAAAGCAAAAAAGTTATCACGTTTTCAAAACACCCACCATCAATAACGCAAATTTTCCAAAAAAGAATTCAGGCCCCAGGGGGTGTATTGCGTAATTTTAATTCAGGGAGGCCTAAAGATTAACTTTCAAGTGTATTGGTAATGAATTTAGGTGCCATCAATGACGCAGATGGACACAAGATATAAAAAATCATTTATATATGACAAAAGAAAAGGCAAGGCAGCTTACGCAGAACCGAGAGACTTACAGAATGGTAGCGCAGAACCGAGAGACTTACAGAATGGTAGCGTATTAGTAATAAATGTAGCTGCTGCCCAAGGCATTGGTGGATACAAGATATCAAAGACCATGTGAATGACACTAGAAGAGATGGAGCAGCTTATACAGAATAGAGGCTTTCAGAGTGGCAGTGAGAACAATGTTCTCATAAGGCATGTCCCTTATTGATCTTAAAATAACAATAAGATGTATTTAATTCACCATAATAATACTAATGATAAAAATATTAACAATAATAATATAATATGCACCAAAATGTACCAAACTGAAACTCATGCGTCTCAAACATGCATATGTGTTTGTCGATGAGGTATAGCTTCAGTTTCATGTGTTCTCAGTTGTGAAAACAAAGTTCTGTTGTGACAGTCATTGGAAATGAATCTCTTGACAGATGAAATAGTATTCAATAGCTGAGTACGGAATTAGTCCTGAAGGGAGACAGAGTATTAAAAAGATGGCAGAACAATTCTGAGAAAATATTTCAGGGCGAATCATTTTACAGGGTACTGACTTCCCATATCTGTTCCATTTTCCTGATCTTAATCATTTGAGGCCTGCTTGTGGGGAGTGTTTAAAGAGTGTTCGACTGTGAAAATTGGCCAAGAACCTGCATTACATTAGCCAATCGTCTCCATTTTGCAAGAGTCTGAAGCAACCTTTGTTCTGTGATATGTATCGAAGAATTATTAAAGGAAATAAAGATCAAGCAAATAAAATATTTTGAACATATTAAAAGACATGACACTCTGTTGAAGACCATACTTCAGAGTAAAGTTGAGGGGAGGTGAGCAAGAGGTAGGCAGAGATACAAGTTGAAGAGTAACATCACGAGATGGACAGGTTACAGTCTAGCAGAGTGCATCACCAAGACAAGAGACAGGGGGATGTTGGAGGTCTGTTGCAGGCCAACATTTGTTGCTGGGATGGAACTTCATGATGATGATGTATCGATTGTTTGCACCACCATGCTGTAAACATCATAATATTGTTCAAGCAGATTCTCAAACATACGCACACTGTAATAATAACAACAGTAATAATAACAACAGTAATAATAACAGTAATAATAATAACAGTAATAATAATAACAGTAATAATAATAACAGTAATAATAATAACAGTAATAATAATAACAGTAATAATAATAACAGTAATAATAATAACAGTAATAATAACAACAGTAATAACAACAGTAATAATAACTAATAATAATAACAGTAATAATAATAACAGTAATAATAATAACAGTAATAATAATAACAGTAATAATAATAACAGTAATAATAATAACAGTAATAATAATAACAACAGTAATAATAACAACAGTAATAATAATAACAGTAATAATAACAACAACAGTAATAATAATAACCTGGTTTGTTAAATCTTATCAAATCCAACAGAATAAAATTGAAAGTTATAAAAGATCATAATAAAAAATATGATTTGTACATTTCATGTAAGATTCTCAGATTATTTCTTCATTAGAAGCCAGTATCACAATACATGGGACACTCCCACAAGCTCTCATTTTCCAGCAACTATCCAAGAGAATGCAGACTTAGTTCCAGTTAGATATTGATTATGTGTTTTTTTAATCTTTCCGAAGACACGCTTTCTTCCCTCAGTCTGGACATCCTTATTTGTCATTCTTATTTATGTTCATGTTATCATCTCCTGTCGTCTTACTCACTCTGTGGTAAATCAATGACTGTCCTTAATAGATCGGCCTTATATTTAATATAAATAACCAAATGGTCAGAGGGTGTCCGACAAAGTGGATGGTGCCGCAGTAACCTAATGAACAAATAGTAACGCAAAATGAGGTAAACAGGTTACTAAAACACTTACCTAGCCTATTAATAAAAATATATTTAAAAAAAACATACAATAAAACTAAACAGGACAAAATTCTCCACGTATCGGCTCAAATTTAACCTTTTTCAAGAGTCAAACAACAGATAACGAAAAAATAAAAAACAAAAAAATTATATTTAATATTATTTTATACACGTAAGTGTTTATAAATATTTCAACAACCCAAAACAATAACCACAAGCACTGTGAATACAAAACACACAAAAATGATACACGCGAACACAGTCAGTTCACTTACCAAGAAATATCACAAGATAGAAAGTAAAAAATGTTTAAATATTTCAACAACCCAAAACAATAACCACAAGCACTGTGAATACAAAACACACAAAAATGATACATGCGAACACAGTCAGTTCACTTACCAAGAAATATCACAAGATAGAAAGTAAAAATGTTCTGAGCTAGTACAAGTCCTCCTTGAAACTTCTGACTCCAGGAAGAATATTGTGTACTGTTAGTGCTGTTAACATTCTGTGGTCTGATAAAGAACATTTACAAAAGTTAGACCATTAACATTTTCAACAATCTCTCTATGTTCTTTCAGTGCTGAATAGAGTATAAGGCAGAAATGAGTGATCTCTAGTTTTAGCGATGTGGTGCTACCTCGTATAGTTCTTGCCTGTTGTTGAGATCCAGTTATAACCCTCTTTCATAGTTGCTCTGCTAAGAGTTTCTCTTGGTCTTTTATAACTGTAAAGAGATTCTCTAGATATCTTTTGCCATCTGGAACTCATTTCAATGCTTGTAGTGGAAACATTTTTCATTTTTTCTAAGTACATGGCCAAGTACATGATGGAGGTTGGCTATCAGGTCAAAGAAGTTGATATAAATGAAAAACCTATGGCTGAACTGATGCAAAACAATAAAACTAACATTCCTGAGAGCTTATATATTCCCAGTGGGCAGGGTCTGAATCCTGGACAATCACCAAAAAAGTGAAAAATAAAATAGCATTTGAAACAAAATGTTACAGAAAAATCTTTGCATACCATGGACCATAACGATCAACAATATAGCCACCGTGAGAGAAATTAATGTAAAAAAAAATTGGCTAAACAGTATGGCTCTTTCCAGTAAACTACAATATTTTCGGTATGTGATTCTAAAATAATACCAGCCTTTGAATATGTGTGTATGGGTTTTCATAGTGCAACGGTTGCGCGCTTACTAGCATGAATACATATATAAAATAATGTGCATTGTTGGTGTGAAGTGTTACTTGCTCTGGCACATGGGTTGGGGACTTATATAACATCCACAATTTAAAAATATTATGCCATTGCTGTTTAACCAACATATTCTATGGAAACCTGTGCACACATTTTTAAAGATTGGCATTATTTTAAAGTCATATACCATATTTTTAAATTCCCAATGGCTCCTAGGTTGACCCAGCCTAAGGAAATGGGTACCAGATTTTCTGATAAAGTTAAGGTGGCAGATGGGATGCTGACTACATCAGCCGTTGGTTAATGTAAAATATGTGCCTAACAAACTATTCCCTGACATTCTCAAGCCTGAATAAGGGGAACTTTACTTTTTTATAGTACATGTCTACATGAATTACATAGGACCATTATTAACCCCATCCCTGTGGAGGCATCCTTAAGGATACAATGAAAATTTACCTCTATTTTGCAGACATTGCCTTAAGGAGCAATGGACCATGTATTCATGTAATTTATACTGAAAGCACCACAAAGTGTTCAAATACCTGAGTGGCTAATTCAAACTGTCTAAAGGTCATCTAACAATTGAAATTCCATATTTGTACACGTTTGGAAGTATATATATTACTTTCTCAGTGTTGACACAGGTAGCCGTTATTTGTGTAGCCTTTTTTCCTTGACCGTACTATGGCAAAATGTACACTCAATGAATTTGAAAACTATAAACATTTGGAAGAATCCGATAATTCTAACATTCATTATCTGATTTAGGAAGTGATTTAGAAAGAATTATTCTGTATTGTGATACTAATACTAATTCGGTAATTTAGATGATAGGCCCTATATGCAGCCCATATGTTTCAAATTCATGATACGGTTATGTCAACATTTTCGTTTTCTATCAATATTGGTATAATGATTTAAAACATTGATCATGCAAATGTTTTCAGAATCTTTGATTGTGTTTCATCTAATAATATTATACAGCATATTTGTGATGTGACAAATAAATATACTGACAAACATATTACTGATAGGATAAACTTCACGTCTGGAATACAATGGGTTATTATGATTAGGTCTATTTGTTTGAAATAATGTTTTATTTTGCAAGATGAATGTATATAAAGGTTTTCCCATCTCTTCCATAATATAATGAAACATCATGTTTGTAAATTCATTAGAGTATACAGCAATAATAGGCCTACACTAAAAAATTTTAACATGAGAATGCAGTGGACATAGTGGTTAGGGGAAACAAATTTAACAGCCCTTCAAATTTTCCCACATTGCAGTTACCATTTGACCTTTTTACTCAGAGCAGCTAAGGGGTTAATGATTTCACCTATTAAATGATTCCAGCCAAAATGGCGACTAGCAAAGCCAGTGTTTTTGTGCTATACTGACAACTGCTCTTGATATAATGGTTTTATTTGTGCAAGTTAATTTCATTAGGTTATACATTAGATTATATTTCATTAGCTACATACAACCTCATTGAGATTTTCTCAGGTGCTTACAAAGTATGTGCATTTGAGCTGAAAGTATCACGAGTGTATTTATTTTTATGACTGCTGTGTTATTTTTATTCTGGAAATGTCAATTGTGTAATTATAGATATACTCGAAAGAAGATCAATCTGGGCAATTATGGACATATCCTGTGTGAAATAATTTATTTGTTTTACCCACAAACTCCTGCTGGATCTCTTGTAGCCCGACAATAGTCTAAACAGATTTTCAGCAAGATGTTGTTTAGGGAATGGGGATGCATTCAGTCGCCATTTTATTTTCTGCAATGATCCAAAACATCCAACTACTGTGGTTTGAATGATGATGATCTGAAAACTAGCTAACTAACCTATAAAATAAATTATAACATTGTTACCTACCTAAAGTCATATAAAAAACATTGGATTCTGGGAGTACTTTCACAAAATGAATGGAGAACCACAGCAAAGCTAACTACAGCAACAATGATGGATGGAAGGAACCGAGTGCAAAACTGAAGAAAAAATTCTATTATCATCTGAAATAAATAAATACATACATAAGCTTTCACGTATTTTCATGTGTTTGATAAGAGAATTTATCAGTTAGGTTACTCTGAAGTTCAAACAATCAAGCAAAGTTTTCCCATATTTTCATGTGTTTGATAAGAGAATTTAACAGTTTACTCTCAAGTTCAAATAATCAAGCCTGTTGGGCCCTAGCATATCTTGCATATCTTCGGGTGCAATGGCCATGGATTCCATGTAATTTCCATCTCTGTGGAGTCCTTCATGGTCTCTCTTCTTCATATGTTTTAGATCTTTATTGTTTCCTTTTTCCTTGCTGGTTCCATGCCAATTATTTCAAACTATGTCTATTCCTGATTTTTAGTATGCCCAATCCCTCTTCATTGTCTCTCCTCAATTTGGTTGTCTATCAGATCTTTGTTGATCTGCAGAGCTCTTCATTTCTTACCCTGTCCTGCCACCTAGTGTTTACTATGAGGCGTGTTCAAAGGAAACCCAACCTTGCTGTGTCATCTATAACAGTATGCAAGGGCGTAAAGATGTCATCACTGATGTAATAAGTACACATTAATATACAAATGATCATGTGGTCATTTTTTTCATGTGCTTAGTGACATATGCAAGCAGTTAACAATATTGATGGTGTTATAATGAATCCTTCCAAATTTGATGAACGAGGAATGATTCGTCAACTAACATACATCAAAGAATGCAGGCGATATGGTGGAAAATGTGATTTGAGGACAACAGTGAAGAATTGGGCAAGAATATTTCAGGAAAGGCAACAGGTAACAAATGATCTTAAAAGTGGCTGGAGTGAAGCAAATGTTGTGATCGAAGACAGAACTTTCACAACAAGCGGGAGAGTATTGTTGTGCAACAGAGTCACTTATTCTTGATGACTGTGTGCAGCTTGTCTAGTGTGTTCTTGTAGCTGATAGCACTGATGTTCATACTAGGCTCACAAGTCTACCAACAAGAGTCATTCTTGGAGTAAACAGCAGTAAGCATAACCTTTTCTGCAGAAATTTGCCTAAACCAGCAGTGCAATATCATTTGTTATCTGTTGCCTTCCTGAAACGTTCTTGCCCAATAATTTATTGTTGTCTTTAAAACACATTTTTCACCATACACCACCTGCATTCTTTGATGAAAGCTGATTAGTCAACATCCTTCCAATGTAAGAAACTGAATCACTGCTCGTTGGCCAAATTCGGATGAATTTATCTATGTGCACTTATTACATCAGTCTATAAGCTCCTCACGTGCTGGAATATGTAACGTAGCATGGCCTGCTTTCATTTCAACATGCTTCATAGTACTTCTTAAGCAGTTATTCGCAAATGTTTAGTTTATGTTGTAGTGTTTTTGTCATTTTCCAGATTTCTGAGCCACACAACAGTACTGTTCTCATATTTGTATCACAGATCCTGAGTTTAGTGTTTACATGTGTAAGTTCTTGTACAGACCTATATATCATGCCCAGTCTCAATTTATTTTACTACAAATCACGGCCAGAAAATCAGAACATAACTTTTCACTCTAAGAATATGAGTTTGAACCCTTCTGTTTATCTTAAACAATTTTCTGTAAAAAAGGTAATTGTAATTATAATGAAAAAAAGAGAGGAAACTACAATGGAAACAGGTGAATGACGTCTTTTTATTTATCTG
Source organism: Meghimatium bilineatum (assembly GCA_034231615.1). NCBI lineage: Eukaryota > Metazoa > Mollusca > Gastropoda > Stylommatophora > Philomycidae > Meghimatium > Meghimatium bilineatum. Next base: position 67,475,449 of record CM067321.1, read on the forward strand.
TTTAGGTAATACACACCCTACCACACCAGCAAAGATGTATCTACAGCACTGCAACATTTTTCAATACATCTAAATAGCATGGGAAAGAAAAACTTGACTTTTATTCTAACATATTCATGTAAATGACATAGGAAAGAAAAACTTGACTTTTATTCTAACATAATCATGTAAATGACATGGTAAAGAAAAACTTGACTTTTATTCTAACAGAATCATGTAAATGACATGGGAAAGAAAAACCTGACTTTTATTCTAACAGAACCATGTAAATGACATTGGAAAGAGAAACTTGACTTTTACTCTAACAGAATCATGTAACAACAATCAAAATATATTCTAGTATACAACAAGGACTGACCTGTTTGTTGACATGGTTTATGTTCTTGTGGGTTGCCATGCCCATTGTGCGAGCTTCATTAGGATTAGCCATGAGGGAAAGACTAAGAGCTGGAACAACCACAACTACCAACCACATGACATGCTGTACAGCTAGAGCAGGTGGCAATAGGAGTAGGCAGCATACAAGCTGTGCCAGGACAACTGCTAGTAGACAGTTCAACAGCAAGTAGAAGCAGTTTCTCATGGCAAAAATATAATGTCTTGACTGTATCAGATGTAGAAAAAAAGAAACAGTAAATATTAACAGCATGGATGGAATCATTAAATATAATAAATGGAAAAATTCTTCTATATTCAATAATATTTTCATGTCTAGTGTCCACCTTTTCTCATGATGACTTCATGAGGAGACCATCGAAAGATATGGAAGCTAAGGTATAAGATACTGTAGTGCAATGATGATCTTTTGTGTCTTTACAGACGGTCAAGAAGTAAGCAGTGTAACATTTCAAAACATATTAACTCTTAAACTTTAAATCCCAAAATTCCAGAAATTACACACATTTTTAATTTCCAGAGACCGATTTTAAGACATCACAAAATAGTACCTTATATTATTTTTTATAAATAAATCAATTTATGCATTTTATCAATGTCACAACGTACGTATTTCATTGTGTGATAGCTGCTTCACAAAATCGCGTACGTGTTGACAATATTTTGTCAGAGTATTTTTTTTTAAATGATGTGCTGAAAATCATGATTTGTGTGTGTTCACACAGCTGAAGAAGTATTCTCAGATGGGGGTCACTGTAAAAATGGGTTGAGAACCAATGCGATAGAGGTACCCAAGTTATCCAGAAGTCATGCTGGAGTTGGATTCATCAGACAGAAAGGTGCAGACATCACAGCGAAACAGTAAACCATGGCACAACACATTCCATTCTCTGGATTATTCTACATTATGCTAAGCTGCAGGAGTTTGAGAACAAATGCAGAAGAAGATAAGCATGAAAAGCTACATATATCAAAAAAAGACTTACCTCCATAATAAGCTGAACCAGCTTTATTTTATCCTGCCTTCGAAAGAGAAAGGTACATGGCAGTGATAGCAGTTTAGAAGCTAACTCTGTTGAAGTGGGCTCATCTTCATTCCAAGGCTTGGACATCACTGGTCGACATGCACATACTTGTGGTAGCAATGGCTCAATACTAATGCTGAAATTTACATAAATAAGAACATTTTAAAACAATAAGCAAATAAACAATATCTTTAATACTCACAGATTCTCAAACTATGTTGCGCAAGATAGAAAAGTTCATGCAAAGAAAAGAATGGTGGGACTTATTGAACAACTCAGTTGTCCAGAGCATTACATGGATATACTGCCTTGGTCATGCTGGGGTTAGAGGAAACGAGATACCCGACTTATTGGCAGGCAATGCAGCGATGGACGGCACATTGCTGAGAAGAGATCAAGTAGATTTAATAAAGGCAGTAATAAATTCATTTCAAGATGCAGATGATGTCAATGAGGTTGAGAACGTACACATACAGAGAATGTTAGAAATGGAGTATTCAGAGGTGAGGCGAGAAAAATAAAATTTTTGGAAAGTCCCGAAGATCACACAATCAACACCTGACCAGAACTATGAGTCTACATACACTGAGATGGCTGCTGGAGTGGAGGGCAGAGCACTTATGGGAATGTCCTGCGTGCTTTGAAGCCAGTTTCTAATCAAGAATCAAGCATGATATTGCGTCTCAATAAAAAAGAGACAATCTGATTTTAAAGCTGAGTGGCTGCAGCTAACTTGAAATAAATAAAAAAGAAGTGGAGGTACAAAAGGTACTGTATTGCTCTCTGCAGACCTAGGGTTAGCAGATAACCAAGATCTAAAACGTACCCCCTTGTGGTGCACCCTGAAAACAGAAATAGAGCTGCTCATGCTGATTCTGGCTAAAACGTTTGGGGATCATGTCCGTGAATGTGGAGGTAGCAGATGGAAAGCGAATTGACTGCAAAAAAAGTCAGGCAATATCTCCGATACCTCTGCACCAACACATGCAGCAGCACTGTCGACACACAGTAAAGCTAGTCAGTACAGTGGAAGCATTGGACGGGTGGCCAATGCAGATGTTACGAAGTGGGCAGATGTTATGAGAAATATTAAGAAATATTATGAGAAATATTAATGTGTCAGTCACCAATAAGTATAGTGAGAGGGAAGCAGGGCGCTAGAGTGAAGCACAGCGCTAGAGTTCAACTTGAGAACAGGAATATGTTTCAAAAAAATTGGAACTAAGTACTGTTAGCTTGAGACAAGCTTCTAGTTACTGATCCCAGCCCGGGCCCAAATCTACTGTTGAGTTTTTCCTATACCGGAAGCATGCTCACTGAGAGAAATGGTTCAGTACCAATGGGCACAGGCACAACCACCCAAGGAGACAATCTCTGTCCAGTTTGAGAATAAAATGCTAATCTCCAACGCTCCTAAATATGTATGTATAGACTCAGTCTTGGACGAGGGGTTCATTGAGTTGGTGAATGACACTTCAATTATTTATTCTTGCAGACATGCCATCTAAATTTGCTTTTTTTGGATTGTAAATGAATTAGTATTAACTTATTTAACTGTTTAACATTTAGAAATCTGTCTAACGAAATGAAACCCTCATGGTACTGTGTGATTAGACACGTGTGACATATTTATTTTCAATTTTAATTCGAACAAGGTAGGTTCAGATTTTCTGCAAGCAAAATGGCTTAGTTTTCCACTAGTAGGAGAGCTCAAAGTTTTAACAAACATCGGGATTTATTATTCTTTGAGTTTTATAATTGGAGATGTTATTTCAAGTGATGTGTCGGAAAACAAGTGTTTTTTATTTTGACAGTGGAAAATACCGATTTGTTGAACATCTGAAAAGAAATAGGCCCAGACCTAATAGACAATAGCTAAAAAATTATAAGACTGTTCCAACCGCTATTGTTTCTGAAGAATCAGGACCAGTGACAGCAATGATAATCTTGCACTACGTTATACAGAAAATAGTTAGAACTAATGATAATATTGAGTGGAATAAAGCTCAACTTTGAAAATCCAATACTTGGGAATATTTCCTAAATTTTCACAATATTTTGTTCGGTTCTGAAATTGGACATAGCACCAAAAAAATGGCATAAAACACTATACAGTTGATAGATTTACTTCAAATAAACTTAATATGATCAGTAAATGGACAGTACAGGCATCGACTTTAGTAATTTGGATATCAACATTTCAAGACGGGTAAAATTGAGAGCGAGTAGAACAAAATATGTGTTCAAATAATTTTGGTCCATCTAACATCCCTGTTTGTGGTGTAATTTTTGTATTTTGTTACAATTCTTATATTTTTATATTGTATATGGATTCCACATTCAATTATCTTTCTTTGATACCTTATATTACCTTCCATATCTAATACTTTGTGTTCAGAAAGCTTGTGCCTAAATCATGTTGCGGTCCAAAAATTTTGACTAAAATTAATTACATCCAAACCCCAGGAATAATTCTGTCCTCAAAGAGTTCATTAATAAATTTATCACTATATTACATTTCAATAATATAAAAAGTATCTTCTTGTACTAAGTTGCCGCAGCAACTTTTAGGTGGGGTGGCTAGTTCTCTTCCATGCTATGTTTACCCTCCCCAACTCAGGTACCCATTTACTGGGTTGACTTGAGGAACGGACTCGTCAAGTGAGAAAAATGAAAATGTGTTGTCGCTGTTTTATTTGCACCAATGGTTTGATACATCCGTCTTTGGAAGAAAAACAATAACATAAAAAGGTATGTGCTGTATTTTTTACTAAACATTGTATATCTTCTTCTTCTTCAGCGTTCATGCACAAACTCTCGCTGGATCTCACAAACTCCCATGATTTCCCTTATAGCAGGACCATGGTCCTACTAGATTTCCAGCAGAATGTAGTCCAGAGAATGGAAATGTGTTGTGTCGCTGTTATATTTGCACCAATGGCTCAACATATCCATCTTCTGTGGGAAACATTGTATATAAATACAAGTATATGTATTTTTGGCTGAAGAATGAGTCAATCCACTTTTATATATGAGTGCTCTGAATTACGAGCATGTTACAAGAATAAATTATACTCACAATCCAATATTTTATAGTGTAATCCCCAAAAATGATGATGAGAGTACTAAATAACAAGTGAGTGAGTACTTTTGATGATATAAAATGTTGTACCTGCAATCAGCCTGCATAAATATATGGGTATTGTCAATGTTGAGAGAGCTCCCTACTACAATCACAACTTCTCCATTCTCTTGCATTATTTTCACCATTTCACAAGTAGCTGTGGATAAATTATATCACAATTGTTTACATATTCTATTCAGGGTTTCTCGATCAGAAACTGGCCTCACAGCATGTGGCGCATTCCCATAAGTGCTCCGCCCTCTGTTCCAGCAGCCGTCCGACTCGATGGTGTTTTGAGTCCAATGCCGCCAAAACAGACGTCGACATTAGGGCACAACTCTGGTCTTTGAAACAGGTTTCTTTGTTGTTCTGCCCACCCACGCCGTGCCTGCAACTAGTTCAAGCACAACGTCGGCCTGTCGGAACAACATGTAACTGTTATCGAAGTAATTCTATTCAGGGTGTATCTATCAACACAACTTTTTCTAACTACAATGATTTTCTCATAAATATTTACGTTTAATACATAATAAAGTACCAAAAACAATCGCTGCTTTCAAAATGAAATGATACAGATTAATTTTACATATACCATGGACAGCTAATAAGACAAATAAAGAAGTGTTAAGATCAATAAACATCATAGAGAGCTGACTCCTTAACAATATCATAACTAAGAAAGCTGAGTTTTCTTTTGTCATATCTTCTTGTTCTTCATTGTTCATTCTCAAACTCCCATTGTATCTCTCTTGTAGCAGGACCATGGTCCTATTAGATTTCCAGAAGGATGTAGTCCAGAGAATGGAAATGTGTTGTGTCGCTATTTTATTTGCACCAATGGCCTGACACATCCGTCTTCGACAGATATTTTTGGTGTCACATAATGAGACAAAACAGCACGGAAAGATTAATAGCTGAAGGCAGAGTTAACGGCAACATGGGAAGAGGGTGCCCAATATGACGATGGTGCAGTGATATATCAGATTGTTTAAAGATGTCTCTTGCTGCCGCATGTCAACTTGCCCAGAATGACATAGTGTTCAGAGAATCCATAAGGAAGACCATGTTCTGGAAAGAGTATGTCATATGATCATGATGAACCAAATCAAGTCTGCCCACTACCGGCACTTTCAAAGCTTAGTTTTCCTCATTCTTAATCAAATCAAGTGTGTCCACTACAGGCACTTTCATAGTTTGCAAATAAACTTATTACTGCTGTGATCCCATGTCCATGACACCACAAGACAGTTAAAGCAATATGCTGATACAGATTTCCTCAATGAACTGGACTGTGGTAACAAGTCCCAAGAAAGAGCTGTAGAGATTGTCCGTCAAAGCTGTATCTGATGGCCAGAGTTTTCTTTTTGTATTGTAGTGAGCAATTCTGTAAAATAGGAAAATTTAAAGCAAAGTGATAAACTGCATTTTTTTTGGTCTGTAGTGAATTTCTAGACAATATTTCAGTAGTTTGTCATTGCATTTTAAACAGTCCAAATCCATAACTGACTGTGATTTATATTGAACCTGAAACATTGGCCATCTGAAACACACTTTATACCTCTCCACTGTATAGATGAAAGGCAGAGACTGCATGACAAATGTCAACATAAACACATAAATTCATGTAGGAAGTAAGAGGATAAATTAAAAATTCTTGAGACTAAAGGGAATTGAACCAGGTCCGTTATAACAGCACCGAATCGCCTTGCAACTCGATTAAACGGGTTTTTCCATACCTGACTAACCTATCTCCAATAAAAGATGCAATTTTGTCAAGACATTCAAGCTGTGTATTGAAGTCACTGAGAGTGGACCAATCGAGTCAAGGACTATTCCTACAACAACAAACATCCCGCACAAGTATTGACGTACCCTCAGTAACACAAACACACAATATCTGTATACATACATAAACATAAACACACAAATATTGATCTAACCTTCAGGTACGCAATCTGTAAATAAATTGACCAGCAAGGGAACGTTATCAATGTGCTTTAGGTGTGGTCTAATGTTGTCGATACCTCTAGGCAGGTGAGCCTGTGATGAAGATGAAGAAACACACTTCTGGTTTTTTCGAATGCATTGTGGTTGCAATGTTCAGTTCTATCACATTTAATTAATACACTGGTTCCCAAACAACAGTTCACATCAACGAATGGGGGCCGAGGGCTAAAACAAAAATATTGATTTCGTCTGCATTCACTCTGATAACCAACATGAATTGCATGTGATATCCGCTTGGAAAAAAAATATTTTTAAAGCAATTTCCATTTATAATTTATGTCTTTAAGTTTGAAAAATATATTTAATATAACCCATAAAATTGGCACATATTGAATGATTGGGACATTGCAGTAAAACCATACATGTATTTCTGTTAGTTTATAGTACATAATTCCATGAAGTTTCATTCTATATTGGTGTTATATTCTTTGTATGTTTGCCCGAAATGTCAATTTATTCTATGCTGTAGACTGTATAAAACCTATTATACATATATTTTTTAATTTATCTTCCTATGAAAATTTGACTGGCTTTATATATTTTTTCTCAGTGGATACACTGAAGCAACCCGCAGTCACATAGATCAAAATTTCACCAATTTCTTTTCAAGTTGATTTATCAACGGATGTACGTTCATGTTCTAAGTTGCATGTCTATCTGTGTGGCGCATGGCAGAGAGGTTAGAACGTTGGTCTCATACTAGTGAGGTCTAGAGTTCAATCCCCAGTAAGGACTGGGTTTTTTCTGTCTGAGGGTAAATTACGAAACTCACCCTGTACATGACGTGGCGACAGTAAGAGCATGCGGCCTTTATCACACAGCTATTCAATCCTCTCCCTGCAACTCCTTAACGGAAAAATGCAGTATTGACAATTTTTTGTTACAGTTGCATACCTCTATGAAACATATTCATTCAGATAGGACCACATAAAAGTTTATATTTTGAGCTGGCTTGAAAAATACTTTCTTCTTCTTCTTCGGCGATCATTACTCAGTCAGGTTGGGACTTCGGATTCTATGATATAGGCTGCTGTCTGTTTTAAAGTGTCCACTGTGCCATACTACAAACAAACTAATATTATAGAGATTCTTCTTCATGTTCCTCATTATCCATTAGGTCAGATGCTGACATGGGTTTCATCAATGCACTATACTGTCGTAACCAGGCCGAGACAGGGTCATAGAACTTGTCTGTCAGAACTGTTCCAAATGGCTATAGTTTTATTCTCGTGGTGCTGTATAGTGGGCAGCTCTACAAAATATGTTCTATGTTTTCTGGAGATTGTCGTCAGGAGAACATTTCTGTGTCACCAGCTCCAAATCTCCTGTACATGTGTTGTTTGAATCTGTTGTGGCCTATTCTCAATTTTCTTCTTCTTCCTTGGCAATCATTCTCAAACTCCTGTTGGATCTCTCTTGGAGTAGGACAATGATCTTAGAAAATTTCCTGCAAGTTGTAGTCCAGAGAACAAAAATGCTTTGTGTCACTGTTTTATTTGTGCCAAACTCCTGATACAGCAGTCTTCAGCATATTTTTTTCCAATCTAAAAAATATATTTGTTCCTTTCTTTCAAGTCTGTGGATAGTATCGTACTTTTCTATTCCATGTTTATGGAGCATTTGTTGATACTACAAAATTTTTTTTATTTAAAAAGGACGAAGAGAAGAAACTGACATACTGTATTTTTCCAGTAAGGGAGTTGCAGGGAGATAATTTCCCTTGAGTGATTAATTCCCTTGCCTATATTTATCATTTATTAATTTAAATATAATTATATTTAGGGTTAGGATTAATTATGTAAAATATAACTAACCCTAACAAATGAATATTTCAATTAATTATTCATTATTTATTGATATAATATTTAGATCAATTAACCACAAAATACATAAGTAGGCACTAATAGGAAACAAAAATGAAAACGGGGATGTTTCTGTGATTATAGTACCGAAGACAAACTCCAGAACAGGAGAAAAAATCTTGAAAACATTACCATGTTTGACAAACTCTATAATGTGGTAGATAAATCTGAAGATGAAATAAATGACAAATTAAAAGAAGAGAAAACAGGGCATCTTAAACTTAAACCCCTTAAAAGCAAACTCCAGCATTACTTTCCTGAGCTGAAAGAAGCAGCTGCAATAGTATGAAATTCTGTGAATTCTTGAATCTGCAAAATGGCTCATCTGCTCGCAACTCACGAAAATTTGATTACTGAAATCCAATTTGCTATATCCAAATGTCACCATGCATTTTTAGATTTACTGCCCTTTGATTCTATATATTTTTGAGAAAGTAGATTTTCAACACTTCATTTGTAAACTAAAACAAGAGACAGATTAAATGTTAAGATTGACCAGAATTAACAAAATGTAAATTTTGTAGTGTGTTAACAAGTTACTATTTCAATCATTGCATTAATAGGTCACAAGTTAAAATTATATTATACAGAAAAACCTATTTTTAATTTCTGTTCTTTTACCCCACAAAAAATCATTTTTAAAATGTACGAAAGAAACAGATAATTTCAACTCTATTAAATAGGGGCACAACTCAAAAATGTTGGGAACCTGTGAATTAATATATATCATATCAAACAATTTTGGAGATATTACATACATTAATTACAAACTAGCGCTAAGGTACTGTAGTAGTTAGTGCAGCAAAGACTTTCTAGAGTGACTGCCCATGGTTCAATCCCATTTGAAATTCTTTTAAACAAATGACTCCAGGGTTGACCAGCCTCAGGAATTTGAAACTTAGAAAGTGACAGCAGACTAACTATATCACCCATAGAGTGGTGATAGATGGAGAATAATACATACTAAGTATTATATGCCCTAATAATATTGTCTTAATAGTGTGAAAGGAATTCTTAAAATTAGAAACTGAATGTTTGTTTTTATCTCCAGAAATGTTATATTTCAGCTCACACAGTGATACTTTCTGATTTCCAAAGCATGTTGCACAAGATTCAAAGGCACATGTTAAGAAATTAATGGAGTCACGCTACTGAACAACTCGGTTGTCCGAAGTGTTACATGGATATACTGCCCTGATCATGCAAGGTTAGAGACAACAAAAGAGCTGACAATGCTGTGGTTGATGGCATAGTATTGAAAAGAGATATGGCTGACCTAATAAGGGCAGTCATTGATTTACTTAGCTAGTTTGTTCTTTTCGTGCCGCAGCCGGCACATAGGGCAGAGATTTTGATTTCATTATTCCTGAAACAGAGGTTGATTGATTGATTTACTAAAGAGTGAAAGAAAAAAACACTGGAGGTGATAATGTGTACATACAAAGAATGATGCTGCTGCTAGAGGTGATAATGTGTACATACAAAAAATGACAGAAATGGGAATGACCATGGGTGAGGGAAGACAGTGTGTCCTCTCTGGAAAGATTCGCAGATCAACATCTGACTGGAGACTTTGAGTATGCATACTCTTGGATTGCTAGAAAGTAGAGTGCACCACTTATGGGAATGTCCCATGTGCAATGATCAATCAATCAATCAAGTGCCACGTCGACTGGGGTAGGCGATCATGTTTCTCCACAACTCTCTGTCTCTTGTATTGTTGATAAGTTCAGTTGGTAACATCTTTTTGTGCCAAAGTGACAACCCATTCAGAAATTTCTCTCTCTGTCTTCCTGTCTCTTCTACCTCTGATCTGTCCTGTGATAACTAAATGTTCAAGTTTTACTTTTCTCATTACATGCCCTAAAAATCTTGACTGTCTGTTTCTAAATTTTGGCTATAATTTATCTTTTTACTCCAGCATCTCTGTGAGGACTTCTACATTAGTTATCTTGGCTGTCCATTGATTTTTTAATGTTATCATTTTTCTCAAAAACCACATCTTAGTAGCCTCCAGCTTACCTACCAGATATGTACTGGTTTCCAATGAAGAATCTCCATAAATTTTGAGCTCTCTATTTTTTTTCTTATTGTGCAAATAAGTCCCAAAGTTTTTCATTACAGCATCCTTTCTTGTTCTGCAGGGGTGAGAATTTCATTGGCTGTAAAAATAGATCTCCTTGGATTTCCTGTTACTCTAAGATGCTGAAGCAGATATAAATATTGTAATATTACAATATGTTCTTCGTATTCTTCAAAACAAATTAAATCTGTGGAAGGTCCACTGAAAACCAGCACTCAGACAAGGATCAAAAGATACCACCCTACTGTTGAAGTCAGAAAAAGGAACATGAGACAGAGCATGCTACAATCAAATCTACGCACCAAACACCTGAAATAGTAAGCGATCAAAATGTTGTTTAAGAGCGTGGCTGCATTGCAAATTGTGGGGAATCCTCATATCAACATCTGACAGACTGAGTATGCATACTCTTTGATGGCTGCTAAAAAGTAGAGTGCATCACTTATGGGGATGTCCCATATCCTATGATCAATCAATCCAGTTGCTGAATGCAGTGAATAATTCCTGTGTGCGTAAAAGAATTCCTGTGTTCCCTCAGCGATCTAAAACAAACCACTCTATGTTGACAGCACATCCTATTCAACATGTAGCAATTAACCGAGCATTTCTTGACTTTAATGATTTTATAGCTTTCTGAATGGACCGGATGCAGTTTCTGTGACTAATATTGGACTGGATGCACAGTAATTGATCATATTGTGGGTTGAAAAGACATTGAGGACTGACTTCATTGTACTCAGGTTACCCTATATGTACTCCATCCCTCAATGCAACAGCACGCTGCTTGCCAAGTACATATCACATGTAACCAAGCAATAATTCCCAGGGATCTCTGAAAAAATTATCTGTAATGGATTCAAACCACTACCTCTTGAGTACACATCAAATGGCTTAACCACTACACAATGGAGATGTGATAAAGAATGAATGGTGATGATAGTAAATATAAAGTTCATGAAAAAGGCAATTGTCAATATAGTGACAATAGAAATAGTTTCAGCATATCACATGCAGGGCAGTGCTATTCAATTATGTTTATGTTTGTAACTACCGTTAAACATCCAATCATTCTTCTTCTTCAATGTTCAGCATCTGCAGTCATGTTATACTGTCGTCAGGGCAAAATCCACTTCACCCAGCACAGAATGGCTGCTCCATAGCTTTTGAATCAAATCTGTATCCTCTGGCCAGGTACGCTATCTCTGCTCTTTGTATGTTGGGCAGTTTTGAAGTGTGTGTTCAGGAGTCTTGGTTCCGGTTCCACATGGGAATTAATCTGTGTATGAGATGCTCAGTTGGTAAAGATGACCAAACAGTCTGCAGTGTTTGTTCTAAGGCAAAATAGTGTAATCAGTATCTTTGGAGGTGGTGTATGCATCAGGTTTATAATGTAGTCATTATCTTTGGAGGTGATGTATGCATCGGGTTTATCTTCCATTTGTTTTTTCCCCTTTGATGTGTATGTGTTAAGGATTATACATCCAATCATATTGCCAGTACAAAGTGAAAGATCGGTTTTCGAACCATGAACTAATACAACCAAGTCTGGTCTGTAATGATGGGACCACTATTCACTCTATCACCAAATCGACAATTTGTAGATAATTAAATGTAAAAAAATTATTACATATATAAGAAATAAAACAAATCCTTACCCTATTATCTAGTGCTCCAGTTAAACTATCTTCTGTGTTCTCCGTTACATAACTGGATGTGTAACGGCTGTCCGACTGCACATCAAAATCCTCTTCGTCCTCTTCATATTCAGATTCCACCTCAATATTTGGATTTCTTCTGGGCACAAGCCGCTTTTTTTCATCATTGTCATTATCACTATGATAGTCCCTTTCCTCTCCAGATTTATCTAAATTATCCTTTCCACTATTAATTAACAGAGCCGTTGACTCACTATCACGATTGTTGCTGTTGTCAGCAGGGTGTAACACAGACCGAACATCTGTTAGAAGAATGCTGTCTTCGGTTACAGAGTCGTGGTCTAAAACACTAGGCAGTGGCTCTCTTGCAAACTTCACCTATAAAAAATGAAATTATGAACATATTTTTGAAAATTGTTTTTATCTTAGTTTTTTAATTAGTTTTGAAAAATAGGAATAGAATTAAGAAAATATATGGCCTCTACAGATATACTGAACCAGCCTGTATAAGATTGAATTAATCAGGAACAAGTTTAGTATATTTTTTCATTGCCAATCAATGATTGATTTGGTCTGTTGCAGAAGCATTGGAAAATGTCATCGAGTTTAAGCCTTCATTCTTCAGCTTTGCTCAATATAGAATTCCCAAGTTTCCTAGCACTACTATGCAGGAATGTTCTCCAACTGAGGCGATCTTCCGTTAGCATTTCCCAGCTGTTAGAAGCAATAACAAAAAAAAGCATCCCCTAATTATTTGCATACATCTTTGTGGTCTACCTCTTCAAGCACCCAGTACAGATTCCCCATACAGTATTTGTTTTGCTATGCGGCTATTATTCATCCTATGAATATCACCAAGGCAACAGTCTTTTGTAACTGATTGGAGAGATTATTGTTAGAAGCTTGGTGCTCAGTTAATAGATTATTCAAAAATTGCTTCAGACATCAAAAATGGATTGTGCTTAATCACTTTTCTTGTTCTGAATATGGCATCCATGTTTCTGACCCATAAGGAAATACAGTAAACTGTAAGCTGTGTTTACAAATACTTGAACTTTTAATACCTGTTTGTAGTTTCTCATGTCCGCTCGTCAATGCCTGGAATGTGATGTACATTGTAAGCCTCTAACCAATGTAGTTTTATGCATTCAAACAGTGATTGATACAGTAACTTTTGCAGTATCATCAAATGTTTCCTGAGTAGAGTTTAATGTGTTTTTATGTTTGTCCAGCACCTGCAAGGGGCAAAAAAAAATGGAACAGAGAATAGCAACACAATGTCGCTAGTCATGTATGTCATAGGAAAGAGCTAAGAAGAATTGATGCCGGATTGACTATCACACCCATGATCTCAGTTGTGACGAAGCCTGCTGAACACCCAGGCCTAGATTGCTAGGAGAGAATAAACCCTTTTATCTGCAGTATGACTTTAAGTTCAAGAAATAGAATTAGAAACTATAACATCAGACAAATAACAAAAACAATATCAGTATTGCAACACATCAAGAAACAACAGATCAAGTTGTTTTCACACACTTCCAGACTACCAACAGACAGCATGCCACAGATAGCCATGACACATAGGGACATTACGGCTATAAAGCCAGTGGCAGACCATGTAAAAGAAGGATCACAGAAATCAATGAGGCCACGGGAACAAGACACAAACAGCACACAAGAAGGCCATCTCCGGAGAATTCTTCTATCCCTCGTTTACGTCGCCAGGCAAATAAAGGCCACAGCATATAGATAGATACATATAGACGACTCGAGGTTGCAAGAAAGACAAAGCAAAGTCTCCTTTGAAGTAGAAGACTGTCCAGCTTGTGATATTTCTGCCTACAGACTCATCGAGTAAAACAGTCATATGAAAAATATCTGGAACACTTCCCTGCCGGGAATAGTGTCAGAGAAAAACTAATCTGGAGCTGAAAGTAAAACTCTCCTGCCTAGCATAAGGAACAAGAGTAACTAGACTTGGACTCTAGATTCTATAGCCATCATCAAATAATCTAGAAAAATTTGAGCATATAAATGTTTTGGTGCAGACTTCCTGCAAGGAGATTCTTCTTCTTCTTGTTCACAGTTTAACATGTCTGCACAACAACTCCGGTTTTCTTAACAAATGCTGCTGTATTTGAAAGCTCTTAGTTCTCCCATACAGCTTTCTGTGTATACCCATCTTTTTGTGCCAGTACTGCAAGGGGAGGGAACTGCAATGGACAATTCCTTATTCCAATGGAGTGAACACTAAAATGATGAAACATGATAATGATGAATCATGATAATGATGGTGATGATTTTTTTCTTCTTGCACTCGCTCCATAATAATCTAAATGAAGACAAGGCTATCTCCGCAGGGAGAGTAGTTACGTTGTGCCACCGTTATGTGCCATGTAAGCCCAGCACAGCCTATACCAGAATGATTATGATGATAACAATGATCGCCATGAACAATGTTTACCTGGACTTCATCAGTGTTAACAAAACTTGGTGCGCTGTGTGTCCGAGAAACAGAATGGAGGCCTGTAACAGTCAGAGATGTTGATGTGATGTCCCTTGATCGCTGTATGCTATGAGGGTTACTCATGCTACCAGACATTGTACCACCTGTATCTATTTCCTTACTGACACCACTAGCTGAGGGCTGAGCATTGCCAAAACTAGAGAGGTTTCTACAAGATGAATCTTTTGATGATACAGATTCAGCGGCCATGAGTGATACATGACAGTTCCATCCTGCTTCTAGGCCCATCTTTTCTGCAAACACCTACAGAAAAATTAAAAAGAACATATACATTACATACACATATAACTCAATCTTCTTCTTCAATGTTCATTCTCAAACTCCCGCTGGATCTCTCTTTCAGCAGAACAATGGTCCTACTAGATTTCCAGCAAGATGTAGGCCAGAAAATAGAAATGCGCGGCGTCACAATATTATTTGCGCCAATGGCCCGACACATCCGTCTTCTGCAGATATATCTCTATCTAGAAGAGAAAGATACTGTAAAATACCATTTTATTGAATGAGCCGCAATACAAGACCTGCGGAAAAACTATTACCAGTAAACCCCTTCATCACTAACATACTCTATACAGACATAACACATCTGAAAAATGAAGAAGACATAGGCCTATCACCACAAGACACACAGGTAAGAGTGAACGCTCACAACCCAGGATCAGATAAGTAAGGAAGTGTATATTTATAAACATATATATATATATATAAATTTTTTGTATTGTCATGTGACATATTCCTTCCAGAACGTTGTCTTCCAAATGAAATCTCTGAACCCCACTCTGTCTTGGATGACGCGGATTGCATTTTCCAGCGATGTATTCATGTTATTTTTAATGTCATCAGCCCATTGTCTTCTTCGTCTGCCCTTTCTTCTCTTCCCAGATATTATTCCCTCCATTATTTGTCTTTCTAAACTGTTGTGTCTCTTTATATAACCAAACAGGTGTAGTTTTCTTTTTGTTATTGTGTTTAGTAATCAACATTCTGGAATCTACAATGTGTTTATAATATCTGATTTTCACTGTTTTTTCTTCCATGATATTCTAAGTATCTTTCTGTAGCATTTCATCTTGAAGGTGTTGATCTTCTTCTTCTTTACCGCAGTTTTACTTAGTGTCCATGTTTCACAGCCTATATATATATATATATATATATATATATATATATATATATTCTTCTTCTTCAGTGTTCGCTCTCAAATAACCACAACTAATATTTCGTGTGAATTCCACCAGGGAGCGTGAAGTACATTGTGCTGCAAGTTCCACAGTAAAACTGTGATTATTTGCACCCCGGTTGTCCACTTGTGGTCAGGACGTCCAAAGTCCAGCACATCCGTTTTCGTCATTCCTTTATTTCAGGTTTGGTCCCTAATATATATATATAACTTTAATCAAACACTAATGTGAATTTACTTGATCTGATAGACATCAGAGCCAAACTGATGTAATGATGGTACTTGATCTGATAGACATCACAGCCAAACTGATGTAATGATGGTACTTGATCTGATAGACATCACAGCCAAACTGATGTAATGATGGTACTTGATCTGATAGACATCACAGCCAAACTGATGTAATGATGGTACTTGATCTGATTGAGGAAGTTGAAATAAATATTGCACTTACCCGACTTCTAACTTCATTTTCCTTAGAAAAGTGTACAAATCGAATGCAAGCTGACTCCAGCTTACCAATCAGCTGCACAAAATCCTGCAATAGAAATGAATTGATAAATTTACAAATATATATATTATAGAAATTAATTGATAAATTTACAAATATATATATTATAGAAATTAATTGATAAATTTACAAATATATACTATCACTGAATCAGGGTGTATTTTTTTTACCCTCAATCTGTGCTTGTTAAATTTGTGAACTATGGAAACATGAAATAATATTCTGTTACCGACTACAAAAAAAAAAGTCAAATTGATGTTACCAATAAAAGATTTTATGGAGCAATTTGATACAAAACACAACACGGGTACATAACACAACAGTAAATAATATTCTAAAATAGTAAAGAACATTTGTTGCACATTTGGCCATTTATTTTATAATGAAAGAAACAGTATCTTCCAATAGTTTTATCTATTTCAAGACTAATTCAATGAAGATGCTGATTTATGGAAATACACGACTTTCTTTATTCAAATCATAGGTCAAATGCATGAGCCCTACAGGTCACTGAGTCAGCAATCAACTAACCAATTATTAAAACCGTGGTTCAAGGGGCAAGTGTCCACAGGTCATTGGATCAGTAACAAACCAACCAACAAATCATTAAAATCATGGGTAAAAGGGAATGAACCCACTTTACCAGCAACTATTCAAGCAACATTAAAACTATGGGTCAAAGGGCATCAGCCCACAGGTTACTGGATCAGAAACCAAGCAAACAACACATTAAAATTATGAGCCAAAATCATGAGCTAGTGGGTCATGGGATCAGCAACCAACCATTAGATCCATTAATGCCAAATGTTTGAAAAGTGATGGCAGAAAAAGAATAACTCTTCAACATCTAGTGGTAGACATAACACCATTGGGTCTGTTTGTAGTTTTATGAGGTTAGTTCATAAACCAAAATGGCTCAAAATGCGTAAAGGATTAACATCATTGTACTAGGATTTTCCCTTATGTACTCCATCCCTCTAAAAAAATCAGCATGTTGTCAAGATTACCAATCACAGCACATAACTCCATAGCTTTAAATGATAATCCCCCATGGATCTCAGAAATAAATTGCCTTGTGAACAAGACATCACAAACCAGGATTGAACCTGCCATTTCTTGAGAACAAGACAGATGATTTAACTATTTAGCCTTGGAGATCTCCAATTCATAAACCAATATCAACAAATCTTACCTGTCTTGCCTGATACTGAAGGGATACCATTCCAATAAAGGTCTGATGAGACTGCAACATCTGTCCAATTCCAAACTCCTCCACTGATGATGTTGGACTCAACTCCAGAAGTGAATCCATACTATGGGATCTCTGCTGTCTGATGATGTTATCCTCTTCAGCATCAAGGAATACACTAGACAATGTATGCAGATGGTAAATAGATGGTACAAAATAAAAACAAACTTGTATGTTTTCAGAAATGCTGGAAGGTTTTTTATGGCAGTGGAAATAAAGGCCACTTTGCAATAGAAGTCACCACAATGTATTCAGGAAGGATTTTTATTGTACCTATGAATGATAACAATTTTAACCCAATACGTCACAATTCTAAGTCTGTTATTCTATGCATTCGGCAACATATTCCACATATAAATTAGAGCCTAACTGGTAAAATGGTAAATGATTTGCATAGATCCGAACACAACTGGTGAAAGTAAATTGCATAGTTTCATAGCTATTGTCAGCTTGGTAGCAGAGTTGATAGAGAGAAACATCATTTGTTGAATTAGCTCATGGTTTGAATGCCAACCAACAACATTGTACTGGCAGCACGATTCGATGTATTAGTAGCCCCACAAAATTTAACAATAGTTGAATAGCAATATCCTGCACAAAATATGCTGTAATTTTATTTTTTGAAAGTCATGTCTTGAGTATCTTAACCATTGATAGATGATAGCGATTTTTAAAATCCCGAGTGCCTAAAGTAAAAATAAAAACTGAATAACTCTGTATTACATGTGGTAATAAGCACAACTGGACACCTGCAAGGTGGAATGAGAAGAATGTTTAACCAGCATGCCACAGGAAGCAACAGCATGCATACCCTTCATCATATGCTAAGAGATGCCCATGTGTTGCTAGGGCCCAAAAGGGGAGCAAAGAATAGCAACACTGTTTACCTTCCACGCATGTCGTAAAAGTCGACTAAGGAGGTTATGGGATGGAGTTGGCCCAGCCCATATAGGGTCAGTGACCCAAAGCCATGCTAAGTCGGATGTGTCAGGCCGAAAGACGCAGATATTGCAGCAATGCTGTAACCATGACACAACGCATTTCGTTCTCCTGACTACATCCTGCTAATCTGCAGGAGTTTGAGAATGAACGCAGAAGAAGATATGCTAAGAGAGACTGAGCACATATGGGTTCGCATGGAGTACAATGATATAAGCTCATAACCATAACAAGTCTATAACATATATTGAAGAATTTCTTTTTAAACTTTGCTCCACTATTACAAAAACAAAGACCCCCTCTGAGTAGAAGGCTCCTTCAATAGGCATTGCACTAAACAGAAAGCTGAAGTTTCCTGAGTTTGAAAGAAAGCTCAGAGAAACCTCCCCAATGCACACAGGAAGTAAGAGCTAATTACTCACAATTTCTGGGTTTATCAAACAAACATTACAACAACAACAAAAATGGTAACATCCAATTCAGGAAGTAGCCATCAACCCACAATTTTTTTACTTTTGTGATTTTCTTGTCAGTATTTATGTTCTGTGGTTTGCCATTGCTTTTTTAATGTTCATATGCACAACTGCCTGCGATATAATTTAATCCAGCAACTTTGCCAAACAGACAAGCTCTGTAGCTCAACACCACAGAATCGTTATTATAGAGTTTATTTCTGATCTGAACAGGATCTCATGTTCCGTGGGTATTTCCTTGCTGCCTATAAACCATTTTTATGTCCGTACCTGTTTTACATACCGTTGATATTTCTCATCATTTTTTTCTTTTGCTATCATTCTCAAACTCCTGCTGGATCTCTCTTGAAGGAGACCAGATCTCAAGCAGTCCGTACATGTTTTACATACCATTGATATTTCTCATCATTTTTTTCTTTTGCTATCATTCTCAAACTCCCGCTGGATCTCTCTTGAAGGACGACAATAATCCTATGAGATCTCAAGCAGTATGTAGTTCACAAGACAAAGATGTATTGTGTCACTGTTTTATTTGCATCAATAACATAATATCAGATTTCGGTGATGCATTCACCATCTGCTACACTTCAGATAAAGCACATTCCAAACTAAAAAAAAGTAAGAATTATATGAAATCTTCCTTTCTATTCTTTCTTTCAGAGACTCATCTACCATCTGAATAGTCCATGCAATTCTTAACATTCTTCTGTCATACTAGATTTCCTGATATTCAATAAAGACTAGTATAAACCGCTAAAAGACATTACCCAACATCCTCCCCATGAGCCACCTTTGTGGTACTTGGACTTTCCATGAGCTCTGTATAAACATCATTAGCAACATCTATTGTCTTCAGCAGTGGCTTGTAAGCAAATGCTGTGCAGTAAGCAATCATGGAGTTCCGGTGATAAAAATCCAAAACTCTTTTTCTAAATTGAGAATGGATGACAACATAATATAATCAAATAAAATATAATAAATGAAATAAAAATATAATCTATAATATTAATCAATAGTATTTGTGCTATTATTTTAGTAGGACCACACTATAAAGAAGATTGTGCTTTTTAGCGTATCTCTATACTTGGAGCGTCTTGCTGTAAGAAGGACTTCTCCAAATAATCTATTAAATTCCAAATAATCTATTGATGTTTCTTGTTCAATGTTTATTTTTATGTGTTTCTTGAGAGAGGTCCCAATTATCACTTATAAAGAAGGAGCAGTGGTAGTGTTAAGTCATTCACCCGCCGACCAGTAGACATGGGTTTCTATCTATCTATTTATTCGCTAAGCCCTGTATTGCCTTTCAGCGTCAGGAGTAGAAGAGTTCTCTGGAGATGGCCATCGTGTGTGCTGCGTATATTGTGGAATTTGTTGCCTCTTTTATTTCGGTGGTCCATCATTTTCTAGGTCAGCCTCTAGGTCTGGCTTTACTGTATCTGTGTAACATAGCTTGCTATAGTATGCTGTCTGGTGGTAGTCTGCTGATTTGTGCAAATCAACTTCAGCATTGTTTCTGGATCCTTTTGACCCTCTATGGGATGGACAGTAAACCCTACCATCCAAATTACGTTCTCAGTCACCTCATGCATGGCACATCACAGTGTTGCTATTCTTTGCTTCCCTTTCAGACCACGACAACACTCAGACTATTCTATATAAATTGAGTATTCATGAGAAGATGTATGTTGTTTGTTTCGACCCCAAGTAGGAATTACTAGCAATAGAGTTATATCCTGTTATGTAATGGGAGAAGATTCTCTAGAGCTTTATTTCATACCCAGAAATCTCCAACTCTCTTCCTGCCGAAAACGGATGTGTGGACACATTAACGCAAATAAAATAGCGAAACAACGCATTTACAATTCTGTGGACTACACCCTGCTGGAAATCTAGTAAAACTATTGTCATGCTGCTAGAGAGATCCATTGGGAGATTGAGAAATATCGCTGAAAAAGAAGAACATCTCTCAGTGGTACGCAATGTTTTGACAAGAAGCATCCTACTCAAACATTGGTAAAAACGTCACTGCAAATATGGGACTTCCACATGAAAAAAAGTTTACACAAGCATGTCATCTACTAGGGGTTTGCTGTTGCATGGTGGTTAGTCTGGAGACCACTGGTGGGACTATCAAACATCCAGCGTGCAACTTGGTACAACTTGTGTTAAGCAAACATGAACCTGATTTTCTTACCTATCCATTTCAGTAAGAACCTGCAAATCAGTGCCAGTCCATGCATCTGTACAACAGTCAAGCACCAAATCTGCAGTGCCTTGAGTTAACAGCTGACACATACCTGCATGTAAAAATAATAATGATTTTCCTTTGCAAGCGAAGATGAGTACTGAATAAAAGGCAAATTAAGTTTGGTGTTTGTCAACCATCAAATGGTTGAGTAGTCAAATTCTGGTTCTGAAACAAACCTGTTGCAGCATTTGCAGGAATTCTCTACTCCTCATTTGCAGTTTAATGTGTCTACACAGCAAGTTTGGTTTCCTTAATAAATGTTGCTGTATTTGAAAGCTCTTCAGTTCTCCCATACATCTTTGTGTGGATATCTGTCTCTGTGGGCCAGTGTTCCTTCCTTAACTGGTTTAGTGTAACGCAGACTTGCAGGATATGTTCTGCTGTCTGTGCTGCTTGCCTACATGGACACAGAAACGATGGAACCAGCTTTAGGCTATTTAAGTAGCTTTTTAGTCCATTGTATCCTGTCCTCATGCGGAAGATGATAACTTGATGTGACTTACTCTGATCTATCAAGATAGTGATAGTTGTCTTTTGGGTGGTCGACTTTCCTGACGGCTTTGATGAGGGTACTCTTTTCCTGGTAGGTGATTTCTTGGTCTTTTTGTTACTGTGTTGCTCCATCTTTTGATAGCATATGTACTTTTCCATTTCCTGGTATACCACAGTGGGAAGGTATTCACTGTAGAGATTACAAAAGATCCCTTCTTTGGATGCTCACTTCTCATATGGCTTCTTTCAGGTCTGGCAGTTTAAAACTGTCAAGAGCTTATAAGACAGGTATTGCATCATTAAGAAACATCACCTGTTGACATTGACTTGATAGCAGGAATGAAGTAAGTCTTGAGATGAGAGACAACAGTCTGCTCTCCTTTAAGTTTTGTTTCTTTCAAACTGTCTGCATTGTTCTACTCTGTTCAAAGCTTTTATTACCCGCAAGGCTGGTCAACCAAAAGCTGTGGGTCAACTCTGCGGTGCTTGAGAGATGTATTCAAGTAGTCACTGAAATGTATTTCTGACCACTTGAATGATTGCCTGCAAACAGTTTGCAACAGAACAGTCTCTCTGGAAGACTCTCATCTGGTATACAAACAATGTAACCAGCCCACAAAATTGAGATATGATCAACACAGCATAGATGTAACCAGCCCACACAATTGAGACATGATCAACACAGCATAGATGTAACCAGCCCACAAAATTGAGATATGATCAACACAGCATAGATGTAACCAGCCCACAAAATTGAGATATGATCAACACAGCATAGATGTAACCAGCCCACAAAATTGAGACATGATCAACACAGCATAGATGTAACCAGCCCACAAAATTGAGATATCATCAACACAGCATAGATGTAACCAGCCCACAAAATTGAGACATGATCAACACAGCATAGATGTAACCAGCCCACAAAATTGAGATATGATCAACACAGCATAGATGTAACCAGCCCACAACATTGAGATATGATCAACACAGCATAGATGTAACCAGCCCACAACATTGAGATATGATCAACACAGCATAGATGTAACCAGCCCACAAAATTGAGACATAATCAACACAGCATAGATGTAACCAGCCCACAAAATTGAGATATGATCAACACAGCATAGATGTAACCAGCCCACAACATTGAGATATGATCAACACAGCATAGATGTAACCAGCCCACAAAATTTAGACATGATCAACACAGCATAGATGTAACCAGCCCACAAAATTGAGATATCATCAACACAGCATAGATGTAACCAGCCCACAAAATTGAGATATGATCAAAACAGCATAGATGTAACCAGCCCACAAAATTGAGATGATCAACACAGCATAGATGTAACCAGCCCACAAAATTGAGATATGATCAAAACAGCATAGATGTAACCAGCCCACAAAATTGAGATATCATCAACACAGCATAGATGTAACCAGCCCACAAAATTGAGATATGATCAACACAGCACAGATGTAACCAGCCCACAAAATTGAGATATGATCAAAACAGCATAGATGTAACCAGCCCACAAAATTGAGATATGATCAAAACAGCATAGATGTAACCAGCCCACAAAATTGAGATATCAACACAGCATAGATGTAACCAGCCCACAAAATTGAGATATCATCAACACAGCATAGATGTAACCAGCCCACAAAATTGAGATGATCAACACAGCATAGATGTAACCAGCCCACAAAATTGAGATATGATCAACACAGCATAGATGTAACCAGCCCACAAAATTGAGATGATCAACACAGCATAGATGTAACCAGCCCACAAAATTGAGATATGATCAACACAGCATAGATGTAACCAGCCCACAAAATTGAGATATCCTCAACACAGCATAGATGTAACCAGCCCACAAAATTGAGATGATCAACACAGCATAGATGTAACCAGCCCACAAAATTGAGATATGATCAACACAGCATAGATGTAACCAGCCCACAAAATTGAGATATGATCAAAACAGCATAGATGTAACCAGCCCACAAAATTGAGATATGATCAAAACAGCATAGATGTAACCAGCCCACAAAATTGAGATATCAACACAGCATAGATGTAACCAGCCCACAAAATTGAGATATCATCAACACAGCATAGATGTAACCAGCCCACAAAATTGAGATGATCAACACAGCATAGATGTAACCAGCCCACAAAATTGAGATATGATCAACACAGCATAGATGTAACCAGCCCACAAAATTGAGATATGATCAACACAGCATAGATGTAACCAGCCCACAAAATTGAGATGATCAACACAGCATAGATGTAACCAGCCCACAAAATTGAGATATGATCAACACAGCATAGATGTAACCAGCCCACAAAATTGAGATATCCTCAACACAGCATAGATGTAACCAGCCCACAACATTGAGATATGATCAACACAGCATAGATGTAACCAGCCCACAAAATTGAGACATGATCAACACAGCATAGATGTAACCAGTCCACAAAATTGAGATATCATCAACACAGCATAGATGTAACCAGCCCAAAAAATTGAGATATCAACACAGCATAGATGTAACCAGCCCACAAAATTGAGATGATCAACACAGCATAGATGTAACCAGCCCACAAAATTGAGATATGATCAAAACAGCATAGATGTAACCAGCCCACAAAATTGAGATATCATCAACACAGCATAGATGTAACCAGCCCACAAAATTGAGATGATCAACACAGCATAGATGTAACCAGCCCACAAAATTGAGATATGATCAACACAGCATAGATGTAACCAGCCCACAAAATTGAGATGATCAACACAGCATAGATGTAACCAGCCCACAAAATTGAGATATGATCAACACAGCATAGATGTAACCAGCCCACAACATTGAGATATGATCAACACAGCATAGATGTAACCAGCCCACAAAATTGAGACATGATCAACACAGCATAGATGTAACCAGCCCACAAAATTGAGATATGATCAACACAGCATAGATGTAACCAGCCCACAACATTGAGATATGATCAACACAGCATAGATGTAACCAGCCCACAAAATTGAGACATGATCAACACAGCATAGATGTAACCAGCCCACAAAATTGAGATATCATCAACACAGCATAGATGTAACCAGCCCAAAAAATTGAGATATCAACACAGCATAGATGTAACCAGCCCACAAAATTGAGATATGATCAAAACAGCATAGATGTAACCAGCCCACAAAATTGAGATATGATCAACACAGCATAGATGTAACCAGCCCACAAAATTGAGATATGATCAACACAGCACAGATGTAACCAGCCCACAAAATTGAGATATGATCAAAACAGCATAGATGTAACCAGCCCACAAAATTGAGATATGATCAAAACAGCATAGATGTAACCAGCCCACAAAATTGAGATATCAACACAGCATAGATGTAACCAGCCCACAAAATTGAGATATCATCAACACAGCATAGATGTAACCAGCCCACAAAATTGAGATGATCAACACAGCATAGATGTAACCAGCCCACAAAATTGAGATATGATCAACACAGCATAGATGTAACCAGCCCACAAAATTGAGATGATCAACACAGCATAGATGTAACCAGCCCACAAAATTGAGATATGATCAACACAGCATAGATGTAACCAGCCCACAAAATTGAGATATCCTCAACACAGCATAGATGTAACCAGCCCACAAAATTGAGATGATCAACACAGCATAGATGTAACCAGCCCACAAAATTGAGATATGATCAACACAGCATAGATGTAACCAGCCCACAAAATTGAGATATGATCAAAACAGCATAGATGTAACCAGCCCACAAAATTGAGATATGATCAAAACAGCATAGATGTAACCAGCCCACAAAATTGAGATATCAACACAGCATAGATGTAACCAGCCCACAAAATTGAGATATCATCAACACAGCATAGATGTAACCAGCCCACAAAATTGAGATGATCAACACAGCATAGATGTAACCAGCCCACAAAATTGAGATATGATCAACACAGCATAGATGTAACCAGCCCACAAAATTGAGATGATCAACACAGCATAGATGTAACCAGCCCACAAAATTGAGATATGATCAACACAGCATAGATGTAACCAGCCCACAAAATTGAGATATCCTCAACACAGCATAGATGTAACCAGCCCACAAAATTGAGATGATCAACACAGCATAGATGTAACCAGCCCACAAAATTGAGATATGATCAACACAGCATAGATGTAACCAGCCCACAAAATTGAGATATCATCAACACAGCATAGATGCTTTCCATACTACTTTTCAAGGATTTCAGCATAAGTTATTAAAAATAATAAATTAAGGCAAAACAATTTTTTTTTAACATGAAGTAAGCTACACCATATGTCAAATAAATTTGTATAAGATCACAACTTAAAGCGGTGCCTTAAGTTGTGTTCTTATAAGAATTTAGCACAACCAACTGCCACTGCATCGTTATCATAAATGATGATTTTTACTCCCACTGGATCTGTCTTATAACAGGACAAAGGCCATACAAGATTTCTAGCAGGATGTAGTTTAGAGAACAGATATGCGTTGTCGTAGTTTTATTTGCAACAATTGTCAGACACATCCAACTTTGGTATTGGTAACATAAAATCACTTCCACTGAACAGTAGATGTCTGTAACCATGTTGATAGTATGGTCAGCCAGCCGTACAAGAAAACTGGTTGCTGTATCTACCCACTGGTCACCAAGCTCAAAAAGCTAACCAGTCACAAATGCTTGACCTTTTGTTGCTGTCTCGCATCTCTATCGTCACAGCCAAGACCCCCACCATCAGGGATTTGAATGAAAGATTTGGTACACCTCACTGATTGGAAAGTTTGCAAGGAAAACAACATCGTTCCAAAGGATAAATTCCATTGTCTGGTACACAAAAAATCAATAATCTGACTTCAGTATGCTAAAAATTACTGAAACCAAACTATAGAGCATACTGAGACAATAGATCTGGATTCTTACTAATTTTCCAGTGACAAACAGATTTAATTGAAAATGTATCATTCTATATTAATATCTTCTTCATTTGCTTTCAGACTTCCATTCTTCTTCTTCTGAGATCAGTTTCCTATGCTCATAAGTCTATACAGGAAGGTGGGCCGCCTCCATGAATTCAGTCGTCAGCAGGAGGTCATCACGGTTGCCCCACAGCTTTACGTTCAGATCTGTCTCACGTCATCGAAAAGTGGGCATGTCTGCAGAATGTGTTCTGGAGTCTGGGGACCCTTCAATTCAATTGATGACTAACTAAGGTAGAAATCAACCCCAGGCTCTGAGCAGTGTCATAAAACTTTTCATGAAAGGAGACATGACTTGGCCAAGTGTTACTCTAATCTTCCATGTATGATAGGATGGTCTGCAACATGTGTTGGGCTTTCATAGGAAGCCGCAGGTGCACAAGTCTCTATGTTAATATAATAATAAAACCTATTAGGGAGTTGTAGAGGTGTCAAATTCAAATCATCCTGTAAAGACATGATATATATTATATCAATACTCCAATAGTAGCATTTCAGTGGGCAGAATTTTATGGTGGTGCCCATATCCTCTTAAAAATTACTCCTATGCCCATTTCCTCTTATCAGCAAGCAGATATAATAAATATTTTACTAGAAGAAATTTCTTTCAAATTACCCAAGTAATTAATACTAACTTATAAAATTAAATGTCTGCTTAGATGAAATGAGACCTACCTGTCAACTTGTCTCTGCAAATTACTGACACTTGATTTGGCATGGGAATTTTGTGCTGTATGAATGACCGCGCTCTGTTCTGTTTCTCTCTTTCTGCTTCTTCTGCAGGCTGACCAAATTAATGTGAGAAATTAAATATTTTCTCATTACAAATTACTTGGCACAACTTCATAAATAGCTACTTGCTAAAAGCAGGTAGCCATAATTAAATATTTTTGTTCACAGATATATATTACTATTTAACATCGAGATACCAGATCATCGCCTGCCAAAGATACTTCTCTATGGTGAGTTGGAGAAGGGCATACGATCTCAAGGTGGCCAAAAGAAGCGATGCAAAGATGCATTAAAGACCTCATTGAAAGCCTTTGAAGTAGACTAAGATACATGGGAAGAGATTGCAGAGAATAGAGCTACATGGTGTTCTACAATCAAAAAAGGCACAGCATCTTGTAAGAAGAGGAGAAATGCAACAGCGGAGAGTAGCTAGAAAGTAACGGGCAGACAAAAAAAACCATCTAGTGGTTATTCCATGCCTGAACTGTCCACAGAAATTTGTGGCTCAAATAAGGCTCATTAGCCATCTATGAATTCAGAATCAAGGACATAATTCTAACTGAATTTCAAATATCGATGTAACAAATTGTCATTATCACCTGGACAAACATGGTCTATACAAGCGAACTACCATTGAATGCTAATAGTGATTTTTTTATCACAAATACATGAGTGACAAACTGCAAGACATGTAACTACTATTTAAAATTACTTATGAATTAACATATTTGATTCCTGTTCTTTATGTGACTTGGCTAATTAAGTCATCTTCTTCAGTGTTAATTCTCAAACTCCCGCTGGATCCTTCTTGTAGCAAGACCATGTTCCTACTAGATTTCCAGCAGGATGTAGTCCAGAGAATGGAAATGCGTTGTCGCCTTTTTATTTGAGTCAATGGTCCGGCACATCCATCTTCGGGGGGATTAAGTCATATAATGTTATTATATTTTTATTAACAGAAGTCGCACATTTCATCTGGAACATATTTTCAACTGATTCCTTTCTTTTTGCAGCATCATCACTACTGAGCTGAAGTCTTTATCAACCAAACAAGGTTCTTTTTGGATATGTTATAAGCAATTCAGTTTCTTGTCAAAGAAGAGTATTGGACAGTCTAAACTAGATCTAAAATATTTTCTAATGATTGGGACTAAATTTGCCTTTAAGGTATTTTGCAGCTAAGTTTCACCAGCAAACAACAGCACTGGAAGTACCACTGCTTTGTAAGATTAGTCTGTAATCTAATACCATTTCATCACCATCATTAGACTTTGAAACATAACTCACCACTTGCCTGTAGACTC
The DNA here is from genome assembly GCA_034231615.1 of Meghimatium bilineatum. NCBI lineage: Eukaryota > Metazoa > Mollusca > Gastropoda > Stylommatophora > Philomycidae > Meghimatium > Meghimatium bilineatum. Next base: position 67,504,331 of record CM067321.1, read on the forward strand.
CTAATGTTGATTCATGAGTAAAGACATTCAAAGCATCAGCTGTGAAACCTATCTCTCGGGATAACAAACATAGGCACCTAGCGAAAGTCAAGTTATATTATTGGTAATTATTTTCAAGACAAATGTGTAAACTTTATAAATGAGTGAATAAATCACAAAATATTTGCAATAAAGAATATGTATTATCTCACAGGATCAAAATAGATGTAAACGTCTTGTAAAAACATGACAAACCGCCAACAAAGTATATAATGGAAATCTTCTTCTTCAGTGTTCCTTCACAAACTCATGCAGATCAGTAAGATGTATTGCAGAGAGCAGTATGCATTATGCCATATTTAACAGGACTACGTCAAAATGGTAGATGAGAATGGACGCGTATGGTGTCTGATTAGCTGCTGTTCCATCCCAAAAGTAATGGCAACCTGCAGGAATAATGTGCTTAGAAATTTCAAATGGAAAAAAAAAAGAAACTCATAAACAAATTGAAGGTGCCAGAGTGTTGGTTACTAAACACAATAGCAAAAAGAAAACTACACCTGTTTGGTCATATAAAGAAACACAACTGTTTAGAAAGACAAATAATGGAAGGCAAATTAAAAAGGGCAGACCAAGAAGACAATTGAATGACGACATTAAAGATAAGATGAATGTCATTGGAAAATACAATTCACATGGCCCAAGACAGAGAAGAAGTACATTGGGAAGACAACGTTCTGGAGAGAATACGTCACATGACATACATGGTTAACAGCTTTTCTGCTAAATCTGCACCTTTTAGCCTGACACATCTGACTTCTGCATGATCAATGGTAGTGAGAGGACCGTCAGACATTGGAAGTTAACTATGATCTAAGTTTGGCTATTCACTTCACTGCAAGAAGAGAGGAAATTTAATACATTCTTTAATGGGAAATTTATTAAATGAAGTTCCAAGAGGGGCCCACAAGGTATAGAGGACAGACTTTTTTGTACTCAGGTTCCCCATATGTACTACACACCTTTCAATTAAATGGCTTTCCAAATTAAAGCCTGACAAGAGTACCACTGATAGCATGTTAACTCAATAGCTACAAGTGATAACCCCTATGGATATCTGTAACATGAAATTGTAAGGAAGATTTTACAATCCATTGAAATGTATTTTGTATAAGACATTGCTATTCCAACTATTCTTGAATTTTTAGGCGCCAGTAATACATCTAATTGTATCACTAGTAAAATGTGAATGATAAACTTAGGCTCCATGGGCATGTGCGGACAATATAGGTTTACCACCAATCCACAACATTGAAATTTACTTTTATAAATTGCTTACAGTAATCATGAAAACTCTAAATAGCATATCTACTGAATGGATGATATTACAATTTACTGTAATAATTAAAGTATAGTCTGCATAGGAAGGACATTGTTTTTTCAAAATTTGGTGAATTTGTATACGCCACTAATACAGCAAGAAGAGATCATAAGAGGAATGAAGAGATTACAAAAACTGTTGGAACAAGAAGAGATCATGAGAGGAATGAAGAGATTACAAGAACTGTTGGAACAAGAAGAGATCATGAGAGGAATGAAGAGATTACAAAAACTGTTGGAACAAGAAGAGATCATGAGAGGAATGAAGAGATTACAAAAACTGTTGGAACAAGAAGAGATCATATGAGGAATGAAGAGATTACAAATACTGTTGGAACAAGAAGAGATCATGAGAGGAATGAAGAGATTACAAAAACTGTTGGAACAGGAAGAGATCATATGAGGAATGAAGAGATTACAAAAACTGTTGGAACAAGAAGAGATCATGAGAGGAATGAAGAGATTACAAAAACTGTTGTAAAAACATCTGTGGTCAAATATATTGAAAAACAGAGACTGAAATGGATCAGCTATTTAATGAGAATGAACCGATATTGGACAGCAGCAAGAGCATACGACATGAAAATAGAAACAGCAAGATACAGAAGAAGACCGAGGAGAAGGTGGATTGAAAAGTTGCAATCTCAGATGTCACAATATTACTGCTTATCAAGCGAGCAAATGTGCCATGTATTTCTTCAAGGTACTGTGGAGGGTAGAAGAAGATGAGGCCAGAAGGCATAGTTGGATAATATCAAGGACTGGCTGAAGAGAGTGTGAAATTTCTAAACTCATCAGGATGGTAGACGATAGCGATACGTGGAGATTTTTCCGCATCAAATGTCTAAATGTGACACCCTTACAACCCTGACGGTTTAGGTTTTTATTATTATTATTCTCCTTATTTCCACTGTAATCATCCACCTCTTACATCCATACATAAGAATAGGTATTATTAACAATACATATAAGTTGATCTTTACTACTGTACTTATTCTGTTCTTCCATTTAAAGTTCAATTGGGACATTGCAGCCAAGACCATTTCAAGTCTAGTATTGATTTCTTTCATAATGAATAACAGTGGAAAAAGATATCACTGAAGTTTCATGGACTAAAGAAGGCAACCAAATTAGAGATCAGTATAAGTTACAGCTCTATGTTGCAAAGGTAAAAAAACAAACACATTAATTAAAATTAGCAGCAGTAGTAATGAGATCAATATCAACAATATGATTAACAGAAGAAGCAGCAGCAGTAGTAGTAGTAATAGTACTTGCGTAGAATACAGGATTTCTGTAGTTTTACGATGACCAACAGACATCGGCCTATGAGACTATATTTCACATAGTCCAACAGTCTGCTGGCCATCATAAAACTACAAAAATCTTGTGTTCTACTAAGTAATATTTATATACAGTTTTACTCCGCCGAAGACGGATGTGTCGGGCCAATGGCGCAAATAAAACGGCGACACAACGCATTTCCATTCTCTGGACTACATCCTGCTGGAAATCTATTAGGACCATGGTCCTGCTGTAAGGGAGATCCAGCGGGAGTTTGAGAATGAACGAAGACGAAGAGATATACAGTTTTACGGCATTCTTATCTATTATCGATAGTAGTAGTAATAAGCTGTGTGATTACCATATGAACAAATGGAGGAGTATGTGTAGAAGAAGCAGCAGTAGTGACGACATCTAGTTATGTGGTGACAGTGTGGTCAAACATTCAACATCTAACATATTGTCCTAGTGATCATATAACAAGGAATACACTGCAGCCTAAAGTTATTTCAACATAAGTGTGTTCTACAATAGGGTACCTTCTGTTGACAACAGCCACTGTATCCTTATTCTCTCTGGCAGCACAAGAAACATGATCTGTGAACTGTGTGTACCAGTCCAAGGTTTTCCCATTGCATGTATTGAGCAGAATACACAAGCCCTGTGGAGCAGTAGCATATACATCACTATTTAAATAGCAACCTTCTACAGTAAGTTGAAAATTTGTGTGATATAGGGCCCCATAATTGCATCCAATCTCTCTTTAGATGATTAGATAAATACACACCGCCGAAGACGGATGTGTTGGGCCATTGGCGCAAATAAAACGGCAACACAACGCATTTCCATTCTCTGGACTATATTGAACTGGAAATCTTGTAGGACCATTGTCCTGTTACAAGAGAAATCCAGCGGGAGTTTGAGAATGAACGCTGAAGAAGAAGATAAATACACACTCAGACTGTCCAAACACAGCCGGGAGAAAAAATGAAAGCTTGAGCATATGTTAAGCACACTAAATTATATTATGGCTAGTAAACATAGACTGCCTACTCAAAACAAGAAAGAAGACACATAAAACACAATTATTCAAGATGTCTCTGTAAAATCAATGATGATAGTTAACACAACATTGCCCGTGTGATTCCAGGGCCCGAAAGGGGAGCAGAGAATAGCAACACTGTTTACCTTCCACGCATGTCGTAAAAGGCGACTAAGGAGGTTATGGGATGGAGTTGGCTGTCCCATCCCATATAGGGACAGTGACCCAAAGCCATACTGAAGTTGGATGTGTCAGGCCGAAATGTGCAGATATCACAGCAATGCTGTAAACCATGACACAACGCATTCCGTTCTCCGGACTACATCCTGCTAATCTGCAGGATTTTGAGAATGATTGCAGAAGAAGAAGTTAACACAACATTATAACATTAAATGACAAGGCAAATTCACGAATACTGAGGTACTTCAAAATCAGATGTGTGTGAGCCATTGCCACAAATAAAACTGACATAATGCTTCTTCGTTCTCTGGACTATAATCAATCAAATCAATCAATAAACCCATAACCCTTCAGGGTCGTAGGGGTACCACATTGGATGCTTCAGCACACAGAGTCCTCCAGCGAATTCTATCCTCAGCGATGCGGATGAGTGTGGAAATATCTTGCCCTGTCCATTCCTTGATGTTGTCTGTCCATGTTTTTATTTGTCCTCCTCTGCTTCTTCCACCCTCGACAGTTCCCTACAGTATTGTTTTTGACAAGTAATCATGTCTACATACTTGTCCAAACCATGCTAGTTTTTGTCGTTTCACTATTGAAAGCAATGATTCTTGAACACCTGCATACATCTCTATTTTATTTCTTACGTACACATTGGTCTTATGTTCCCTATAGGGAATTCGTAGAATTCGTCTGTAGCATTTGTACTCGAAAGCCTGTAATCTTCTCTCCATGTCCGCAGTGACAAATCTAGTAGCACCATTATCCTGCTACAAGAGAGATCCACCAGGAGTTTCAAAATTAATGCTAACAAACAAGGTTACTACATCTCGCTCAATTACCATCTACGATGAAAATACTTTTTAAACTGTTTCATTCCCATACCAATTTTGAAACACAAATCTATCCTGATGGAAATCACAAGACACAACATATATTCAATCTTCATACCAACATTCTATTATCAATGTCAGACATGGACACTAACTAAAGAACAAGAGAGAAAGCTTACTACACTACGTGTGAAATGAAATGTCTAAGAAAAGCAGCAAACAGATCTGTCTATAATGTTAAAGAAGATTAAACATACCAGTGGTTTGAGGGCACTCAGATGATCTTTCCAGTTTGGATCATCAAATACAACTCCAAAGGCATCCTAAATCAAACAAGAGGAGGGAGAAAAGATATTACAATTATCTGTAATGTATGACAAAGGTGTTTAAATCAATATCTTTATGTGATAAATGGTAAAGAAGATGTGATGTGGTCGGGATCTTATCCAACGCCTCAACTTTTTTTTACATTTGTTCTGGCAACCATTTACTCAAACTGGGTTCACTTCTTAGCCATTTTTGGTAATTCATCTTCTTACTGTTTATTGATTTTTAAGCTCTTGTAGGTTAGCTGCATGTAATCTAGAGAATAGAATGTGTTCTGTCATGGTTTACAGCTTAGCTGTATATCTAGATCTTTCAGTCAGACGCATCTGACAGTAAAGAGTAAAAATAATGGCACTACTACAAAAGCATTAGATGGCAGACATTTAACAGCCGATACATCCAAAATAAAAATGGCGTAAGCTTTTATGTTTGCTCACTATTTGTCTTGTATTTTCTTGAAAAATACCTTAAGAATGAAACACTGAAACTGTCTTGCATACTGTTATTTATATTTTTCATACCTATGCCGTATAGTCTGTGTGTTCATCGACCACTGTGTTTTACGTAAGTGCTATTGTTACACAGTTTTGCAGCAGTTACACTTATTATGAGATAAGACAGCCAATTCTATCCCCAAATCCCCATCGAGGCAAACTCCTTGAAGTGAAGATGGTGCTTAGTCCAGCCAACAGAGGCTGGAAACTAAGATTGGTCAGGCAAATCCAACCAATCGATCGAGCAGGACCACAGTCCTGCCCAAGCAAGTACCAATGCCTGGATTAGAGATACCTGGCCGAGAGACGCACCAGCAACCATGGTATCATGCAAGCCAACTAGTTGACGTCTGCACGAACAAATTTAACTGGCTGTGTAGACATGTCAAACTACAACCGAGAGGAAGATCTCAAAATTTCCTTACACACCCCGTACATACACGCTTAGAAGACAATAGTGCCATCATTCTTTGTTCCATTTTTAGACCCTAGCAAAGCACCCTAACTAAAATAGGACAATGATATCCAAGGGAGAGCAATATTATTACATCTCTGAAGCCAACTATTTTTACAATAACAGATATTTTAAGTACTAAGACAGAAAAGCTTTACCCTCTGCTTTGTGGTATCATGGGTCAGGTCTAAAACTTCAATGTTTGAAGCTGGATCATGTTCTGAGGGGGAAAAAAAAGATAAATAAGAAATGTGTATATTAACTGATGAGCAGTATGGTGGGTTGGTTGCTGATCCAGCAGTCCATAGTCTCATGTCAGTTTTAACCAATGCCATTGTGTGATATATGCATGTGTTTGTGGGATATTATCTTTCATTTAAGGTGTTCCATTTATCTGATACTGAAGGGAGAAACATTTTTCTTATATCAAGCGATGGATATTTAAAAAGATGACGGTCAACAGTTTTATAAGTATGAGTGTAAAGTCAGCATCCTGGAGTGTGTTGTGATTGTATTCTGTTCAGGTAACTGTTAAGCTGTACATGTTTGCAAAGTCAAAAGATGTACTCTGGTTTTTCCATCCCAGGAGGTTGATGTCTTTGGGATGGTCAGATATTTTTATATTTCTCTGCCAACGTTTACCGGTGTTTTTGTTGAGCAGCATAATGTCTGAGGTTCTCTGCAGCTGCTGCACCATTCTTGATTCTGCAACACCAGTTGGATCTGTCTTGTGCAAGATTCTCCCATGAATTTGTGTCTATTTTGAAGTGCGTCAGTGATACCTTAAGAGTGTCTTTAAAATACTTCTTCTGTCCTCTGACCTTGCGGAGTTCTCCATATAAGAACTTTTTTAGTAGACAATGATCTTTCATGTGGCCATATGTCCTGCCCAGCATCTCTGTGCTTGCATCAACATTATACATATGCTTACAAACCTAGATTTAATCAGTACTTCATTGTCCATTATTTTATCCCACCAATGGATGTACAGTATCTTATGAAGGCAGCTTAGATGAAAGTGGTCGAGTCTTCTAGCATGTTTAAAGATCATTATTGTCCATGTTTCACAGGCATTAAAAGAGTGATGATATTATTGCTGCATGGTAAACTATGAGTTTGGTGGTAGTTGTTATTCCCCCTTCTTTCCCATAAAATTTTTCTTTAACTACTACAAAATTAGATACACTAAGTCATATGCTGAAAAGGACTAATAAACTATCGGTTTGTCTTGTGTGCAATAAAGTTGGTTCTGTTAGCCAATCATTTATGACAATTTATTTGAGTTCCTTTATCGTGTGTGCTACTGATTGGCCATACAAGGGTAAGGAAGGGAACCTGACTCTTATACCACTACAAAGACTGGCATTGTTCCAAATTCTGTGAGATTGTACAGCTTTTTGTCCAGGTATCCTACCCATACAGATTGTGTCTTACTAGTCTAGAGTGTTTTATAAACAGCTGTCCCTCAATACCACACAATCCATCTGCTGTCCGATGATGCCTAGTTTACACTATTCATCTCTGTATACACTTGTGGCACACAGGTAAATCTTTCCACCTTTTAACTAGATCTGGATTGTGTGTGACAGTTTTTGGGTGGAATCTACTGCCTCAGTGTATCGTAGGATTATTGTCACATCATGTACAACTGAGTTTCCACTGTAGTGGACAGTATGGTCAGGAATATACCTATTGCTCACTTCCTCAACTTTAACTTCAAGTAATTTCAACAAGGGCATATTTCGACATTCTCCTATAAACATTAAAGTTAACATATGAACACGCAGTAAAATATTAATGGTTACTAAACTAGATAACATAAGAAATAAAGAAATTACGGAAAAGAGTTTGTATATCATGCATTGAACATATTGAAAGACAGCAAGTAAAATGGTTCGGTCACCTTATGAGAATTGATCCAAACCAAATACCAATACGAGCATATAACAAATTAATATTCTGATATAAGGACAAAGGCAGACCAAGAAAATGGTGGATATAAAATATTAAGATAACCATGAACAAACACGGACTTAATGCAATTAAGGTGACTGATCTGGCCTTGGAACGACAACTGAAGCTCCCACCCCCATGCTTAACAGCAAGTGTGAATACGATCAACCATCATTCACCTGGGGGCAGACAATAGGCAACAAATATTAACAATAACAACACACTTACCAGTTTGTGCCTTTAATCTTCGCTTGCGCTTGGTTATCTTCTTATCTTCCTTATCAGTTTTATCATCTTCTTCCTCTAACGTTTGGTGCTTTGGGACAGAGGAAAAAAAGAACACTTTCTCAGCAGACGGGTTTGGCCATGACAGGATTCCTTTTTTATCCACACAACACAATGCCTAGGAGTAGACAGAACACATGAAAAATAAAGGAAAGCATAACTTTCATAAACGATTTTTAAAGAATAATGTCCTTTTTCTTATTACCAAATTTCACATCCTATGCACTTAACCCCTTAGCTGCAGGGGTATACTTAAGGATACAATGAAAAACCACTGCTATTTTGTGGATATCCTCCTCTCCTTAGCTTCCCAGGGGGAAAAAATATGTCTGGAAGCTTATATTAAACCATCCAGTTGAATTGTTTTTCTGTGAAACTAAGAAGAAGACCTCAGAAAAATGGGGCAACCCTTCATGATATCCTTACGGGTATCTCAGCAGCTAAGGGAGCGGAGGGAGGATGTTACTAAGGTGGACACTACAAATCACCACCCTTATCAATGAAAGTGTGCGGTTCAGTAGGAAATATTACTTAATTACTGAGTTGCTAGGAAACTGTGAGAGCATAGTGGATAATGCACTGGCTTCCTGGGACCATTGTTCAGGGTTTCCTTCCTAGCCAAGCAAATTTTTTTTTAACATGACCCTTGGATTTATCTAGCCTCAGATAATGGGTACCAGATATAAATCTGGGATAGTAAAGGCGACTTCTATCATGCCGCCCGCATCACCCCTATTATATGTCTGTCACAAAAGACGATGTGGGCCTATGACCATATCTCACCATATTACAAGAATCAGTAGATAAATCACGTGACAACAGTCCGACTTTTCAATTTTATATGTTATTGCACTGAGCTTCCGTTTCTTGGAGATTTTTAAAAATGTAACTAAAGATACTAGTCTATCGATTTGCGTGCAACAGACGACAACCACCCCCCCCCCCTCAGTGTGTAGTGCGCATATCAACATTTAGGGGGCTCTCATTACTAAATGTGTAGAACATTGGCTGCGTCGCAATATGTGTCTATCGGAATTTCGTTCCATTTACTTATGTTAGCTTTTTGTTCTGTAGAAACCTGTCCACTGATTCTTGTATAGTACCAATATTTCTTTTGCATTACATTTGCCCTCATTAGTTCATTACCTAAGCTTACTCTCTTCTGCAGTCCCCTATCCACTGAAAGTGACTCAAAAACAGGAACAGTCCATAATCACATGACTGATTCAAATAATGCAAAGGACGCTGTTCTGATGCAATCGTGTGTTCTTGTAGTCATTTCTAGTGGAGGGGAACCCTACCTCAGATTTTAGAAGCTGCCCAATTTTTAAAAATTGTATATGCATCGCTCAGCATCTTGTTTCTGAATGACACATAAGTTATGAAGAGTTTCGTAGTAGTTTTAAAGTACTTATTCTACCCCTAGACTTACTGTAACACTGCCAAGAGCATGTAGCATCTCAAAATCAGGACAATTGAAGGCTTTAGTGGCTGTGAACATCTGCCAGAAGCTCCTCAAGGTCTCCTTCCAGGTGATACTAAGTTGGGCATCCTCAACAGAAATGTTGCTGCAGCTACCAAGACTTTCCGTAGAATCTTTCAGGTCCTTAAGAGATTCAAATTTCATTATTAAAGTCAGCTATCAAATAAAGCACAGGTTCTCAACCTTTCTTGGGTTGTGACCCCATTCTCTAGAAGCAAAGTGATTAGCAATCCCAATACATCTACACAAAAAAGTAATAGGTTAAATAAAACAATAATAGATGTTCCAGTGTAATATTCATTCATTATGTGCCATGCCGGCTGGCATAGGCTCTTCACAGCTCTCTATCTCTAGTATTATGTATCAAGATCGTTGTTGTTTCCCTGCCGAGCCAGGTTGTTAAACTGTCTAATATTTTCTCACACTGTCGCCCTCTGTCTCCTTCAATCTTGGATTGTAAATATATAATAAAATAATAATGGATTGTGGTTTGAATGATAAATTATTGGGAGTTCTTTAGCTTTCACAGTAGAATATACAGAATGCCATGTTGGACATTGTTTGTAAAGTGGCAACAAATATGACTGAGTCTAGCTTCCAAGAACGATTTTACTGCTGCAAATCTACATGTTTTATTCAGTCCCCCCCCCCCAGCTATATTTTGATAATTTCACAATGAAAGAACATAAATACTACAGAATTATGTGTGCTTTACACAGTGTTGCCAATGTAGAAAATTCCACAATACAAGGTAAGTAATTTTTTTAATAATTTTTTTCCCTTTTGTTTGTTATACTTTGTTTGTTTTTTGTGAAAAAAAAGTCTGTCACTTTCTCATACGTCTGGTATCACACACACACACAAACAAAACTTACACCAATGTATATAGTATTCAATTCTTTATTTATATAGTGCAAATATTATTTAAATTTCTCTAACAACCAAAAAGTTATCACATTTTTTAAAGTCACCAACAATAACACAAATTCTCAAAAAAGAACCAGTGGCAGGGGGACATTTGGTTTTTTAAAATCTGGCTTGCTAAGGGTTAAACAATCTGATATATCCCACATGATCGTCGTCTTTGGCATCTTCTTCCACTGTTGCCGTTAACTCTGCCTTCAGCTATTAATCTTTCCATGCTGTCAAATCTATATAACCAAAAAAAACTCAGCTTTCTTGTTACTATGTTATTAAGGAGCCAGTCCTCTTCAATATTTATTGATCTTAACACTTCTTGATTTGTCTTGATTGTTCATCATATACGTACAATTCTTATGTAGCATCTAATTTCAAAACCATTTATTCACTTTGCTACTGTTTTATTTAATGTCCATGTCTTACAACCGTATATTGCGACTGGAAATATGCACGTTCTGATCATACACAGTTGGCTATGCTGCTGGTAGCTTGCCAAGAATTTTAATTTGGGCAAGTTTCAATGTCACCATTGCAATTCTTCTCTTGATTTCTACAGCGCAGTCTTCTGAGCTATTATGTTTGTGCCCAAATGATCGAAATGTGTTAGTCCTCTAGTTCAAAATTGTCAATTATTATATCTTTGGTTGCACTTTCATGTTATCCATTGTCATAATTTTTGTTTTCTTCATATTTACGTACAGGTTTCTGGCTTCACTGTATTTTTTGTTGATAGTAACATTTGCTTTAGACCATCTTCATTTGTTGTTAAGAGAACTGTGGAGTCAGCATATTTGTATATATGTAGCTTAGCACAGGATTCATATACACAAATTCCAGTGGAAACCACCATGTTCCTTGGGGCGCAACAATATAAAAGAAGATTTCAAATTAGTTAAAAGAACTAACTTCCAAGTGCTCAGGGCAGATTTAAAGTGAAACCACAGTTTCTTTCAGTGAAGGCATACTTCCTATAGCTTGGTAGTTATATGCACATCTCATTCATAATTGCAACAGGTCCTACCAACTCATGCAGAGATTGAAGTCAATCATCTCCAGTATCTGCTAAATACGGATGTCGGCCATTCGCGCAAATAAAGTGGTAGCACAACGAATTTCCATCCTGCTGAAAATTTAGTAGGACTTTCTTTGTCCTGCTTCAAGAGAGACCCAGTGGGAGTTTGAGGAAGAACGATGAAGAAGATGATCTCCAGTATCAGAATCACACATTAATGTTACTAGCAGTCATCACATTATCTGAATTCCATTAATGTTACTAGCAGTCATCACATTATCTGAATTCCATTGATGTCAGCTGCATTCAGCCCAGTATCAGGATCATGTTGATGTAGAATTCATAAAATTAGAATGTCGTTTGTATCTCAAATGCACACCTTACCAAATCCAACAACATTTCATCAATACATACTTTCAAAACCGGGATATCTAAACATTTACAGAAACCTAACATATCCTGCAAACATGCCCACTCTTTGGCAAATGAGAATTAAAACCTGGTCCCAAAATACAAACTGGAACAGAAGCTGTGGGGTACCCATTTGGACCTTCTGCTAAGGAGCTACAAAGATGAATACTGGTAGATCAAGTGGTCAAATCAAGCAGAGATTATGGATTAGATCTTCTTCTTCAGTATTCATTATCAAAATCCCGCTATATCTATCTTGTAGCAGGACAATGGACCATACCAGATTTCCAGCAGGATGTAGACCAGAGAATTGAAATGTGTCATGTCACCGTTTTATTTGTATCAACGGCCCGGCACATCCATCTTCGGTGTGGCATGCAGTTTAAACAATCGACTGCAGTGTCATGGCTTACATCTTGGCTGCTATATCTGCACCTTTCGGCCTAACACATTCAATTTCAGCATGCTCCTGGGTATTTAGATCCTCCATTGAATGGGACAGCCAATTCTGCGTCCAACATCCTATATTACCATATGCGACATTTATGACAGATGAGTGTTGCTATTTTTTGCTCCATTTTTGGGAGCTCTGGCAACACACGGGTGAGTGAACAACTCAATCAGATAGTCAATAGATTATTCACATTGAATTGGTGGCTAAAAAAATATAAATAAAATAGGTAGCATATCCTATTCAGGGCATAGCCATCAACACAACATTTTTTGGCAGTATCCATTTTCTAGGCAATATAAACTTGTTTAGTAGTTTGACATTGCTTTCTGAACCATCCAGTGAAAAATTTCCTGTCACGGAATTCGAACCTCGCACCTTGGTCATTACAGATGCGCCCTGTACCATGTCGCCACAGAGTTTGACAACATTGAATTATTGATAATTATAAAAGACCTTCCCCATCGAAGCCAGTACCTTGAAGTGGTCATGGGGCTTAGTTCAGCCATCGGGGGCTGGAAACTAACACTGGTCAGGCAGTCCCACTCGAGCATAGTCCTGCCCAAGTAAGCAGGATGCTGAATATGGAAGAAACCAGCCAAAGGTGCACAATTAATCAGGATGCCACACACAAAACACAATGGGAACATGTCTATATCTAATACAGATATAGAGATGTTTCAAGTGAACGGAAGAAGAAGAATGTAAGATCTTAACATTTACCTGTAGCGAACGGAAAACTTCATAGGCACTAAAAATGTGAGCTTGACCAAAAGTATTCACCACAGTCCACATCAGCGGTAGCAGAACGGGAACCAGCGGAAGTACACCATGAATCTGTATTGGATTTATCACAACTCTATTATAAACTTCTTTAGTTTAGTAAGTTCAATTTAATACTAACTTTATATGTTTCAAAGTATCAGAAACTGTGGCTCTCTTTTAATATATTATGAAAAGGTCTTGAGACATTACTGACTTTTGATCTTTTAGAGTCGATTATTATTGTATTTGTTTTGTAATTAATGCAAGGTTCACTCATTTCTGGAGGAAGCAATATCTCAGGTTTTAGCACACTGACTTCCTGTTCAATCCAAGGTTCAATTTCCAGTTCAACTGGAAATTTTTAACCTGTAGCACGCTATAGTTTGGTCAATCAGAAAAAAAAATAAGCATCTCTTGTACACTGCTGTTTGGTTAATCAGACAAGCAACATAGGGGCATTTGTCGCTAAGCCTGATTGGTTAAGTAACCAGATTTTGACCAATCCTAGTTAGCTATCCTTTTATACTACCTTTTCCGTGCAGATTATGAAGGAGAAGATGTGTATAGCATTGAAATAATGAAATATTTTAGATCTCTCCACATCGGCAAATCAGAACGGAGACATGAAAGTGAAGCAGGTGTTATTTTATCGTATTTACAGTAAAATCATTATGGATTGTGATGTGGATTACTAAATTCTTGAGAGGTAAGTTGGTTTTTACATTAGAATATAGTGTTGGTCACGTTGCTTTCATAAAGAAGAGGATAAAAATCAACTTTCTGATTGATCACCAAAATGAGTAGATCTAGTGTTTCAGAGAACAAATTACAGCAAATCTATACGGTATAGATTTGCTGTAAATTGTTCTCTGAAACACTAGACCTACTCATTTTGGTGATCCATCAGAAAGTATAAGAATGTATAGTATAAGGTTCATTCATTGTCACAAGTGATATTATGATGATTTGACAATGAAACCACATAAATAGTGTGGAATTAGGCATTTTTCAGAGTTCCCACTAAAGACAATCGAAAAACCAAAGGTAAGTAATTTTATAATATTTTTTTTTTGTTTTTTCATGTTATAATTTGTTTATTTTTTGAGAATTTAGGTGTTTACCACTTTCTTACACGTCTCGTATCATACACACACAAACAAAACTTACACCAATATATGCAGAATTCAATTCTTTATTTATATGTGCAAATATTATTTAAATTAACAACAAAAAAAGTTATCGCGTTTTCACAAAAGGGTACCAACAATAATGGTAATTCTCAAAAAATAATCCAGCTGCAGGGGAAAATTTTGGTTTTTTTGTTTACAGTGTGCTAAAGGTTAAATCCCTAACGGCTTCTAGGTCAACCAGCATAATGAAACTGGGTACCAGATATTCTGGTAACGTAAATGCAGCTGACATTATCATCCGTAGGTATGCCGATGGTCATGGAAAATACAATCCTAACACCATATTCCCCAATGTGCCTTAATTGCTGGGAAAAGGAAAAATTTGACTTGCTTTTTTACTCATTTCCAACAATAAATATAAGGAAAAAAAATATATATATATATTGGGTTTTTATATTATATATCATATGTTTTATATGGGTTTATATATAGCAGTTTTATATGTAATAAATACACGGAATCAACATTTTGACTAATATGTCTTCGTCAAGATAAGGGACAAAATAAAGAATTGAAAAATAAAGTAGAATGAATACCACCTTGAATAATATCATGGAAACTGACATATGAGAATTTGAGAGTAGCAAATAAAAATATTGTGGAAATTTGTAGTTACAATGCATTTTATGTAGCTTCATGTAAACTTTGTATAATTTAATTGTAGTAATTATAAAATAAAACACGATATGCAAAGTAGTTTACATATTACAACTGTTTTCTATATATTTTGCAATCTACAGTTAAGTGTGAAAAAGCTGCCGTTGGACACCAAGCAAGCACAAAGTGTCCACTAATAACTGCGACAATCTAAACTTCCTCATCATTTTCGAAATTCTTAATGGACAAGATATAAATAACCAAATGGTCGGAGGGTGTCCGACAAAGTGGAGGGTGCCGCAGTAAGCAAAGTAACAAATGACTATTATCGAGCCATTGATGCACATAGTAATGCAAAATAAGATAAACAGGTTACTAGGAATACCTAACTATGAACAAATTAAGATAAAAAAGGTATATAAGAAATATGCAATAAAACAAAACATGACAATTTTCCTACGTTGCAGTCCTATTGGGACCTTCTTCAAGAAACACAAAAAAAACACCAAACTATAAATATATTAACAGCTAATATGACTTGATCCTGTCTCTTGTACCAAAGAAACAAGGTCAGTAATGGACGAGGCAGTGCTCTTGTTAAGAAACAGTATACCAGGGCTTCGTTGTTGCATGGTGGTTCGATTGGTGAGCTACTAATAAGCAGTAGATGAGCCCATGCCCTTTGACCCATATTTGAGCCCAGATAAAACAAGGATGTGCTAACAACATTATCACTGTAAAATGATCTGCAACATAGACCACACAAATAACATTTAAATATTATGTCAGTACTTAAATAGAACACAAGTTTTGTCGTTGTTTTAAAGCGACCAACAGACTATTTGGTATATGTACAAAAACATACAAATAACAACATAAAAGATATTTTCATCATTTGAACCATAAGGTCTTTTTCAAGAAAATATAAAACAGTGAATAAACAATAAAAACAATATTACTATCACAGAGGCATTAGAAGGCAAACATTGAACAACAACAAGATGTCCAAGGCGAATATTATATATGTGTACACAAGCTATCATAGAGGCATTTTTTTTGTTAAAAGGAAACGGGAGATGAGAACGAAATGGAAAAAAAACATTACTGCAAACAATATGGACAGCAATAAAAAGGATCACACCAACAAACATTTAAACAAATAAATGATCGGAATTACAACCCATAGACATAATGGTACTGTAATGGATTGTTACAGGCTTCACAAGTGAAAATACTTCTATTAGAGAGAAAGGGAATGATGGTGTTCTTGTTTACCAATCAGACACAAAAAGATCATTTTTTTAAATATTTGAGAACTGACCTGTAAAACCAGAATAAGCTCTGTCCAATGTCCTCCTCTATCTATATACATGTATCTCAGGGTGTTTACAGCAAGAAATATCAGCTGTAAATAAAAACGTGCTGAAATCTAGGTAATTCACATAGTTTCAAGTGCTTTTAATTCAGTTATGTATCAACATCTTAAATTTCATGCATCCATAAATCTTCAGTTGTGTATCTATCTACATCATAAATTTCATGCATCCATACATTTTCAGTTGTGTATTTATCTACATCATAAATTTCATGCATCCATAAATCTTCAGTTGTGTATCTATCTACATCATAAATTTCATGCATCCATAAATCTTCAGTTGTGTATCTATCTACATCATAAATTTCATGCATCCATAAATCAACTTTCCATACAATTTCAGGTGTCCATAACACTATCCTTTTCATCTCTCAAACTCCCACTGGATTTCTCTTGTAGCAGGACATTGGTCATAATATATTTCCATCTGGATGTAGTTCAGAGAATGGAAATGTGCTGTTTCGCAAATTTTTTTTAACGCCAATGACCTGACACAAATAATTTCAGTGATGGTAGCTATTATTTTTAAGTGTTTACCTTTATTGTTTTAACAATTTCACTGAACAGTGGACATCTATAGCTATATCGTTAGTGGACCAGATGTACACTGCAACGTGTTTATAAAAATTGTGAGTAATCTAAAAGCTAACCACAAACAAACAAGCTTGATCTTCTGACTCTTCATTATTCAATTGGCTAGAGATACCCACTTATAATCACTTGTATACAATATTTAAAATTTACAATCATTTTCAAATGCCCATAAATCAGTTATACAGAATATTTACAATCAATTTCACATTCTGATGTAAAGGTAAGCTGAGTTATGAAACATGGTCATAAGTCATAGCACGTGGTTTTTCTATAAGTTCTTAGCTGCTAAGTAGTAGCTGACCAGAAACAGCCTGATTAGCATCACCTACAACACTTGTTCAGTAGCAATGACTCCATTCCTCAATGTTTCCAGAGCATGAACCCTGCTACCCTACTTCCTTGTGGTTAAATAAACCACAGAAGTTAGATTTACCTCAAACCATTATGCCGAAGACGGATGTCTCGAGCCATTGATGCAAATAAAATGGTGACACAACTCATTTCCATTCTCTGGACCACACCCTGCTGAAAATCTAGTAGGACCATTGTCCAGTTACAAGAGAGATCCAGCAGGAGTTTGACAATGAATGCTGAAGAATTTCAAATGATGAATAATGAATGAATTTGAAACCCGGTCTGATAATTAGCAGGCAAGTGACTTACGTCCGTTGCTACCAATTATGATATTGATCGGCTCTAGCTTGGTAACCATGATCTCTACTATCCTCCATCTTAGACCCTAGATTGGCAAAATTAACCAATAAAATGTGTCAATGACTATTATTATTATAAGCAACTTATCACTATGCCGGGGACCAAAAAAACAGTTACCTGCCAGGCATGTCATAAGAGGTAACTAAGGGGTTTGGGGATGGAGTTGACGGTCCTATTACATAATCAAAGTGACCCATATGCCATGCAGAAGTCAGATGTGTCAGGTTTGATATCTCAGCTAAACTGTAAACTATGACACAACATATTCCATTTCCTGGACTACTTTCTGCTAATCTACAGAAGTCTGAGAATGAACGCAGAAGAAGAAAATAAACTTACAAATGCTGCAGGCAAGAACACTCGCTCCATCAATATATTGCATACAGCATGTCGCTCATTCTCCATAAAACTGAAAGGTTTTCTAGGATTCTCCTGACACATTATTCTGTGTAATCAAATTGATAGAAAAACTAATTTTATTTTACATTTGGACAAACATGTTTCCAGAACATTTTTATAAAGAATTAATACGTAATTAATAAGATACATAATCCAAATATTTTCTTGAAATTATTTTTTTTTAAACAAGAAAAATATAAAACTATTACAAACAGAACCTATTAAATTATAAGATTCTATGATATTTAGAATATGGGAGTGAACTTTTTTGTAGATATACAGTCATTCAAGCATGTGAAAAAACATAAGTTTTTTATCAGAAAGTCTATGAATTCCAATAGCTATCTGCTCACATGTATTTCTGGAATCTTGTTCCTCCGATATCAAGGGGTAGAGACTTCATAATGTGAGTATTCTCATAGATTTTGTATGATTTCTGCGTATATGTTGAGCAAGGGTTGTTGTCTTTCGTAGAGCTCAGCGTTGATTTTATGGTTTATCTACATATCTTTATTTTCTTCTTCTGCATTCGTTCTCAAGCTCCTGTACATTAGCAGGATGTAGTCCGGAGAATGGAATGCGTTGTGTCATGGTTTACAGCGTTGCTGTGATATCTGCGCCTTTTGGCCTGACACAATCGACTTCAGCATGGCTTTGGGTCACTGACCCTATATGGGATGGGACAGCCAACTCCATCCCATAACCTCTCTTAGTCACCTCTTACGACATGCATGGAAGGTAAACAGTGCTGCTACTCTTTGCTCCCCTTTCAGGCCCGGACAACACACGGGCAATAATTTTATCTTAATAAACTTTGTTGAAAACAGCTAACATCATGTACCCAATGAAAACAGCTAACATCATGTACCCAATGAAAACAGCAACATCATCTATCCAATGAAAACAGCTAACATCATGTGCCCACCCTCAATTTATTTATTTCCATGCCCCCCTCTCCTTTAAAATCTGTGTCCCATGGGAGGGAGGAATCTTGCTCAAGTTAAGAACAACTGATATGGAATATATAAAAATATATTCTAACAGTGAATTGGGTTATACATGTAAACCCCCCCCCCCATCCTTCCCAAAACTGCTGTATGTGCGCTGAATACTTAGATTCCAGCAGCTTCTCTCTCTTGATCATTCTTGTCTCAATGAAATAATACTGTATTTAAAAAATGTGATACTAGAAACAAGTAAATTCAATTAGGAAACAAGAGAATAAAATAAAAATTCTTGAGACTAACAGGAATTGAAGAATAATCCTACTAGAAACACATACCTGAAGTTCTTGAGTATAGGAGTTTCCTTCAATACAAATTTTCTGGTAGACATTGGCATACGAGGTTGCGGACCTTGTCCTTTCCCTTGTGGTGTTTCATTAAAGTATGTCTCGCCAGCTTGCAACTGAAGGTCTCCCTGAAATTCGAAATTATCATTATGACAATAAAATTATTGATTGTTTACTGATATTGAGTAGAAATGCAAAGCAGAACTAAATATAAGGCTGGAGATGGCTTTAGCGTCCTTGTCAATGCTAACTGTGATTTGGAAAAGCAACATCAGTGTTGGAGTGAAAATCAATCTGTATAGGTCGCTGGTGCTTTCTGTTGTGTTGTATGGTTGTGAGAGTTGGACACTCACTGCGGACATGGAGAGAAGATTACAGGCTTTCGAGTATAAATGCTACAGAAGAATTCTACGAATTTCCTATAGGGAACATAAGACCAATGTGTACGTAAGAAATAAAGTAGAGATGTGTGCAGGTGTCCAGGAGCCATTGCTTTCAATAGTGAAATGACGAAAACTAGCATGGTTCGGGCATGTATGCAGGCACGATTCCTTGTCAAAAACAATACTGCAGGGAACTGTCGAGGGTGGAAGAAGCAGAGGAGGACAAATAAAGACATGGACAGACAACATCAAGGAATGGACAGGGCTAGATATTTCCACACTCATCAGCATCGCTGAGGATAGAATTTGCTGGAGCACTATGTGTGCTGAAGCATCCAATGTGGTACCCCTACAACCCTTAAGGGTTATGGGTTTATAGATAGATTGAGTAGACATCACTGTACTATAGGTAAAGCCATAGGTACTCAATCATCTCAAGCAAATATCAAAGTGTATGCATATCGATGACTCACTTTCCACATTCTGCCCCTCCTACGATGCCTAGTCCTACTTGTACCACACTGATTACCAAATTCTCCCAATTGTATCTTAAATTGGTAGTGTATCCTATTCAGGATGTAGCTATCAACGCAGTATTTTTTAGCAGTAATGTTTTATAGACAATATAAATATGTTCAGTAGTGTGCCATTGCTTTCTGAATGGTCCGGATGTACAATTGCCTGTGGTAGGATTCAAACCCAGTATATTGGCCATCACAGACACACTTTGTACACCACCACAGAGCCGGACGATTGTATCCTAGATAATAATTTATATTAACACATTCAACAGATACTCATGAAGAAATGTAAAATGTCTCCCTTATCCATTTTAAATTCACCGACTATAAGATGCATTTGACGCATGACCATCTACTCTCTCATTTCTACTAATGCCAGGATTTTCTGACATTAGAGTCATTAAATGAACAACGTAACAATATTAACTACGCATGTGGTTGCGTCTGTGGGTCTTACCAATGGCCCACTAGACATACCACCCATGCAACAGAAAACGTTAGTGGATGACATGCCATTATATTAAGTTTATCTTCTTATAGGAGCTTCATGGCATGTCATCTATACAATTATGCTTTTATTTTGTTGTTGAAATGTGTTTCATGTTTGCCTGAATATATATGTATGCACCCTCTGTGGTTGGGAGGGAGCCAGAGATGTACTGTGCAGCACTGGGGAGGAGGAAACTGACGGCACTGTTTTTTCCTATGGCTGAAACCCATCATAGAGGCACAGTGACTCAGGACGTGATAATCCTTTTGACTTGAACATTTGGTTGCATGCCTGGAGCAATAGAGAAGTTCGGCATAATCAGTAGTCAATTGGTGGCGGGGAATGAGCAGTGAACCCTATCTTGGCTACAGTGGCTAGGAGCAGTGCATAGGTTGAAACCTACCTTCCTGGAGGTGTGATAGTTATTCTCTGGCTCCGTCCCGGGGTGGGCCGAAAATCCAGACTTCCCAGCAATATAATGCTATTTAATGGCATTGGGTCAAAGGGCATGAGCCCATGGAACGCTTGATCAGCAACCAACCAACCAACAACATTAACACTCAATGATAAATCAGCATTCAACAAGAATTGTCAGCCACTACACTCTGATGTATCCACCTATATTAGAAAGTGTCACTGGAATTACATCTGATATTCCTATCTTGCCATTCTGATGCGTTCTCTTTTACAAACGACTAAGTGAACTTGAAACATGTGTCACCTAGTCACCAGGCAAATGAGATGTTGGACTATTGACATTGTAAACTAAAGTTAACAAAACTCATTAAGTGGATATTTTTTTTACCTCTAGAGCCTGGCAATGTCCTGGAGCAGAATGTCCTGGTCTCATGACAACAACATCTCCATCAACAAGGAGAGGATGTGGTACATTAACCAATGTGTTGTCCCGAATGCACCACTGTAGGGAAATACATGGTGACATAGGCATATGTAAACTAGGGAAGTTATCTGCATGCCAGTTATTCCTGTTTGCTGCATCTGTTCAGAGTATAGCAATATGTATGTATACATATATATATTCATTCATTCATTGGTACATGCCTTCCGGCACAGGTGATCATGTCTCTCCACAGTCTTCTGTTTGTTATACATTTAAATATAGTTTCTGATGATTCTGCATCATGCCAGGCTTTCAAACCATCCAATATTTTCTCACTGTGTCTTCCTCTGTCTCCCTATCCTCGATCTTTCCAGTTGTTACGATGTTTTCCAGCCCACCTCTTCTCATGACATGACCCAGGAAATGTGATTGTCATCTTCTAATACATTTAATAAGTTCTCTATTTGAGTTGACCAGTTGTAGAATTATAGCATTACTCTTTTTAGCTGTCCATGATATTTTCAGCATTCTTCTATAAAACCACATCTCTGTGGCCTCCAGATGTTTTCTTGCAATATTGTCAATTGTCATTGCTTCACTACCATATAACAGTATGGGCTCTATGTAACATTTTAAATATATATATATATATACATATATATATATATATATATACATACATACATACATTAGTTTCTAAGCAGTTTCTTCACCTTCCTGTCAAAATGTCGAGTGAGAATGTGTGTGTTTTCTTCTGTGTCAGTTTAAATCGGATGATCCTCCGGAAAGCAACGGCAAACTACAGAAGTATAATGCCAAGAAATTTTCTATGGATGTGATGAATAATTTGTATTAAAACAGTGGCCAAGTGAATAACCTCATTTGAATTAAAGTGCTATGAAATGCAAGGAAAACAAACCAGGAGGTGTTAGAACAATTAATGTCCAGAAAGGCTGGCTACTGAACACCATATTAAAGAAAAAGTTAGGTTTTTTTCTGTCACATTCAGAGACACGATAGCATGGAGAAAATGTTACTGGAGGGGATGATAGATGACAATAGGGGCAAAGGCCGCCCAAGACGCCGTCGGGCAAAAGACATTCAAGAATGCCTACACATGTCACTCACTATAAGAGGCAGGACAACTTTCTCAAGACCGCTGAGAATTCAAGAGATCCATAGAGAAGACTATGTTCTGGAAAGAATGTCACCTGTTGATGAGTTCTAAGCAGGTGTGCATGATTGTTGGTGTTAAAGATGCCTGTGCGCTAGAGAAAACCCTGCTCATATTTTTAATTTTTTAGGAGATTTCACAAAATTATGTTGCATTGTTTACTTCCGAGGTAATCAGTGTTTGTAGAACCAACAGTTGGCATAACTATAGATTTTCTATACATTATGGTAGATGTCCGACTTTGTATCAGCAAGGGACACACACACACACGTGTGTTCCTCCATCACAAGTGATGATGACCATTTTTACATCCACTTTTGAAAATTCAATTAGAATTATGACCATGCCTAATAGATCGTAGATGGCTAATGAGCCCCTTTTCGAGCTGTAAATGTCCTAGGACAGTTCGAGCATGGAATGACCACTGTAGACGGACTTAATATATATATAGAGAGAGAGTGTCTTGCAGAATGACTACCCAATAACTAATGTGAATACATCTTATATTATTAATGACAGACTGACATGATTTTCTGTTAGGCAAACACAAGTGTCAGTAGATCTCAACATATTCGCCTTTGTTGGTCTGAAGAATGTCATGACTGCATTCTATCTCTTCTCCACATATTTTGAAGCATTTGTGGTGTTACAGGTTCGGGTGAACAAGCATCAATTATTCACTACCAAAGATTATCCAGTCCCTGCACCAGAGTTTGATTGACACAGGTTTTTAACATATCTCCACAGAAAGAAATCTACGGGGGTCAAATCTAAGTCAAAATAGGGACATTGATACATAGCAAAGTGGAAGAAACAAATGGAAGGGGAATACGAATATGATGCAATACATCTCCTCCAAAGATATCAACAGACCACAATATTTCGCCTTAGAACAGGCCACTGCAGACTGTTGGGTCACCTTTATCGATTAAGGATCTCATACACAGATTAATGTTCCGGAACCGAATCCAGAACCCAGACCCTGGAACACATACTTCAGGACTGCCCAACATACAAAGAGCAGAAACAGCAGACCTGGTCAGAGGATACAGACTTGAGGCAAAAGCTATGGGGCAGCCGCTCTGACTTGGAGAAGACAGTGGACTTTATCTTGACGACAGGCCTGACGGTATAGCATGACCACAGATGCTGAACTCAGAAGAAGAAGGGACGGGACATTGAATTTGACCTTATATTCCAATCTATCTGTCTGTAAATTGTAGGTGAAGGTGGTTTCTTACTTCATTGACATAATGTGGAGGTGCTCCATCTTTTACTGGAATATGAATCTTTCTGGTCTACTAGGAACTGCACAATTTTGCGAAGAATAATGCTGTATTTAGTATCATTATTTTCTGTAATAGCTTACCTTGTAACAAATTTAACAAATTTCTCTTCAGCAATATATGTTTTCTACTTTCCTTTCTCATCCTTAAACAAAGAAGCCCCATGTTTATTCCAATAGAGGACAACAGAAATGTTGCTTCAATGATCAGCCATAATCTACTGCCAGATGAGAATCTAGAAATAAAAACATGAGAAATATTATTTTTCAAGCAATGTTTAAATTATTTACACAATTAGCCTTTAATTATGGAACTAACTTTACAGCAAATGAATAGATACTTGGTCATCCTCAGGTGAAAGGAACCGGATGTCTGTTGATGGATCTCATTTATTACCGATCAGACATGTATCTGAATTTTCTGCATATATTATTAGACATTGTGATATTTTTTCCTCCTTATTCTCCTGTTGGAGTCGGACGGTGATATCGATTTCTTCAATGAACTGTGGTCACCAGCCCTGAGATAGTGCTGTACAACTTGTCTGTCAGGGTTGTTTTCTTCTTGTGATGTAGTACTGTAGGCAGTTCTGTAGAAAGTGCTGTGTTTCACCCATGTGTTGCCAGGCCTGAAAGTGGAGCAAAGAATAACCACACTGTTTACCTTTCATGCATATCACAAGAGATGGCTAACGAGGCTATGGGGTGGAGTTAACTGTCCCATCCCATATAGGGTCAAAATGATCCAGAAGTCAGGGTTACATATTGGTTTTGTCAATCCAAATCTTCTTAAATTTGTGCAGAGTTTCAAAAACATGTTGATCATGTCCATAAACAATTTTTTTGAGTCAGCTATCCACCACAAATTTCAATCTTCTTCTACAGTGTTCATTCTCAAACTCCAGCTGGATCTCTATTGTAGTAGGACCATGATCCATTCTATATTTCCAGCAGGATGTAATCCAGAGAATGGAAATACTTTGTGTTGCTGTTTTATTTGCGCCAATGGCCCGACAAATCCGTCTTTGGCTGGAACTTTCAATCAATCAAGTGTCATGTTGACTGACATTGGTAATCATGTTTCTCCACAAATCTCTTATCTTTTGTATTGTTAATACGTTCAGGTGTTGGTATTCTTCTAGGTCATGATGGAAATGCTGTTTTATTTGTGCCAATGGTCTGACACATCTGTCTTTGGCGGATCAGCTGAGATGACCTGTTTCAAATATCATTTGCTATTTTCTGATTTATTCAGTAACTTCTCTATATTTCCCAACTATATTATCCATTTACGTATAACATATCTAATGAGTAACCCATATAATGGAACTAATCAACAGAGATTGTTAGACAACCTATTCTATTTGTTTTCTTTCTATAAACTCGTAAACCATCAGGGTCCATAGGGGTACCACATTGGGTGCCTCAGCAAAAAGTGTCCTCCAGCCATTTCTATCTTCAACGATGTTGCGAGTGGGGAAAAATCTTGTCCTGTCCATTCCTTGAGAGAACTTAAGAAATGACAGGATAAGACCACTTAAGGCTGACAGGAATTGCACCAATTTGCTTTGCAACTCAAGTAAACAGGTTGTCCATACTTAAACAACCACATCCCTTAGAAAAGATGTGATCTTGTCATGACATTCAACCTGCACGCTCAAGTCATTGAGAACGGACCAATCCAGACAAGGACTTTTACAACAACAAATACCTAGTATTGAAGTATCATCAGGACCACAAACATTCAGTATTCGTACTACAAGGACCAATAGGCCTATTAGACCAATAGATAAAACATAGATTACGATAACCATCAAAGATTGGTGAAAAATGGACATTGTTCTGAAATCCACATGTAAGGAAGAGGACTGAGAAACTAGAAAAGTGTTAGAACAGACATAATAAGGATGGGTAAGATATGGAAAGAACTGGAGGAAAAAAGAGTAAAAGGTTGGTCAAAGACCTTTACCCCACATGGATTAACACAGTAACATGATGAGGAATAAGATGAAGTGATCCCTTCAGCTGTGAGTAGGTTAGCTTTTGACAGCCAATAGCCTTTCTGGCAAATAAATAGGTCCTACTCAGATGGAGTAACCAAGGTGACACCCGAGATCATATAAGGTTTGTTGTCTCAAAGACGAGGCTGTGTTAGGGGTTTTATGGATATTGCGAGAGATTAGCTCTCACTTCCTATGTGCAGTGGGGTGGTTTTTCTGAGCTTTCTCTCATACCCATGAGATTTCAGGCTTTGGTTTAGTGCAATGCCTATTGAAGGAGCCTTCTACTCTGAGAGGGTCTATAATTATATAGATGACATGCTACAAAGCTTCCATAAGAGAGCCTCAATATAACGGCATGTGATCTACTACGGTTTTCTGTTGCATGGGTGGTTTGTCTAGTGAGACATTGGTGAGACCCACAGACGCAACCGCATGTATTTAGAATATACAATATTATATATGAGTTTACATACATACCGATCAACATCTTCCACACTTGCTGCAACAAACAGTAATGCTGACATCGCAAATAGCCACAGAAATGATATAGGAGTGAAGCAAGATGCTTTATCCTGCATATGAGATATGAACCTTTTCCAGTAAGTCCTCCTCAATTCATGCTCATGACTGCATATTAAATGATCAATTTCTGAATGAAGCTTTTGAAAAGCTTCCACTGCTGTTAGTCCTGTCATGATGATAGTCTGGTCATTCTGAAAGTAAAATCAAATCTACTATAGTACATAATATACCTAAGTCTGGAAGGTTATATGAATCATTAACAGGTAGGACTGCAGAAGAAACTGATTTGAGTGAAATGTCTGTCTGTTATGTGGGGTCAAACTTCTTTTTCATTCCATAATTCTGTTGTGAGTTAAACTTGTTTTGACCTTTCATCCCCATAGTTCTGCTGTCCATATGGACACGTTTTAGACGTGATCTAGACGCCATTGTGATCCACCAGACGTTAAGTGTTTCATGATTCCTCTCTGTATGCATACAGAAATTACAAGAATAACTTTCTTAATTTTCTTAATCCACACTTGCGTCAAGGCTGATGGCTGTGATCATTTTCACACTGTCAGTTGTTAATGTCATGATGCAACATTTGTGCCAATGTCACACAGATAAATTCTGTCACAATCTCAAAAGCACTTTTCACAAATGAAGAAAGCTTTGCATGGGAGTCCTACAATGAAAATTGCAAACATTGTGCCACAATTTACATAGGGTAGATGGGTAAGAGGCTTGGAGCACAATTCAGTCAACATCTGCATGATATTAACCACAGGTCTGGAGCTCCTGTTGCTGCACACTTGGATGGTTGCTGATCCAGCGGTCCATGGGCTCATGCCCTTTGACCCAATGCCATTGTGTGATATATGCATGTGTTTGTGAGCTGTTGTTTTGTTCCATATGTGTTCCAATTATCTGGCCCTGGAGGGATAGGCATTTTCCTGACGTCATCCAGAGCTGGGCATTCAAAAAGGAGTGGTCAACAGTTTCATAGAGATGAGTGCACAGCCGGCACCCTGGAGTGTGTTGTAGTTGTATTCTGTTCAGGTGATTGTTAAACTGTACATGTTCTGTGCGCAGTCAGAAGATGATACTCTGGTCTTTCCTTCCCAGGAGGCTGATGTTGTCTTTAGGATTTGGGCTGGTCATATATTTATATATTTCTTCCCAGTGTTTCCCATGGCCCATCTGTTCATCCAATTTTCTTTGTTCACAGATTTCAACATCATTTTAACTGTGTGCATGTTTTTTTGTGTATATGGCTGTTCTTGTTGTGCTCCCTTCTTTGCTAGTCTGTCTGCCTTGTCATTGCCAGGTGTGTTTGAGTGGTCAGGAATCCCCTGCATAACAATGCTAACTTCATAAGATGTAAGCAGCTGGTTGGCATATTGATATATTGCAACTAGCTCAGGCTTACAATGTCCATCACATTATAGTGCTTGAAGAGCAAACACAGAGTCTGTAAAAATCACAATGTTTTGGACTTTTGATGAATCAAATATGGTCTTCAGGTGGTACAAGGCAACTTCTAGTGTTTTTTCAGCTTCATAGTTAGAAAATATCTCCCTACAGGCATCAAACAAATTAGATGTTTTATCTTGATATTATATATAGACATCATAACCTGCTTTGAAGGTGATTTTGAAAGCAGACCCATCAGTATAGATATGAACCCATTGTTCTAGGTATGTCTATTGTTTTCTGTGTTGCTTTCATAAGACTTACCAGATTGGAACTTTTCGTTGCAGTATCTCTTAATTGTGTCTTGACTTCTGATGACCTGTGTGTGGTTGCAAACATTTTTCTACTCTTTACAGTTCTTGTCTTTTGTCTGGGAGGAGATAGCGTCTTTTATTTCATTGATATGGCTAAGGACTGACTTTTGTTTTATTCTGTGATTTGGTTGCCAGTTTTCTACAAGTTGTTTATTTGTGTGATCTTTGCTCATTCTTTTGCTTCTTTCATTTTTTTTGCTCCATTGCAGCCATATCTCTCCGCATCTCAAGTGTTTCTACATTTGTATGTATTTCACATGCAGCTGTTGGTATAGATCTCATTTGCTGCACACTTCAACTGTTCGCAAACTGGGTATGCAGGATACTCAGGTAATTGTCATCAAACCGTGCTGCTTTGATGATCAGACTGAATGCACTTGAGAGCCTGCATATCCATCTCTGGTAGCCACTTTTCTTTTATTACAGGACTTCAGGATTGATAATCTCAAGATGACAATTGAGTTGTGACTAGCGCTGAACTTTGTTTAAAGTGGGGAAGAATGCATCATTTATCGTCCACACTCTTTTCCTGATCCTAGTGTATGCCATTGGCAAGATAAAACAAAATGATGGAAGGTGTAGCAGGATGTAGTGAATGGCGAGAGTGTTGACAGGTTGCCTAGGCATAAAGTATATATATAGGGGCCTATATGCATATAATAATAAGCCTACGTGTAAAATTATTAGGGCCTATCAGAATATTATTTGTGATTTATAAATTAAGTTAAACATTGCACTACAATTTAAGTATTACAATTACTAAGATAAATGAGTTGAGTTTCATGATTATTATTATTATATACTACATACTAATGGCATATAATATATATGCATATACAATAGTAGGCCTATATAGTATATAGTATATTAATTATTTAATTAAGTAAATCATTATTAGCCACTGGTGTATTCACTGTTTTATTCTAATTTGGAAACAAAATAATGTGTAGGCCTAAGCCTCTCACTGAAGATGTCAATGTTGAGACCAATCACTGGACATCGGTTCAATGAGTCTAAGTTCTAACACACACAGTCACAATGTCTAGTGGCAGCTTGAATTTGAGTTTTCCAATTCCTCTTCTATTTTTAATGTTATAATTTATAATTTAGCATAGACATAGGGCTTAGACGTGCTTATTATATTAAATATTAGTCTACTCCATATCTAGCCTAGTAAACTAAATGTTATGCCTTTGGTCATTGATTAGACCCCTAATTCATTGGTTCATCATTAAATTTAAATTCGGAAAGTGACACCACTGACACGGCAGTGGTCACGGTTATGACAATTTATTTCATGATAAAATTATTTTACATAACTGCACAATTAAGAGTGAAACACCTTACCACATATTAAGACTACTGAATAATTAAAAGCATGAACACTGTATAGACTCTATACTATAGAGTTTCCTTGTGTATGTCGTCTGGTCTTGTCGGCGACATTGAATTTTAATCAATATATTTGTGTACTAAAATCAGAATTGCCAGAGAATTGAAACTGTTTGCAGCCAAATTGTTGGTTTAAAAATTGGGTGGGGGGGGGAAGCCAAATTACAAAAGTTTGGAAAATAAAGTATCGACATTTGAAATTATGTTACTTCTTCTTCAGCGTTCATTCTCAAACTCCCGCTGGATCTCTCTTTTACCAGGATTGTTATTCTGCTAGATTTCCAGCAGGATGTAATCCAGATAATGGAAATGCGCTGTGTCGCCATTTTATTTGCGCCATTGGCCCGACACATCCGTATTCGGTGGAATATGTTATACAAAGGTCCTAAGAATATCATGGACAGAAAGACGAACCAACGCAGACGTCCACAAAGACCTGAACATGGATGAAGACTGGCTCCTCAAAACTATCCAAAAAAAATGGAAGCTCTTCTATTTCGGATATATAAAGAGACAATGGTTTAGAGATTAATCATTGAGGGAAAAGTTCCAGGTAAGAGATTAAGAGACAGATCAAGACTACGATGGACACGACATCGAAGACCTACCATGACACTAGAAGAAGCTGAGCAGTTGGCACAGAACCGAGAGATGTACAAAATGACAGTGGGGACAATGTTCCGTAAAGGATATGTCACAGATAAATGTATAAACTACAAATAAAATGCTGAAAACCGGATAAGTTAACTGAAATGCAAGTAAAAGCAAAAACACGTTTTATTTCAAATGCTTTCAGCGGGATCTTTAGCGAGTCGTTGTAGATCTTCGTTTAGCTACCTTGAGAACGTATGCCCTTATGCAACTCATCAAAGAAGAAGCACAAAAGGCACTGTTTTAATTCGCGCTACATGACCTTCCCAACAAATATGTGTCTGCATTAGAATAGTGTCAATACTAGGGGGTGCAGTGGCGTAGTGAGGGGGGCGAAGGTGCGGACCGCCCCGGGCGGCATCATCGGGAGGGCGGCAAATTTATTTTCGTCCAGTCTTTCACAATCACTGACATATTTTTTTAATGCCACAAGAGCGGAAAATTATGATTCTGCCCCGGGCGCCATTGACCCACACTGCGCCACTGAGTGGGGGCCAGCTCTGTCAACGACAGTGATAGGACATATCCAAAATCGTATCTTGCCGTCCGATGTTCATAACTGTTCTATATTACCTACGTAGAACACAGGTTTTAGTTTAACTTTATGACAACTGACAGGGTCTCACTAAGGGGCTATGAGATGTAAACACGGGAAAAAAAAACACAAAAATAACATTTTCAATGTTTCCAACCGTTAAGTCTTTATCAAGAATATACAAAACAAAGAGTTAAAAAAAATAACAGTAAGAATAATGTTGCCACTACATAGGCACTAGAAAAAAAAGACATTGTTCTTATTGTTTTTTTCCACATATTGTTTTATATAATCTTGGTAAAGACCTAACAGTTCGAAATGATTAAAATGTCTTGTGTATGGCCTATTGTTATTTGTATGTTTTCGTATTTACACTCAATTTCCCTTGGTGATAGTCTGTCAGTTTTGTCATCAAGTGAAACTTCTAAAACATGTGTTCTACGCAGGTACTTTTGTTATTCAGTTTTACAGCAGTATTACCTTTTAATAACTGTTCTAAGACAAGTTGTGTCAAAGTTACTGAGCTCCCTCACGTGATGTCTATACCATGATTGGCTCCAGTATAGACCTCTCAAAAGAAGGTAAACAAGCCTTCATTCGTGACGTTTTATCGTGATTTTAATACTGTGGAATTACATGCCGTGAGTGGTACTCTCGACATATGGCTTGCGAATGACCTCTTTTATGTAAACACCCCTCTCTTACTAAAGACTATCTACCGCGCGTTCTGTCATTCATCTCAGACGAAGTAACTAATGAGGTCTGGATTTGATGTTCCATCTCATAGAGTGACAAAGTGATCCAGAAGCCATGCTGAAGTTGGATCTGTCATACCGAAAGATGCAGATATCGCAGCCAAGCTATAAACCATGACACAGCATATTCCATTTGCATGGCTACATGCTGATAATTTTCAGGAGTCTGAGAACAACACAGAATTATACACTACACAGTACGTCAAGAAGACGGTATCTCGCCCTTCCCCAATCCTACTCTGGGGTTCTTTCTTTTATTTTCGCTTTATATATTATATCGTCAGGGGTAGCATTCTCTGGGGATGGCTTTTTTTGTGTACTTCATATATGTAGAGATGTGGTTCTACCGAAGAATGCTGAGAATACCATGGACTGCCAGAAAAACTAATGTGGGGGTGTTGAAAGAGTCAAATGCGAAACGGACCTTAATCAACAATATAAGAAAAAGGCAATTATTTTTTTTTGGGGGGGGGGGCCACTTCATGAGACATGCAGGTTTATAGAACATAGTCACACCAGGCAAAATTGAAGGCAACAGAGACAGAGGGTGACAGCGTGAGAAAATATTAGACAGTTTGACAACCTGGCACGGCAAGGAAACAACAACGACATTGATACATAATACTGAGGACAGAGAGCTGTGGAGAGCCATGACCACCTACGCCAGCCGGCATGACACCTGATGATGATGACTTCATATATGATTATTTACGTTGACTCTTTTATTTCTGTAATCCATCGTTTGCAATGTCTATCCCTGGCTTTGTATCCACCGTGTCTATATAGTAATGCTTTTTGAGGGGTACTGTCTGATGGTAGTCTGGAAGCATGCGAAAATCACTTAATATACGTTGTCTTCCAGAATTAATATATTCTAGAATTGGCATTTGTTTTTTAGTCTACTGATATTATCGTTCCTGGTTCTGTCTCTTATTGTTACTCTCAAAATTCTACGTAGACAAACCATTTCTTTACTAGTCAAGTTTTCTTTTGGATTATGTTGTCTGTGTCCCCGTTTGGCATTGTTAGCGTAGAGTTGTTGGGATCTATCTATCTATTTATACGGTGTATCCCGTGTGTGCCCTGCGGGGTCAAGGGTAGAAGAGTTCTCTGAAGATGGCCTTCTTGTGTGGTGTTTGTAAGCTTGTTCCTGTAGCTTCTTTGATTTCTGTGGTCCATCTCTTACATGGTTTGCCTCTGGCTTTATAGCCGTTATGTCTATGTGCCATTGCCATCTGTGGCATGATGTCTGTTGGTAGTCTGGAAGCGTGTGAAAACCACTTGATCTGTTGTCTTTTGGTGTGTTCCAATACTGGTATTGTTTTAGTTATATGTCTGATGCTATCGTTTCTAATTTGTTAATGACACTCCGAGTATTCTTTGTAGACATGTCATTTCTTTTGTCACTATTTTTGTTTTGTTTTGTCTTGTGCTGTCAAAAGCAAAATAGTGACAACAGAAATGTTGTGATGATCGTTTTATATAGTGCAGTTTTGGTGTTCATGTTCACATATTTGTTTTTGAAAATAGGATACATCTGCCCCAAGATATTGCATCTATGTTGGATGTCTTTATTGTTTTTCCCATTCGATGATATGATGCGTCCAAGATAAGTGAATTATTTCACCTGTTGAAGTTGTTGATCATCGATTAGAATAGTAATGATTCTTTCTCTTCTTTTTTTTGCGATTGACATTACCGTAATTTTTTCTGTGTTATTCTTCATGTTAAAGTCCTTACATTTTGTGTGGAGTCTATTTATATGTTGTTGTAGTTGTTCTTTTGTTGTTGCTATTATTGCTTGATCGTCTGCACACAACAACAAAAAAGAAATTCGCTCATGCGCTTGTTGTCTTCTTCATGTGTTGGCAATGTTACATATGCAATCAATATATGTGATGAATAACAAGGGAGATAGAACACATCCTTGCTGCACTCCAGAGTGTATGTGGAATTTATTTGAAAGCCCAACACTTGTTCTAACTGTAGATTGACTGCTTGTGTAACTAATTCTACACAAATTGATTAGATGTTGTGGAACACCATATTTTGAAAGTATTTTCCGAAGTTGTCTGTCTAATCTGTGGAAAGCTTCTTCTTGGTTGACAAACACGACATACAATTCTTTGTTGTATTCAGTATTTTTTTCCATGCCAGTTTCCTGTAAAAATGGCATCTGTACAGCTTTTGTTATTACCGAATCCCATTTGAGTGTTGCTAAGCTGTGATTATATGAATGCTCGTAATCTTCTTTCTAGAATTCTGTTGAAAATTGTTCCAGTATGGCTTAGAAGTGAAATACATATGTACTTTGTACAATCTCTTTCGCCGCCTTTTTTCTTCCATATAGGCATTATTACAGCGTTTTCACAGTCATCTGGTGTTTCTTGCGTATTCCATATTATATTAAACCGCCTATGTAAACATTTTATTCCTATGTCTGCCGCTGTTTTGATTGATTCGACTTGTATGTTATATGACCCTGGGGCTTTGTTTGTTGGAGCTGTTTGTGTGGCATTTTCTATGTCTAATAGCAATGTGTTTGGTTCTAACTCTTCCGTTATATTGTTTAGTATGTTTGTTTCCCCTCCATCATTTAGATTTAACAATTCTTTAATATACCGTTGCAATCTTTCCATGATTCGTTTGTGGTCATTGATTGTCTTTCCATTTTCATCATTTACTCTTGCGGTAAAACTACAAAAAAACAGAGCCCCCCCCCAAAAAAAAGTCTACCGGAATGAAATGGCAATAGGGGGAGGGGTGGGGGCTAATCTTCTCTATTTTAATTTAACTTTAGCAAACCGTGTCCCCTCTCACAAAATCGTACCTATTGCACTGAACGGTAGCGGATTATATTTGATTTGTTCACACGCTTCTACCATCTTTATTGGTGTCAATCCTTTTTTGTATAAAATAATAAAATGTTCAATAGTGATTGCCCATAAATTAAATAAAAAATTAGGGGAATGGGAGGGTCTGAACACATCATACAGTTTTTTACCCGGGGGGGGGGGGGTGAAGAGATTAACAAAACTTGACATAAAAAATACCGTTTTCAAAGCACCAATTAAATTGACTTAAATTTCTTTTAATTATAACAAAATATGTTGGCTAAGCTAACATGAACGGGCCATTTTTTGAAATATTAAACAGAGTGAGTGTCTCTGAATTCTCGACAGCTGGTTTTTTTTTTGGGGGGGGGGCCATTAAAACGTTTGACGGTAATTTATGGATAGCCCCATAAATATCGAATGCTGTCTGATAAAATATAAATTGCCAATTTGAAAATGTGAGATGTTCTATCAATCGTTAAACATCCAGTTCAATATTGTGGATTGAACAGTTCTCAAAACCACAATATATAATTAGATAATTAGGTTCTTTCCCTGAATGCGTGCCTACCAGCGCTCATAGTTTTTAAATAATTGTCCGATCGTAATTGTTTAGTAGTTTGTGACGCCACTCTGCCGGTTCATTTTCTATTAACGAAATAGCTGCCATATCGTTACCCTCGAAGGATAAGGAAACAACACTTCTTATGTCTCCCATAATATACAGATGCATAGATTTTAGAGGGGCGTGCTAGGGTTAGAACTACATCTAACCCTGCACCAAACTCCCGCCTCCTTGTTAAATAATCATATCATAGAGTATGGCCTCGGCCTACTAACACGGTCACAGACACAAGTCGATAGATTGGAAAAAGTCCAAAATGAGGCAATGAGAGCGGTACTGGGGTGTACTAGAGATACACCCATCTCTGCTATGAGATTTCTGCTTGATCTCCCCAGTATTAGAGTGCGACATTAGGTAGCACAAATTAGGTCGTACCTTAAAGTGACAGAATACAACCACCATCGATTACACCAACGTCTAGATGATTCAAAGGGAAAACGAATCAAAAGTGGCAGATCATGAATGGCAGAGACCGAAGACACACTGCGAAGAGTATGTGAATTTGAAGAAATAGGAAAGGACAGTGAATGGGTGGAGGTAGACACTGAGAAGAAATCACTGACTAAAGTAATAATGCAACTAGATAAAGCGTGTCGAAAATGGAAGGACGTCAGGGCTCAGGATACAGTGCACGAACTCTCCCAACTACACTCGAAACCACAAGACATAATTATATACACAACTGGCCCCGTCAACAGAAATACAAATAAAAGTGGTTGGGGTTTTGTTGCATACAGAAACAGCGTGAAGTTTGGTTGAGAGTTATGAGTAAGAGCTATGAGTATGATAGTTGCCTCTGCCCTGAAATGTGTGCATTTTATTCACAAGACAAGGCATTGTTCGTATCCCTTGTTGTTCGTTGGAAATATTTTTTTTTTTTACAAATGTATATTTCTCTGCCGGCATCGTGGCGTTTGTTGCTGGGTCTTTTGTTTTATTCGGCTTTTAATGTTTGAACTGATAAATCTTTGTCCTGTTTCTATATAGGCCTGAGCAAGCAAATTTACGACACTGCTACTGAGGAACTAGGTCATTCTATCAAAAAACAAAATGACTGGTTTGATGAGAATGATAATAAAATCAAAGATATATTGGACGAAAAACACCACCTTTTCAAAGCATACTTAAATGATCCAAAATCAATGTCTAAAAAAGAAGCACTCAATTGCAAACGGAAAATAATTCTAAATAAACTACGCCATATGAGGGACTCATGGCTGAATAAGAAAGCAGATGAGATACAAAGATTTGCAGACACAAACGATTTAAGAAACTTCTATGATGCGCTTAAAATGTTATATGGTCCAACCTCATCAGGATCTTTTCCACTTCTCAATGCATATGAAACACAACTAATCGTAGAAAAAGATAAAATCCTGCAGCGCTGGGTAGAACACTTTGAGCACATTTTGAATAACCCATCATCAATAAATGAAGAGGCTATCAACCAACTACCACAGGTTCCTCTCAATGAAATGCTAGGTGACATCCCTACTTTGGAGGAAACTCGTAAAGCAGTTCATCAGCTTTCTAGTGGAAAAGCACCTGGCTCCGACTCAATACCAATAAAAATATATAAATATGGTGGTAAAAATCTTATTGAGAAACTTCACATAATTTTCCAACAGTCATGGAATAGCGAAAAAATTCCACAAAATTTTAAGGATGCTACAATTATACACCTGTATAAACGTAAAGGGAACCGCCAGTCTTGTAACAACAATCGTGGTATCTCTCTACTGTACATTGCTGGAAAAATATTTGCCAGAATCCTTTTGAACCGTCTTACATCTCATCTAAATGAAGGACTACTACCCGAAAGCCAATGTGGTTTCAGAAAAGAACGTGGAGCAACTGATATGATCTTTGCTGAAAGACAACTTCAAGAAAAATGTCAAGAACAACACTGTGACCTGTACACAGCATTCATAGACTTGACAAAAGCATTTGACACAGTAAGTAGAGAGGGTCTGTGGAAGATTCTGGCAAAGTATGGATGTCCACAGAAATTTATCTCAATGGTGCAGCAATTGCATGATGGAATGCAAGCTAGAGTTCGGGATGATGGAGAGTTATCTGAAACCTTTCCTGTCTCAAATGGAGTAAAACAAGGATGTGTATTAGCACCTACCCTATTTAGCATCATGTTCTCTGCTATTTTGGATGATGCTTTCAGAGATCTAGAACTAGGATTAAACATCAACTATCGCATAGACGGAAAATTGTTCAACCTTCGGCGGCTTCGAGCAAAAACCAAAGTTAAATCACACACAATCAGTGATCTTCTATTTGCTGATGACTGTGCCCTAAATGCCAACTCTGAGGCTGATCCACAATGTATTATAGACAGATTCTCCAAAGCCTGTACCAACTTTGGGCTTACCATTAACACAGAGAAAACAGAAGTCATGTTACAACCAGCACTTGGCAAAAGCTATCTCGAGCCCTGCATAAAGGTAAATGGTGTAGCACTGAAAGTTGTGAATAGATTCACATATCTAGGCAGTACGTTATCACAAAATGCCAACGTCAATGATGAAGTGTATACAAGGATCGCCAAAGCAAGCAGTACTTTCGGCAGGTTGTACGCAAATGTTTGGCGTAGAAATGGCATTAACCTACAGACTAAGCTGAAAGTTTACAGAGCAGTGGTACTTCCAGTGCTGCTTTACGCTAGTGAAACATGGACTGTGTATAGACGTCATGTGAAAAAACTCAATCATTTTCATACAAATTGTCTCAAAAAAGTTATGAACATCAGATGGCAAGACAAGATTCCAGATAACACTGTCCTTGATAGAGCTGGTATCCCAAGCATTGACACGATCCTGATGCAGACACAGATTCGTTGGGCAGGTCATTTGGTGCGTATGCCAGACCATCGTCTGCCAAAGATACTTCTCTATGGTGATCTAGAGAAGGGTATACGATCTCAAGGTGGCCAAAGGAAGCGCTACAAGGACTCGTTAAAGGACTCACTGAAAGCCTTTGAAATAGACCACGATACATGGGAAGAACTTGCACAAAATAGATCTACATGGCGTTCTAAAATAAAAAAGAGCGCATCATCTTGTGAAAAGAAGAGAAATGCAGCAGCTCAACAGCGGAGAGCAGCTAGAAAGTCACGGATAGACCAAGATCCGTCTACAGTCGTTATTCCATGTCCAAACTGTCCAAGGACATTTACAGCTCGAATAAGGCTCATTAGCCATCTACGAACTCATAATCAAGGACATAACTAAAATTGAATTGTCAAAAGTGGATGTAACAAATGGTCATCATCACTTGTGATGGACGAACAACATATAGGCATAAGTGGTCTCGGAGTTCATGTTTGATATTTCAGAGAATATTTTTGCAGTATTTCGGTTGAGTGGATATGGCTCAGGAGATAAAATATTCAATGACAAACGGTTTTGTGCAATCTCTGGTCTTAGGCATGGCACACAATGATGAGATACGGTGTCTCCAAAAATATGTTACCAACAGAATCTTGACCAATATTTCACAGTGTAATTAATGGCGATGATCAGTTAATGATGAACGGTTGACACCTTTGTCTTATATTCAGGATATCTGTTTAAACCACAATGCACAATAAAATGCATTAAGAGACGATATAGACCTGCTTGTGTTTGATGACTTTATCATTAGCCGTAGGTTTTGTTATATTTTCAGAATTTTCTGTTTAGTCGCATCGAAAACTCAAGGTTTTTTTTTTTTTAACAGACGTGACATGATCAGTGAATTATTCAACTTGAGTGAATACTGATAATCATGACTCGTGCGTAGGGCCGGACCCAATCAAGCAAATCAATTATCAAAACATCATCATCTTCATCTGTAAATGATTCATCAATTCACTATAGTCATAGTATATATTGAACATGTATGCTGATGCATGACATAGTTACCGATATGCATCGCCGCATTTTATTATTTAAATGATTTTATTTAAACTTTCTAGATTTAGGGGCCTATTAATTTATTGAAATCACCATCGAAAATATAATTTCTGAAATAATGATATATAATAATAATCAAACATAGTTACTGTTACTATGATAATAGAGATAAACCTGTGTCATATGATATAATTCATAAACAGTCTAATCGTACTGTACAACTACATCATTATGATCACAATGTAAATGAATGTAATACATTGTGATTGTAGGCCCTGCTACAGTAACCGTAGTCTGTGTAGACTTCTTTTATATATGCATTATGATTGTATGCAAAAAGCCAGAAAAACAGGCCTACTGATATAGGCTTATTTTATATCTTGCCAATGTAAGCAGCACTTTCTGCAGATTGTGACACACATTTGTGACGTAGAAATGGCATGACATTAACTTACAGACTAAGCTGAAGGTTTACAGGGCAGTGGTATTTACAGAGCCCTAAAGGTTAAAATACCACATAAAATATATATTTTTGTGTTCACAAAGGCAAGACACATCTGTTGATCACATTTGTGTAATTTTCAGATGAAATTAGGGTTAATTAAAATTCAAAATGGCAGCTAATTTGCATAATTGAAATTGATTTTAATATATTATTGTTAAATATCTTAGATATTTGTGATACAATTTTTCATACGTCAATACGTCAAATGTGAAAAAACTTTCATGGATTATGTGCATAGTGATTTGTTTAGTTTTGTGATCAGCTTGTGTGGAGGAATATTATTCATGTGCATAGACTGGCAAATAGAGATTTTATTTCTATTGTACTATTTCAACCCCCAGACCTAAATTCCATTCTATGTATAATTATTGGTAGCATTGTTGTGCATAGTCATGTTCTATAAATAATTGTTGAGCAATTTGTGAAAAAAACTAGTAACAATAGTAACTTGTATAACGTCAAAGTCAGCCCAGACAAACAACAGGAGGTTCGAGCGAACCAGCAAAACATTAGTATGACCATGTAGTATGACTACGAGTAGTATGACCATGGAGACTATGGCGGTGACCAAGGCATTTGAGTGGCTACGCACACAGAAGGTAACGCAGGTCTACATCTTGAGTGACTATGAGTATGATTAAGAAGGTACAAGTGGGTCTCGTTCGCGAACAGTGGATTGAGGCCTTGAGAAATGCGAGCTTGAAAGCGGTTACATTTATTTTCGTGCTGGGACATGTGGGCGTTCGAGACAATGAAAGAGCGGATCAACTGGCATCGTGTGTGATTGTGGCATGGGGCAATGGATCGCGCTGACGTTTTAAACTCCTTAAGAGATATAACACTCGAGAGTGAGACTAATGTGGATGATGATTCCTTTTCAATGGCTAGGATTAAAGATCAGGGATTGAAATGCAGTGTTGCTAGAGGTGAAAATTTTGGAGGACGCAGAAGAATGATGGTCAACCAGCATAGGACCGGTACTGTCAGCAGAAGTGTGATGGCGGATACACTCAAGGAGAGATCGGAGCAACTATGGATGTGTCCAGTTTGCAGTGATGATGATCCGACAACTAACTAACTAGCAAAACATTGGACAAGACGAACCTATACCTGAAGTCATGGAGGCACCAATCACAATGAGAGAACTGGAGCATGCAATATCCAAATTGAAAATGAAAAAGTCCCCTGGAGCTGATGGAGTGTCCAATTCTTCTTCTCTTCTTTCGTTCACTTGAAACATGTCTATATCTGTAATTCTGTCTCCTTAATAAAACTCACTGTCTTTTGTAGTTCATACAGTGTCCCATAGAGTTTTGATTCCAGTGTTGTTTCCTCTGGCCAATATGTCTGCCTCAGCATTTCATGCTCAGAACACTCTTGAAGTATATGTTTGGCACTCTGTGCTGCCTGTCTTGAACTTTGTATACATGTGACTGCGGAGTCGGTTGTGTCCTGTTCTGAGACGTAGAATTATAACTTGTTCTGGTCTGTTCATAATGTGATAGTCATCTTGTGTTGGTGTTTGTAGCTTTCTTATTGACTTGATCATCTGTTTTTTCTGATGGTAGGTGATTGGTATATCTGGTTGGTCTTCGGCAGCACCTTCCTTGCCAGTTGGTCTGCTTTTTCATTTCCTGGTATTCCACAGTGAGAGGGTATCCACTGCATGGTTACCCTATACTGGTAAGACAATTCGCTACAGACTGGAGAGCTTGAAACACTGACCTTGCATCTGTCAGGAATACCACAGGCTGTAGGTCAGAGTTGGAGTTCAGCAGTTTTTTAGCTGCCACACTAATTGCCTGGATTTCTGCATCATAATTATTGCAGAATTTTCCTGTCGGTGTTCTGATTGTATCTCTAGGCTTGTGTGGATATTCTATATATACACCTGCACCTCCATTCCTCACGGCATTCTGTGCTGACCCATCTGTGTATACTCTGACCCATATATCTTGTGGATATTCCTCATCCAGGAAACTGAGGGTGACTGTCCTTCGCTGCACACTGTTCTGTTCGTCCTCGCTTAGTATTCCTTTCACATGGGTCTGAATGTATATTGGCATTCCATGCCTTTCACTCCACGGGATTTGTTCTGGTACAGGCCTTAAGGGGCTGTCAACTTCAGGTAGGTCTGTAAGTTGTCTGTGGAGTCGTTTAGCTTGATGGATAAAGCTGCTTCTTTTCAGTCGTCCCATTGCTAGATTTTGGAATCTTTCCTTCATTGGATGACTTGGCATGGAATGAAACTTTTCTGCCTGAATTAGTACTTTTGTGTCCCTGCGTTCGCGAAGTGTTTGCATTCTTCCCATTTTCTGCATCTCTGCTATGGGTGTTGATTTCACTGCTCCCAACATTATTCTAAGAGCCTGGTTTTGCACTTTATCTAGATCTTGTAATGTGGTGTTTGATGCAGGACACCATGCTGCTGAACCATATTCCAAGTGTGGTCTTATGCCTTGCTGGTAAACTTTACTGAGTATATTCCCACTGGCTCCCCATGTGGTTCCACTTAGTTTTCTCAGGATAGCTAACTTCCTCCTGGCTTTTGTTGTTGCTTTGTTTATGTGCTGCTTCCATGTCAGTTTAAAAAAAGAAAAAGTCCCAGAGAGCTGATGGAGTGTCCAATGAAAATATTAGAAACCTGGGAATTGCAGCAAGAGCAAAGCTGCTGCAGATCTTTAACACAAGCTGGTCCACAGGTAATGTACCACAGGCATGGAAAGAAGCAATAATGATACCTCTCCTCAAATCAGGAAAAGATGGCAACACAGTCTCCAACTACAGGCCCATCAGCCTCACAAGCTGTCTATGCAAAATAATGGAACGCATTATCAATCTTAGGATGCAGTGGTACCTTGAAAGTGAAAACCTTCTGGTATCACAGCAAGCAGGTTTCAGACAGTGCTACTCTACTGAAGATCAGGCAACCTACCTCTCCCAAGAGATTGAGGATGCCTTCCAAGATAAGAAACTGGTACTAGCAGCATGGATAGACCTCAGGAAAGCATTTGATAAGGTCTGGAAAGAAGGGCTCCTAAAAAAATTACGAAATTACATGATTAGCTCAAGAATGTACAAATGGGTAAAAGCATACCTGCATAATAGAAGAGCCAGGGTACAATTAGATGGTCGCAAAAGCAAGAAAGTCCTACTTCGTCATGGAGTCCCCCAGGGAGGAGTCCTGTCACCCACACTTTTCTTGGTTTACATCAATGACCTAGTTGCTGAACTACCACACAGGATCAAAGTGGCAATGTATGCTGACGACCTGGTGATCTGGTGCACAGAAGAACATGCACAGTGGCCACTAAACAAATACAAAGAGCTATCAATGCCCTAACCTTATGGGCAAATAGATGGTGCGTCAGCATTAACACAGATAAGTGCAGCACTACACTCTTTACCCTCTCACCAAAACAAAAAGCCGGTCATATCAAGATAGACGGAGAGCTCTTGAAAGAAGACAAAGAACAAACATACCTCAGAGTTACTTTTGATGATAAGCTGACATGGAAGCAGCACATAAACAAAGCAACAACAAAAGCCAGGAGGAAGTTAGCTATCCTGAGAAAACTTAAGTGGAACCACATGGGGAGCCAGTGGGAATATACTCAGTAAAGTTTACCAGCAAGGCATAAGACCACACCTGGAATATGGTTTAGCTGCGTGGTGTCCTGCATCAAACACCACATTACAAGATCTAGATAAAGTGCAAAGCCAGGCACTTAGAATAATGTTGGGAGCAATGAAATCAACACCCATAGCAGAGATGCAGAAAATGGGAAGAATGCAAACACTTGGCGAACGCAGAGACACAAAAG
Organism: Meghimatium bilineatum; assembly: GCA_034231615.1. NCBI lineage: Eukaryota > Metazoa > Mollusca > Gastropoda > Stylommatophora > Philomycidae > Meghimatium > Meghimatium bilineatum. Next base: position 67,547,759 of record CM067321.1, read on the forward strand.
TACTAATTCAAGCAGAAAAGTTTCAGTGTATGCCAAGTCATCCAATGAAGGAAAGATTCCAAAATCTAGCAATGGGACGACTGAAAAGAAGCAGCTTTATCCATCAAGCTAAACGACTCCACAGACAACTTACAGACCTATCTGAAGTTGACAGCCTCTTAAGGTCTGTACTAGAACAAACCCCATGGAGTGAAAGGCATGGAATGCCAATATACATTCAGACCCATGTGAAAGGAATACTAAGCGAGGACGAACTGAACAGTGTGCAGCGGAGGACAGTCACACTCAGTTTCCTGGATGAGGAATATCCACAAGATATATGGGTCAGAGTATACTCAGATGGGTCAGCACAGAATGCTGTGAGGAATGGAGGTGCAGGTGTATATATAGAATATCCACACAAGCCTAGAGATACAATCAGAACACAGACAGGAAAATTCTGCAATAATTATGATGCAGAAATCCAGGCAATTAGAGTGGCAGCTAAAAAACTGCTGAACTCCAACTCTGACCTACAGCCTGTGGTATTCCTGACAGATGCAAGGTCAGTGCTTCAAGCTCTCCAGTCTGGAAAACTAACAGACTAAAAAAACTACTTAGCGAATTGTCTTACCAGTATAGGGTAACCATGCAGTAAATACCCTCTCACTGTGGAATACCAGGAAATGAAAAAAGCAGACCAACTTGCTAAGGAAGGTGCTGCAGAAGACCAACCAGATACCAATCACCTACCATCAGAAAAAACAGATGATCAAGTCAATAAGAAAGCCACAAACACCAACACAAGATGACTATCACATTATGAACAGACCAGAACAAGTTATAATTCTACGTCTCAGAACAGGACATAACCGTCTCCGCAGTCACATGTATACAAAGTTCAAGATTGGCAACACAGCCATGTGGACAGGCAGTGCAGAGTGCCAAACATATACTTCAAGAGTGTTCTGAGCATGAAACGCTGAGGCAGAGATATTTATTAAGGAGACAGAATTGCAGATATAGACATGTTTCAAGTGAACGAAAGAAGAAGAAGAAGTAACTTGTAGGCCTAAGTAAGATTTTGTGGTGGTTCTGAGCTTTATTTTTAAGCCCTTCTTTTTGGCAATTGAAGCCTAGAAAATACTCTGCCTAAAATCCTCACATCCACACCCCCCCTCTCAAATCTACAGGCTTGCATGTGTCCTCTGATGATCTATGGACCTTTGTTTGCCATCACATTTATGAAATTATAATTAGAAATAAACATTTTTAACAAAAGAAAGATTGAGGAAAATGTTATGGTGCTCAATTCAATTGATAATTTGTTTTAGTATTACAAGACAACAATGACAAAATATAATGAATAGAGTCTGCCTTTGGTAGACGCTCTATAGGCCCATGTTCATTACATAGATTTGCATGCAACAGCAAAAAATTGTTTGTTATAAATGCCAACCAGGATCATTAGTTATTTATTACCATAGCCATAGTGATGTCTGTGCAATTGTGCGGCATGCTTAGTGCCATATAGAGCAGATAATAATATTATTCTATACTGTAGGCTTAAGTAAATTATAGGCCTAGCGATCATTCTATGTTCTTAATTGCTATAATCTATTTATTATAGGGCTTACCATAAATCTAACAGCCAAACAAAAATACATATTTAAATATGTGATTCTTATGTAAAAATCAGACACAGCGGAATTAATAAGTAGAACAGCCATGTGGGAGATGGAAATGACTTGAACAAGGTTATGAGATTTAAAAAATTGATGTCTTAAAAAATTATTTACATCTTCCAGCAATGTCTAAGTTACACATATCAACATAAAAATAGTATAAGAACTTAATAAAACTAAGAACATACTGTTGCAATCTAAATTAAAAGTGAATACAATAGTTTTAACATAGGCCTACCTACAAGCACTAAATTAAGTTTTACTTCAATGTGAGATAATGTTTTCAAAAAAATCAAAGTGTCCCTTGCATGTCAAAAATGGCCGTTCTTGAATCATATAGTCTCTTATAGTAAATGACGCATTTGTATAGATTTCTGAAAGGTTCAGCATCTGTTTGGGCTTTCCCCAAAAAAAGGTGGTCACAAGATATTTATAGTCTACGCGATAAATGTAACGAGTGCAAAAAAATCAAGTCTTGACTATTCCTTGATGTTATCAATCCAAAATTTTCTTCTACCATGTATCCACCCATAACTATTTCCTACAAAATATTTTAAGAAAGTGATTTGTGCCTTTTTACATGTCCAAACCAAATCATGTTTATGCCATTTCATTATTACCAAAAGTTGTTCTTGATAACCTACAAGTTTGCTTATTTGCTGTTGGACAAATATATTTGTCTTGTTTTACATAACTGATTTTTAATAGACTGTAACACTTACATTAAAAAAGATGTCCTTCTTTCCATGTTTACATTTAGTGCCCAGCTCTCACGTTAGTATTGAAACCTAATCTTCCACTATTGTCCGATCACAAAAGTAGACCAATTGGTTATAGAGAGGAAGAGCAGAGAATAGCAGATTGATTTTGTTGCAGAAATTCAACAAAACTTTTTAATGACATACACATTGACCTTTATTTCATTTCTCAAAATTCATCCTGATCTTGACAATGGATAATAAAAGTAAAAATGTGTGTTATTTGGTTGGTTGTTGATTCATCAGTATGACTTACCCGGTATGTCCTATGACTTGAAGATATTTTACTGTAAAGTCTGTGAATTTTCTGCACACCCCACGCTGAAGCCAAAAAATAGTTGTTAAACCAGGAAGGTAGGTATATATCTTTACACTGCTCAGTTACTGCAGCCATGATAGGGTTAACTGCTTATTTCCTGCCACTAATTACCTACTGGTTATGCGATATGTCTTTATGTCTCCAGGTATGTAAGCAAAAGGTTTGCCATGAGTTTGCTGAGCTCCTGTGATAGTCATTAGCATGTTTCAAGTACAAGTGTCCTCTTCCCATAAAAAAATATTAATTGTGTAAATGTGTAAAACACTTCTTATAGAAACGTTGCTATTTGTTAATGTTGTCTTGTTCTTCCATACAGGAAATTGTTCAATCTTTGCACTGACTGCATAACTATGGCCTATCGACTGATTGAACAGAATGATTTGATCAAGAACTGGCAAATCCAGCAGTCCCCATCAACATTTCAGAACCATGTTGAAATAGAATCATATAATATTTTAGATTTGGAAATAGATCCACATACGCTTACAGCATGCCAAACAGGTTTTTGCTGTCAACAAACAGTAGACCTTGCACTGTTGAAGTACAATGAAATTCCAGATTTTCAGAAAGGGAATCCTTTTGTTGTGGATGGCTACAGGTCTATGCTTCCATTTTCTGTCTGTATCAGGAGGTAAGATCTATACAGGTAGTTCTCAACTTACAAGAACTCGCGGTACATATATTGATATCAACTTTTTTGGGATCCGAAGGTCATACTTTGGAATATTTCTATTAGATGGATCAAAAAGTTTATAGTTTAGTTTTTGAGATTCCAATCCACCGAAGACGGATGTTCCGGGCTATAGGTGCAAATAAAACAGGGATACAACTCATTTCCATTCTCTGGACTACATCCTGCTAGAAATCTAGCAAGACCATTGTCCTGCTACAAGAGAGATCCAGCGGGAGTTTGAGAATAAATGCTGAAGAAGAAATGAGATTCCAAAGGTTGTTGGAACTTCAAGGGACATTGTAGTATTTGTCACAGTCAACTGCCTGTGTGTTGCCGCGGCCCGAAAGGGGAGCAAAGAATAGCAACACTGTTTACCTTCCACGCATGTCGTAAAAGGCAACTAAGGAGGTTATGGAATGGAGTTGGCCCCATCCCATATAGGGTCAGTGACCCAAAGCCATGCTGAAGTCGGATGTGTCAGACCGAAAGGCGCAGATATCGCAGCAATGCTGTAAACCATGACACAACGCATTCCGTTCTTCGGACTACATCCTACTAATCTGAAGGAGTTTGAGAACGAACGCAGAAGAAGAAGAAGTCACAGTCAGCAATACTTTTTATGTTAATCAGCTTGCTGTATTTTATGTCAAAGCTTTATTGTCACCTCCACTGTCAACGATTTGATGTAATAATTTCCTCCAATACTGTTTAGCATAATATTTTATAGCTTCGCTGAGATAGCTTGTGATTAGATATTTTCTGTTTTCAAGGCCAGTGCATACATTTTTTGTAAATCAGTCTGGTCCCAGTAAAAACAGTTTTGCAGAACAGATTTTACTATAGGCTTGAATTTTGCTAATCCAAGGTTGTAGATATGTTTTGAAAATAAAAAAACGGGGGTAATTTCCATTTTGTAGGAATTTTTATGATTTTATTTGGGAAAACTTATGCGTGGTTGCCTTATTTTTAGCATATTTAATAGTATAAAGTGTCATGTTTGGTGTATGCCTAACCTTTCAGAGACACAACTGATGTTGATAGTAATGACTTCTATTATTTGCATGAGCTGTGTATTACAATATTTGTATGAATTGTATAATATTGACCATGCACTAGTCATCAGCAAAATAAATATAAAACCACACAAAAATTCCACACACCACGTCAACCAGCAAGACCCACCCCAAAATAAACGTCTCACCGGTACAAACCTCAGAAATGAAAGAACTATTTTGTAAATAATTCACTACGCAGTTGGATATTGAAAATAAAAATGCACAGAGAATGAGGTAAATATAGATAACTTCTGGAACAGCCTGAAAACACACATATATTACAGCGCTGTATCATTGTACAGAACACACAAATTCTTGAACAAAGACTGGGTTGAGGAAAATGAAACAACACTCCTTCCCTTTATAGAAATTCTTTTTCTTCTTCTGCGTTCGTTCTTAAACTCCTGCAGATTAGCAGAATGTAGTCCAGAGAACGGAATGTGTTGTGTCATGGTCTACAGTATTGCTGCGATATCTGTGCCTTTCTGCCTGACACATCTGACTTCAGCATGGTTTTGGGTCACTGACCCTATATGGGATGGGACAGCCAACTCCATTCCATAACCTCCTTAGTTGCCTTTTACAACATGCATGGAAGGTAAACAGTGTTGCTATTATTTGCTCCCCTTTCGGGCCACGGCAACACACAGGCGCCTTTATAGAAATGAAAAAGAAAGCATTCTTAAAGTTAAAAAAAAACCCTAAAAAACTAACATGACCACCTAAAGCACACCAAACAACTAGTGCAGTAAGAATTAAGACAATCTGCAAACAAATAATGGTTAGATTTATGCACTAAAATACAAACTGCTGGTGATATGGGAAACTCCGAAATGATGTATGAAAACATCAAAGTAGCTCTAGGGCCAAAGATAAAAAAACTGCCCCACTGAAGTCCAAAACAGGAGATCCTATAATAGACAAAATCAAACAACTTGAAAGATGGGTTGAACAATACTCAACTCTGTATTCCGAAGACAGACTTCCAGACCCACATCTAGATCAAATACTAGAGAATAAATCTGAAATGACAGAGCTTCATGATGAACCCACAGAGGCCAACCTCCTTGAGGCTATAAATAAACTAACAAGGCAACAGGAGCAGACAACATTCCTGCTGAAATCTTAAAAGAAAACAGAGATGTCCTCGTCTCCCATCTGTACCAACTCTTTATAATGTACTGGTGGGAAGGCAAAATCCCCCACAATATGTGGGATAAAAAGATAGTAACTCTCTATAGGAATAAGGTTGAAAAAGGTGACTGCAACAACTACAGAGACATCACCCTTCTCATAAACTGTTGAAAAAGGGAGCAAGTATCCCCATTCCAGGAAATTCAAACAACTGTAGAACAACTAAACACATCCAAAACAACTATAAACAACAATGGATCAACCACTGGACCACTGGCTAAAAAGGAAGTGTATTATATGCAGACATCCAACCAAATCCACATGACAGCATAAATAGACCACACCACAAAGACCAAACCACAATATTTAGGCTGAAAACAACACATGAACAAATTAATAAACATCTAAAAAGAATTACCACATACTATAAATCATATGGCAACCATTGCAACAGACAAGAGGAAGAAATAGTAAAATACCACATTATTAAATGCCCTGCACTACAATTTGGGGTTAAAAAAATAATGACCACTAAACCCCTTCATCGTTAAAACTCTCTATACAGACAAATCAGAACTGAAGAAGACATGCACCTACCACCACCAGGTATAGGGAAGAAAGAGTAAAAAATCGCAACCCAGGAAATCGAATACATCAACTTGGCCGACCAGTAAAAATGGTTTTGTGGGCCACATTTTGGCCACCCCTGGTTTAGTGGTTTCATAGATCTTTATAAATTTATTCTATCAATACCTTTTAAAAATTTGCATTTAACAAAAAAATATAAAAATGTGTTTTGCAGTTTATGGCTGTGGAGTAACGAGACAGTAAATATATGGTCACACTTCCTGGGTTTCTTTATTTTTCTACTGCTGGCATTGTATGACAATTTGATTTCTTTGCCTCAAATGGATGGATCACTTGTAGACCATATTGTACTTACAGCTGGACTTTGTTGTTATATGGTAACATTTTAATTATTAATGTATATGTTATTAGTTACTAAGTCACTCAGGTGGTTAGTTTGTTAATTATTCAGGAAGTTAGTATGTTGGTTGGCTAATTAATCAGGTAGTTAGTTTGTTGGTTAGTGTTTTGGTTGGTTGGTTTGTTACTTAGTTATTAGGTAGTTAGTGTGTTAGTTATTCAGGTAGTTTGTTAGTTTGCTTTTGGTTGATTGGCTGGTTAGTTAGTCAGATTGGTTGGTTAGTTTGTTACTTAGTTATTAGGTAGTTAGTTAGTGTGTTAGTTATTCAGGTAGTTTGTTAGAGTGTTTGTTAGTTTGCTTTTGGTTGATTGGTTAGTTAGTTACTTAGTTATTCAGGCAGTTGGCTGGTCGATTAGTTTGTTAGTTAGTTAGATAGTGAGTTGGTTGGTAGGTTAGTTACGTAGTTTCTTAGTTATGTCATCATTGTATATATGACATATCTATAGGACTTCCAACTTAAGGACATCCACAAGTACACGATAACTGACAGTTCCAGTTCCCTATTGGTTGATGAACATTCTTCTAATCCTACAAGGAAGCTCATAACTGACAATGTCATATTTCAATTGCAGATTCCTTATTCTTGACATGGGAAAGAAATCAACACCCTCATTAATTTCATTTATCATTGCAGTTTCTCATAAAGAGTTTAGAATGTCAGCTGAATCCACTTCTCTGCTGTCCGATACATAACAAAGCTTAAGAGTCTAGCTGCACCGAATACCCAAATGTCCAGACATTAAAATTAATGTGACTCCTTCTGACTTCGATCTCCTCACTTTTCATGAACACAGGCCACTTGTATTTTACTGATAATGATTTCATTCAGTCACTGATAATGATCTCATTGAATCTGATAATCATCTCATTGATCTCTGAAAATGATCTTATTGAATCTGATAATGATCTCATTGAGTCACTAATCATGATCTCATTGAGTCACTGATCATGATCTCATTGAGTCACTAATCATGATCTCATTGAGTCACTAATCATGATCTCATTGAGTCACTAATCATGATCTCATTGAGTCACTGATCATGATCTCATTGAGTCACTAATCATGATCTCATTGAGTCACTGATCATGATCTCATTGAGTCACTGATCATGATCTCATTGAGTCACTAATCATGATCTCATTGAGTCACTAATCATGATATCATTGAGTCACTAATCATGATCTCATTGAGTCACTAATCATGATCTCATTGAGTCACTAATCATGATCTCATTGAGTCACTAATCATGATCTCATTGAGTCACTAATCATGATCTCATTGAGTCACTAATCATGATATCATTGAGTCACTAATCATGATCTCATTGAGTCACTAATCATGATCTCATTGAGTCACTGATCATGATCTCATTGAGTCACTGATCATGATCTCATTGAGTCACTGATCATGATCTCATTGAGTCACTGATCATGATCTCATTGAGTCACTGATCATGATCTCATTGAGTCACTAATCATGATCTCATTGAGTCACTAATCATGATCTCATTGAGTCACTAATCATGATATCATTGAGTCACTAATCATGATCTCATTGAGTCACTAATCATGATCTCATTGAGTCACTAATCATGATCTCATTGAGTCACTAATCATGATCTCATTGAGTCACTAATCATGATCTCATTGAGTCACTAATCATGGTATCATTGAGTCACTAATCATGATATCATTGAGTCACTAATCATGATATCATTGAGTCACTAATCATGATATCATTGAGTCACTAATCATGATATCATTGAGTCACTAATCATGATATCATTGAGTCACTAATCATGATCTCATTGAGTCACTAATCATGATCTCATTGAGTCACTAATCATGATCTCATTGAGTCACTAATCATGATATCATTGAGTCACTAATCATGATATCATTGAGTCACTAATCATGATATCATTGAGTCACTAATCATGATATCATTGAGTCACTAATCATGATCTCATTGAGTCACTAATCATGATCTCATTGAGTCACTAATCATGATCTCATTGAGTCACTAATCATGATCTCATTGAGTCACTAATCATGATCTCATTGAGTCACTAATCATGATCTCATTGAGTCACTAATCATGATCCCATCGAGTCACTGATCATGCAGACATGAGTTGCTTTCTGTGTCCTTAAACTTTTGTCTATCTTTATATAAACAATAGTTCTACTGGCTTTATATTTATATATTATGATAGAACAATTTACTGGTATCTTGAGGATGTAAGTTCGAACCCCATAAATTCATTGATTATAATTCTTTGGAAGTAGATAATGCTCTACAGAATTGCCCATTATACAACATCACAAGAAGAAAAATAGTCACTGGAAACAATACTAATGGACAGGTTTTATAGCCCCACATAGGACAGGTGACCACAGTACAGTTTATTGTAAACTGTAAAGTAAACTTTAAAGTAAACCTATATCAGCTGAGAACCATGGACTGCCAGAAAAACTAATGTAGAGGTGTTGAGGGAGTCAAATGGAAGCGGACCTTGATAAAAAATTATAAGACAAAGACAATCTTCTTTTTGTGTGGCCACTTCATGAGACAGGCAGGTTTAGAGAACATAGTCACAACAGGCAAAATTGAAGGCAACAGAGACAGAGGGCGACAACGTGAGAAAATATTAGACAGTTTGACAACCTGGCACGGCAAGGAAACAACAGCGACTTTGATACATAATACTGTGGACAGAGAGCTGTGGAGAGCTGGGATACATAATACTACACCAGCTGGCATGGCACCTGATGATGATGATACATACAGAAATAACTCGCAGTTTACGTAACAGTCTAAACAGGCAAAAGCTGATTTTTATTAAAGATAATATTTGCAGCATCTCCTGTAAAAGACATTTTTTCTTCAACAGCTATTGTTGATTTTTTTGATTTGTCACTAATGCATCCAATTATATCGCAAATATAATGTGGATTGTCAGCATTTGAAACAATACTAGCTAATTCGACAAGTTGGTTCTGTGAGGTGAGCTTACTGTCAACTCTGCTACCGAGCAGACCTGACTTTATTATAATAGCACAATTTAAGCATATCCTATGCAGGACATTGTTATTAAACTATTTTTTGAATTTCTGAATGCTTGATATGTTCATTAACTTTACCAGTGCCAAGTGCATCTGCACTAAGTTTCGTAGCCCCAAGTTCTGCCTGTTGGGACTATTAGATTGTCTCATTAGTTCCTCTATAATGGAGACAGCCCTGAGTTTATCATTGAGTTTCTTAAAATTGTGCTGTACTATTGATATATGATACAATAGTTAAACTGTTGCAGACTCGCCAGTGTGTTGCCTGGGCCTGAGAGGGGAGCACAGGAATAGCAACTTTGTTTACCTTCCATGCATGCTGTAAGAGGCAACTAAGGAAATTATGAGGTGGAGTTGGTTTTTCCCCATACGATATAGGGCCAAAACGACCCAGATGCCATGTAGAAGTCAGATGCGTTGGGCTGAAAGACACAGATATGGGAGTAAAGCTATAAATCATAACCCATTCCATTCTCTGGACTACATCCTGCTAATCTGCAGGAGTTTGAGAATTAATGCAGTGGAAGAAGAAGAATTACACAACACATTTAGTTTTAATTTAATTTCCATATTTGTATCCTTCATCATTTTACTTGCTGTGTAGACATGCTCAACTTGCCAATGAAAAGGAGATTCAACATTTTCATGATAACCCTTCAGGTGTTCTTAAGAATTATGCTACCCATATATATTTTTTGGGAATCAGGTTATCAACTGAGTTCTGTCTTTGAGTTCAAAGGTATTTTCATTGTTCTCCAGGTTTATTGTTCCTCTGTGTTCAGTTACATTCATACATCTGGTCATGTATAGAGCAGTTTGTTTTAGGTCATTGTAGATTTCCCACAACTTCTTTTCTAGAGTTGTACCTGTGGGCCAGATTGCCATTCTGTTTAAGATTTTAATTGCGTCAATTTCCTACAGTTGGGTCGATCCAGAGTTCCCTGGGAGAACAAAATTCCCTATAAGAATCAATGCTAAGAAACTGCTAAGAAATCATTAATTTGTTCTGTGTTGATTTATTTTCTCCATTAATTTGATGTTTTTTTACCATTAATTCAGTGTTTTAAATTTTTTTCTCCATTAATTTTATATGGGTTGATTTTTCTCTCCATCAATTCAATGTGTTTTTACTATTAGTTTAGTGTGCTTTATTTTGTTCCTCCATTAATTTGGTATGTTTAATTGTATTCCTCCATTCTAGTTTTGTATGCTTTGCTCCACTGGTTTCCATATATTTTGCTGCCATTCTGAAAAAGCAAGTCGTCGATGGCTGGCGGTGGATATGACTGGCGTGTCTATGGGCATTATTGGTTGCTATTTGCCAGGTGTACACTACGCTTTTTATTGCCAGTCAGTAAGTGTAATTTCCATGCTAATTTGTTTTTAGAGGATCATATTATATTGAGACACTGTTGTTCTACCATAAACTAGGTCATTTTGGTTAAATTAGGGATGTGGACATATATCCGCAGAAGATGGATGTGTCGGGCCATTGGTGCAAATAAAACTGTGACACAACGCATTTTCATTCTCTCGACTACATCCTGCTGGAAATCTAGTAGGATCATGGTCCTGCTGCAAGGGAGATCCAGCGAGAGTTTGAGAAAAAAAGCTGAAGAAGAAGAAGGACATATATAATGTGTGATACCTGTGGGGAGATATGCTCCATGAAGCTGAATTTGCAGCACTAGAAGTCGCCTTGTACTACGTGAAGACCATATTGGGCACCTTTTCATCAAAAATTAAAATCATAGTGATTTTTGCAGACTATGTCCAATCTTTAAGCTCTAGAATGTTGTGGACATTGTAAGTCTCAATTAGTTGAAATATATCAATGTGCCAACATGAAGTCAATATTGTTATTCAATAGATTCTTGGCCATTCAAACACAACAGTGCATAGACTAGCAAAAAAAGAAACACAATAAGAACAGACATCTATACTAATGACCATGCATACAGTTAAAAAGATGTTAAAATTTGTGAACAAAGAGATTTTGCTGAACAATTGGGCAAACACAGAGAGGGACATTTACAAATATATGTAATCCCAAAGACATCAAACCTCCTGTGAAGGAAAGATTTCTTTTCTTAGAGGATGCGGATAGGTTGCATTCGGAAAGTGTGTTGACCAAGTTGCAAAACGATTCAGTGTCAGCTGAATTGACCTTGTTCAAATCTCATCTGCTATGATCTGATTTTTCCCCCCAGTAATTGCTCAATCATCATCATCAGGTGGCATATCATGAACAGGATGTAACAGTCATCACAGCCTTTCAAAACTTCTGTTGATCTTGTGCCAGTCTTCCTGCTTCTGTTATTGTCATGTTCATGTGGTCTTTGATGTCCAGTGTCCATCTTTTTCTTGGTCTGCTTCTTGTTCATCTCCCTGACATATTCCCCTCCATTATGGTCTTCTTGAGGCCGTCATGGCATTTATTTAATCTTCTTCTTCTTTCTGTCCTCATGTACCTTTCGGTGTTGAGGGGAGAGTGAGTGTACGGTCTTTTGCCCTTCTATTTGCCTCCTCTGCTGTTATATTTCCTAGTGTCTCTAATACACTATCTATCCACCTTTTACGAGGGCGTCCAATAGGTCGAATATTTTCGTATCGTTTGTTAACTGTTTTTTGGATAATACTTTGCTCTTTCTGTCTGGTTATGTGGCCGTACCATTTAACTTGTTGTTTCTGTATGTATTCTATTGTTGGTTTGATCCCTAATTGTTTCCTTAGTGCTTCATTCCTGATTTTCTCTCTCAAGCTAACTCCAATCATACGTCTCACACATTTCATTTCAGTGGTGTTAATCTTATGTATTGTTTATTTAATATGACCAAAATATTGTAGTTTTCTGGAAAGAACCTTGCTGTTATAGCCAGTTTTCTTTTACATTCATTTCTCTAAGGATGGCTACATTGGTGATCGTTTTTGGTCCACGGTATTCTGAGGATTTTGCTGTAACATTTTGTTTCAAATGCTACTATTTTATTTTTCACTTTGTTGGTGATTGTCCAGGATTCACACCCATATATTGCCACTGGAATATGCAAGCCTTTAGGAATGTTAGTTTTACAGCAGCTCAGCCATATGTTTTTCACTTGTATCAGATTCTTCAACATGATAGCCAACCTCCTGACTTCTTCATAGCAATTTCCATTACTGTTGATAAGAGAACCAAAGTATTCAAAACTGCTTGACTATGCGCCAATAATGTTGTATCGTCTGCATACCTTAGTTCTGGTATCTCATGACCTCTGATGTTGAGTGGGTCAAAGTTTGACTCCTTTTTTGATTCATCCTTGTTTGACTCCTTTTTCCACGCTGAATCATTCAGATGTTTCACTATTTACTCTCATGGCTGCTTGCTGGTCTTGATATAATGTTATGAGGCGGATTAGGTGTATAAACCCAGGTCCTTCATGATATTCCAAAGTTTTTTATATTGTATACAATCAAATGCTTTGATGTAGTCAATATAGTATGTGTAGTTGTCGACATTAAACTCTCTGCATTTCTCTATGATGTTCCTCATACTGAAAATTATGGTCTCTGGTGCCTCTGCCTATCTGAAACTGCCCATGCTTCATTTAACTCTTCTTCCAGCTTATGTTGTAGTAATTGCTCAATACTTCTTTATTTATATTATTATTGAAGCCTAACATCATCTGTCTTATGTTTTACTCATTCAGAGAAAGAGATTTCTTCATAAAACACAGCTGATTCTTTGAGCCTTCTTGGTATGAAATAAAGCTCAGGAGAAACCTCCTCAATGCACAAAAGGATTCAAGAGTTCTATTGGTCATATTATTTAGGGATTAAAAGAAATAAACAATTTTTGGTGTCTTGCTGTGATGAGAGAGACACAAGACAACAACAAATGTCAAGCATACTTGACATGGTTAGCTTTGAGCTTGGCGACCACCGGGTAGGTACAGGAACAAGTTCTCTTGTACGGCTGTCTGACTTAAATTGGTAGCATATGCTATTCAGAACGTAGCCATCAACCCATCTATTTTTGGCTGTAGTGATTTTTTCAGACTATACTATCAATATGGTTACATTTGTCCACAATTTAGTGGAAGTGCTAAAATGCTGAATGTATTAGTTACCAAAGCTGAAGTTAGAGGTGTCTGGCCATTGATACAAATAAAATTATGACAATGCATTTGAGTACTCTTGTCTACATCCTACTGGAAATCTTGTTGGGACATTGTCCAGCTATGAGAGAGATCCGGTGAAAGTTTGATAATGAAAGAAATTAAAAATTAATATCTTACCCTGTATCTTTGGTCAAATTTAAATAATGAGATCGTAAAATGAGAATGTGTCTAATGTTTGATTGCTAAATTTTGAGCACAAATGGTTAGAAAAGTAAGCTGATGATACGAACACCCGCTCAGATTCCACACTGGTCTGGGGAATAGACCTTAAGCTATCATACACGATTTCTACGTGTGAATTTCTGCATGTTAGTTGACGCTTACACACTATACATGTAATTTGTAAAAACAAAAATTAATAGCAACGCATGCTTCTTTGACAGTTGCACAAAGAACACAGATCAATTCTGTCGGTCGTGTTCAACAAGAGACACGTGGTGTGCGAAGAGTTTTTTTCATCTGCACATCACATAAATTATTGGCATATTTTTCTTTAAATACAGCATGAAATGTTACCATTGGAAACTAAGAAAAGCAATAAATATTTTTTGGAAAATGAAATACAGAAAATCATAAATCCTGGTTTTCATAAATCCAATCCCAGTATTCTGAAGCATCCATTTTTAGTCAGGTTTCCCAGTATTATCGAGAGTCAGACTGCGACCCCTACATTCAACATAATTCAACACAGATGCCAGGCAAAAAAGATAAATCATCCCTGACCTTGGCTAGGACTCGTGCTGGTGGATCAGTCAATGTGGCAATGCTATTAAAACAGTTTGCAGTGCACAGTTGGCCTACAAGTGATATGTCTACACATGGACACCCACTATTCAGTGGGATTAGTAAAACGCTGAATATATTAGATACCACTGCAGTAGTTGTGTGTTGGGACATTGTTGCACATCTCTATTCTCTGCAAAATCCTGCTGAAAATCTAGTAGAACATTTGTCCTGCTACAAGAAAGATCCAGTGGAAGTTGGAAATTGAGAGCTAATGCTCAGAAAAAGTTTAAAATGGTGGTGCTATAAATAAATGTACACTCCGAGGTTATATATATTTTCATGGAATAAATATGTTCCCATTTCTCCATTCTATTTCAGATGTGGAGAAATATATATCTGTTTATCATTACTGTACTACTAATCTGTACTTTGATATTACAACTCCACCATCGTTTCCTAACCCATAGTTGGTTCTACATACGTATGGCTGTGTATCTGGGCCTAACTGCCTATGGAATAATTCCAACACTTCACTGGGTTTACCTAAATGGAGGAACTTCCGCATCAGTAGTACAAGTTAGTAATTTGTTATCTTAGCTTATAATTTATTTCTGAATAATGTACTGTGGTTAATCATCGTCACCATCACGTGCTGTGCCAGAACGTGTAGGCAATGATTGATCTCCACAACATTCTATCTGCAGTATTGTATATCAGCTCTACTGTTGACTTTCTACTCAATATTTTTCATCTGTACTATGATCGCAGTCCAATCCTAGTTTTAGTTCTTTTTTCCCTGTATTTTGTGGTTAATTGATTTAAATATTATATCAATAAATAACCAATAATTAATTGAAATATTCATTATTTTAGAGTTAGAGATTTGGTTAGTTATGTTTTACATAACTAATTCTAACCCTATCCCTAAATATAATTATATTTAAATGAATAAATAATAAACATAAACTGATAAACACAGGCAAGGGAAATAATCACACAGATAGGCACTAATTGGCGCAACGGGTGTTGGACTGTGATCATAGTACTCTTTACTCTTTGCCAATCACTGTCTCTTTTTCCCCCTCCCATTTTCTCTGTTATCACATTGTGTTCAAACCTAGTATTATTGATGTTATTATAATGTCATCATAATGTGGCCAATAAATGTGGACTGCATCTTTCTGATGTTGATAAGTAACTTCATTTTGGCATAAAATACCCTCAAGAATTCTTCATTGGTTTTTCTAGCTGTCTTTGGGATTCCCAGTATTCTTCTGAAAACTAACTGTGGCAAGTATGAATAATAACCAAACTGTCAGAGGGATGTCCAACAATATGGAGAGTGCAACAGGAACACAAATAAGAAACAATATCACCTACCGGTATATTATCACTATTTATATATAACTAATAATTAGAGCAAAAAAAATACAAAATTTGAAGTCACTGAGAAATTTTAAAAAAAATAACAAAATAACACGGTCTTATTCCACGTTATGTCCGGCTCTGTGGTGGTGTGATACAAAGCACGTCAGTGATGGCCAAGGTACCAGTTCGAATCCCGCCACAGACAATTGTGCATCCAGACTTTTCAGATGGCAATGGCTAACTAGTGAGCATATTTTATAAATCCTAGAAAATCACTACAGTCAAAAAATGCTGGTATGATGGCTACGCCCTGAATATGATATGTTACAAATAATCCAATAGGGACCTTTATCAAGAAACAACCACGAACTAAAAATAAACACAAGCAATATGGTCTTACAGCCGCATTCCATTGTATTTGAAGTGAAAAGGCGCAATCATGTTTAGTTATAAGCAATAAGAGTGCTCATTTGAATTTTACGCTCAATCCATAGACAAAAATCAAACGAGGTAAGTGGAATGCTACCAGAAATGAGTGTTAAGTATCAAACCAGATTAAATGAATGCTTCACGTCAATGATACTAACTTTACATACAGACATAAATAATAGTGTATACATGTGTAAAACCACACATGATATATATGTAGATGAGGGAAGTTCCAGGAATTAGTAAATTATATAGAAATAAGTAATAATAGAATTATCTAATTATCTACACTACATTTCTTTCATAGTAGTTCCTTTCAGCAACTACACACTTTTGCCAACGTGCACACAGCTTCTGGAAACATTTATGGAACCCTTCTTTGACACTTCTCTCAGCTGTCTTGTCACATTGGTGATAGCTTCATCTGCATCCTTGAATCGCTGTCCTTTTAGTGGCAATTTCAGTCGAGGGAACAATAAAAAAGCCAGCCGATGCTAGTTCAGGAGAATATGAAGGCTGTTCAAAGGTAATGAGATTGTGCTTTGTGAGTAGGGATTGATGTGCCGGAGCATTGTAATGTAGCATAATCCAACTGTTTGTTCTCCAATGATCGTTTTCTTCTGGTTGCATCTCTTAGATGACGGAGTATATTAATGTACATTTCCTTATTAACCGTTTCTTCTTCAGCATTCATTCTCAAATTCCCACTGGATATCTCTTGTAACAGGACAATGGCCCTACAAGATTTCCAGTTGGATGTAGTCCAGAGAATGAAAATGCGTTGTGTTGCCGTTTTATTTGCGCCAATGGCCCAACACATCCGTCTTCGGCGGGTATTAACCGTTTGACCGTCAATGCTTTATTAAGCAATGTTAGTGTTTCTGAGGGTAACTTCTCAAACACAACACAGATTTTAACATTTGAATGTTGTTCAAGCATGGACAATTTCAACTCATATGATACAACAAGCACAACATGCATACAAACATTTGTGTCTTCTCTTCAAGAGTATATCTGATGGTCACTTTGGCTATGTCTTTACATGAAGGTCATTACCAACTCTTCTAAACATATAATTTCATTAACATCATCTTTCATTCAAACACTAGTCGACTGTTCTGGGAACTTTTTCAAGCAACGTCATACATACACACAAGCATGCCTATACATAGTTTACAGCTTGGCTGTGATGTCTGTGCCTTTTGGCCAGATACATCTGACTTAGCATGCTTTTTGAGTAACTTTGATCCAATACTGGATGGGCAGCCAACCCAATCCTCCCACCCCAAAACCTTCTTAATCATCTTTTACAACTTGCATGTCAGGTGTCGCATTCCATTCTCATTACTTCCTGCTAAGCAGCAGAAGACTTAGAACAAACCGATGGAGGAAGAATGAGAATAAGTAGTATTCTGTACTGAGAGCTATTTTTTAAATTTCAGATGTTCTTGCCGAAGGTGGTCACCATGTATTTGTTGAGTGTATGTGCATTTGTCGTGTACATAACACTGTTACCAGAGAGGATTTGTCCAGGTATTGTTTGCAAGCATATAAAACCATATACATGTTTGTGTACTATTTATTTTATTGGTTCTCAAATTCCCACTGGGTCTCTCCTGTGGTAGGACAATGGTTCTGCTAGATTGCCAATAGAATGTAGACCTAAAAACATATATGTTGTAACTGTTTTATTAGTTATGAACACATTGAGTTCTCACTGTCGAATTGCTAATCTTGTCGAAGTGTTGTATCAGGAAAACCTCACCTCGACAACGTTAGCACAAGACAAAAGTAAACTTGTAACAGCTGAAATGGCATGCTTACACAGAATTCTAGGAATATCGCTAAGAGACGAAGTGAGAAATGAGGACATTCGACAAAATACAAGTACCACCTCAATCTTGGAATATATTAAGAGACAACAGATCAAATAGTTTGCACACATCAGCAGACTACCATCAGACAACATACCACAGCAAGCTATGTTGCACAGATACAATGATGACAGACCTACAGGCGACCATGAAAACGATGGACCACTAAAATAAAAGAGGCAACAAACTCTACTATTTACTCAGCACACAAGAGAGGAACTCCTTGAACAGCTCTCTGATTTGGGCCATGCAGCTTGCATTTTCCAACGACCTATTCACTGTTTATGTTGTTATCCATGATGTTGCATGAATGACCTACTTACTGCTCACCGAAAAATTGTCTATGTATATTATCTTAATGCTACACCACAAGACCACAATCCTAGAGAAATGTTCGATTAATCTATTGGAAATTTCTAGGCACATTATTCCCGGAGATTACCATTATTTTCGGGAAGGAACAGCCACTAATCGGACACCGTAAAATGCTGAGTCAATTAAAAATACAAGTCTAGCATTTTTTGTCTTATATGTTTCTTAGAAATGTATTTTCTAGAACATAATTATCTTATAAATGTTAATTTCCTAAAAAACTTAATTGTCTTCTTGTTGTTGTTGATATCCAAACGCTGATGAGTAATTCTACTCTTGTCAGCACTATGCTATTCTTAAAAAAGTGCAGATCTTCTGAAGTTGACTTAGTGATCCATACAGTAAGTTAGTGACTGTTGAGGGTGTCTGTAGAAGTGTTTTTTTCCTGGCATTTGAAATGTAAGGACAGTCAAGAAGGTGTTCCACTGTTTCATTGAGATGTGAGCAATGTCTACAAGTGGGTAGTTGCTGGGGTTTGATACGAATTAGAGGACTATTAATCCTTGCATGTCCTGTTCGAAACTGAAAGATAAGGGATTGGCTTCTCCTGCAGAGTTTGTTTATGTTGTCATTGTCCTTTGACCGTGTCATTTCACTAAATACATTTCGACCAGTCAGCTCATTTGCCCATCTATTCAGCCAGATTTCTCTGGTGTTGTTTCTGAGAATCTGTTTGACTGTTCCCATACCACAAAGTCTTTGCCTTTGTTTTGAGGCACCTCTTTTTGCAAGTCTGTCCTCTACTTCATTTCCTGCTATATCGCTATGTCCAGGAATCCATTGCATGGTCACACTGATTGGATATGCAGAGATAAAACTGTGCACTGTTCTATGTGAAGAATATCTTGATTTTCCTATGGGATATTTTTAAGTGCTTCCAAAACTGACATATAATCTGTAAAAATGACTATGTCAATTGGTTTTTCTTCCATGAGATCAAACTGTTAGTGTATTAACTTAATGGCTGGCTTGATTGCCTCAGCCTCTGTTTCATAATTTGAGCAATTTTCACAAGCGTCACATAAGTCATAGGCAGATCCATCAGGGTATCATATATGGGTGCCATATCTTGCAAAACAGGTGGCCTTGAAAGCCAATCCATCAGTGTAGGCCTTGATTGCTGATGATGGATAGGCTGTTTATAGTTTCTAGGGCACATGTCCTTAAGATTGTTGGTAGTATTCCCTTATTGGCTGTTTTATCTAGTAATTTTGTTTGGAATATTGGTTGGTGCAAATTTTATCAAGGGGGTGGTCTGAGGTATTATTTTTTAGTTCTCTCTCTTGTGGTAGATGGTGTTTGTCATCTTCCTTTTTGGATATATCCAGTAGAGACAGTTGTTTTAGTCTTTTTGTTTGTTTCCAAGTGTCAATAAGTATTTTACTTGTATGGTCATTCTTTTGTCTCTTGTACTTTTCTACTGCTTCCACCGGTGCTCTTTTCATTCATATATCCAGTACAACAGTCCTACATTTGCATCTATCTCATATACTGCTGCGGGTGTTGATCTCATCCTTCCACAGATTAGTCTCAGAGCTTGGTTCTGTGCCCTATTCAGGGATGAGATAGTAATATTTCTCACAATGGTCTGGAGAGGAAGGCTATAATCCATTACTGATCTCTCATAGTCAAGATACAATTGGCGGAGAGTCTGCCCCTCCCCCAGTTTGTACTAGCTAGTCTCTTAATGAGGTTTAGGCGTTTACTTGCCTTTCCTCTGAAATTTTCTATGTGGTATTTTAATATTAGTGTATAATTGTCTGATAAATGTCAATTCCCTAGAAACATAATTGTCTTATAATTGTCAATTTCCTTATGCCAATTGTTTTATAATTGTTTTCTTTCACAGGCAAGTTTGATTACATTGGTTCCAGCCACCAGCTGTGGCACATTCTCATTGTGATAGCATTATGTTATTGGCACAAAGCAGGTGAAGAAATCCTTCATTACAGAAAATCCAATCAATGTATAGATTAGATGAAAGTTGCAGTTGTCACAGTGAAGACTTGTCAACGTTTTCAATCTAGTCATTTGATTTTAGCAGACAAAAATTAAAAACACAGGGTAAGGAAGTTTTGTGAATCTCTGGGTTTCGCACAAAAAATACACACGAGTCAATGTTTTGACTGAAAGTCCTTTGTTAAGAACACATCACATGGCTTGGAAAGGATATGAGTAGTAAATGGTCACACAAAAACTGAAGAGGATTAAATGAAACAAAATAAAAACACAAAACTTAATTACCGTGTGTTTTCAACTTTTGGCCATCAGATCATGCATTTGGTGTAGTATTTATTATCATTCTGTCATAGACATGCTTGTAATTAGATAATGTGTAGAAATGAATTATGAATAAATACAATCAGTATGTAAGCAAGATGCTTACACCAGAGCAGTAGCAGAGAACATTTATGTTTCAGCAAAAAAATCTTAACATCACATTTCAGGAACAATTGTGATGTAAGTTAGCACTGGCGCAAATATTTAAGCTGGTTGGACACTCAATAGTAACTGAAGCAAATTTGAAGAAAATTTTACCTCTTAAACTAGTTCAAGTAAACCAAATCAAAATTCTACCTTGTAAATTTACTAGTACTTACAGTAAACTTGATCAAACTACTACTGTAAAAACTAACAGTATAAGTAAATTTAATCAAAATACTACCTTGAAGACTCTTTTTCTTTGTCTTCATTCTCAAACTCTCGCTGGAACTCTTATAGAAGAATAATGGTCCAACTAGATTTCCAGCAAGATGTAGTCCAGAGAACAGAAATTCGTTGTATCACTGTTTTATTTGTGCCAATGGCCATACACATCCGTCTTATGCAGGACCTTGGAGACTCACTTGATCAAAATACTATCTTGGATACTCACTAGTAAACATAGATGCCAACTTGTTGGAACATAAATCTGTACAAGAAACCAAAAAATGAGCTGAAAGAACCTAACGGAAGCTGAAAAAAACAACCTTGCAGATCGGCAAGGATAGATTTTTGGTCGATCTATTATTTAAAAAAATAACAACACAGATCAAGCCTTTGCTTTAGCTAGGATAGGATCTCCCAGGTGTAGTGGATGATTAATGGTTAAGCCATTCACTTTGTACTCAAGAGATAACGGGTTCAAACTCCACTTGTGACATCTTGTATATAAAGGGGATTTTTTTAAAGATATATCTGGGAAGGAAGTTTGTATACCAGTTTGTTGAGAGGGACAAAGTACATATGAAGTAACCCAAAAACAATGAAGTCAATCCAGTACACCTTTAGAGCTTTTATGAGTATCAAAGTACTCAATATCACATTTTAGGTATTAGGTATGTTGATTATCCTCTTCGCCCACCAAATTTCCAAAGGTGCTCAGATGTCCACTTTAGTAAATCTTTCATGGTATCAATCAATTAATCAATAAACCCAAACCCTTCAGGGTCGTAGGAGTTATACATTGGATGCTTCAGCACACAGAGTTCTCCAGCGACTTCAATTCTATTCTCAGCGATGCGGATGAGTGCTGACCATCTGTTATGGTGGCAGGACTACCTAATTGGTTGGCCCGTTCATTTCTCTCCACACAATCATGTCTGGGCACAAAGATGAACATAGGTTTTTCAGTTTCTCTAATTACTCCACCCATCACTTGTTTTGACTTTCTGAATCATATTCATTAACTCACTCAGTATGCACACATGGGAATAGGCTTGTGATTCCAGCCAATATCACACTTTTTTCATAAAATTGAGGGTGAATTTTCACAGCCCCCTCAATTTATGCACAAAATCAATTAAAACTGGTTAATTTACATGTCTGCAATATACATTTTACATTTTGAAAATATATTATCCATACTGTATCACTATCATGTTCTCAATTAAATGTAATACTTGCACCATTAGAAATTAGAAAAAACACTATCAGGTAAGGGTAAAAACTTATATAAATGTTACTGCACCAAGAATTAGTTTTAATCCAATTTTTTTTTGCACTGCAAAAACATCTACGTGTAGTACTAATGATAATAGTACTTATTGTAGAACACAAGTTTTGTTGTGGTTTTACGATGGCTATCAGACTGTGGTATAGGTACAAAAATATACAAATAACAACATACAAGACATGTCAACATTAAAATATAATCCTTAATAATAGACCTGCAAACAGAACTGTCGATTAGTTCATTTTGTGACTTGAGGAGTGATTGGATACTGGTTGCTAACTGTTTTGGTTGCTACTGGTAATTTTTAATGTTTTGTTTAATTTACTTTTAATTTATGAAAAGAATCTGCTTAAACTCAGGAGTAACAAACAATTTTTTACAATGCATTTATGAGGTATGTCACCATTATTTTCAGTTGATTGCCGTGTGCAAGTTAGACAATAATATATTATTTATTGATGTATGTATTCACAAAGTAATAAGAACAATGAGGCACTTTGCAGGAATGAATACTCAAAACACCAAGTGTTTCAACCAGGTTTTCATAGAAAATATCATCATCAGGTGCCATGCCGGCTTGCGTAGGCGATCATGGCTCTCCACAGCTCTCTGTCTCCAGCATCATGTATCAAGATTGTTTTTGTTTCTCTGTCGTGCCAGGTTGTTAAACTAATATTTTCTCACGTTGTCGCCCTCTGTCTCTGTTGCCTACAATCTTGCCTGTTGTGACTATGTTCTCCAAACCTGCTTGTCTCATAAAGTGGCCAAAAAAATGAAGATTGTCTTTCTCTTATATCATTGATTAAGTTCCGTTTCGCATTTGACTCTATCAACACCTCCACATTAGTTTTCTGGCAGTCCATGATATTCTCAGCATTCATCTGTAGAACCAGATCTCTGTTGCCTCTAAGTTCTCACATTCCAGACCAAGACTCTAATCCATATGTTAGTATAGGAGTTATATAGCACTGCAGAACTCTTTCTCACCTCTAATGAAGAAATATATAATATAGGTCGCTTGATTGATGAAATAGGCAGAATTTATGGCAAGATGTTTTTTTTAAATATGGTGATGTATATTAGTAATAAAGTTCCATATCAAATATCTTATGAAATATATTATTGCACACGTAATAAATGAATACAATCTCCCCCCCCCCCCCAAAGTAAAATTGCAGTTCTCAAGCTAAATTCTAACACAAATGGAAATTGGCAACACTGTCATGTGGACAGACAGCACAGAGCACCGAACGTGTACTTCAAGAATAAATGTCTATAGTAGCATAATATAACACCTACAGACTCTCAATCACAGAACTAACGCCATTGAATGTTCATTTTAACACATCCATTTTACGTGAAGGATATAGCGTTTTTGAAGAAATTGTATGTCTTCTTCTTCATTGTTCATTCTCAAACTCCTGCTGAATCACTCTTGTAGCAGGACCAAAGTCCTACTAGATATCCAGCAGGATGTAGTCCAGAGAATGGAAATGCGTTGTACCATTGTTTTCTTTACGCCAATGGCTTGACACACCCATCTTTGATGGGAAATTGTATGTAATCTTAGTTTCAATATGCTACAGGAATTCGTTATGATTTTAGTATATAATTATAGTAGAAGTAGCATGACACACTGGGATGATTTTAGTAAATTCGTCAACACACGGATGATTTTATTAAATTCGTCAACACACTGGGATGATTTTAGTAAATTCGTCAACACACTGGGATGATTTTAGTAAATTCGTTAAACACACTGGGATGATTTTAGTAAATTCGTCAACACACTGGGATGATTTTAGTAATTTGGTCAACACACTGGGATGATTTTAGTAAATTCGTCAACACACTGGGATGATTTTAGTAAATTCGTCAACACACTGGGATGATTTTAGTAAATTCGTCAACACACTGGGATGATTTTAGTAAATTCGTCAACACACTGGGATGATTTTAGTAAATTCGTCAACATACTGGGATGATTTTAGTAAATTCGTCAACACACTGGGATGCATATTTTCTTCTTTCGTTCACTTGAAAATGTCTATATCTGTAATTCTGTCTCTTTAATAAAACTGTCTTTTGTAGTTCATACAGTGACCCATAGAGCTTTGATTCCAGTTTTGTTTCCTCTGGCCAATATGTCTGCCTCAGTGTTTCATACTTAGAACACTCTTGAAGTATATTTTTGGCACTCTGTGCTACCTGTCCACATGTACACATGGCAGTGTTGCCAATCTTGATTTTTGTGTACATGTGACTGCGGAGTCTGTTGTGTCCCATTCTGAGGCATAGAATTACAACTTGTTCTGATCTGTTCATAATGTGATAGTCATCTTGCGATGGTGTTTGTGGCTTTCTTATTGACTTGATCATCTGTTTTTTCTGATGGTAGCTGATTGGTACATCTGGTTGGTCTTCGGCAGTACCTTCCTTAGCCAGTTGATCTGCTTTTTCATTTCCTGGTATTACACAGTGAGAGAGTATCCACTGCATAGTACCCTATACTGGTAAAACAATTCATTAAGTAGTTTTTTCAAGTCTGTTAGTTTTCCAGACTGGAGAGCTTGAAGCACTGACCTTACTTGAAGTACTACATCTGTCAGGAATACCACGGGTTGTGGGCCAGGGTTGGAATTCATCAGTTTTTCAGTTGCCCCCCCTAATTGCCTGGATTAGTGCATCATAATTATTGCAGAATTTCCCTGCTGGTTTTCTGATTGTACTGGGATGTATATGGTTTTAGTATATTTATGCCATTTATGAAAACCTGAGCGACACTTTGTGTTTTGAGTATTCGTTCCTGCTAAGTATGAAATGTCATTTAAAATTTTGATGCACATACACCTGTGCCATTATTGCAGGTATATTGAAACACATTGCTACATCTGACCTGCTTGTAGATATAGACTTGTCATATCAGTGTTACAATAGTATATGTCTACCTAAAATGATAGAAAGAATAGGAATACTTTGACGTGCCATGCATGTCATAAGCAGCAACTAAGGAGGGTGTAGGCCATGGCTATTCAACTATATTTACTCGGGGGCCAAAATGTAGAAAAATGGGGATCATCACGGGCCAGAGGTCCGAATATAGTTATATACATTTAGTTTTTTTTATAACTATTTCACTATTTTAGCAATGATCCGCGGGCCACTTACTAGATCCCCGTGGGCCGGATTTGGCCCACGGGCCGCCAATTGAATAGCCCTGGCGTAGGCGATCATTTTGGGCATGGCTTTTGAGAAGAAATAATCAAATAATGCCATGCTGAAGTGAGATCTGTATGGTGCAGATGTTGCAGCAAAGCTGTAATCTACAACACATTCAGTTATATGAACTACATCCTGCTATTTTCATTCATAAAGTAGTTTTTACTCTTGGTATATAGCAAGAAATTTAATGTGGTACCTGAGTGCATCTCAATTGCTATATTGAATCTAAAATGCAAAGTTCTGGAGAATGAGAATTGATCGAAGCCCTACTCAGCAGTCAAATATTGACCTGGATAACAGACTGCATAACTGTAGTCTTGTAAAGCAAGTACGGATTGAAGAGGGATGCATTCATGCAGTGCAGAAAATAGATGTGTCAAACTTGAAGCTGTATAATCTCTATAAACTGCTGTAATCTCCCTATTTCAGGGCATATGTATTGCAATAGAAAAAAATTACTGTTTCTTGAACATTAAATGAAGTTTGATTCTGAAATATGGAATAAGTTTTCATTACTGCATTTTTTCCTGTAAATTAGTGTAGGGAGGGTTTCATAGGCTTTGAAAATGAAGGTTATTTTCCATAGCAGCTGTTATGACATGAACAATTTAGATTTGTAATTTTTATCTTCAAAAGCCGTTATACCCTGAGACCAAACTGTATAAGTCGATGGTGCTTTCTGTTGTGCTGTATGGTTGTGAGAATTTGACACTCACTGCGAACATGGAGAGAAGATTACAGACTTTCAAGTACATATGCTACAGACGAATTCTACGAATTTCCTATAGGGAACATAAGACCAATGTATATGTAAGAAATAAAGTAGACATGTGTGCGGGTGTTCAGGAGCCATTGCTTTCAATATTGAAACGATGAAAACTAGCATGGTTTGGACATGTATGCAGGCACGATTCCTTGTCAAAAACAATACTGCAGGGAACTGTCGAAGGTGGAAAAAGCAGAGAAGGACAATATCAAGGAATGGACAGGGTAAGATATTTCCACACTCACCCGCATCGCTGAGGATAGAATTCGCTGGAAGAATCTGTGTACTGAAGCATCCAATGTGGTACCCCTATGGCCTTGAAGGGTTATGGGTTTATTGATACGCTGAGATATTTACTGAAGCGGAGATCTGAGCACCTATGGACATGTTCAGTGTGCACAGAGGATAATCAACACATCTAATACCTAATATTCGGCAGATTTCATGAATCGGTGTACACTGTGACCTTCGCTCAGGTTTCGAGGTATTACCTAACCTTTGCAGTGTGATTTGTAGAATTTAAAATAGGGTTAGGAATAAGGGTTAGGATCAGTTATAAATTAAAAAATAAATTAGTTATAAAAGTTATATTTATAAATGTGGTTTGTGTCGGGAGATCTGACGTCACGGCATCCATTGGTGTTACACGCGCAGTGTACACCGATACGAAAAATTTACCCTAATCTTCAAAAGAGAGTTCTCCTTGATCAATGAATCTGAGACCTCGTGCTCGACTAATGTTCTAATAATTTGTCTATGTGCTCCACCCAGAGATGTAGAATGAAAGCACATAATATTAAATCAAACAAATTTATACATGTTAAATGAGAATTGTTTTTTTAATCATTGGTTATTTACAATCTGCATTTTTTTAGCATGTTTTAAGATCCCTTGCTGTCATGTTTTAGCATGTGTTCTATATCTCTTGTTATGATGTTTTATATGCTCCTGCTGTCATGTTTTAGCATATTTTCTATATGTTCCTGCTGTCTTGTTTCAGCATATTTTCTATATGTTCCTGCTGTCTTGTTTCAGCATATTTTCTATATGTTCCTGCTGTCTTGTTTCAGCATATTTTCTATATGTTCCTGCTGTCTTGTTTCAGCATATTTTCTATATGTTCCTGCTGTCTTGTTTCAGCATATTTTCTGTATGTTCCTGCTGTCTTGTTTCAGCATATTTTCTGTATGTTCCTGCGGTCTTGTTTCAGCATATTTTCTATATGTTCCTGCTGTCTTGTTTTAGCATATTTTCTGTATGTTCCTTCCGTCATGTTCCAGCATATGTTTTATGTTCTCATGGTGGCTTATTTGGTCCTGCTGTCTTGTTTTAGCATATTTTCTATATTCTATATATTGCTGTCAAGTTTAGAATATATTCTACGTTCTGTTGTTATATTTTTTATGTTCCCATGCTGTCATGTTTTGTTCCAAGTGCTCCTCTTGTCATGTTTTAAGTTACAGACTCTCAGGTTTCTTATTTTTACTTTTAGTTATTCTTATTTCTGACCTGACACCAGTTTTTGCCATGCTCCTTCACAGAGATTGTTCAATATTGATTTTGAACCAATGGAGACGGTTGTGTCGGACCATTGGTGCAAATAAAATGGCAACACAATGAATTTCCATTCTCTGGACTACTTCCTGCTGGAAATCTTGTAGGACCATTGTCCTGCTATAAGAGAGAACCAGCGGGAGTTTAAGAATGAACACTGAAGAAAAAGATTTCGAACAAATTTTGATTGTTTTGAAGATCTATTTCTTTGTTTAGTAAAATTTTTCCATCTAAATGATAGTGGAACCATGAACACAATTTTATATGAGTTTATTTAACATTTAGCACAATCTTAGAATCAAAAATGGTAGAATAAAAATTGTATTTCAAGAATAATATTTTGTTCATTTTGCTGACACATCTAATAGTACATGCAATTCTTAATGTTTCATATGCTCTATTTTCAGTATACACTCTCAGATCTGAAGCTAAATAGTAATATTATAATAATAAGGTACTGTGATCGCAGTCCAATCCCCGTTTTCGTTCTTCTTTCCCCATTAATGCCTACCTACATATTTTCCGGTTACCAGTTTCAAGATGGCAGACATATGTTTCTGTTCTTGATTCCTTTGGAACGTTAATCAACGATTTAACAAATTGTCATTATAAAACTCCCAGTGTTTCTGTAACAGATGTTATAGTTCTAAGCAAAATGAAAACATCAATAAATATTTCAACCAATACTAAATTCTCTCAAAAATCTGGAGATCGAAGATCGCAAGTAAACACATCAAACTGCGACTATTCAATGCAAGTGTGATTCCATCATTGACATATGGATTTCTTATTCTTCTGCGTTTGTTCTCAAACTCCTGCAGATTAGCAGGATGTAGTCCGGAGAATGAAATGCGTTGTGTCATGGTTTACAGCATTGCTGCGATATCTGCGCCTTTCTGCCTGACACATCTGACTTCAGCATGACTTTGGTTCACTGACCCTATATGGGATGGGATAGCCAACTCCATCGCATAACCTCCTTAGTCGCCTTTTACGACATGCGTGGAAAGTAAACAGTGCTGCTATTCTTTGCTCCCCTTTCAGGCCCTGCAACATACGGGTGTACATATGGATGTGAAAGTTGGAAATCTACCACAATAATGGATAAGAAGTTAGTTGCCTTCGAAAGTAGATGCCTCAGAAAAATCACAAATACTAATTGGAAAGACTTCAAATCAAACGACATACTAAGAGAGGAGTAAACATAACAAAAGAATACGTGACGAACATCATCAGAAAACGCCGCTGGACATACATACATCGGCCACGTACTTAGAATGAAGGAAGACAGAATCCCACGACAAGCCTTCATGTGGACACCAGACGGGTAAAGAAAACAAGGGAGACCAAAAACAACGCTCAGAAGAACATTTATGAATGAATTAAAATCAACAGGCATAAATGCACAAGACCTGCAATCCCTAGCAACTAGGCATGGAGAACTATGACATCTGCCCTATGGGCCAAACTTGGCAAAAGAGGAACTGACTGACATATTTTGTGGTTAATTGATCTAAATATTATATCAATAAATAATCAATAATTAATTGAAATATTCATTTTTTAGGGTTAGTTATGTTTTAAATAACAATCCTAACCCTAAATATATTTATATTTAAATTAATAAATGATAAACATAAACTGATAAACACGGCAAGGGAAATAATCACACAGGTAGGCACTAATTTGCATTAATTTGGGGTTGGACTACGATCATAGTACCAATAATAATTATAACATATCCTATATAGGATATTGTTATTCAACTAACTGAGGAGCGTGATAGCCTAGTAGATAGTGAGCTTACTGACTATCACTGGGTTACATACAGAGTGCCAGGTTTGAAACCACATCCAGACGTACAAAAATAATGGGTCATTATTTCTCGCTGACACAACTGTTTCTCCAGTCGACCCAACTGTAAATAGGTACATGATGCAAAGTTGGGGAAGGTAAACACAGCAAGGAAGGAAACTGGCCACCCTACCTAATAATTACTGTAGATTAGTAGATGAAGAGTTATATTTTCCCGGAAGGTTGCTGCCATGGGAACTACCATTACCTATTCAACTATTGTTGAAATTTTGTATGCATCACTGCTATCCATATGTCTAATTGTATCACCAGTATAGTGTGCACGATCAACTTTCAAACCACCATCTAATTCAACCGAGTTAGGTTTGTGAGGTGAGTCACTATCCACTCTACCACAGAGCCGACATATTAGATACGTTTGTAAAATGCTATGGCCAGTTTGAGTATAGTATCTACAAAAAAGCTTTATATGAGATGGTACCAGTGATAGCCACAGTTTTCTCTTGAGAGCCGTGATAGTATAATGTTCTTGAGTAATGGCTTGAGAGCCGTGATAGTATAATGTTCTTGAGTAATGGCTTGAGAGCCGTGATAGTATAATGTTCTTGAGTAATGGGAATTGAACCAGTCCATTCTAACAGTACCGAATCCCCTGGCAACTCGAGTAAACTGATTTTTCTGTACTAAACCAATCGCATCTCCATAGTGTAATGTTCTTAGTGTAATAGTCATTTGCGTCCCCCCCCCCCCCCCATCCCGATCAACAGACCCAGGTTTCGAGTCCATTTGTTATTCATGGTTTGATATCAAAGTTACTCCGATGGTTCAACCAGCTAAAGAATGTGGCAAGGCACATAAATCTTCTGCATTCTCCAACTCCTGTAGATTAGCAGGATGTAGAACAGAAAATGGAATACATTGCATCATTGTTTTCAGATCTGCTACGATATCTGCACCTTTCGGCCTCTCACATTGGCTTCAGCATAGCTTCTGGGTCACATTGACCCTATATAAGATGAGACAGCCAATTTCATCATATAATTTAATTAGTCACCTCTTATGACATACATGGAAGGTAAAGTGTTGCTATTCTTTACTCCTTTTCCAGACCCGGCAATACACGGGTAAGACAAAATATTCTGATTTTTATATAGTTTTTGACAAAATGGACTCATGAAGCACAGTAATTAGTTATTGCACTGGTTGCATAGCCAACGTTCTTCAATCCAAATTGAGGTGAGATGAAATGCTTGAGGAAAGCCGCAGGGGTCACCAGGCTCGATAGATTACGAAATGAAGATATCAGGGAAAGAATAGGTATAATACCTTGCACATAATACATAGGGCAGCAGATCAAGTGGTTTGGCCACATTATGAGAATGCATCATGACAAGTTGTCCATACAGGCATATAACCAAATGAGATCATCGTACAAAGCCAGAGGAAGACCACGAAAAAGATGGATAGAAAACGTCAGGGACATCCTGAACACATACGGTCATAGCACAGCTGAGGCAACACACCTGGCTCTAGAACGCAAGCTCGAGCTCCAATCACCCCTACACTTAACGGTAAAAGTGGATAACAGTTAATAAAGAGTGGATTGCGCATGTGGTTGTGTCTGTGGGTCTCACCAATGGCTCACTAGACAAACCAACCATGCAACAGAAAACCTTAGTAGATGACATGCTTTTATATTGAGGTTATCTTCTTATAGAAGCTTCATGACACGTCATCTATACAATCCCGTAGTCGTAACCTTTGATAACAGTTACCGTGATGTTCCGACATGCCAACGTTGTGCTTGAACTAGTTAAGGGCACGGCGTGGGTGGGTGGAACAACAAAGTAAACTGTCGCAAGGGCCAGAGTTGTGCCCTGATGTCAACGTCTGTTTCGGTGGCATTGGACTCGAAACACCATCGAGTTGAATGGCTGCTGGAACAGAGGGCGGAGCACTTATGGGAATGTCCCATATGCTGTGAGGCCAGTTTTCTAATCAAGAAGAGGATAACAAATCACCCGGGGAAAGATAATAGACAAATGGATCTGGGAAGTTGAGCATTCACCCGGCCTTAGGAAATTAGTATCAAAACAAATCTTGAAATTGAAGGTGAAAAATGTGATGTTGACCATGTCCAAACTAGTATAGTAAAAGTAAAGTAACCCATAGCATTTATTAATGCCGTAGGGGTGTGAGATGTTAGCTATCTCACATTTCACAGGCTCTGCAAATGAGGGCGGTAGCCATCTCCTCTCCCTCGCAGTCTTTACTTCCCGTATTAATCCGGTACCCATTTAAGGCTGGGTCGACCTGGGAGCCGTTGCGATCTGAAAACATTTCCGCCTCAGCTGGGGAATGAACCCATGACCACTCATATGCGAAGCCAGTGCGCTAACCACTGCGCTAACGCGGCTCCCTAATATACTAGTATGCCAATAGTGGTTTCACGACATGCACACTAAGATTTAATTAACTCTTAGTGTCCGTGCCGTGAAACCACATTTTTGTGAGCTTACTATCATCATCAAGTGACATATTCTTTCCAGAACGTAGTCTTTCCTATGGATCTCTTGAATTCTCCACGGTCTTGAGCAAGTTGCCCTGCATCTTCCAGTGACATGTGCAGGCATTCTTGAATGTCTTTTGTCCAACTGTGTCTTGGTCGGCCTTTGCCCCTGTTTACTATAGCAGATAAAAAAAATTCCCATCAGTTGATCTGCTATATGGGGCCACCAGTCTGTCTTGCTAGAAGATCTGCCGTACACCAAGTTAAATACAGATCAAATACCACCGTATTACCTTATTACTCAGACAACATTAATGTTGTTCACACTCAAATAATTTTCTTTGGAAATATATTTTTGTTCAAAATGTACCCAAAAAAAGGCAGATGAAATGATACAAATATTGACACAATAAATCTGATAAAACTGGAGCATACAACTCCTTACTTATATTACTAAGCTATAATATCCAGAATGGGAACTGACACGTCAAATTGTTGAGACGAGAATTTGTAGAAAAGACCATGTCATAAAAACCTTATAGACCAGATAGATATATTTATAAATTCTAATAATTCAATAGAAAACATCAAGATAGCCTTGACCAAGCATGGACTTATTGCAACCTTGGTGACACATCTTTAAATAAAAAATGTATATCTGATCTATTTTGTCTTTTCTCTGCTTTTGCTGTTAGGTGTTGCAGAATTGAATGACAATCTGATTTCAGACTCTGACTCGTTTGGGTGTTAATATGCAGTAATATTTTGACATCTCACAATGTCTCTAACAACTTCAATCCACCATTTTCTTGTCTGCCTCTTGGTGTTTCCATTCTCATGTATGCTCTTGCCGTTGACCAATATGGGTTCATTCTTATTAAATTGCAGAACCATTTCAGTCTTTTTTTCAAATTTGACTACAGACATTGTTTCAGCGATTCTTTTAATCTCTTCATTTCTCAAATAAAAATATATATTTTTTTCTAATTGATTTTTCTCAAATGTTTATCATCATACTGAAGCCCTGCCGAAGATGGATGTGTCGGGCCATTGGCGCAAATAAAACGGTGACACAAAGCATTTCCATTCTCTGGACTACATCCTGCTGGAAATCTAGTAGGACCATGGTCCTGCTATGAAAGAATTAAACAGGAGTTTGAGAATGAACGCGGAAGAAGAAGCTGAAGCAGTCTTTTAAATATTCTTATTGAAAACAAAATGTATGTAGAAACAGCTTTAGAATAATCTGAATCTTTGTTGTTGTTCATCCATCACAAGTGATGATAACCATTTGTTACATCCACTTTGGAAATGCAGTAAGTTATGTCCTTGACTATGAGTTTTGTAGATGGTTAGTAAAACATATTGCCCTATTCTAGCTGCAAATGTCTGTGTAAAATTCAGGCATGGGATAACTACTGTAGATGGATATATGGTCTACCCAATAGCTGTCAATTTTGTTCCCCATAAATTCGTATTTTGTAAAATTTATATGCGCATTCTTAAAAAAAACCCCAGTATTAGAGTAATAATTACTGAACCGTAACCCCCCCCCCCCCCTTTTTCTTATTTACTCGCCAATATGTGCGTGTCAGATAAAAAGATCTGTATTAGTAATAGTTAATGAAATTTAACAATTCTTCCCCCACATGCTGCATTTTTTTTTACTAGAGTGTCGTAGATAGATCTGTTTTGTGCAAGTTCTTCCCATGTATCTTTATTTCAAAGGATTTCAGTGAGTCTTTATAGCACCTATTCTGGCTACCTTGAAAAGATAGCCCATCTGCAACCCACCACAGAGAAATATCTTTGGCAGATGATAATATGGAATATGTACCACATGATCTGATTCATGAATGTGAAAATGATTTGCACTGGGAATTGTATCTGCAATGCTAGGACAGGCTTTCATCTCAGGAATTGTATTTACAATGCTAGGAAAGGTTTTCATCTCAGGAATTGTATCTGCAATGCTAGGAAAGGCGTTCATCTCAGGATTGTATTTACAATGCTAGGAAAGGCGTTCATCTCAGGATTGTATTTACAATGCTAGGAAAGGCTTTCATCTCAGGAATTGTATTTACAATGCTAGGAAAGGCTTTCATCTCAGGAATTGTATTTACAATGCTAGGAAAGGCTTTCATCTCAAAATAATCTGTACAATAAGGATTACGCAGACAAATATGACAAACTATTGTTATAAGGGAAAATCTTACTGGTTGACAGGTATACGAGTGCAGACTAAGCTACCATCCCGGCAACAATATGGACATTGGAAAGATCATTTGAAAAGAGGTTGGAATCCAGTTCAGGCAATTCGTTAATTCATATTTTATGGAAACACTTTCAACTATCTATATTGTTTATTATCTTTTATTAATGTGAGGAGCGCGGTAGCCTAGTGGATAGTGAGCTTGCTTGCTATCATCTGGTTACAGCGTGCCAGGTTCGAAACCACGTCCGGACATTAAAAAAAATCCGGGTTGTGATTTCTCACTTGACACGACCACTCCTCCAGTCGACTCAGCTGTAAATGAGTACCTGACGCATGAGTTAGGGAAGGTAAAAAAAAAAAAAAAAAAAAAGCAAGGAAGGGAACTGGCCACCCCCACCTAATAGTTGCTGCGGCTTAGTACATGAAGAGTTATCTTCATCCCCGACGGCAGATGCCATGGGACCTACCTTTACCTGTGCAAATAAATTATTGCTTTGTAATTTCTTTATGTGGTTCTTAATTTGTTGCATGTTGATGATTCTCAGTGTGAACAATACAGACAATTTTGCATTTTCTTGTATGTGTAATTTGTAATATTAGAAGCAGACAGTCAAGATTTTTAGGGCATGTGATAAGAGCAAAACTTTCATATTTTTCATGCTTCATGTGCAATAAGGCAAATAAATTCTGATTATTAAAAATCAAAACAGGTTGAAATATGGCACATGAAGTTTAGGTAAGTAAAAGGCATTATCTGGTATTTATCGAAATAACATCTGTTGTTTTTTCATGCCTCGACTGACGTTACGAGAACTTGGCAAGCTGCCGGTATATTTCTCAGTGGAATGCTAACCAGAAAATTTGCCAGACATTTCACTTGTTAACAATTCACTATAGTAAGGCCACATTAATTATTCCTGGTGACAGGTACCATCGATGATGTCGCCAGACCTTGTGAACCTTGCATAAGACTTACTCAAGATTGTTATATTGTACTGATGCACCTGTGCAACCACTTCTAAACAGCATCTCATATATGGGGCATATTAGTTTAGCGCAAACACTGTACAAAGGAGATTTCACTCCTCTTGCTTGCAAAATAAAAAGTCCTAACATTAGTCCCATCCTTACTAGATGCAACATAACCAGCAGACTGGCTTGGGCTCAACAAAATATTCAGCTATGAAAGTTTTATTTTTTTAAAACTGCAGATTTGATTCAGTAAATGGTTCATAAATTTGAAAAAAAAAATTGTTTCACTTAATCAACTCAACATTTGCAGAGGCTCACACATAAAAAAACATGCTGATGCATTTTTAGTGGTTGCAAGTATAATATTTAAACAAATTACAAACTAAAAATGGGAATGATAAAATCTGAAATCTATTCTAGACAAGTTTATTTTACTTTATGGCTCAGAAGCATGGATAATGACCAAGCAGAAGACAGAATTTATGTCTTTAAGATGTGCGTATATAGAAGAATAGGACATTCATGGAAAGAGAAGAAAACAAAGAGGTTCTGACAACACATCATATTTTAAAAAAAACTATTGAAGGAAATAAAAATCAACAAAATCATTCTGACATGATACCTTGTTGAAGACCTTTCTTGGGGGCAGAGTTAAGGGGAGACGTGCAAAAGGTAGCATAGATACAACTGATAGGGAAACATCATGAGATGGACATGTTACAGTCTTGCAGAGTGCACCATCAAAAATACATTATATATTATTGTATGGCTCAGAAACATGGACACTAAAACAATTAGAAGACAGAATTGATGCCTTTAAGATTTGGATATATAGAAGAATAGGAAGAACATCATGGAAAGAGAAGAAACAAAGAGATTCTAACAACACTTAATATGAAGAAATAATTACTAAGAGAAATAAAGATCAGGCAAATAAAATATTTTGGACATATTAAAAGACATGACACCTTATTGAAGACCTTACTTGAGGGTAAAATCTAAGGGAAACGAGCAAGAGGTAGGCAGAGATACAAGTGGGAGAGAAACATTACAAGATGGACAAGTTACAGTCTAGCAGAATTCACTACCAAAACAAGAGACGGAAGTCTGTTGCAGCCAACATTTGTTGCTGAGATGGCACTTGATGATCATCAAAACAAGAGACATAGGATGTTGGTCGTCCGTTGCAGCCAACTATCATTGCGGAGACAACACTTGATGATGATATCCAACTATTGTTTAATTTTTTGAAACCACTAACACATCCAAAGATATCAGTACAATGTAAATGGTAGTCTTTCTAATCATGAACACGTTGACTGGTCTACTAACCACCCTACCACTGAGCCGTCACATAATATACAAATACATAATAAATAAATAAAAACAATTTTCTCAAATTTTGTTTTGATTTGAAATATTTTATTATACAACATAAACATTACAAATGTAACAAAGAAGAATACATTGGAAATATTACAATTTAATAATGCTTTAATTTATATACATAAATCATGTAGAGTCTGATGTGTTGGACCATTGATGCAAATAAAACAGCGACACAATGCATTTCCATTCTCCAGATTACATCCTGCTGGAAATCTGGGTTTTGGAGTACTCAAGAACTCTTTGTCTCATCTTGAATGACAGGGACATAATACATGTTTGATTTGAATCTGACTCATAATGTATTGTTTATAAACATGGATTTTTTTCTGAGATTTCCTGGTGATTATTGCTTGTATTACATCAATAATTCCTACATCAAGCCAGTAGATGGGTGTGGGGGTTTAGCTGTCTCCACCCCATTCCCCAGCAAACCAGAACATGACTTTTAGTACTAGGAATATAGCCAAACAATCATGGATCTCCCTTCCGTTAACACACCAGAACATGACTTTTAGTACTAGGAATATAGCCAAACAATAATGGATCTCCCTTCCGTTAACACACCAGAACATGACTTTTAGTACTAGGAATATAGCCAAACAATCATGGATCTCCCTTCCGTTAACACACCAGAACATAACTTTTAGTACTAGGAATATAGCCTAACAATCATGGATCTCCCTTCCGTTAACACACCAGAACATGACTTTTAGTACTAGGAATATAGCCAAACAATCATGGATCTCCCTTCCGTTAACACACCAGAACATGACTTTTAGTACTAGGAATATAGCCAAACAATAATGGATCTCCCTTCCGTTAACACATCAGAACATGACTTTTAGTACTAGGAATATAGCCAAACAATCATGGATCTCCCTTCCCTTAACTAGAACATGACTTTTAGTACTAGGAATATAGCCAAGCTAAAAGTGCCCATGTGTTGCCAGTACCCGAGAGGGGAGCAAAGAATAGCAACACTGTTGAAATCGGATGTGTTAGGCCTAGGGACACAGATATTGCAACAATGTTATAACTCATGACACAACGCATCCTGTTTTCCGGACGGCATCCTACTTATCTGCAAGAGTTTGAGAATGAATGCAGAATACGAAGAATAGCCAAAGGTGGGTAAAACCCCTGTTTTAATGATTCTTCACAAAAAGTCATGTTTCTTCATCAAAAAGAGGGAATTACTCACGAAAACAGGAGGATTGACTTTTTAAAAAAAAAGGTAAAAACCCCTTCTTTACCGAGAACATATCTGCTGTCCTGTTCCCTCTTGGGGATACAGGCATTTGTTAGGGAGCCACTGAGAATAATTGTGAAATTGGGATGTCACAGCAGACCAATGGGTAACTATTTTAACAATAGATATCAAGGTATCAATAAACCTTTAAAAGTTTTGTGATATGTAAAGAAATGGCACCAGGCTGGCCATGAAAAAAAATTAATTTCAGCAAAAATATGCAATGGAAAAGAAATTTTCCTAATAGGGCAGACACAGACCCAAAAAAAAAGTCCAGACAATCTGTTCTTGACTACATATTGCTAATAAGCAGGAGTGAGAGTATGAGAGCAGAAGTGAGTCTTCATTTTCACAAAAACCAAGTAAATTTCTAGTTTTCTGATTTGACATTGGTGTACTCTGGGCAAACCCACAGGTACTCGGTCTCTCACAGCACATGATGAAGGGTATGTATGCTGTGGTCATGTGGGTTGCTGATGGTACCCGCAGCTCATCGGTTATGCACACTACTTAGATGTCCCTTCAGTCTAGTCTCTTCATCCGAAAAATGCTCACGTGAAAATCTCTAAATGTCATTCGCACCCATAACTAATTCTCATAGTATTGGTCCCAGAAGTAAAATTCCATAACAAATTGGTCTGGACAAACAAAATATTTATGACATAACAGAATTTCACTTATAAAAATTATATATATAAGAAATAACAATGTTTGGGAATTTTGAAAAGTATAAGGCAGTGTTTCCCAACCTTTTTTTTACCATGCCCTACCAAAGTCTTACTAAAATTCTGATGCCCCCTGTGTAAAAATTTACATTCTTTTTTATTTATATTCAAAATTTCAATTTTTCCTAAATGAAGCATAATTACAATTTGTTCAAATTGCTTCCCTGAACAGTCAAATTGCCCCCTGTGGGGCGTAGGCCCCACGTTGGGAAACACTGGTATAGGGTATTGTTAAATAGAGAATTTTGTGGGGAAAAAATTATTCCTTAAGATGAACCTCCATTACAATATCAAAAATTATACAAGAAAAAGTGAACAGGACACTTCATTTGAAAGTCAAGATATCATTACATTTAGTTTGTACAATTAAACCCTTATACCTACAATAAATAAAAACTAACAAACCTTTCCCAAAGACAATAGGAAATTAATAGATGATTATAAAGAATATAAAAATGAAACATTTGGTTTCAATGTTTGATTTAACAAGAACAGCTGGTGATTATTGAGAGAGGGATGTTATTGAGTTATTAAAGAAAATGACTTGTTACTTTAAACAGAAATGTCTATGGCTGAAACCTTCTGGGAAACAAGAACGGCAGAGGGGCAAAAGAGAGAAATCAAAGGAAATGTGGAGGATCAAATGGAGAAAAAAAAAGAAGCAGACATAAATTAGTCAAGTTAGCTAGCTAGTCATCATTACTGTATACAGGAGACATTCCAATATGCCTCCCTTAGGTATAGGTAAAGTAAAGTTAGCTCATAGCATTTATGAATGTTGTAGGGGTGTGAGATCAACTCTATGTGTGTATCTAGAAGACTCCCAACTCTATGTGTGTATCTAGAAGACTCCCAACTCTATGTGTGTATCTAGAAGACTCCCAACTCTATGTGTGTACCTAGAAGACTCCCAACTCTATGTGTGTATCTAGAAGACTCCCAACTCTATGTGTGTACCTAGAAGACTCCCAACTCTATGTGTGTATCTAGAAGACTCCCAACTCTATGTGTGTATCTAGAAGACTCCCAACTCTATGTGTGTACCTAGAAGACTCCCAACTCTATGTGTGTATCTAGAAGACTCCCAACTCTATGTGTGTATCTAGAAGACTCCCAACTCTATGTGTGTACCTAGAAGACTCCCAACTCTATGTGTGTATCTAGAAGACTCCCAACTCTATGTGTGTATCTAGAAGACTCCCAACTCTATGTGTGTATCTAGAAGACTCCCAACTCTATGTGTGTACCTAGAAGACTCCCAACTCTATGTGTGTATCTAGAAGACTCCCAACTCTATGTGTGTACCTAGAAGACTCCCAACTCTATGTGTGTATCTAGAAGACTCCCAACTCTATGTGTGTATCTAGAAGACTCCCAACTCTATGTGTGTATCTAGAAGACTCCCAACTCTATGTGTGTATCTAGAAGACTCCCAACTCTATGTGTGTACCTAGAAGACTCCCAACTCTATGTGTGTATCTAGAAGACTCCCAACTCTATGTGTGTATCTAGAAGACTCCCAACTCTATGTGTGTATCTAGAAGGTATGTTCCAACATTTTACATGCAGATAGAGAACGGGAAATGTCATTCATCATGTATTTGCGGATATACATAGGGGGAGGGGGAGAATGAAGCACCTATACTTTATCAACCAATTTAGTGCTGCTGTAACTATATCTCCACCCTCATGCTCGAAGTGACAGTGGAGTATGCAGAAGATTTCTTAACCAACTTCACACCTTTTCTTTAGGCAACAAAATCTCAACCGCTTTTTATTAAATTACAAGATGTAGGACTACAAAACGAATAGAACATGCTACGTGATAGTCTCTGATAAAGACTTGCCAGGTTTTGGACAGTTGTTTATCCAAGTCTGTCTTGACTGTGCAGGTTGGTTTTGAAAAAAATGTTACAACCTTCATCATACAGTTACAAAATCCCTCCCTGAACATTCAGTATTTGTTATTTACTACAACTGAAAGGGACAAAAAAATCTGTTTATGTCAAAACTGTTATCACAACCTCTTTATCTCTCTCTAAACACAATTAATAAAAAGATAGCTAACTATACAGCGGCAACAAACTCACTTAAGAACTCCTTAAGAGATATAACACGCGAGAGTGAGACTAATGTGGATGATGATTCCTTTTCAATGGCTAGGATTAAAGATCAGGGATTGAAATCCGGTGTTGCTAGAGAACATTTTGCAGGGCGCAGAAGAATGATGGTCAACCAGCATAGGATCGGTACTGTCAGCAGAAGTGTAATGGCGGATACACTCAAGGAGAGATCGGAGCAACTATGGACGTGTCCAGTTTGCAGTGATGATCCGACGACTAACTAACTAACTAACAAACTCACGAAAATATAATGGTAACAAAATTTAGCCATTGCAAATGCAACAAATTGGGAACATTATCCTTGGGATTCTGGGTAAGATAAATTAACAGTTTGTAATAAAATTGCCTTGAAATTCTGGGTAATATAAATTGAATAATTCTTAATAACATTATTAAGCTCTCCCGTTACTAATGATGTCACATCAGCAATGTAGTTTTTATCATTTATTTTTTATTTTTTTACCTGCCATGAGTATCCCTAATGAATTCTTCATAATTCTAGCAGGGTTAACCTGATGCATATATGGAAATGTTACGCATTTGG
Source organism: Meghimatium bilineatum (assembly GCA_034231615.1). Lineage (NCBI taxonomy): Eukaryota > Metazoa > Mollusca > Gastropoda > Stylommatophora > Philomycidae > Meghimatium > Meghimatium bilineatum. The sequence continues at coordinate 67,589,361 of CM067321.1, forward strand.
TTGCGTCTGTGGGTCTCACCAATGACCTACTAGACAAAACACCAATGCAACAGAAAACCTTAGTGGATGACATGCCGTTATATTGAGGTTATCTTCTTATAGAAGCTTCATGGCATGTCATCTATACAATTACGCTCATTGTGCTGTTATTTTGTAGTTTAATTGTGTTTCATGTTTACTTGAATATATGTATGCACCCTCTGTGGTTGGGAGGGAGCCAGAGATGTACTGTGCAGCACTGGGGAGGAGGAAACGACAGCACTGTTTTTTCCTATGGCTGAGACTCATCATAGAGGCACAGTGACTCAGGACGTGACAATCCTTTTGACTTGAACATTTGGTTGCATGCCTAGAGCAATAGAGAAGTTTGGCATAACCAGTAGTCAATTGGTGGCAGGGAATGAGCACAGTGAACCCTATCTTGGCTACAGTCGCTCGGAGCAGTGCATAGGTTGAAACCTACCTTCCTGGAGGTGTGATAGTTATTCTTTGGTTCTGTCCAGGGGTGGGCCGAAAATCAACAGACTTCCCAGCAATATAATGCCATTTAATGGCATTGGGTGAAAGGGCATGAGCCCATAGACTGCTGGATCAGCAACCAGCCAACCATATGGAAATGTTTAAACAGTTTGTGATGGCTCTTGTCATTATTATCTTGGACAACCAATTCACCTTGTACCTGCTGTCCACTTATAATTTTGTAATACTGTTATATGGCCAAAAAATCTCTCCATATAGATTTTTGGGAGTCAAAATACAAAATTTTAGGGGAAATTAGGCTGAAATATACAATGATCATTCTGGAACTCAATCAGATATATTGACAGTAGAGTACAAGGGATTACAACTTTCTCGCATTAAAACATGTCCTTTTGGGTGCAAATCCATTTTGCTTATGTCAGGGCATCCAAAATATTATGGAGACCACAGTTAAGGTAATCCTGCCACTACGACCACTGAAGAATGTAGTTCTGTGAGAAATAACTGTTCACTCTGATGTTATTATTCTATCTTTGTTTCATCATCACCCTTACTTGTCTAAATAACCAAACTGTAAGAGGATTTCCTACAAGGTAGAGAGTGCCTCCTTTTTCACATTTGTTTTAATATTTGTTTGACCAGCAACAACAGTACATTATCCTAGTTATCCCTTACTTATCCCAGGTCCATTTCTCGATTAAACTATCTTTTCTAGGTCGGATGATCTTAGAAAATCACCATATTATCTAATGTTGTGTTTTAACACAAAAATTACTTTAATAAAATGTATGATACATTCCAGGTTACATTCAATAACAATGAAATAACATTCTCAAACACACAATAACATTCACAAAGGAAAACACAATGATACATTGAAATTATATATTGTATACAACTATAATAAAAGAACAAATAAGAAATGGTACAGTACAAGTAGATGCCACCATAACTTTAATTATTTTCCTATTCTATATTTGTAAATTTTATGTTCATCATTTAATAATTGAAATATTTATTTATTTAGGGTTGGGGTTAGTTATGTAAAACACAACTATCCTAACCCAAACCCTGAAGTTAATTAGTATTTAAATTATGAATATGCAATTTACAAACATAGACAAGGGAAATAACTATCAGGTGGCTTCTACGTGTACTGTACCTAAGAAATTACTGCATATTCTCATAATTCTTCTATCTATACTCTGTGGCTCTTGTTTGCCTTGTGGTATCAGGGGTAAAAGAGTTATCTGGAGATGGCCTTCTTGTGTGCTGTTTGTAAGCTCTGGCTTCTTTGATTTCTGTGGTCCATCTTTTACATGGTGTGCCTCTGGCTTTATAGCCGTATGTCTATGTGTCATGGTCATGTATGGTATGCTGTCTGTTGGTAGTCTGAAAGTGTGTGAAAACCACTTTGTTGTCTTTTGATGTGTTCCAATACTGGTATTATTTTGGTTATCTGTCTGATGTTATCATTTTTAATTCTATCTCTTAATGACACTAATAGTTTACACTCATGACATCATAAACATGTCATTTCTGCTGACACTATTTTTTCTTTTGTCATTTCTTATTTGTTGTCCAGGTTTGGCACTGGCACACATTTTTAAGAACAAAAATGTAAACATAGACACTAAAGTTGCTATAACAAGACTATTATTATCTCATCCCTGTGCTACAAGAGTGTCATCACAATTCTTAATGATGACAAATATCAAAAACAAAAATGCATTAATACATCTCGATACATTTTTAATGACAATCAGATCAAAATGAAATTATCAATGGTTTGACATTTCTCCAGCAGTTAAAATTACTACAAATAACTAAAGTCTCATGTTTGTTAATTTTCAAACTTGCAGTTATTGTATTTCTGCAACTGTTGCAGTTTTGTTCCTCATTCTCTTTCACATAAACACATACAATTATATTAAAAGGCTGACAGACTATGAGTCATTAACTCTCATGTAAATACACCAATTTTTCTCATAAAGTTGCTAGCCCTATCTTACTTCTCTTTAGTTCTCATAGTAATAATAGTAATAATGCCTAATAATAATGTCTACAACTCATCAGGATTACATGGGTGCCACATTGGAGATATTATCAGGATTACATGGGTGCCACATTGGAGATATTATCAGGATTACATGGGTGCCACATTGGAGATATCATCAGGATTATATGGGTGCCACATTGGAGATATTATCAGGATTACATGGGTGCCACATTGGAGATATCAGGATTACATGGGTGCCACATTGGAGATATCAGGATTACATGGGTGCCACATTGGAGATATCATCAGGATTACATGGGTGCCACATTGGAGATATCATCAGGATTACATGGGTGCCACATTGGAAATATCATCAGGATTACATGGGTGCCACATTGGAGATATCATCAGGATTATATGGGTGCCACATTGGAGATATCAGGATTACATGGGTGCCACATTGGAGATATCATCAGGATTATATGGGTGCCACATTGGAGATATCAGGATTACATGGGTGCCACATTGGAGATATCATCAGGATTATATGGGTGCCACATTGGAGATATCAGGATTACATGGGTGCCACATTGGAGATATCATCAGGATTATATGGGTGCCACATTGGAGATATCAGGATTACATGGGTGCCACATTGGAGATATCATCAGGATTATATGGGTGCCACATTGGAGATATCATCAGGATTATATGGGTGCCACATTGGAGATATCAGGATTACATGGGTGCCACATTGGAGATATCATCAGGATTATATGGGTGCCACATTGGAGATATCAGGATTACATGGGTGCCACATTGGAGATATCATCAGCCTTTCAAACAGCTTTATCTTTAGCTATTCGGATGAATATAATAAAATTATGTCAAGATCATTCATTGATGCTGTCAATCCAATATTTTCTTTTCACCTCTTGTCCTTATACCCTCAACTGAACCCATATTTTTATAAAATGAGCTGTCTCTCATTACATGTTCAAACCAAACACTAACAACTTTTGTCTATTTGTTACCGAATGAATATATTTGTCTTACATCTACAGTCCGGCTCTGTGGCTGCCTGGCACAGCAATGGCAAACTACTGAATATATTTATATTGCCTAAAAAATCACTACATCCACTAAATGCTGGGTTATGGCTAGGTCCTGAATATGATATGCTACCAAAATCCTGCATAATTGACTGACACGTAACAGACATGCATAGAGCATATATTCACAACCATTAATCTTTTCTGTGTGTATTTAGTGTCTAGCTCTCAGACCCATATAAAGAATTTCTGTCACAAAGTTGACACTCATTAATTCTCATCTAACCATGCCAATTTTCACTTATAAGATTGGATGATCTTAGACTTTTTTCCTCATTCACTCTCAGACTTCACATTGACTATCTCAGACATTTTCTTTCTCATTCATGTTTGCTCAAACACACACAATTTAACAACCTAAAACACTAGGCCCTCAGACTACTCATTGACTAACCTCAGATTACTCATTGACTAACCTCAGACTACTCATTGACTAACCTCAGACTACTCATTGACTAACCTCAGACTACTCATTGACTAACTTCAGACTACTCATTGACTAACTTCAGACTACTCATTGACTAACCTCAGACTACTCATTGACTAACCTCAGACTACTCAATGATGATCTAAGATTTCTCAATGACTATCTTGGACTACTGAATACCAGACTCCACCTCAACTAAAAGCATTGGCACTAGAGATGACAGAGAAATAAAATACAATCCCAAGGAATGGAGACATGTCTACACAGATGCAGCAGTAAGTTATGGAGGAAGTGGAATTCTTATAAGACTAAAATGCAGGAAGAAAATATCAAAAGCTTTTCCAACTGGAAAATACTACTATAACTTTAGAGCAGAAGCAGTTCCATTCTATGAAGCACTGAAAGTCTTCACCGAACCAGAGCTGCCAAGACCAAAGAAGATAGCCATATTCACAGATTGCAGATCCCTACTGGAATCAATCCAGAGCAACAGAAATGAAAGCCTTCTGCACAACATCAGACATGAGCTAAGACATACCGGTATTCAAAAATCATCAGCTATTGCCCTTCAATGGATACCAATCACACTGTGAAATCATGGGAAATGAGAAAGCAGATTTTCTGTCAAAAACAGGAAGTGGAACAACACAGATACCCACTATCCTACAGAGAAGCAAAAACAATAATCCAGAGCACATACACAGCAAAGTTGAAGAAACATGTGGAAATGGATGACAAACATGATGCAATACATCATGTCCAAAGATATCAACAGACCACACTATTTCACCTTAGAACAGACCACTGCAGACTGTTGGGTCACCTATACCGATTGACGGATCTCATAAAGACATGAATGTCCATGTGGATCCAGACACCAGACTCCTGAACACATACTTCAGGATTGCCCAAAATACAAAAAGCAGACCTGGCCAGAAGATACAGACCTGAGACAAAAGCTATGGGGAAGTAGCTCTGACCTGGAGAAGACAGTGGACTTCGCCCTGATGACAGACATGACAATATAACATGACCACAGAAGAAGAAGACTACTCATTGACTATCTCAGACTTCTAAGGTGACTATGTTACACTTCTCTTGACTTATCATTGACTATCTTGACTACTCATTGACTAACACTTCTTTTCATTCCTCCTCATGCAATCACACACAATTTAACTACCTCATGCTAGAATCTCAGACTTATCATTGACTATCTCAGACTTCTCATTGACAATATCAAACTTCTCATTGACTTTCAGACTTTTTTTATTGATTATATCATTTAATAACACATTTTTCGACAATTTCAGATGAGATATTTGAGAAAAACCACATAATCACTATGATCCCCCCTTGCAAAAGAACAGTCATAAAGAACATGGTCTTCTGTTTATTTGTCTGCGCAATTGTCTGCCAAATTCTGGGAAGACATTTCATATTTACATTTTTTTTTAATGTTGGAATGTTGTGTATTTGTGTCCAGTATCGACATATAAAACTTGCAGCTATTTACCAAATGTCTAACCTTATGCAAATATGATAGGTTATTCCCTAGTAGAAATAAAGCTAAAAAGAAAAATGGTGGTAAACTTGGTAAACTTTGTGTGAATGTCGATATAGCTGCAAGTTTCATTTTATTTCCTAGATGTTTCTCTGTTGATTTTCTAAATGTCATGTCGATGCATGAAGTTATGTAAATCCATTTCTTTGCAATTTATTGCGTCCTGTATCAAATGAATGGGATACTGCAGGCAAACTGTGTCCATAATGGTAAATTAATATAGTAAACAATATATAAAATGAGTTAAATAACAGTTTTACATAGAGTAAATACAATATAGAAAAAAGTCAATATTTTGATCAAAAGGTCTTTATCAGATAGACACAATAAAGACCTTTTGGTAGAAATGTTGATTGTAGAAATGCTTTATATAAAATTGTTATTTAACACATTATATTTTTGTACTGTATCTATTTACTGAGTGTTGTATCCAGCGCCATTTCTAGAAACTGTGGAATGTAACAAAAATATTTCAGACTGTAACAAAATAAGCAAGCGCATTAATGTAACAAACATATCTCAGACTGTAACAAAATAAGCATGCACATTAATGTAACAAAAGTATCTTCGACTGTAACAAAAGCATACACAATTAATCTGTAAAACTTTAGCTATTTTTCATTATACAAACAATTTCTCATCAATTGGGATATAACATTAATTTCTCAACAAATACAATATAAACACTTATTTCTCTCCAGATAGAATATAATCAGTTTTTCTGTACAAACCATTCTCAAAAAACTACAAGCATCATATTTCACCAAACATATAAACACAATTGTCCAGAAAATGGAATACAAATATAATTGTTTACTAACCAAAACACCAGCAAATTGTACACATAAAAAATTACACCACACAATTTTTCACTACTTCTATTTGCTTTGGGTGCAAGTTTACTGCTAGTTTGTTCAATGTTTCATTACTGAATATTCCAGTGTTCTGATATCTATTACATGATGATTTTGTAGTTGGCAGACTTGTTTTTTAAATGTTGTTCTCTTAATTTTTTTTGTGTGGGCATTCTTAAACTTTCATTTGATCTCTCTCTTATAGCAGGAAAATGGTCCTACAAGGTTTCCATCAGTATGTAGTCTAGAGTTCTCTCTTATAGCAGGAAAATGGTACTACAAGGTTTCCAGCAGTATGTAGTCTAGTCTCTTATAGCAGGAAAATGGTACTACAAGGTTTCCAGCAGTATGTAGTCTAGAGTTCTCTCTTATAACAGAACAATGGTACTACAAGGTTTCCAGCAGTATGTAGTCTAGAGATCTCTCTTATAACAGAACAATGGTACTACAAGGTTTCCAGCAGTATGTAGTCTAGAGATCTCTCTTATAGCAGGAAAATGGTCATACAAGATTTCCAGCAGGATGTATTCCAAAGCACAGAAATGAAACATGGTGACTGATTTATTTGTGCCAATGGCCATACACATCCAAATTCAGCGCTGGAAACTAATACATCCAGCATTTTTATTATGTCCACTGAATGGTAGATATCTGTAGCCATATCAATAGTACAGTCGGCCAGTCGTGCAAGAAAACTGGTTCCTATAACTTCCCGCTGGTCATCACTCTTACAGTTACCTACGGTCACGGAAGCGTGACCATTTGTCGCTGTCTTGTGTCTCTAGCATCACAGCCACAGATGCCAAAAACACTCATGATTGTCATTGTGATGTCATTTATGTCCATCAGAAGCAGTGTGGATTTAACTGCTTGTGGGACTCCTTCTGTAAAGTATATTTTCCTGCTGTGGGTGGATGCCAGTTTCACTCTTGCTATTCCCCGCCGAAGATGGATGTGTCGGACCACTGGTGCAAATAAAACGGCGACAACGCATTTCCATTCTCTGGACTACATCCTGCTGGAAATCTAGTAGGACAGAGATCCAGTGGGAGTTTGAGAATGAACGCTGCTGATGAAGACTCTTGCTATTCTGCTGTACAGGAAAGTTAGTAGTCAATTGAACATTATGCCATATTAACTGCTGGTGGCATTTTGAACTTGCTGCCTTCATTTGTTGCATGCCAGTTTATTGTAGGATAACACAAATGTTTAGGTTCTATCAAGGCATTGATTTATCTCCTTGAGGATTTTCCTATTCTGCTGTAATATATTTAGAACTATAAATTTAAGGATTCAGCAATTTACTGGCAGAAGGGATCAGCTTAACAGGCTGTTTTACCGGCTTCCTGGAGATAAGGAGATTATATTTATCATTGTTTTGATCCCCAGGAATTATGAGCAATTAACTCTTCTATCCTTTTATGCAATGGGTGATTGTCTAGAGCTCTATTTCATATCTGGAAGGCTCCTACTCTCAGAGATGTGTATTGATTTGAGGTCTTCTACTCTGAAGTGGTTAAATTACAATTGTATATATGAAGTTCTGTGGAGGCTTGCACAAGAGAAAAGCATCATTATATAGGCATTAAATCTACTATGGGTGGCTCTTACATAGTGTTTAATCTGGTGTGCTACTGGTGAGATATTTTGACCTCTTCTAACCTCAGAGATTGGAACGGACTTGTGAATGTTGGAGATTGTGAAAACATCAAGATTGCCCCAATGACCACTAGGGTTTTGTGTGTGGTGATGATGAGAATATTTGTGGGTCATTATTTTCTCGGCTGATTGTTTCATCCTCTGATAACCAGCACAAATTTCTTTTGGCTTCTGTGGGGAAGCATGAAGTATGTGTGCTACCATTTGATTTGTGTCATCTAGGCCTAGCACATCCTTTTTCTGCATGCTGTTAATTCGGGTAAGTTTCCTATGCCTGTGACAGCCCTTCCATCTGTCGTCAAGCAGTGAGTGTGTGTCATCTCTATGTCATGACAGTTCATTACACACTATGCCTTTGACTTTGTGGGTCAAAATCATGTCCACGGATGGCAGTTTCTGAGCAGATAGTAAGTAGGGAATTAGACTTGAAATGACTATGTCTACCTTGAATGAGGTGTTCCGTTCCCAGTGAACCTGTCTTGTGTACTTATATACCATGCCCCTGTGCCCTTAGGTACTGACCCTTATCTCGACTGTGAGCTTGTGTTATTGTTGATTCTATATCTTCTTCTTCAGCGTTCATTCTCAAACTCCTGCTGAATTCTCTTATAGCAGGACCATGGTCCTACTAGATTTCCAGCAGGATGTAGTCCAGAGAATGGAAATGCGTTGTGTCGCCGTTTTATTTGCGCCAATGGCCCGACACATCCGTCTTTGGCGGGATTCTATATAAAAGAAAGGCAAAGAACTGCTCTATGCCCCACAGACTCCTCCCACAATGTTCAGTGTAGTAGACAATTCCATGAATACATTGGACTCATTACTCACAGTCGGGCACATCGCAGACATCATTATCTTCATCCCAGTTGAGTTGAATGGTCATCGCCGACTTTGACAGATTAACAAAATATAAGATAAAAAAAGAAAGAGAAAGACATATGTATTAGCTATCTGTAGTTACCTCTTCATAACTGATTGCAATCTGACCAATTTGGTTGACGTCTTTGGTTCTGAACTTGTCTGTGAGTGTTTTCAGCATGACGCAGGCCTGAATGAAATCATCAAAGTTGATGCTGTAGCCTCCCCTTTGACGGTCAAACACACGGATGACAATCTGGCTAAATTGGGGAGAACTAGAATAAAAGAGGATACATTAATCCTGTGTTAATTTATGATAGACATCATGAATCCATAAACTACTCAAGTGTTGTAGAAGGACCAAAAGGGGAGCAAAGAACAGCAATACCATTACCTATAGTGCATATAAGAGGTAACTGCTTCACTTGCTATTTGTGGTTTGAAATAAACCACTCTCGTGGTTCACCCACCCACCAGAAAGTAGGGTGCAAGGGCCCATGCTCTGGGAAGGTTGAGGAATGGCAGCATCGCAACTGAGCAAGTGCTGTACGTGACTCTAATTCAGCAGTTTCTAGTTAACAACCAACTAGGTAGCTGAGCACCTACAAGGAAACTGTGCTATGACACTAATTCATAACTAGGTGTACCTTGACCATTATCTTTTATATTTACAGTTTATATCCCATCATTTTATTTACAAAATAATTCATATAAATTTTAACAATAATTTTATATAATTACTTAATGTATCATTTACAGCTTATATCCAACAATTAAACCAACTGTTTATATCATAAAATTATATTTACAATTTATGTCCTACAACTCTTTTTATAGGTTTATGTTAATTTGTCCTACAATTCTATTTACACTCTACCACTCTATGTCCAACAATTTTATTTACACTGTATGTCCAACAAATTTATTTACACTGTATGTCCAACAATTCTATTTATACTGTAGGGTTGCAAAGGGTCTCGCATTGCTCTCATGTGGACCCAGGGTTAGCAAATAACCAAGATCCTAAAAGTACCTCCTCATGGTGCTCTATGAAAACAGAAATACAGCTGCTCTTGCTGTATTCCTGGCCAACATTTTTAGGTTTGTGTCCGTGGATGATATGATCAATGAGTATTGCCTGCATAGAGACAGGAAATATCTCTGTAACTTCTAGACCATCACATCCAACATCACTGTCAGCAGTGATGCAAGGCATATGTGCATTCTGTCTCGGCAGAAAAAAGCAAAAACATTAGAGGGGTGTCAATATCCTTAACATACTGTGATCTTAAGAGTACACACCAAATCTGGAAAGGTAACACGCTAGAGGGCAGCATAGTGTGCATGAGTCAATTCAGTGGCAATGAAACTACAATAGTCCAGCATGAGACCGACTGGCGGAAGTGATGTTCGTGCCCAAGAACACACAGAAGCCCACATTTCCTATCACAATTGACCCCATTCAAAGTAGGAGTCATGACTCAGGTATTGGATACGCTAACTTGAACATGCACTCCTGGGTATGGAAGAAAGCTTTGAATACAGCTCTCCACTGCACACAGGACAAGCATTGAACAAATGTTAGGGAGTGCATTGTTCAAATTTCTGACTGAAACAGTGCTGAGACTTGGACTCTGGACACTGTGGGTAACGTTAGGGGGGGGGGGGGTGTTTGCAAGTGTCTAACGACACTGCAAACCTAATCCAACTTGACTGTCAGCCATTGCCCAACACAGCTCATACAGAGAGAACTGGGTTCAGTACCCAAGGGCCCACTGCAAAGATCCTCGTCCGAGATTCATATTTTACCTACTTCTTTGGGTAATACACGAAATGGTGGAGAGTTAAAATACACAGTGCCTGCGATGGATTGGAAGGCCATCTCAAGCAGACAAGGCGAGTGCGTGAGAAATGCACATGTCAAACCCCAGACCACTGACATGTTTGACAAAGCAGCACCTCATCTAGGAAGGTGTATCAACCATGAGTCTAATTCAACTGTCGCTGCTACCCAACACGGCTCATGTACCGAAGAAATTAGGTCTGGGACCACGGGACACAAAGAGTAGTAATGGAATGGTCTTCCTACATGAGGAACAGCTCCCTGGCTGTTAAGTGCCTCGCCAGAAGATAGACAAACAATTGGTGATCCAAGCAAACTATCAGCTCATCTCGCAACATGTACTCCCCCTTCCCGAGAGTAGAAGGCTCCTCCAATAGGCATTGTACAATGCTGAAAGGTGAGATGAAGTCTCCTGGGTATGAATGAAATCTCAGGAACCTCCCCATTGCAAATACATTGTATGTCTAGCAATTCTAGTTACATTGTTATATCCAATAATTCTATTTACAGTTTATATTCCATAAGTCTACTTACAGTTTATATCCAAATGTTTGGAATGCATTTGAAAGCTCATTTGCATCAATATTTCCTGAGCGGTCTGAATCAAACCTGAAAGAATTTGAATTACTAGAATAAGGTGAGTAAATATTGGAAAAATATAGATATTAGCCTACTAGCACAGATGACAAATAGTGCAATCTCCTAATGGGAAAATATAGATACTAACCTACTATCACTGGTGAGAAATAGTGCTATATCCTTTAATGTGTGATGGCAGGGTCAAATTCCTAACATGGAGATCCTTGTCTAAGATGGAAAGCATCTATGCCTTGTTGATCATGTCTCAACTTTTTTTGGCAGGTCACATCATCTGCATGCAAGAAAAGTGTCTTCCAAAGAGACTGTTCTATGATGACCTGTGTGTGTGTGAGTAAGTGTTCAAGTAGAGGCCTTAAAAATGTTTCATGGACTACTTTAAGACATCTCTCAAGCACTGCAAGATTGACCCAAGTTCTTGGTAAACCACATCTCATGATCACCCAGACTTGCATTGCCAGATAATTATTATTAGAAGCTTTAAACAGAGTGGATACATTAAAAGACATGACGCCTTGTTGAAGACCTTACTTGAGGGTAAAGTCAAAGGGAGACGAGCAAGAGGTAGGCTGAGATACAAGTGGGAGAGTAACATCACACGATGGACAGGTTACAGTCTAGCAGAGTGCACGACCAAGACAAGAGACAGGGGATTTGCAGCCAACCTTCATTGTGGAGACAGCACTTGATGATGATGACGACAAAGTGGAAAACTGCAGGTTTATAAATGAGGATATAAATGAGATAAAAACAAAAGGAGATGTCTGACACTTTTCCCTCATCTCAAAACTCTACTTCATTCTTGCTCACATGACAGCATGAATTTAAGAGATTTAAAGAGAACACTACAATAACACTACAATAACACCACAATAAAGGCTCAGAACAGATAATGTGAGACATTTGGATCTGCAAAAAACTCTTACTCTGCTGCAACATAATAAGAACAAAACTATTTTTGTACAAGTACTCTATCAGAACAAAGAAATATAACCATTAGAACAACATACCTGTCAAAACAAGCCTTCCAATCCTGTATGTACCTCCACAAGGCAGCAAACTCATGTGCATCAATACTGCCGTTTCTTAGGAAAAAACAACACATGATCAGATCTCAAATGTTATTATCTATACAAAACAGACAATGTTATTGTTATTATCTATACAAAACAGACAATGTTATTGTTATTATCTATACAAAACAGACAATATTAGTTATTATCTATACAAAACAGACAATGTTATTGTTATTATCTATACAAAACAGACAATATTAGTTATTATCTATACAAAACAGACAATGTTATTGTTATTTTAGAATCTCTACATCCTAGGATAAAGTGGTAGTTAACTGAGTATATCAGCTCGACAATAGAAAAAAATTAATAAACACAATAAAACGGCTCATCTTTCTAATAGATGTTCGTAGACATTGCTAAGAAGTCTTCATCTTTGATTGTACAAATTCTGTAGTATTTCATCCAATCACAATAATTCTAAAATTCTTTCCTCATGACTTTTCTCAGATATGTTTGTAATATTATTTAAGATATGAATACTATCTTTAGTTAAATATCATAAGTGATCACCAAAGAAATAAAAAATTATCGTTAAAAAACTGCATATAAACAAACATTAAAATCATCACAGCATAAAACTGCATATAAACAAACATTCAAATCATCACAGCATAAAACTGCATATAAACAAACATTCAAATCATCACAGCAAAAAACTGCATATAAACAAACATTCAAATCATCACAGCATAAAACTACATATAAACAAACATTCAAATCATCACAGCAAAAAACTGCATGTAAACAAACATTAACCTTTAGGACCCTGGATTAAAATTAAGAAATATTCCCCCTGGGCATGACTTATTTTTTGAAAAATGTGCGTTATTGATGGTGGGTGTTTTGAAAACGCGATAACTTTTTTGTTTTAAAAGGTATCAAAATAATCTTTACAGATCTAAATAAAGGAGTGAATAGTGAATATAATCATGTTTTTGTTGTTGCATGTGTGATATGACAGTTGTGAGCAAGTGAAGTTGAAAATTCAGGAAAAAAAATAGTAAAACGTCATTTTCAAAAACACAAATGTATCTTCTTGACGACCCTAATACATGAGCAATGTGTGGCAACATTGATAAAATCCTCATAAATACCTATACTTATTGTATATATATTGTTTTATATCAAAACTAATATAATATGAACTACAAAAACTAATAAAACATGAAGAAATCGCATATAATGTCCGTCCGGTCAACACTAGGTCTATGCCGGCACGCAACGTAATTATTGTCCATGCACACATGTGGCACCCCTGATACATATTATTTTTGTATTTTTCAATGAATACACACACATTCTTATCAAATAACATATTAAACACAAAAAACAACAATTAGAACATGTAGTCACAAACATTTACCCATTCCACGCGGTACTCAATTTGATAGTAAAATACAGCAGAAAATAGCAAAAGTCGCTCCCGAAAAGCGTTGAAAACATCAGCCGGCTTTCTCGTTCTATACAATGCTAATGTGTAAAAGAATTTGACCTTTACACTGTGACGTATTCCTAGCTTCGTTTGGCGGGCTTTATATGTCATCGGTTCATTACTTCGTGAAGTTCCGTACTCGGGAATCTGGCGATATCATATGGTGCGCGGCATCGCCCACCGGTCACACGGTCGGTGTACTCCGGGTGGGTGACCTCGCCCATAGGGGCCTAAAGGTTAAAAGCATTACAGAAATTTTATTTGTGCACAGAAACATTAGGAACTTTCGAAACAGTTGCAAAAAATGATATACTTTACAAAACAGCCAACTTTAGATACAAAGTCCTGAGTCTGTAAGTATTTTTTTAAAAATGTAATCCTGATTGTTTTGTTTTAGTTTTGCGATAACTAGACCTATGTTTTATCGGAGACTTTCCTCTAATTTATTTCTGCTCTTTAAACAAGACAATTAACATCCAGGAAGACTGGCTTCTGAAGACCATATTAAAGAAAAAACTAGTTTTTTCAGTCACATTAAGAGACATGACAGTATGGAGAGAGTGTTACTGGAGGGGATGATAGAAGGCAACAGGGGCAAAGGCCGCCCAAGACGCCATTGAACAAAAGACATTCAAGAATGCCTGCGCATGTCACTAGAAGAGGCAGGACAACTTGCTTAAGACTGTGGAGAATTCAAGAGATCCATAGGGAAGACTACGTTCTGGAAAGAATATGTCACCTGATGATGATGACACAAGACTATATTATAAAAATGACATTCAATTTTGCACATTTTGATGCATAGTACGTCACTGTAGGTTTACAGATAAATAAAATATTGCACAAAGGCTAAATGTAATTTGTAAAATGCAAATGTCTTCAATTCATGTCGACAAACACTGAAATCATCACACAACATTTATTTGTGCATAGAAACATTTGAAACTAACCACATATTTGCAGAAATTAATACACTATACAAAACAGCTTTAGTTGTTAGCCATATATGTCTGACAAATTCTTCTGGAACAATTTAAAAAAATCTAAGTTTGCTACTGTTATGTTTTATCAGGAAGTTTTATCTAATATACCACTACTAGTACTAATATGATGTGGCTCTACAGAAGAATGCTTAGAATACCATGAACTGTCAAAAAAATTAATGTGGAGGTGTTGAAAGACTCGAATGTTAAACGGACCTTAATAAATAATATAAGAAAAAGACAATTTTCATTTTTGGCCACTTCATGAGAGAGGGAGGTTTGGAGAACATAGTCACAACTGGCAAGACTGAAGGCAACAGAGACAGAAGTTGACAACATGATAAAATATTAGATAGTTTGACAACTTGGCACAACAGGGAAACAACAACGATCTTGATACATAATGCTGGACATAGCTGTGGAGAGCCATGATCACCTAGCTAGCAGGAATGGCACCTGATGATGATGAGTGCTAATATACTCCTCAAACAAGACAATAGACACATATTCTGAAAATGGCATTCAATTCTGCCCATTTTTTTGTATAGTACATCACTGTAGGTTTACAAATAAATAAAATATTGCACAAAGACTAATGTAACCATACAATTTTCTTGCTTAGAAAAAGAGTGTAAAAATGTGAATTTAGTTCACTGTAGATATATACAGAGAGCTAAGTAATGATATTTTAACCTTTTCTGGTCAACTATTTTACCTGGTAAAATAATCAATATTAGTAATGATATTTTAACCTTTTCTGGTCATTTTACCTGGTAAAATAATAAATATTAGATAAGTAATGATATTTTAACCTTTTCTGGTCATTTTACCTGGTAAAATAATAAATATTAGATAAGTAATGATATTTTAACCTTTTCTGGTCATTTTACCTGGTAAAATAATAAATATTAGATAAGTAATGATATTTTAACCTTTTCTGGTCAACTGTTTTACCTGGTAAAAAAATCAATATTTCCCATTTTAGCTGAATGCTTACCAAGTAAAACACACAAAAAACAATATATTTTATAACTATGTATATATATATATTTTATAATATATTTTATAACTGTTTATCTTATCCAGTTAGCAATTATTTTTTGGACGTTCTTCTTCATATATATTCATTTTTGTGGGCATATGTTGTTATGTGGTCAGAATGCAAGACACCAGCAAAAAGGTGAAGTATGTTTGACCATTGTTAGCTTTGAGGTTAGTGACCGGCGTGTAAGTATGGGAACCAGTTCTCTCGCACTGCTGAAGTACTAGCGACACGATTACAAATCTCAAACGTTCAGTGAAAGTGGTAAAAATGGTGAATGTATTAGTTACTACTGCAGAAGGTGTTTTCCTGTTTTCTCATGAGAAACGTCTTTGTCTCGTCATACTAAACTAGTATTAGACTATGATATTAACATGGATATATATATTAAAAGACAACAGATCAAATGGTTTGCACACATCAGCAGACTACCACCAGGCAGCATACCACAGAAAGCTTTGCTACACAGATACAGTGAAGACAGACCTAGAGGCCGGCCATAAAAACGATGGCCACTATAATACAAAGAGGTGACAAATTTCCTAATATACTCAGCATACACAAGGGCCAACTCCAGAAAACTCTTCTACCCTTGACGCTGAAAGACAACTAAGGGTTTAGCGAATAGATAGATAGATGAACATGGATAAGTATGGAAATATGCTATGGAAATGTACTATCATTCAAAAACATCTAACAAATCAGTAAGAAACATAAATTAATAAACAAAAAAGAGCTCATTTTGACGTTGCATTTTTGTTATGCTGGTCAATATAATTTTTTTAATTGTGTTGCTGATTTCCTTGCTATTTTGTTGCATATTCTGTGGTATTTTGGTTATTAGATATCTATTAGACTAGAGGATGAGGACGTGTGGAAAGTCTTAAATGCGATTAGGGGTGGGAGGAAGATTACTCAATAGTATTAGAGACAATATTTATTATTTGGACATGTTATGATACAGGGAGGTCAGGGGAATATGGTTACAACAGGAAAGATAGAAGAAGAGGATGACAGCGTGACAAAATATTAGATAGTCTGATGTCATAGCATGGCAAAGAGTCAACAATGATCCTGATAAAAAATACTGGAAATGGTTAGTTGTGAAGATCAATGATTGCCTACACCAGTCGGCACAGCACCTGATGATTGGTTGCTGATTCAGCTGTCCATGGGCTCATGCCCTTTGACCTAGCACCTGATGATTAGCCTAGAGTATTTTTCCTCTTTCATTGCCAGTCATTGTCCATTTCATTGCTTCTTAATTGTTAGATACTAGAATACGATTGAATCCTCTACTTCAGAACTCACTGAACATTGATAACAGCAAGTGGAGTGTTGCTCTTCACTTATGCAATCATTGATTGTGAATCCATGAACAAAACTATTTCATTATAGCCAGACAAATGACACTTCATTTTTATTTTGCTGTGACCGTGTGTTGCCAGGGCACAAAATAGGAACAAAGAATAGAACACTAATCAATATCTGTGACTGATGTTAGTTTTCCCAATCACATAAATCAAAAGCCATGATGAAGTTGGATGTGCTGGAATCAAAAGCAAAGATATTGCTGCTGAATTGATTGTAAACTCAGGCATACATTCAGTTCTATGGACAACATCCTGCTAGCCAGCAGAATTGTTAGATCAAACACAAGAAGCTAGAGTATTACCTGTCTCTGTCAAACATGCCTATCATCAGTCTGCAAGTTTCTGTATTAAATGGTGACCAGTTCCCATTCATGAGAGCTTGTTGAAGCTCAATTGCTGTGATTTTACCAGAGCTGTCTGTGTCTACTGCCTGTAGATATATACAAATCAAACATGAAAAATTTCTGCAGAAAACTTTCAGCACTGACGCAAATAAAACAGCGACACAGTGCATTTCCATTCTCTGGACTACATCTCGCTGGAAATCTAGTAGGACCATGGTCCTGCTGTAAGGGAGATCCAGCGGGAGTTTGAGAATTAACGAAGAAGAAGAAACATGACAAAAAACCTGTATAAATACAATTAATAAAGTTGTATATTTATTGCCTGCAGATATAAACAAGTCAAACTTATGAAAAAAAACTGTATAAATACAACTAATAAAGGAAAAACATGCTATTGTAAAATAAATTGTCAACAAACATTAATTTAAAGAGGGGAAAAATAGATAGTTTTTGTTGGTGACTGATGATTTATCACTGTATGAACATGGAAGATTGGCTTCTCAAAACATACAATATAACATATTGTTGGCATATAAAAAGACACAATTGAAATTGGTTAGAAAGATTAATCATGGGGAGGAAGTTTCTAAGAAATATTAATCATGGGGTGGAAGTTTCTAAGAAAGATTAATCATGGGGTAGAAATTTATAAGAAATATTAATTATGGGGTGGAAGTTTCTAAGAAATATTAATCATGGGGTGGAAATTTCATATTAATCATAGGGCGGAAGTTTCTAAGAAATATTAATCATGGGGTGGAAATTTCATATTAATAATAGGGAGGAAGTTTCTAAGAAATATTAATCATGGGGGGGGGGGGGGGAGTTTCTAAGAAATATTAATCACAGGGTAGACGTTTCTAAGAAAGAGATAGATAGACCACCCAAGATAGCAATGGACACAGGATATTGAGGACCTTTTGAATAAATCACTGAAGAAGAGGGGCAGCTTCCACATAACCGAGAGGCTTACATAGTCCACACAGCTGAGAGGCTTACATAGTCCACACAGCTGAGAGGCTTACACAGTGGCAGCGAGGAGAATATTCTGGAAAAGAAATATCGCTATAGAAGAACTTTCCAGTAATAACAAATTTTGTTTCAGCAAATGTGTGTTTATCTTTTAATGTACTCTGTTTTCAGTGAAAGAATTTTGAGAGCAATATTGTTTTTCGTCCATCACAAGTGATGTTAACCATTTGTTACTTCGACTTTATGATGAGAGCAATATTCTTGTTTGTCCATTACAAGTGATGGTGACCATTTGTTACAAACCCTTTATAATGTGAAGCAATAAATATAATATGAAAAGCCACTCTTGTGTCAAGGGAAACAAAGAATAGCAACACTGTTTACTACCTTCCATGCATGTCGCAAAAGGCAACTAAAGAGGTTATGGGATGGAGTTGGATGTCCCATCCCATATATGGTCAAAATGATCCAAAATTCATGTTGAAATCGGATGTGTTAGACCAAAAAGCAGATATATCGCAACAAAGCTGTATGCCATAACACAAAGCATTCTACTCTCCAAACTACATTCTGCGAATCTGCGGAAGCTTAAGAATACAGAAGAAGAAAAAAACAGTATCTGGCACAATTTAAATGATGTCAGCATAAAACTGACAACATGCTGACAGCACTGTCTTGACAGTGAAAAATATTGTAAAAAAAAAAGAAAAAAGAAAGATCTTCATGATTTAATGTGGGCATATTAAAGAAATGATGAAAACAGATGTGCTGGGCCAACAAAGGTGCAAATAACACAGCTCTGCTTGTGGAACTATGATGATCATACATGATGAACAGCACAACGTATTTCTCACTCCCTGATGAAAGTCACACGAATTCACGAAATCAAACACAGAAGAAGAATATGGGCAAGACTGAAAGTAGAAAAGAAAGTACATAAAGATGAATCTTATGATCACACTACAAGAGTGAATCACCAAAGTAAATGTGATGCTGATATAAAATAACATGGCAGTCCGGGCAGAAGAATAGTTGAAGGGATATTGATAGGACCACTCGTGTGTTGCTGGACAGGGACCCTAAAACAGGAGCATGGAATAGCTCCACTGTGAACTACCATGCATATGTGAGTGAAAAAAGATGTTCAAGGCCATTGCTGAACCCAGTGGGTGATACAATAATAATGTCTTCACAGATATACTGGTGATAAGGCCATTTGCTGAACCCAGTGGGTGATACAATAATAATGTCTTCACAGCTATACTGGTGATAAGGCCATTTGCTAAACTCAGTGGGTGATACAATAATAATTTAAAACAGGAAGTTAGAGCTTGAGACTTTTGTGGCCATCCTCCAATGGCTCTCTCAGACTTAGTTTACTAGAGAGATAAACATGTCTGATTCTCAGACAATGCTTTGAAAGATTCAAAATGGTCAGTGATGGTTAAGTGGATGGAATCTTCTTACAACCTCCAGTGCATCACATGGATCTACTGAAATGCTGGCATTCATGGTAATGAGATAGCAGACAGAATTGCCCTCATAGTTTGTGAGTTGGTGGATAGAAGAGATGTTTATACTAATGCAGCAATTGATGACAAATCTATTCAGCATTGGAGAAATTATGTGATAAACATGGCACACGTATGACTGGGCACCTGTGTGGTAGAGTGAGAAGTGTGTTAACCAGCAAGCCACAGTAACCATGCATTCAATTCAACCCTTGCTGGGGACGACTGAGCATCAATGAGTTTACCCAGAGTGCAAATGACATCAGCTTATAACCATTAACCTGTGGGTGCAAAAATTAATATCACTGACACCAACATACAAACTTTCTAAAAGATATTGGACATACCTGGAACCACGTCCACAGTTCAGGATCAACTCCAGGTGGAGCGGCAGAATAAGCACTTCCACCAAAATTTCCTGGGGTTCCACTGAAACGATCTTGAGACCCATAGGCTTGATGTGATTGAGCAGCACCATACCCTTGCTGTGGGGAAGCTCCATAACCATGTTGGGGAGTTGCCCCATAACCTGAACCTTGAAACTGCTGACTTCTATATCCTTGTGCACTTTCTAGTCCCGGTCTTTGTCCCGGCGTTCCATATGACTGTGCACCATACTGTCCTTGTGGTATCTGACCTTGGCCAGGTCCTTGTGAAAAAGTGCCTTGTCCATATCCAGCCTAATAATAATAATAATAAAATCAGAAGTAGTAGTAGAAATAGTATTAGCAGCAGTAGTAGAAGTAGTAGCATTAGCAGCAGTAGTAGAAGTAGTAGCATTAGCAGCAGTAGTAGAAGTAGTAGCATTAGCAGCAGTAGTAGAAGTAGTAGCATTAGCAGCAGTAGTAGCATTAGCAGCAGTAGTAGTAGAAATAGTATTAGCAGCAGTAGTAGAAGTAGTAGCATTAGCAGCAGTAGTAGAAGTAGTAGCATTAGCAGCAGTAGTAGAAGTAGTAGCATTAGCAGCAGTAGTAGAAGTAGTAGCATTAGCAGCAGTAGTAGCATTAGCAGCAGTAGTAGAAGTAGTAGCATTAGCAGCAGTAGTAGAAGTAGTAGCATTAGCAGCAGTAGTAGAAGTAGTAGCATTAGCAGCAGTAGTAGAAGTAGTAGCATTAGCAGCAGTAGTAGAAGTAGTAGCATTAGCAGCAGTAGTAGAAGTAGTAGCATTAGCAGCAGTAGTAGAAGTAGTAGCATTAGCAGCAGTAGTAGAAGTAGTAGCATTAGCAGCAGTAGTAGAAGTAGTAGCATTAGCAGCAGTAGTAGAAGTAGTAGCATTAGCAGCAGTAGTAGAAGTAGTAGCATTAGCAGCAGTAGAAGTAGTAGCATTAGCAGCAGTAGTAGAAGTAGTAGCATTAGCAGCAGTAGTAGAAGTAGTAGCATTAGCAGCAGTAGTAGAAGTAGTAGCATTAGCAGCAGTAGTAGAAGTAGTAGCATTAGCAGCAGTAGTAGAAGTAGTAGCATTAGCAGCAGTAGTAGCATTAGCAGCAGTAGTAGAAGTAGTAGCATTAGCAGCAGTAGTAGAAGTAGTAGCATTAGCAGCAGTAGTAGAAGTAGTAGCATTAGCAGCAGTAGTAGAAGTAGTAGCATTAGCAGCAGTAGTAGAAGTAGTAGCATTAGCAGCAGTAGTAGAAGTAGTAGCATTAGCAGCAGTAGTAGCATTAGCAGCATTAGCAGCAGTAGTAGAAGTAGTAGCATTAGCAGCAGTAGTAGAAGTAGTAGCATTAGCAGCAGTAGTAGAAGTAGTAGCATTAGCAGCAGTAATAATAGCAATAATATTTTATACATAACAAATATGTGCACTGGGGAATAAAAATGTAATGTAACTAAAAGGGAACATAGGTCCATACTCATGAATATAAATAATATAAACAACCAATAACTGACTGGTATTCTGTGATTATACACCTTTGGATGGCTGATGGATTGGCGAGCTGAGCATTTATGGGAATGTCCACAGTGCTGTGATGCTGGTTCATAATATATGAATCAAGCCATGAAACAAAATAACAAACAAGATAGTACATTGAAGAACAGTTTCATTATAGGAAAAACAAAGGAACCACAGAAGCTATACTTCGTATCAGACTATTAGTGGATAAATATTAAGTATGTAGAAGTCCAAACAAGTATCTACATTTACTTCATAGACTACAGCAAAACTTTCGAGAGAGTTCAAGATGAAAAATTAATTGAATGATTCCAAGAAATAGGATTAGATGGAAGAGATATCAGACTGATAAGAAATATATATTGGGAAGAAACCTCATCAATAAGATATGAGAGTGACTACTTACCATACATCAAATAGAGGAGCAAGATAAGGATGTATTTTATCATCATGTGACATATTCTTTCCAAAATGTGATCTTATCGATTCTCTGAACACTCTGTGATTCTGGGCGAGTTTACCTGCCACAGCTAGGACATGTTTAAACAATCTGATATATCACTGCACCATTGTGGTCTTAGGTGCCCTCTTTCCCTGTGGCCGTATCGTATCACCCAGTTTATTTAACATATACACAGAAACAATTTGTTAACAAGATGTAAGGAATGCCAGCATAATTAATAATAATTAATAAGTGCAAAAATAATAAACAATTATTTCCATTAAAAAAATTAATACAAAAAAAGCTCCATAAACAAAAAAGTTATTGCGTTTTCCAAATATCCTCCATAAATAACATGTAAAGCCAAATAATAATGCAGTGGCGGAGGAAAATAACACAATTTTACTGCAGCATGCTGAAGGTTAAAAGACAAGACATGACACCTTATATAAAAACTTCACTTGAAGGAAGAGTTGAGGGCAGTGAGCAAGAGATAGGTATAGATACAAATGGGAGGGAACCATTATGAAATGGATAGTCAGTAAAAGTTTCTTCACTGCATTATAAATAGCAATGTTTACATATTTTCACTAGCTGACGACATGGATTTCCCAGGAACACCAAGAATTACTTGCTACTGCGCATGCCCAGTCACTACTGAAGAAATTTTCATCTATCGACACAAACAAGATGTTACAGAAATAATTTTTTTTCTCTTTTCCAATGATTTGTTCTAACCCTAACCTTACTTCAATCACATGCTGTGTATGCCCAATCACACTGCAAAGGTTAGGAAATACCTCAAAACTAGAACAAAGGTCACAATGAAGAACTAAAAGCAACTTGTGCCGGATAGTCTATCTGTGCACCACTATGGCAAGAGACAAAGGTTGTTAGATGTCATCAGCAGCCAAGCTTCACTGTGGAGATAGCACTTGATGATACTATAGTACCATATTTGCTGAGATCGCTAAACCTTCCCAAACAGATTTTATTCACAGCAAGGTAGGCCTAAACTAAGAGCCTTATGTGAATGTAAAGTGTACCGGTACTTGTACGAACTTCCTTTGTTATTAATGATTAATAATTTTCTCAACCAACAATGATACACTGTGCACATGTCTATAGGAGTTCTATCTTTTTCAGTAGATGGTGAAGGGTATGTATACTGATAGCTCTGGTAGCCCATTAATTGTGTATCTCCCTCATCCTACCCTTCAATTGTCACCCTCTACTATCTCTCTGCGCTATTTGAAACTTCTTCCATTGAAGGACTTGATTGAACTTATTGAAGGTTTCAGTCTAACAATATCGTTCACTATGTCCACTGTACAGATATAGACGTTTCGAGTGAACAAAATAAAAACTATGTCCACTGTGTCCTCATCCGAAGGAAGTGTTCTTGAAATTAGTGTGTCCAGCTCTTTCATTTCACAACTTCAGTATCACTATCAGATGTATGAGCACGATCTGGGCAAAATATTCACATAAGTCATAAGACCAAGTTCCTGCAGGCGGATTTAAAACACCAAATATCTAGGGAATATATAGGCCTACTCCATTAACTCATGCTGCAGCCATTTATTCTGAATCTTGCGTATCATAAATTGAGATGAACGACATGCATGATGAGATTAAATACAAGAAGCAGTTAAAATTGATTTTAACTCTTCACTGTGCTATTATAAATAGTGAACTGTTTATATTTTTTACATAGCTGACGTCACAGATTTCCACGCCAAATCAATGGATGCGGTGACGTTACATACAAGAATTATTTAGAATCACAACTGCTGCACATGCTAATATTACCCTAATTCTAAATACTACTTCTAACCCTAATTCCATCACATGCATACTTACACTTCAAAGGTTAGGTAATACCTCTCAGTAGAATAAAACTAGAACAAAGGTC
The DNA here is from genome assembly GCA_034231615.1 of Meghimatium bilineatum. Classification (NCBI taxonomy): domain Eukaryota; kingdom Metazoa; phylum Mollusca; class Gastropoda; order Stylommatophora; family Philomycidae; genus Meghimatium; species Meghimatium bilineatum. Next base: position 67,613,735 of record CM067321.1, read on the forward strand.
ACAGTAAAGAGTCAAAAGAAATTTCAGCCCAAGAAACCAAATCATATAATATTCAATCATAGTGAATTCATTATGACGTCTCACCCATGTGTTGGCGGTGTCCAAGAGGGGAGCAAAGAATAGCAACACTGTTTTCTATGCATGTTGTAAGAGGTGACAAAGGAGGTTATGGGATGGTGTTGGCTGTCCCATCCCATAGTTGATATACTATATCATATAGGGTCAACATGAGTCAAAGCCATGCTAAAGTCGGATGTGTCAGGTCAAAAGGCGCAGATATCGCAGCATTGCTGTAAAGCATGAGATGACACATTCCTTTCTCTGGACTACATCCTGCCAATCTCCAAGAGTTTGAGAACAAATGAAGAAGAAGATTGTGATGTCTGAAACTTCCCTCATTTTTCTTCTTCTTTCGTTCACTTGAAACATGTCTATATCTGTAATTCTGTCTCCTTAATAAAACTCACTGTCTTTTGTAGTTCATACAGTGTCCCATAGAGTTTTGATTCCAGTGTTGTTTCCTCTGGCCAATATGTATGCCTCAGCATTTCATGCTCAGAACACTCTTGAAGTATATGTTTGACACTCTGTGCTGCCTGGCCACATGTACACATGGCCGTGTTGCCAATCTTGAACTTTGTATACATGTGACTGCGGAGTCGGTTGTGTCCTGTTCTGAGACGTAGAATTATAACTTGTTCTGATCTGTTCATAATGTGATAGTCATCTTGTGTTGGCGTTTGTGGCTTTCTTATTGACTTGATCATCTGTTTTTTCTGATGGTAGGTGATTGGTACATCTGGTTGGTCTTCGGCAGCACCTTCCTTAGCCAGTTGGTCTGCTTTTTCATTTCCTGGTATTCCACAGTGAGAGGGTATCCACTGCATGGTTACCCTATACTGGTAAGACAATTCGCTAAGTAGTTTTTTCAAGTCTGTTAGTTTTCCAGACTGGAGAGCTTGAAGCACTGACCTTGCATCTGTCAGGAATACCACAGGCTGTAGGTCAGAGTTGGAGTTCAGCAGTTTTTTAGCTGCCACACTAATTGCCTGAATTTCTGCATCATAATTATTGCATAATTTTCCCGTCGGTGTTCTGATTGTATCTCTAGGCTTGTGTGGATATTCTATATATACACCTGCACCTCCATTCCTCACATCTTGTGGATATTCCTCATCCAGGAAACTGAGAGTGACTGTCATTCGCTGCACACTGTTCTGTTCGTCCTCGCTTAGTATTCCTTTCACATGGGTCTGAATGTATATTGGCATTCCATGGCTTTCACTCCACGGGGTTTGTTCTGGTACAGACCTTAAGGGGCTATCAACTTCAGGTAGGTCTGTAACTTACAGTGTAAGTTGTCTTCGGAGTCGTGTAGCTTGATGGATAAAGTTGCTTCTTTTCAGTCGCCCCATTGCTAGATTTTGGAATCTTTCCTTCACTGGATGACTTGGCATACACTGGAACTTTTCTGCTTGAATTAGTACTTTTGTCTTGTGTCTCTGCGTTCGCCAAGTGTTTGCATTCTTGATCATTCTTCACATTTTCTGCATCTCTGCTATCATCATATCATAGCTATGGGTGTTGATTTCATTGCTCCCAACATTATTCTAAATGCGTGGTTTTGCACTTTATCTAGATCTTGTAATGTGGTGTTTGATGCAGGACACCATGCAGCTGAACTATATTCCAGGTGTGGTCTTATGCCTTGCTGGTAAACTTTACTAAGTATATTTCCACTGGCTCCCCATACTTCCCTCATAATCAAGTTGAACGATGGATGGATGCTTATCAATCTACTTACTTAGGCCTATTACTAAGTTTCTGAACAGTGACAATTAACTTAAGTATAGGCCTGCCTAATAATCTTCGCGAAACTCACATACTGCTGTCCTCCCCAAGACATCGTTAGTGCACTGAAATCGTAAAACAGTATCACTACGTTCAGCTTTTTCTCAGAGTTAGTTATGGCAAACAACCACTCATCTGTAACCGGAGTAAGAAATGCTTTATCACAGGAAGTTGTTCGTAATATTCCAGCATCATCAATTCATCATCATCATCAAGTGCCGTCTCCGCAACGAAGGCTGGCTGCAACGTATCTCCAACATCTCCTGTCTCTTGTCTTGGTGGTGCACTCTGCTAGACTGTAACCTGTCTATCGTGTAATGTTACTCTCCCACTTGTATCTCTGCCTACCTCTTGCTCGCTTCCCTTTGACTTTACCCTCAAGTAAGGTCTTCAATAGGGTGTCATGTCTTTTAATGTGTCCAAAGTATTTTATTTGCCTGATCTTTATTTCTCTTAATAGTTCTTTCTTCATATTAAGTGTCTTTAGCACCTCTTTATTTGTTTTCTTCTCTTTCCATGATGTTCTCCCTATTCTTCTATATACCCACATCTCAAAGGCATCAATTTTGTCTTCTAATTGTTTATTTAGTGTCCATGTTTCTGAGCCATACATTAATATGGAATAGATGTAGCATTTTATAATTCTCATTTTTAACTTGTTTGTAATTTGTTTAGATATTAATAATTTCCTCATGTCATTGAAGGTACTTTTAGCCATTCCTATTCTCCTTTTAACTTCTGTTTCACATCTGCCATCATTTGTGACTATGTGTCCAAGATATTGATACTGTTTTACTTGTTGTAGTTTCTCTCCCTGTATGTTTATGTTTACCTCCTGTTCTTCTGTGTCTTTGCTAATTATCATGGTTTTTGTTTTTTGAATGTTTATATCCAGTCCATATTCATTACTTGATTTATTGACTTGATCTATTAGTCTTTGTAGTTCATGTTCACTTTCTGCTAAAAGAACAGTGTCATCTGCATATCTAATGTTGTTTATTATTTTCCCATTGATCTTGAGTCCTGGTATTTCTTCTATATTTTTAAAGATATTCTCTGTGTAGATATTAAATAGGCTTGGTGATAAAATGCATCCTTGTCTTACCCCTCTTCTTATTTCTATGTATGGAGAGTAGCTGTTTTCACACCTTATTGATGCAGTTTGTTCCCAATATATATTTCTAATCAGCCTGATGTCTTTTCCATCTATGCCTATTTCTTGAAGACATTTGATTAATTTTTCATGTTGGACTCTGTCAAAGGCCTTGCTGTAGTCTATGAAGCAAATATAGATACTTTTTTGGACTTCTATATATTTATCTATCACCAGCCGGATACTCAGTATAGCTTCTCTGGTTCCTTTGTTTTTCCTAAAACCGAATTGTTCTTCACCGACCTCCATGTCTATCTTGTTCTTAATTCTTTCATGTATTATCTTGAGAAGTATTTTAGTTATATGGCTCATTAGACTTATTGTTCTATATCATCAATTAGACTTACGTAAAACACAGGTTTATATTTCGTTTCAATGGGACACGACAGACTATATCTAAAACTAGTGTGCAACGATGAGCACATAAGAAATCATAAAAATTACAATACACACATCACATTCAACGTTTCAACCAAAAGGTCTTTATCAAGACAAACAAAACATTAAAAGACGATAAATTTCTATAGACACATGACCTGTTGACATTGGCTTATTATGTTCTTAATTTCTTTCCACGGCAATTATTAGGAACTGTACATCTGCAGAGTAGTTGGAGTAAAAGATTCCAGTTAGTAAACATATGGTTTTATTGTCTTCTTATGGATATTTTATATACACTCCAGAATCTCCATTCTTCACTGCATTAGTTGCTGATCCATCGGTATATACTTGTATCTGGTGAAGTCTTCTCTGTGAACTTACACATTGTGAGACGGAGAATACACATTGTGACACAGAGAACACACATTGTGAGACAGAGAACACACATTGTGAGTCTTAGAACACACATTGTAAGACAGAGAACACGCATTGTGAGACATAGAATACACATTGTGAGACATAGAATACACATTGTGAGACAGAGAACACGCATTGTGAGTCTTAGAACACACATTGTAAGACAGAGAACACGCATTGTGAGACATAGAATACACACTGTGAGACATAGAATACACATTGTGAGACAGAGAACACGCATTGTGAGACAGAGAATACACATTGTGAGACAGAGAACACGCATTATGAGACATATAATACAGATTGTGAGACATAGAATACACATTGTGAGACAGATAATACACGTTGTGAGATAGATAATACACATTGTGAGACAGAGAATACACATTGTGAGACAGAAAATACACATTGTGAGACATAGAATACACATTGTGAGACAGAGAACATACATAGTGAGACAGAGAACATACATAGTGAGACAGAGAACATACATTGTGAGACAGAAAATACCCATGCCTCTTCTTCTTCTCGTTCGCAGTTTGACATGTCTACACAGCAAGTCCTGTTTTCTTAATAAATGCTGCTGTATTTGAAAGCTCCTCAGTGCTCTCATACATCTTTCTGCGGATATCCATCTCTGTGGACCAGAGTTCTTCCCTTAACTGGTTTAGTGTCAACTATTCGGGTTGCATGATATCATGTTGCTGGTGCGCCTCTCGGACTAGCATCTCTGACTTCAGCACCTGTGCTTGCTTGGGCAGGATTGTGACCCTGCTCGATATTGGGTTGGCCCGACCAATTTTAGTGTCCAGCCTCTGTTGGCTCCACGTCAAGGAGTTGGCCTCGATGGGGCATGCCTCTTGACATCAATGGTTCAAATAAAAGCCCAGGTTCCATTCAGTTGTGTAAGTGAAGTAACATGTAAGGTTGTCTCATAGGCATCGTTGTATGTAAGTGAAGTAACATGTAAGGCATGACCATCCACTTCTGTAAACTCCGTATGCCCACCTTTTTCCTAGAAAAAAAACCACTGTATGTATGTATATGTATATATATATGGCGCTCTACGGTCAAAAAGAGCGCATCATCTTGTGAAAAGAGGAGAAATGTTGCAGCCAAACAGCGGAGAGTAGTTAGAAAGTCACGTATATATCAAAATCCGTCTGCTATGGTCATTCCACTCGAATTGCCCAAGAACATTTACAGATCGTATATGGCTCATTAGACATCTACGAACTATTAACATGGTCATAATTCTAACTGAATTTTCAAAAGTGGATGTAAAAATGGTCATCATCACTTGTTATGGACGAACAAACAAACAAACACACACACACACACACACACACACACACACACACACACACACACACACACACACACACACACACACAGATATGTATGTATTCATTATTAAATGATGGTCAAGCAGTCCCTTGTGTAAACGTAGGTTTATATGTGTGTGTCATCAAGGAATAATTTTGATCACAATATGTTTATGTAATAAATCTCTGTTTTGTCATCCTCATGTTTCGTTATTACTTAACCCTTGTTGGTACCACAAACTATGGTATTGTTATAATTGATTTGATTTAAGGTACTATTATGGTGAGGCGCGCTTCTTTCAAACGCGGACATGGTCCAATTTCTCTCCTCTTCTTCTGCATTCGTTCTTAGACTCCTGAATATTATTATTATGCAGTTCGGAGAACGAAGTGCATTGTGTCATAGCTTATATCTTAGCTGCGATATCTGCGCTTTTCGGTCTGACACATCCTACTGCTTTGACCTTGTTTGGGATGAAACAACCAACACGAGCCCAAGACCTGCTTAGTCGCCTCTTACAACACAATTGGCAGGTAATAATGTCGCAATTCTTGATCCCCCCCCCTTTTCTGTCCTCTGGCAACACACGGGCGACAATTTGGTTATATAGTTTTTTAACTATAAAATAATAATAGAGTTCTGGTAATCCAGCCACTACGAGTTTGAGAGTGGGCTTATGTATTTAAGGGAGTGGTGCAGAACCATAACCACCGAGTTATATATTCAATACGTTTTAGTCATCACAATGTTAATATTGGAATCATGGTTACTGGATTATCTGAACCCCCCCCCCTCTTTTTTGTGGCTGAAAGGCGCATACCTCGCCATAAGACACTTTCCTTATTTTTAAAAAGAAAAACCGAAGAATGGTGATTATTTCAGTAAACTGTGAATATACTATATATTCACAAATATATTCATAACTTTCGTATTGCAGGAATGGTAAAGAAACTAACAATATATATGGTGTCCCTATAAGCTACAGTTTACTCAATTTGTGTACTTTGAATCGCAGGTGCTTAACGTGACTAGCATACCACCTCAGGACAAAGATGGTGCCATAGACCTCACACTCTAACATCCACGCTTCCTTTTCTCACTTACTGTCTTTGGAATAAATGAAAGTGATAATTTGTCATGTGTATTACGTTACAGAAAACTCAAACTTATCATCCATTACTCAATCAATTACAGCGACCATGACTAACCCTTAGACATATTAATACTAGACAGCACACTGTTAAAATTATATTCCTTACAACTCTCCCACCTGTGTTAAAATTATATTCCTTACAATTCTCCCACCTGTGTTAAAATTATATTCCTTACAATTCTCCCACCTGTGTTAAAATTATATTCCTTACAACTCTCCCACCTGTGTTAAAATTATATTCCTTACAATTCTCCCACCTGTGTTAAAATTATATTCCTTACAACTCTCCCACCTGTGTTAAAATGAATAAATCGTAGAAGTTCTCTGGCAAAGAACGCCGCAATAAAAGCGAGCACATGGTTCAAAAGAAACAATAGATTAATGTTTTTAAGATTATTGAATAGTCCAATGTCAGATGAATAGCTTCTAAATCCATAAATGTGATCCATAAATGCCCAGTGAATCCAAGGTGGAGAAAGTGAACAATGTATAACCCAAGTATGTAATTATTGAGCACTGTGAACATTATGCAGTTATGTTGTATGGTGTACAGGATTTTTGATTTAGTTAAGATCAAAACTTGCAAAATGCAATGCCTGAAGAAGGCAATTGGAATCACCAGACTCAACCAAAATGTGCAATGAGAACATCAGAAGAAAGATAATAGACAAAACAACATGCATAGAATATATATAGAAACAACAGATAAAATAGTCTGGACAATGGAGGGAGGGGGTTTAAATTTCAGTAACTATTACTAATACGGACGTTTTTATAAGAATTGTCTATTGTCATAACGTCCACACTTGCCGCTGAGCGTAGAGGTTTGTAAAGAAGATGTAGTCTGTGTTCCAGAGCCAGGTGTGTTGCTATGGTTGTAGTGCAGTCATGTTTATTCAGGATAGTCTTGATGTTGTCTATCTATCTTTTCCTAGGTCTGCCCTTGGCGTTGTATCATTATTTAAATCTTGTTATAATCTCTTATGGGGCCGTTCATCCTCATAAGACGTCCAAACAATTGTATCTGTTGTTTTTCTATATACTTGATGCACTATGTTATTCTTAGTATCCGTCTGATGTTCTAATTGCGCACCCTGTCGAATCTGATGACTCAAATAGCCTAACTTAGACATTTCGCAAGTTTCGATCTTTCTCTTATGTGTAGGTGTTAGCTGCCAAGTCTGGCATTTGTAGCATAGTGTTGGCACAAAGATGATCTTACTTATGTGTAGGTGTTAGCTGCCAAGTCTGGCATTGGTAGCATAGTGTTGGCACAAAGATGATCTTACTTATGTGTAGGTGTTAGTTATCAAGTCTGACATTGGTAGCATAGTGTTGGCACAAAGATGATCTTACTTATGTGTATCTTTACTTCCATGTTGTTTTTTAGGCGCTTTAGCAAAAGTGACATCTGGTATATCACAATATTTACATTTTGACATCTTGTTTCTATCTCTTAATTGACTTGTCCGTCTTCTGTGAAGATAACTTCGTAGGTACTTGAACTCTTTGACTTGTATTATTTTTGTGTTCTCTATTTGAATGTTTAAATGCTCTGTTGATCTCGTTATTTGCATAGTTTATGCCTTTTGTCTATTGACCCGCTTGTTGTATTTAATGTATATTCTTGATAATGAGTTGATGTGAGTCTGCAGTTTTTCTTCGTCATCATACATGATGTTTTTATCGTCAGCGAAAAGCAGTTTATTGAGTTTGTTTTTACGTTGTTCATTCTCTGTTGTTTCATAAATCAGAAGTTGTATAAGAATACGCATATAACTTCTACTACATATGACCGTATGTAAAAATAAGATGACAGCTATGTTGATGGAAAATATCTAAAGATAGTAAGAAACATGTATTGGAAACGAACAGCTGTGTCGAGGGTTTACGGTAATGTAGGAGAATTTCAAAAGATAGGGATGGGCATCAGACAAGAATGTGTAATGTCACCAGATCTTTTCTTTCTGTATACAGAGGATATTATGTGAGACTTAGAAAACATGTAAGGAATAGCAGCTAGAGGTTACAAAATCTGAATAATCTAAGATATGCTGACGATACTGTTCTGATTACAGGGAGAGAACAAGAAGTTTAAAACTTGTTAGACTTGGTAGTAAAAAAAAGTGAAAACAAAGCTCTCAGTCTAAACCAGAAGAAACCAGACGTAATGGCTGTTTCAAGAAATACACACCGCCAAAATACAGCATTAAATCATAGGGATAAAGTCAAGTATCTTGGCACCATTTTAACATCAGATGGCAGGGACTCCAATGAGTAACAGTAATTACAGTAAGAGTAACTGTAACAATGAAACAGTAATCATATGATTTTTTAAATTGATAGAACAAGGGGATCTCATCCACATTTCTCGTTTTTGTATATAGGAAACAATAATTTGTTAAAATATTTTAGACAGATGCATACAATTAAAAAAAGAAAACACTAATTGGTAAATGCAAGTTTAAAGTGAAAGTACATCAGGAGTAGATTTTTCAACTTTGTTTTGACACAATAATTAATTAATACAAATCTGTTGACAACTGTGCATATTATCTCCCCTTCATTGCAAACGTAAAACCACCTTCTATAAATTGAAAACCACCTTCTATAAAGTGGGAAGTTCTCTGTTTACTGTGACTAAATTATATTTTATTAATGAAGCATTATGTTTAGTCAGTGTGACTATCTAAGACACAATAGTCAAGTTTTCTTCCAGTAAACAGAGCACTATTTCTATCTCGTGAGCACAGTTCACGAAAATAAGATTGCTCTTGAGATGTCAACATTATGACTAGTAAGAAAAACCAAAACACAAACAATGTGTGGTGTGGACTGTGCAATGTGGTTTAGATCAGTGGTGCCAATGTGGTGTGGAAAATCACGCAAAGTTAGTGGTACTGTTATTGTTGCCTACCATGCACATCGTAAAATGTGACTAAGAAGGTTTTGGGTGGTTGAGTTGGCTCTCCTATTCAATAGAGGATCATGTTATCCAGAAGTCATGCTGAAGTTGGGTGTGTTAGATCGAAAGGTGCAGATATCGCAACCATGATGTAAATTATGACATTCTCCGGATTACATCCTGATAACATACAGGAGCTAGAGGACGAACGCATAAAAAGAAGAAGCAGATAAAGATCAGTGGTTCTCAAAATGTAATTAGGTCCACGTTTGGGGCTATATATTTGAAGGGAGGGGGATAATTGCACCAAAAAATGAAACTATGGCGCATATTCTTCCAGATCTGCTACACAAAAATATGTTTTTGAATACTTCCATTTATTTTACAAAACTGCCCACTATATCACAGCACAAGGGGGAAACGATGGCTATCTGAAACAGCTCTGGCGGAAAGCGCTACTGCACTGTCTAACTACTGCACTGGAGCTGCTAACTACAGAACAGTTCTTTGATGGTATCCATATCAGCATCTGACCTGTAGGAAAACGAGGAAGAAGGAGAAAAGAATTATGCGACGCATAGGATGTACGCTAATAATAATCCTTGAGAAAATATGTCTGGTCTATAGGAATTAATCTCTAGTGCTTGGAACAACACATCGGCTGGAAATACGAGGGCTGGGCAACACAGTACAATATAAGGAAAAACGGATTTAGATACAAATGTTGTCAATATGTATACACACGATATACACAAGACATACGACGTTTTGAATAAGAAACCATCATCAGGACAAACGATAGCTGACTAACAATGAATATAAACACACATATTACGAAATGGGAGGCAAAGGATGATGAAAGTGAGAGAGAAAGAAGTGAAGCACAAGTGGGTATTACGGGAGTGATATTACGGACGATGTGATCAACCCTGGTAACAGGAGATAAAAAGGACATTGAGATCTGGTCAACAAGACATAGATGCTTTCCATCTTAGTTCTCACTCTGGATAATTGAGTTTCTGTGTTTGTTCTCAAACTCCTGCAGATTAGCAGGATGTAGTTCATAATGCGTTTTGTCATGGTTCACAACATTGATGCGAGATCTTCGCTTTTGACCTAACACATCCGACTTTAGAATGACACTGGATCATTTTGACCTTATATAGAATGAAACAGCCAACTCCACCATATAACCTCCTTAGTCGCTTCTTAAAATGCACATGGAAGGCAAACAGTATTGCTATTCTTTGTTCCCCTCTCGAGGCTTTAAAAAAACAACTAATGATGTGTGACTTTTTAAAAACAATGTGTGTTGTCTAGTGCTTTTGACGGAACGAGTTGGTAGCACTTGCCTAAACACAATACGTATTAAAAGATGGTTATTTTGTGCATCAATCATTCAGGGCAATATACTGCTAATTTTCCCAATCAACTTGCATATCATATATTAATAAAAGAAAAGTGAAAACCAGAATACTGGTTTCATTAGTTATTATAAAGATAAAGAATGCAACAGATCGCATGTAAACCCTGTCTGCTGAACGACACAGTACAAATAGAAATGACCAGAATATACTGGTGTGGTATCAAAAATTCCCCATTACACATTGTTTACTACACTGTATAATCGTGTCTCTCAATTAGTTGTGTGGACTATTTGAAAATAATCCATCTGAAGTCACATTATTTAACCATTACAGTGATTTTCATTGGTCACTTTTGTATACATTGTGTTGACAGCCAATGACAAATCAACGTCAAGTAAAGTCATTTAGAAGAATGAGTTCACGTGACTGTATTTGACGAGAGACACGGTACAGTAAGTCGATATGACCTAGCAAAAGACACCTTACAAAACATTTACAAACAAAAATGTAATAGTCATGATTGAATGATTGTCCAAACAAATGTCATGTGTTTTGTTTTTGCGAAAACTAATTGTACTTGAATTAAACTCATAACATAAAAACATGGATCTTTTTGTACTTGAAGTTTTAAGAAGATAAAAATGCGATTGCAATGGAACAATGGGATAAAAACTGAGGCTCTGTATGGAAAAATAATTTTGTGAAATATATTTTGAGGCTCTGTCTAGGATAACAGGGTTATAGAGAGTGGACATTTCCATTATTCATTAAGGGTCATAACCCCGCAGATACTATCAGTTAAGGGGATGTAATACATGTGAAATGTATTAATATGTGCAAATATATTAATAAATCATAAGAACACAAATATTTTGATCTGATCATGTGGTAATATAATTTAAATAAACAACTCTCATTTATCTTGAGTGATTTTATGTAACTCTTCCCCGTTCTACTATTTATAAAAACGTTTTTTGAAAGCAATATGCACGACATTCTTCCCTAACTGTTGACATGGTGAACAAAAGTGTGGCACATAAACTTTTGGATGTTAAGGGATAATGTCCGTATAAGGTTCAAGTTCCCCGCGGAACTTTATATACAAAAGTTGGCTCTTGACTTTGTATGGGAACTAGTGTCAGTAGTCCGTTCACATGTCTTAGACTCCACCGCGGGGTCAAGGTTCAGCCAGTGTCGAGTCAGCTCGCTCGTCACAGTACCGCTTGGGATCTAGGCTGGTTCCTCCCCATATGACATGTTAAGACAGGACGAAGTCACCGGGGTGAAGTTTTCGGTCGTACGGAATGTTAACAGCATAAACGTGCTCAGCTGAGTGGTGAGCTATACTCAGCGTCCGAGTGGCTTTCGAATGTCGGCGCCTGCTATGTCATACCGCCTCGAAAGAGGATTACGGGGGTATAGGAGAGCTGCTTAGAAAGTGCTTCACTCGACTTTTTTGTCATGAAATTATCTAAATTTTAGTATTATTTGTATTTACACCCTTACACTTAAACGTATTTTTGATACTGTTATTTATTGGAAAGAATAAACAATTTTGATACAATGTAATAATATAGTCTTACAGTTTTTATGGCCATAGTTCTTAATTCGTAATTTAAAAGATATAATTATAATTTCGTTAACACAAGAAATAAATTTAGTATTCACGAGAAAAAATATGGGATTGCAATTTGTGAGTTTTAAAATGCTTCATTTTTTAGAGAAAATTTACTTTCAACAATAACGCAATTCCACAATATAACGACATCCACATGTGTCAGCTGAGTTTTAAAAAAAATGTCGGCGCCTGCTATGTCATACCGCCTCGAGAGAGGATTACGGGGGTATAGGACAGCTGCTTAGAAAGTGCTTCACTCGACTTTTTTGTCATGAAATAACTTTGGAATTACTTAAATTTTAGTATTATTTGTATTTACACGGTTACCTCCCTTACACTTAAACTTATTTTTGATTTAACATTTGGATACTGCTATTTATTGGAAAGAATAAATAAAGTATTTTGATAAAAAGTAGTAATGTAGTCTTACAGTTTTTATGGCCATAATTCTTAATTCGTAATTTAAAAGATATTAATTATCTAATTATAATTTCGTTAACAAAAGAAAATAAATTTAGTATTCACGAAGGAAAAAAATGGGATTGCAATTTGTGAGTTTTAAAACACTTCATTTTGTAGAGAAAATTTACTTTCAACAATAACGCAATTTCACAATATAACGACATCTACCTGTGTCAGCTGAGTTTTTAAAAAAAACTCAAAATATTTTGACTTGATACATTGCTTACTAAAATTGCGGAAATATACATTTGTTTATGTTAATGTCACATATGTATTGTAATTGTATGTATTGAGTGCAAAGATGTGTCCAGGTCTCACCGAGATTGTCTTGGTTTTATAACATTGACTTATATCTCGCCCTGTTATGCCTATGCCCCAGTTTCTATAACAGTTTACAAATACAACGAATGTATTACGTGTTCAAATCAACACACTTGGTCTCGCTTCGTTTAAGCGAATAAACACGCTTGGTAACCCTAAATGCGGTCGAGCGTGAAGACTTAGATTTTTTTTTTTTTACATAGATCAGTGGTCATAAGGAATTTTCTGTAGACGTATTAATTAATTCACAGTATCATGTGATTGCCATGTGTCTTCTGTCACGGAGATCATCCAATAAATAAATTAAATTTCCAACACAGCTGACCCGTGTTCTTTGTTATAATTAAAAAGATAGAATCTCTTCAAGAATCTGTTTCTAGTAAAGAAAAATCTGAACGTAGTGATAGTTAGATAAACTTAATTTCCAATAGAAATCGTCCTTGGTTGGCGGGTCTGAAAGGGGAGCATGGGGAGCGAAACTGTTACCGGTCAAGCATATCGTAAGCAGCAACTAATAGGAATTTAAGGTGGAGTTTGTTGTCCCATAAAGGCCCGTAGATAAGGAGGTTGTAGGGTTGAGATATTCAACTTCCCGTCCTTTAGCAAATCAGAATCGGTCTATGCCTTTTAGCATTAGAAATTTGGCCAAAATGGGGGTAAAAAGTCCCCCGTTGTCCCCCCCCCACCCCACGTAGAGATTTTCACAAAAGGAACATCACAATTCACATGAAGAAGATCTGATACACGAAAACACACGAATGACTTTTTTAAAAGGAATTACTCCTCCCCCTACTTTATAACATATTTATAACACTGGTCTCACCCCCCACAGTGTCAAATTGACCTAGTGGCTATGCTGAAGTTCGATTTGTCAGTTAAGCTGTCAATTATGGCACAACTTTTATCTGGACTATATCCTGCTGATCTGCAGGAGCTTGAGAATGGATACAGAAGATGAAACAAGAAGTTGAAAAAGATGTTTACACCAGAAGGCATCGATCATGAACAGATGTGTACACCAGAAGGCATCTATCTTGATGAAGAGTGGATTATCTTTTCAAGACTATCTTTGCCATCACTAGACAGTTCATTGATAAACATATGAATGTGAATGAATGCTGTGTTCACGGAGTTCATCTCCGAACATTTTCATGAGACGGATGTTGTGAGACACAGACGATCAAAATAATCTACAATCAGTGGTTCGAATGGACTTTTACCACCAGATCACGTGGAAGAACAGTTCACGAAACCAGTGGAGCCTTCACTAAACAACAAGTAGCCTAACGATGAGTGTTTGCTGTAACGCAAGTACACTTGCTAGAAATTGAAGCCTATTTCCGCTAAGACGATATCAACATCATCACCAGGTGCTATGCCGGCTGGCGTAGGCGATCATGGCTCTCCACAGCTCTCTGCCTCCAGTATTATGTATCGAATTCGCTATAGTTTCCCTGCCATTCCAGGTTGTCAAACTGTCTGTTTTCTCACGTTGTCGCCCTCTGTCTATGTTGCAGCCTCTCTGTCTCTGTTGCTACCTCTCTTGTCTGTTGTGACTATGTTCTCCAAACCTCCTTGTCTCATGAAGTGGCCAAAAATATGAAGATTGTCTTTTTCTTATATTATTGATTAAAGTCCGTTTCGCATTTGACTCTTTCAACACTTCCACGGTAGTTTTCTGGCAGTCCATGATATCAACATACCTTAACCAAAAGGTTTTAATCCCTTACCGACCAATCATCAACTAAGGAGACATTTATGCATGCAATGTAAATGTCACGTGAATGTGTCTCCTGTGTACATCGTTATTACACGTTTTTTAGTATTCCCGTATTTCTCTGTTGTTGGTTTTTTGTGTTGTGTTTGGAGGGGGCGGGGGTTTACCGTGATGATAAAATGAGACGAATGAACAGGTCTAAGTCTGACCTATTTTATTCGAGATTCTTAATCAGGGTTATCACATACTTTTAAAACAAAACAAAAGTGACATTTCCCCGTAAACATGACAGAAGTTTAACATTACAATAGGCTATTCATTTAAGACACACTTAACAAACGATACGAAAACAGGAGACCTATTGGACGCCCTCGTAAAAGGTGGATAGATAGTGTATTAGAGACACTCGGAAATGTAACAGCAGAGGAGGCAAATAGAAGGGCAAAAGACCGTACACTCACTCTCCCCTCAACACCGAAAGGTACATGAGGACAGAAAGAAGAAGAAGATTTAAGATGAGGTACCGTCTTCGCACGAAAGGTCAGCAACAGTCCCATTTTCCTCATGTTCCTTTCCCTGCTATCACACCATACTATAAGCTTATAACCCGATGTTGTGGCTAACGCCCACAGGTGGAAAGGGGGGGGGGGTGGATTTCATTGTTTACGGGACACTTCGAAAAAAAAATTGTACTTAGATTTAGTTGTCTATTATATGTTTTGAAAATTTAGCCTACTTGACTGGTTTTTTTTGGTTCTAATAATTCTCTAGTGCTTTCTTCCTAAAACCTAAGTCTAGTGTCCTGAACAAGTTATAATTATGTTTCATTTATGGATTGAGTCAATTTTTGAATAGACCTATAAAAAATGTATGGCACCTTTATGTTTACATGGTGGGGGGGGGGGGGTCAGAATTTTTGAAAGATCAGGTGGGGAAAGGTTTAAAGAAAAGTTTGGGTAACACTGCTATAAGCTGCCAGGTTCACAGGAGTACCACATTGGATGAAATAACACCCAAATTCTCCTGCAAATTCTATCTTCAGCAACACAGATGAGTGTGAAAATACCTTGACCTATACAGCCCTAGATGCTGCCTGTCCATGATTTTCTTAGTCTTCGTCTGTTTCTTCTACCTCCACTGTTCCCTGTAGTATAGTTTATGACGAATAATCATATCATCACACATCCAAAAAACCATCAGGGCCATAGACAAGTTTTCATTGAGAAAGGGGTTTTACCTATAAAATAATGTGAAAAAAGCATTCGTCCATTTTTGTATGTACTTCTCTCTTTTTGATGCGAAAGCTGATGACTTTTTTGATGCTAAAACTGATGACTTTTTTATGTGAAAGCTGATGACTTTTTTATGTGAAAGCTGATGACTTTTTTGATGAGAGGTGATGACTTTTTTGATGCGAAAGCGGATGACTTTTTTGATGCGAAAGCCGATAACTTTTTTGATGCAAAAGCTCATGACCTTTTTGATGAGAAAGGTGATGACTTTTTTTAATGAGAAAGATGACCTTTTTGTGAAAAATCGTTAATGTAGGGGTTTCACCCACCTTATGGCTAAATTCCTAGCAATAAAAAACATGTTATGATTTCCTAAGGGTGGGAGAGGGGGAGTTTAACACCCACCTCCCTTAAAAACAGACCTATAAACCATGCAGGTAGGTATATTTGTCGCTTTACTATTGGCAGTAATGATTCTTACAGACCTGTATAAATCTATTTTATTTCTAACGTACACATTTGTCTCTAGATGGACTAGTATTGTAGCTTGGTAAAAGCTCACCAACCAAGCTTATTGACAACATGAGAGGCAGAGAGTCGTGGAGAAAAATGATCGCCTATTCCATTCGGCATGGCAATTGATTGACACATTTGTCTCATGCTCTCTATAGGAGATGCGCAGAATTTGTCTGTAACATTTGTATTCGAAGGTTTGTAACCTCTCTCCATGACTGCAGTGAGTATTCAGCTTTCACACAAACACAACACAATAGACAACATAAGTGAGTTTCAAAGTTTGTTTTTCACACTAATACGGACTCTGCTTTTTCACATTAAAGTTAACCTTTACATATCAGCTACATCCATCTCCAGCTTTATGGACCTATCTCTAAGTCTGTTTTGCGTTTTCCATCGCTGCATAGGCCTATGCAGGATCCGAGGTATTCGAAAATATTCAAGTCCTCAAATTTATACCAATTTATCATATTGTTAGTTTGTGCTTCTGTACCTTTGCTGTTAACCAAGATCATATTTCATTCAGCGTTGATTTTGGTCTCCTTGCTAGCACAATGTAAAAAACTATGGTGCTTTATGGGGAGATGTGGCCACATCACGTGTCCATAGTCCAACTTTTTAATATTGTGAGTAAGAAAGACATCTCCAAATAATCACATGTGTATTTTGGAGCGCATGGCCATGTTGTTAGAACTCTGTTCTCAGACCCTTGATGTCCTGGGTTAAATCCACAGTTGGGACAGGATTTTATCTTTTGGAGGTACAATTAAAATCATTCCTATATAGTTGAGGCGTCTGCTATGGCAAAGCAGCCTTTATTTCCACTGCGCATAGAAAGTCTCTCTGCACTTGTTCGCAGGAAAACATGCAGTAACAAAAGTTTTAAGTTTCTGTTGTTTATGTGTTTCTTGAAAAAGTTGGACCGTAAAGTAGAAAAAAGGTCTTTGTTCATTTGTTTATTACTATTTATTTATTTTTTACATTGATAGTTAGGCTATAACAGTAACCATTAGTGTTTCATACAGCTTTTTGTGACTTGAAGATTAAAAAATCACAACTTCAGTGGCAGATAAATTGAGCTGCATGCAACGCACTGAGGGGCACCCCTACTAGGTTCATACTGGGGCCCTCTCGGTGCGTAGAGTGAAGATAGTTGGATGTAGCAATTTATGAGTCTTATCAAAATTTCGTTTTGTTAACTACTGTATGGTGTGTTTAGTTACAAATGTGGCCACATCTCCCTGTAATAAACACAAATTTCACAATAAGAATTCCTAAGACACATTCATTGTGTGATGCTTTTTTGTTCAGTTGGACAGTTTTTTTAAACAACACCATGCCAATGCCAAACATGGTCTTTAATAGTCTCGCAGCAAATAAAAATCATTACATGTGAAATGAAATGTATGAGAAAAGCTGTAATGGTTACTAAACTAGATAAAATAAAAAATAAAGCAATTAGGAAAGGGGTAGGTATAATATCATGTATTGAACATATCAATAGACAGCAAGAAAAATAGTTTGATCACCTTATGAGAATGAACCTAAATACCAATAAGAGCATATAACAAAAGAGTATCCGGACATAAAACCACAGGCAGACCAAGAAAACGGTGGATAGAAAAAAAATCAAGATAACCTTGAACAAACATGGACTCAATTCAACCAAGGTGACTCATCTGGCCCTGAATTGACAACACTCCACCCGAGTAGAACGCACCTTCATTAGGCATTTGCATTAAGCCGAAGTCTCCTGGGTATGAAAGAACGCTCATAAAAACCACCCCACTGCACATAGGAAGTAAGAGCTAATCGCTTGCAATTCCTGGTGCTAGAAAGAAAGAAGAACGGCAGGTGTGAATACTATCAACCATAATTCACCTGGAGAAAGACAACAGCTTTTTAAAATAGATTTAGCAAAGTCCCAGATGACTGGTTAAATGTAACTGTAGGGAGCAAGTCTAAGATGATTGGTTAAATGTAATTGTAGGGAGCAAGTCCAAGATGATTGGTTAAATGTAACTGTAGGGAGCAAGTCCAAGATGACTGGTTAAATGTAACAGTAGGGAGCAAGTATAAGATGACTGGTTAAATGTAACAGTAGGGAGCAAGTCCAAGATGATTGGTTAAATGTAACTGTAGGTAGCAAGTCCAAGATGACTGGTTAAATGTAACTGTAGGGAGCAAGTCCACGATCACTGGTTAAATGTAACAGTAGGGAGCAAGTCCACGATCATTGGTTAAATGTAACAGTAGGGAGCAAGTCCAAGATCACTGGTTAAATGTAACTGTAGGGAACAAGTCCAAGATGACTGGTTAAATGTAACAGTAGGGAGCAAGTCTAAGATCACTGGTTAAATGTAACTGTAGGGAGCAAGTTTATCGCCTTTATTTTACCATCCTATGCTACTTCCACCCTCGACAGTTCCCTGCAGTATTGTTTTTGACAAGGAATCGTGCCTGCATACATGTCCAAACCATGCTAGTTTTCGCCGTTTCACTATTGAAAGCAATGGCTCCTGAACACATGCACACATCTCTACTTTATTTCTTACGTACACATTGGTCTTATGTTCCCTATAGGAAATTCGTATAATTCGTCTGTAGCATTTCTACTAGAAAGTCTGTAATCTTCTCTCCATGTCCACAGTGAGTGTATAATGAAACTTCAGTGTCTATGTTTACAATTTTGTTCTTAAAATACCTGTAGGCCCAATTTTTAATGCTGGTCACACACCAAAATTGGCTGCAATGGATCTTGAATATCATCTGTATCTTGTCTTGGTGAAGCGCTTTTTAAACTGTATCCCGTCCATCGTACGATTTGTCCCTCTCATTTATACCTCTGACTTGTGTATTACCAGTGATTAGCAAAAATATATAGTGGAAGTTCTCAATCTATTGGGAGAGGTAGATTACCTGATCTTCTGTAGAGTAGTACTATCTGAAGCCTGCTTGCTGTGATACGAGAAGGTTTTCACTTTCAAGGTACCACCGCATCCTACGATTGATAATGCATTTCATTGTTTTGCATAGACAACGTGTGATGTTGATGGGCCTGTAATTGGAAACTGTACGATATTTTCCTGATTTGAGGAGTGGTATCATTATTGTTTCCCTCCATGCCTGTGGGCCTTTGCTCTTTCTGCAGTTCGCAGGTTCTTAATCATTTCATTGAATTCTCTCGAACCACCTGTTGTTTGTCTGTGCTTTGATGTTGTTGTCTTCTGCAAGGTGCAAGGTAATCAGTTGCATGTTAACCTGTTAAAATGTTTCTATCTTTATAAAGTCTGATCCTTGTATTTCTCTATGTACCTTCATGTAGTTGTTTTACCATTTTCCATATTTCCTAGTGTCTATTTCAAGGTTCAGCGACTGTATTTTTCTTTTCAGCTGCTCGGTCTGGCTTGTAACTACTATTTGAAATTTAGCCTTTGTTTGCTGATATTTGTTGTGGTGATCTTGGCTAAATCTGCTGTCTAGATGTTTCCATCTCACTTTGCAACTTTGCCAGTTCATTATTCTTATAGGGTTTATAGTTTTTGTTTGCTTCCTGGGTATGGTTTTACTAGCAGCATGCAGTATGCATCTATTAAATTCACTCACTACTCTATTGATGTCTTTGTCCATGTTTATGTCCTTAGCTAGAACACTGGTTAAATGCTGGTACATTTTTTCATTCTGCCCTCTTATAGTGTCACCTAGTGAGTGTGCTGATGTCCTTGATAAATTCCTAGTGGATTTCTAAAAAATAGTGGTTGTGGTCACACCCTCCAATCTGTTTTTCAACGACTCAGCTGACGTTCCATTCAAGGCCGGGTGAGTGGAATGCCAGGTCTGGTGTTGTGCTATCGAGTGCAGGTTGGTGGGTCTGCTGACTTGTTAATAAGTATGAGCTTAATTTCATCCTGCCAGATCTTAAGTTCCTCATCTCTCTTGTCCATGTGACCGTAGCCCCAGCTCTGGGAGTGGCTGTTGAAGTCATCACACACCATAAGTCTCTTTTTTTCTAGGATTGTGTCTAGTGCCAATGGTCTATCAGTTCTGCAGTAGTAGTTCAGGAGATGGAATTCTGTACTGTCTATCTTTAGGTGGATTATCTGGTATTCTGCCCCCTCCATATATACCTCCAGCTGACATGCATTGATATTGTTTTTAACAAGTGTCAGAATTCCACCTTTTCGTTCTGATCGGTAGCCTCTGATTTTAAAGGTTATATCGCTGCTGAGGTGTGTTTCTTGAAAGCAGCATATTAACTTGTTCTTCACATACCATATTTTCAAGTTCCAATTTTTTACGGTATCCATCTCTTTTTCTGTTGACACACTCAGCATTTCAGTGCAATATATTTGTCGTTGGTTTATTTTGCCAGTAGCTCTATTCCCTTGCCTCATAGCAATTGAGAAGGACCTCTAGTAATTGGAGTTGGGCCCATTCGAAGTATAGGGCCCAGCACCATCCCTGCCTGAACTTCTGTCACAGGGTAGGCACCATAAGTATTATTGGATATAGACACATTCCCATTGTGTTTTGTATGTAACATCCTGATTAATGGTGCGCCTTTTGGCTGGTTGCCTTCGTTTTCAGCACACTGCTTACTTGGGCAGGACTGTGATCCTGCTCGAGTGGGTCTGCAAGACCAGTATGTTTACAGCCCCTGATGGTTGAGCTAAGTCCCATCACCACTTCAATGTGCTAGCCAATTCCGTTTCTTTCTATGTTACATTCCCTAAAAAATGTGCCAGGTACCCATTTACAGCTGGGTCAACTGGAAGAGTGGTCATGTCAGGTGAGAAATCGCAGCCCAGATTTTATTTCCCAGGTAGTGAACACGTGCTAAGATTGGTCTTATAGCACTGTTCTGTATTGTCTCTAGAGGCATTTTCAATTAAAGTTCTCAGAACAGGTATCTCCACTCTCCCTTTAAATGTTAGATAGTTATTCCTCTAGGGCCAAAGACAGCGCATAGGGCGGATGTCATAGATTTCCATGTCTCTCATTTCATTGCAATTTGCTTTAGATCTTCATTGTTTCTGCATTGTTTCTGATACCGATGGTGAAACGTTGTCTTGTAATAGTTCTACATAAAGTTTCTTTTGGTCTTCCTCATTTTCTCTTGCCCTTAGGTGACCACATCAAAGCTTGATAGGGGAGTCTTTCGGTATCCATTCGTAGTGCATGTCCGATGTAACTCCAGCCACGCTTTTTAATACAGGTGGACACATATTCTTGTCTGACAACTGTGTTTGATTTGAAGTCTGACCAAAATATGTTCAGTAGTCTTCTAAGACATTTATTTTTAAAGTTGTTTAGTCTTTGTTCTAAGTTTGATGTTGCTTTCTAACTTCCGCATCCATATATTGGAATTATGCAGGAGTTGAATATATATATATATATATATATATATACATATATATATATATATATATATATATATTTATATATATATATATATATATATCCCTTTATATGTTAGATACATCTAAATTGGTCCCACTGTCTGGGTCTGTGAGGTTTAAAAATACTAGCTTCTGAAAGGTATCAGTCAGTGTGCATTTGTGCATGTGGATCAACTGAAGACTGACTATCCTGAAACTTGAACCAGAACATTTGAATGGCAAACCAATGTTATAATAACTCACAAGTCTCACTCTAACAACTACACAGTCTATGTCCTAAAAACTCAACAGTTTTTGTGTGATGAAACTTTCTTTATTTACAATTAGTACCAAAAATAAAGAAATTAAGACACTTGGTTTCTGAAGTTGATTAGCAATTTTGTAAACCTGGATATCTCCTACTTATGACAATATTTTCTTTTTTGTACAAAATATCAATTGATGAAACACAAAATGATAGAATAAATATAGATATCAGATCTATTTGTCTGAACTGGATAAAATTAAATGAAGTATAACAAGGTATGGCTTGGTCGTGTCAATTGCATAGATGATCACATTGCTAAGAAAATTCTTTAAGGAATAGAGCTGCAGAAGGACTGCCACATTGGTTCAAAATTCTGTGTGAACACAATATGGAGGAATTGGACATTTTAAAAAATCTTTGGAGGATTATTTAAGTTATCTGAAAGAGACCAAACACAATTAAGGTCCGTTCATTGATTCTGTAAAAAATATTTTAACAATAGTACAACTTCTATTTTAAAACAAAATTTGGGACAACTTTTGCAGATCAAATAAAACCTGTCCCCATTAATTTAACAAAAAAACTAAAATTATATTATAGACTTTTCTTAACATACATACATATATATACACACACCTGGTATATATTTATAAATAAAGGGGTGCAAAGGGTACCACATTGCTCTCAGTGGATCCAGGGTTAGCAGATAACCAAGATCCTAAAAGTATCTCCACGCCGTGCAACCTGGAAACAGAAAGACAGCTGCTCTTGCTGTCTTTCTGACCAACACTGTTAGGCTCATGGATGTGGAGGCTGTAGATGGAATGAGAATTGCCTGCAATGAGACAAGCAATATCTCTGAGACCTCTATATCAACACACTGTTGGCACACAGTAACACAAGGGATCTGTGTATTTCGTCTCAGTACAAAAATGCAGAAACATTGGAGGGGCAAGCAATGTCAATGTTCCGATATGGGTAGACCCCGCAAAGATATGGTGATCCTAGGAGTACACATTGAATCTGGAAAAGGCAACACATGCTAGAGGGCAGTGCTCTGTATGCAATGAAGCCACAATTGTCCAGCACGAGACCAAGTGGTGGAAATGCTGATCATGCTTGATAATACACAGAAGCCCCAAGTGACCCCATTCAAAGTATGACTCAGGTATTGGATAGGCCAACTTGAACAAGCACCCCTGGGTATGGAGAAAAGCTTTGAATACAGCTCCCCATTGTATACAGCATAAGCATTGAACAAATGTCAGGGAGCAGCACATTGTTCTAATTTCCGATAGAAGCAGTGTTGAGACAGACTAAACGCTATGGGCAATGTTGAGGGGGGAAGCAAGTCCTTGTCAATGAGGACACTACATACCTAGCCCAATTCAACCGTCGTCATTGCTCAACATGGCTCATACAGAGAGAATTGGGTTCAGAAGGGTCCACTGCAAAGCACCTCGTCTGAGATAGGCGCAGTCTACCTACTTCTTTGGGTGATATGCGCAATGTCAAAGAGTAAAAAAATACAGGCTGTGCCTGGCAATGGATTGGAAGGATATCACAGATAGATAAGATAGATGTTTGTACTCTTAGGAAGGAATTAGGAGTAATACGGTCTGAGCAATGGGAGGCTTGGACATTTATTCATTCATAGCTTTGTTTCATACTTCGTATGAAAAAGTGTGTATTTATTTCAAGTGGGATGCAATGCTTTGAGAAGTACTCCAACTCAAAGGAGGTCTATCTGTGTATGGGTTTTTCAATTATGCAGTCTAATTCTTCCACAGTATGTTCCTTTCTATCTTGTGCAGTATGCTTTGAGAGTCTGTGAGTAGTACGGAGTGGGGTGATATGTCAGTTACCAACTAAATTAGTGCTGATGTTACTCCCTCTATTTCCATCCTCATACTTGATGTTATGGTTGAGTTTGCAGATGATCTTTCCACTAACTTCAAGGAAAAACTACCGGGGTACTACACCATCACAACCCAGCAACAACCACACAAAAATCTAAGAAAAATTATTAACACTTTCGCTGCTATGCCTTTCTAATCCAATTATTTTTCACTGTCAACAAATGTTTTAGGCATGCATCATCATCAGGTAGCATGTCCTGAAAAGAATATAAGTCAACATAGCCTTTCAAAACTGCCATCGATCTTGAGCTAGTCTTCCTGCTTCTGTTGCTGTCATATTCAGGTGGTCTTTGATGTCTTGCATCAATATTCTTTTTGGTCTGCCAAGCTTCATGGCACGTCATCTATACAATTATGCATTTATTTTGTTGTTGAAATGTGTTTCATGTTTACCTGAATATATATGTATGCACCCTCTGTGGTTGGGAGGGAGCCAGAGATGTACTGTGCAGCCCTGGGTAGGAGGAAACTAATAGCACTGTTTTTTCCTATGGCTGAAACCCATAATAGAGGCACCGTGACTCAGGACGTGGCAATCCTTTTGACTTGAACATTTGGTTGCATGCCTGGAGCAATAGAGAGGTTCGGCATGACCAATAGTCAATTGGTGGCGGGGAATGAGCACAGTGAACCCCATCTTGGCTACAGTGGCTGGGAGCAGTGCATAGGTTGAAACCTATCTTCCTGGAGGTGTGATAGTTATTATCTGGTTCTGTCCTGGGGTGGGTCGAAAATCCACAGACTTCCCAGCAATATAATGCCATTTAATGGCATTAGGTCAAAGGGCATGAGCCCATGGACCGCTGGATCAGCAACCAACCAACCAACCATCAACTTATGACCATCATTACTTGAATTACAGTCCAGTCCTGTATCTGATTCTAAGTCTGTTTTATTGCGATTACTTACTAAAAATAATAAATAAAAGATTAATAAACAACGAAGAGGGCTGGCTCCTTAACAACATTTTAACAAGAAAGCTGTGTTTTTTAGATCATATAAAGAGACATAACAGCATAGAAAGATTAATTGCTGAAGGCAGAGTTAACAGCAACAGAGGGAAAAGGGCACCCAAGATTATGATGGTGCAGTAATACATCAGGTTGCTTAAACATGACTGCAGTGGTCAACTCGCCCAGTATCGTGGAGTGTTAAAAGAATCCATAAGGAAGACCATGTTCTGGAAAGAATATGTCACACCATGATGATGATGACTTGCTAAAAAGTCAGAATAAGAGTCACTTTTGACCAAGTATCATCAGCTATACTTGCCTATTTTGCATGGTTTAATGAACAAACTGCAATAAAACCATTATCCCAATTATTTTTGTTGAACGGATCTAAAGATAATAACTAGCTCCACAACTTTGGAATGACATTGTAATAAACGGGGCGTTTCACACTGAATAATACCAGTGCAGAGTCAGAAAAATTTCCCACAGAAATGTCATATTCATGAACAACAAGAGTCGTCCATGGCAGTGAAAGAAATATGCTTCGCAGGGACAAAGGTCATCCATTGAGGTGAAAGTATTAAAAAACAACAAATAATCTAGTAGATATGTCACAATTGTAAAAAAAACCCAGATATAAATTGAAATGAGATAAAAAGCAAAGTATGTAAGTACATACAGTTAAGGAGAATTCTTCAGTGTTGCCACTTCTCTGTTTATCATTTTGTTGTTGTCTTCCTACATTTCATAATTTAAAAAATATGTGGGAAAGTTTTAAGTCAAATAATTTAATGCACCCTTGTCACACAAATCATCAAAGATTTTATCTTTATATTCAAGTCACTGTCACATCACAGGTTTAACCCTTGCATATTAATCATTATCACATAACAGGTTTAACTCTTACATATTAATAATTGTCATATCACAGGTTTAACCTTCACATTCTAAACTGTTGCAAAACTAGCTTCACCTTCAAATTATAATTATTATCATATATAATTCACCGTTACATTATAATATTTGTCCCGTCACAAGTTTCCCCTTCACATTCTGATCACTTATATTACATAATTCACCTTCACATTATGATCACTGTTATATTACGAGTACATAATTCACTTACACATTCTTAACATTGTTACAAATAGGTTCATTCTTATATTCTGATAAATATAATTATCATACACCCCATCACAAATTTCACATTCTCAACATCACACCACCCATTGTAGATTTCTCATATGATCCAACTTCTGATACAAAATGTCATTATAATTATTTCATCACAAAAATAAATGTCATATCCTTGTGTTTATATAACCCAGAAGCTGGCAAAATCTGGCCACTAATACCTTTGTTATTGGCCCGCCAGGATGATTTAAAATAATTATATGCCCTGGGCTCATAAAATATCAAATCAAGCTATCTGAGTCAATTTGTAAAACACTAAGCTAAACAGTAATAAGGAGGAAATTAATATTTCAAAACATTGATATTACTAGCTGAAAACAGTGTTGCCTGTTGCTTACATTTTATGTTTGAGATTAAAGACTTCAAATGAAGCAAATTAGGGTAAAGAAAACTTTCAGTGGATGACAACAACTGCAACAACACTCCTTTAAATTTTCAATGGATTTTTAAAAAAAGCTTCTTGTCCCCATCCCACAAGGAAAATTTAAAATCTGGACTACTAATAAAATAAAGGTTGCTCTTTCTTGCTTTAAGCTGTAAAGCTCAATATTTTTTTTAGAGGACTTACGGATGTGCTGGACCTCTGATGTCCTGACCACAAGTGGCCAACCGGGGTGCAAATAATCACAGTTCTACTGTGGAACTTGCAGCACAACGTACTTCACGCTCCCCAGCGGAAATCACATGAAATATTTGTTGTGGTTATATGAGAGCGAACGCAGAAGAAGAAGAAGAAGAAGAGGACTCACATGACCCCTGTATCCACATGAACATAGAGTAGTAAATGACAATGATAATATATACAAATTTGATACAGAAACTGTTTCTGGTTTCCAAAGCAAAGATCCTCCAGCAGTCACAGTTTTATGTTTATTACACAAAATAATTATGCAAATATTCCCTTAACACTTTATTGACCAGTACTCTAGATTTTATCTATCTCCAATTAGCAAGGGAGTTTGCACATTTGGACAACACTGTCTTATTCCGCAAAAGGTAAAATCGGTAGAAAATTGAACTCATGACATAGTACTCTTCATTGAGGTCAACTCCTTGAAGTTGAGATGGGGCGTAGTCCAGCCAACAGATGCTGAAAACTAAGATTGATCAGGCCATCCCCTATAGTGAGCAGAACCACAGTCCTGCCCAAGAAAGCATAGGTGCTGAAGTCGGAGACACCAGAGAGTGAGAGGCACACCAGTAACCATGGTATCATGTAACCTGCCCATATGCGAATGAGAGGAAGGAAGGACAACATAGTGCTTGAAATTTGCTGTGTTGTAATGAATCTTTGCATTGTCTGAATGAATTTTAAAAATCTGAGTTATTTCAAGAGTGAAATCTTACTTATTATACTACTGGGCATAGATTTCTATTTCTTTCTATATATCGCAAAAACTCACCTTCCAGAATTTCAGATTTTTCAAGAATAGCACTCATTAACTAGGTTGAGAGACTGTACTTCATAGGAGCCACCACTTAAACCAGGTGAAGGTGAAGTTTTATTTATTAATTATTATACAGTCTTGAGGATAACAGTAATTCCACTGAAGTATCATAAGTTCCCAAGCAAATATTGCCTCACTCCTTTGTGTTCTTGACCTATTTTAAACAAAAACCTGGTTCTAACTAACTTTGTCCTGCCAGTTTGCATCCTTATTCAAAATTAATATTCTTAGTTGTTCTGCACAGGCAAATCACTATTCAACTTTGCGATCATGAAACCTTGTGCATTACAAGATGGCTTCTGTATTTAAACAGGGCTACTTTATCTCAAACATCCTACATAATGAAAATATGACTGTCATACTCATTAAAGGATACTGTAACAGTAACTTTTACAGTAAATATAATATAATTGCTTCAGAGGTACAAATATTTAAACTTAACTTACAAGTTATTTCTCTATTGTTATGAGTAATGATTACAGGTTATTATTAGTGCACACCAGATAAATCTATAAGTACTTTGATACCAGTCACAATGTATTGGCTGACAGTTTCAGTTGAGTGTTGATTTATCGGTCTCTTAGTATATTCATTGTTTCATTTTACAAGCTGTTTTGGTCGTTACATCAATTTCACGCAGTCTTGTGAGCGGCTATGATTCACAATTTTGAAAATCTTCTGACTGGATAAGGTCGCTTAATGTATTAACTATGTCAGATTGATCCACTGATATACCTATTGACACTGTGGTCATGCTCGCCAGTTTATCAGTTCACTCATTACCCACAACATCCACATGTCCTGACATGAATATAAAGGTAATTTTACTAGTGACAGATTGTATCAATAACTCCACCCATTGATGATGGATGGCTTCTGTTTTAACTTTGCGGAGCATGTTCATTGAACCACTAATATGCATGCATGAGAATAAGTCCTTCCTGTGACATCAGTCATGATAGTGCCTCCATCACAGCCTTTATCTACATCATAAGACTGCTTGTGGTTGTAGTGATGGCACCGCTAGAATTTTAGACTATTTTCAAACTGGACCATGCACAAAAAGCCCAAGTACCGCATTAACGATGAACAACTGACTCATCAGTGAAGATTCCAAATAATTTTCTGCAGTGTTATCATCAATTAGCATCATGACTTCTGCATCAACTGTCGCCAATTTTTTTTCTCAGCAACTTCTATCAAGTTTGATAACTACAGAGAAGGTATCATGTAATGCAGGTAGAGTAGTTATCCATTCTTCTGCAGGATCAATACAAGTAGGGTCATATATTTCTATTCTTCTCATAAGTCATGACTTATTGTCCTCAGTCACCCACTCCTATTATCTTCAACCACCTACTCCATTTTCTCAGGATGCAATAGAACAACTTTTATAACTTTGGTGTTGGAATAATTTCTAATTCACTAATTTAAAAAATTTAAAAAAACTAAAAAAAACTGTCACTACTGCATTTTACCAGTTCAGGCATTGCAGGGAGGGGATTGAATAGCTGTGTGATAAAGGCCGCATGCTCTTGCTATCGCCACATCATGTACAGGGTGAGTTTTTTAATTTAATCCACTAACAACTTGTATAATTCAAGCTATTTTTTTGTATATACCATATCACTAAGACATACATTTAAAAAAGGCAGATATGCTAGTAAAATAGTGAGCAACACAGGAACACAAAGAATCACCTACAAAGAAATGAAGATGCTCATCAAAGCTATTAGAAAAGTCAACCATCCAAAAGATAACTACCACTATCTTGATAGAGCAGAACACGTGATCATGTTAGATTATTCCCCTATACTTACAGCCAATTTCTGTATCCTTATTTTTATTACAGTTAAATTAAACTTAACATTGCAGGAAAAAACAACTGAACAATGCATCATCAGACGCCATCTTTATATATGTCTTCTATTACTTCCTCTTCAACAAACTCTCCTGTCTCTCCCTCATTATCACCCCCGCCCAATCTGAACCCGTTAATGTGCTCATTTTTCAGACTCTTGTCCATTGGCAGAGATAAAGCACTGTGAATTGCCTCAATTGTATTCACGTTCACATAGTAGCCAAGATGTATTCCAGGAAGACGACTCTGAAGTTCTTTCAAGTGACCATGAGCCTGGGGAATAGAATATGGCTATTATAGCATGTATCACTAGCTTTGCCAAACTTTAAAAATTATGTGGTCCCTATCTCAAGAAATATATAAATAAAATTGATATTTTGTATGTGAATTTGAAATAGTATAGATCCTATGAATTAAATTTTTCATTAAAATGCAGTTTTGTTTTTTTGTGATAGGCCTATATATACAAAAATCTACTTGTCAACACACATATTTTTAAAGATGTTTACATTCTATTATAAGATCTCAATTATACATGAATAGTTTATCATATAATTTGCATGATTTAAGCATGGAATTGCACTATTTTGTACTCTTGATCAAAAGATAGATGGTGTTTAACCTTTAGCATGCCGTGTTTACAATTTGGGCGATATATTTAGCCAAATTGTGTCATTTCATGATTTCCGACAGTGAAATCCGCCGCCCAGTGCGTTAAACCCGAATTCAAATAAAAAAGCCAGATTTGTAATTTTTTAGAGAATGTTATGGCAACTGTTATTAAGTTACATTATTTAACTTCCTGTTTCTGGTACTATAATGGCGATAGAAGATGTGCGATTATGAAATTGAAATCTGAACGATCTGTAGGCATCGACATTGCAGCAAAGCGACGTGACAGTGAATCACGTTTTATATACTTTTATTTCATAGTATATTCAGTGAAATAATTATTTATTCTGAATTTACAATGGAAATCTTGAGAGGTAAGTACTTCAAATAGATGAATTCTGTGGCGGTCTGCGGCAGGAGATTATTACGTAATTGTAAACACGGCGTGCCTATGGTTAAGGTTGTATCTGACTGGTGTAACTCACAGTGTCCATCAAAAGTGTTTCTAGAACATGTATTGTGTAGTTTAGTAGGAAAAATGAGTCTGCGGTTAAGGCTTATGACATTAGAGCAGATCACAAATAAGTATTTCTGCAATGAAGCTACTTGAGGAAAACCATATCATTTTATTTCAAACCCAGAAAAGAGGACAATTCATGCTTTGGGAATAAACAAAATGATCATTGGATAGCGAAATCTAAAATTTCAAATTCAAGCCATTTACACATGAAAATTAGGACACGAGTGGTTGATAATTTTGATAGAGAATTAATCAGAAAAGAAATGTGCAATATGTTTCACAATAATGAGGCCGTGACTGTAAGGAAATTTGAAAAGTCGGTTAAGAAAGAATAATGACATTGATATTTTCAATTCTATGATATGGAGAAATATTAGGAATGCAGGATTCACTTTTAGAAAATATGTTGATGGTTATTTGTGAGAAGCCTTATACTGTTCCAATGAGAAACAAATATTTACAAAAGGTCAGAGAAATGAGAAAAGATTATTATGATACAGTGTGTTTAGATTACACTTAGATCAATGTGCGCCACAGTAATGAACAAGAATAGCAATCATCTGATGGGACAACTAAGAGACTAGTTTAAAGCAGCAAAGGGCAGCGACTAACATGCAGAAAACAACTTAATCATCATGCTCTTCTAAATAATAAATGTGGTTGCATCTGTGGGTCTCACCAATGGCTCACTAGATAAACCAATCATGAAACAGAAAACCTTAGTAGATGACATGCCGTTATATTGAGGCTCTCTTATGGAAGCATGAATATTTCATGTAGCATGTCATCTATACAATTATAGACCCTCTCTGAGTAGAAGGCTCCTTCAATAGGTATTGCACTAAGCCGAAAGTTGAAGTCTCCTGGGCATGAAAGAAAGCTAAGAAAAACCACCTGACTGCACACTGTAAGAGCTAATTGCTCACTATTCCTGGGGTTCTCAAACAAACAAACAAACAAACAAACAAACAAATAATACTAAACTCATATTTGTTTGAAAAGACACAGATAATAAGGATTTAGCATAAAAAGATGAATGGAAAGATATCTCAAGATTGTATTGTGAATCATGCACTACCTTCATTGGATATACCATCTTACATGATAATGGACAATGCTTCATATTACAACCCCATGACACCAGAAGATAAAGTTCCTAATTCATCAAGTACTAAAGAAATAATAAAGATTTGGCTGACCAAAAATAACATTACATGCAACAAAATTCACCTAAGCCTAAATCACTAAGAATTGTGAAAAGGACACGGCATACAAAGATATTACATATAGACAAGACAATCCGTGAACATGGTCACAGATGTTTAAGACTATCACTTTACTATTCTCACTAAACCTTTCACACTACTGTGGAGTATGTTCAACAACAGTCACACTGTCTAAAATATCTGCGGTCGAGTGTACACGCCTGACAAGGGCCCTGTTGCTAGGTCCCTCATAATCAATAAAAGAAATCACAATTTTTAATATTTTGGATACAAGATTTCATAAATCAGACATTTTATTCAATTGACTACTTTTCCCTGCAGTTTTAGTGGCAACCATGTGCCAAATGTCATTGAAATATCAAAATTTTCGCAATATGTTGACAATTTCAAACAAAAGCATCGCTATGACAGTGAATTGGGTTTTATAGACTTTTATTTTATCGAATTTTCATTAAATCATTATGGATTGTGATTCTGGTGACTATTTATGGAGAGATAAGTTATTTCCACACTAGAAAATCGGTTACACAATGCTGCTTGATCTAATTTGATATTAAAACATCAACCAAGTTCGAACAATACATTTTTGGACTAGATCTAGATTTATAGAAGAATTTTATGACATACCTGTAGGTTTATTCCTTTTAATTCATGAAATTATGACAATTTGACCATAAATGCCACCCCATTAGGCCTATGTAACACTGTTGCCAATCCAGGACATTTGCAAAATAAAGTCGAAAATTTTGTATTATTATAATCTCGTTTTTTGTTATAATTTGGTTGTTTTTTGTGAAATAACATTTGCGACTGTCTTACATGTCTTATACCACACACACACAAAGAAAACTTACACCAATATATGTAGAATTCAATTCTTTATTTATATGTACAAATATTATGTAAATATCTCTAGCAACAAAACAGTTATATCGTTTTCAAAACAGTCACCACCTATTGTGTAACATTATCAAAAAATAATCCAGTGGCGGGGGAAAGTTTGGGTTTTTTGTTTACAGATTGCTAAGGGTTAAATAAACTCAACATAATTAGTCTGGGATTAAAATTAAGGAATAGGTAGCAACAAAAAATAGAACATAAAACTTGTTAAAATCATCAACTGCATAGTGCTTAGTCTTTTTTGGATAAATGAAAATGTCAGCACAAGAACACTTACAAAATAACTAAGACAATGATTCAGAACTTTGTTACAAATCAGAAAGCTTGGGTACCCATTTCAGAAGCACAGATGAGGGAATTGTTCCTGTCAAATATTGAACATTAACCGTTGAATTCAAGACATGCCTGTGTGTTTACGGGATCTGAAAGTGGACTAAATAATAGTGACACTGTTATCTGTCATGTATGTCACAATAGGCGACTAAGGTGGCTATGGGGTGGAGTTGGCTATCTCATTGTTTAGAGGGTCAAACTGATCGAATAGCAGCTGGTCAGGTGTTTTGGGACGAAAAACACAGATATCACAGCCAATCTGTAAACACAAAACGCATTCCTTTTTCTGGAATACATTATGATAAACTGCAGGAGTTTGAGAGCAAAAGATAGAGAAGAATTCATGGGATAACATCATTGTGCTATATCAAAAATTCATTCAAATTTCCTATAATATTATTTCCTATAAGATGATTTCCTATAAGATGATTTTAATAAGATGATTCACTTGTAGACATGAGGGAGAGATGTGCATGTATGTCTAAAATTTCTCACTTACAAGGAGAAAAGAAATGCTTACAAAGTGACTTTCTTAAAAACAATTCTGTTACTTACTGCCTTCCATCGCTGAGCAGAAGCAAAATGTTCAATCATAAAACCATAAATATCTCCTATTCTGACGGCAGAATCAATGTCCTTTTCCTCTAATAGTACTTGGCACTGTTTAATGGCCTCTTCTGGGTTTTCTTGATATGTTCTGTAAGAATAAAGTTTAAGCTCTTCCATCTCTGCTAAAAAATAACAAGTGAAATGGTTTTCTCACAAGAATTTGGTTTTTCTAGGTTTTTTTAAACTCCCAAATGTCATTTTGACTATTCAAATAAAATCATTATGGTCAGCACAATTATATAAATGTCTGCAATGATATAAATGTCCACAATGACTTCAACTCTGCATGCCATAGAAAGTTATAAAAGCATCAAACTCCCTATAATTTACCCCCTCTTTATAGATTTCTGAAAGCATTGAACACTGCTGTGAGTTGTCGTCTTGGTATGGTAAAGGTAGGTCCCATGCATTTGCCGCCAGGGATTAAGATTACTCTTCATGTATTAACCCGCAGCAACTATTAGGTGGGGTGGCCAGTTTCCTACTTGCTGTTTTGTACCTCCCCTAACTCATGTATCAGGTACTCATTTACAGCTGAGTCAACTGGAGGAGTGGTCATGTGAAGTGAGAAATCACAACCCGGATATATTTGTGTCTGGATATGGTTTCGAACCTGGCACCCAATGATAGCAAGCAAGTTCACTATCAACTAGGCTACCACGCTCTCTGGGTATGAAATAAATACATGTCCACAAAGATATAAATGTCAACAAAGATAAAAATGTCAACAATGATATAAATGTCCAATGATATAAATTTCCACAATGATATAAATATCAACAATGATATAAATATCCACAATGATATAAATGTCCATAATGACCTCAACTCTGTATGTCATAGAAAGTTAGAAAAGCATAAAAATCCCAATAATTTATCCCCTCTTTATAGGAGACTTCTCAAAGCATTGCACACTGTGAGTTGTCTTCTTGGAATGAAATAAATAAATAAATGTCTACAATGATATACATGTCCACAAAGATATAAATGTCCACAATGATGTAAATGTCCACAATGATATAAATGTCTAATGAAATACATTTCCACAATAATATAAATGTCTACAATGATATAAATGTCTACAATGATATAAATGTCTACAATGATATAAATGTCTACAATGATATAAATGTCTACAATGATATAAATGTCCACAATGATATAAATGTCAAATGAAATACATGTCCACAATGATATAAATGTCCACAATGATATAAATGTCTAATGAAATACATTTCCACAATAATATAAATGTCTACAATGATATAAATGTCTACAATGATATAAATGTCTACAATGATATAAATGTCTACAATTATATAAATGTCTACAATGATATAAATGTCAAATGAAATACATGTCCACAATGATATAAATGTCCACAATGATATAAATGTCTAATGAAATACATTTCCACAATAATATAAATGTCTACAATGATATAAATGTCTACAATGATATAAATGTCTACAATGATATAAATGTCTACAATGATATAAATGTCTACAATTATATAAATGTCTACAATGATATAAATGTCTACAAAGAACTTTTCTTGCAGTAGCACAGATGACAATCATATCATACTTCCCTGTTTCTGACATCCTGTATTGATATTTTTTATTGAAATGTAATGAATGTCTACTATGTGAAGACATACTTCAAGACTAGCCTTCAATGAACTGCAAGGCAGGATGTCATCAGGAGTGGACTGATCTAAGATTTGTGGTTGCCACTTTGACTTAAAAGAAAACTGATAGTTTCATCTTGGTGATTGGCCTGAAGATCTAGCAAGACCAAAGGAATCATGAACACAGACAACATGAGGAAAGAATATAAATATTTCTGTACAGAAAATTCTTCAATCTAAACTCAACCACATCACATGTGGAAGGTCTAGAACTCTCACTTTTTGTCTTTGCAATAGTAATATGCAATAGTAAACTCTCACTTTTTGTCTTTGCAATAGTACTATGCAATAGTAAACTCTCACTTTTTGTCTTTGCAATAGTACTATGCAATAGTAAACTCTCACTTTTTGTCTTTGCAATAGTACTATGCAATAGTAAACTCCCACTATTTGTCTTTGCAATAGTAATATGCAATAGTAAACTCTCACTTTTTGTCTTTGCAATAGTACTATGCAATAGTAAACTCTCACTTTTTGTCTTTGCAATAGTACTATGCAATAGTAAACTCCCACTATTTGTCTTTGCAATAGTAATATGCAATAGTAAACTCTCACTTTTTGTCTTTGCAATAGTACTATGCAATAGTAAACTCTCACTTTTTGTCTTTGCAATAGTACTATGCAATAGTAAACTCTCACTTTTTGTCTTTGCAATAGTAATATGCAATAGTAAACTCTCACTTTTTGTCTTTGCAATAGTACTATGCAATAGTAAACTCTCAGCATATGACATGACAATGAGTATAATATTTCATCTGTACAATTAGGAAGACGGAAGACTGAATTGAGAAATAGAAACAAGATGTTAGAAATCAAACAGTTTTATACCAATTCTGGAACACCAGAACATCGACATGATTTTCAAAGGAACGTTAATAAACTTTGTATTCATGCAGACACTGTGCTACCAATAGACCTTGAATCTGACCCCAAAAAAACAGAATAAAAACTTTCAGTATGTGAAATGAAGTGCTTGAGAACAGCACTTATCATCATCATGTGACATATTCTTTCCAGAACATGGTTTTCCTTATTGATCCTCGGAACATTCCGCGATTCTGGGTGAGTTGACCTGCCGCAGCTAGAGACATGTTTAAGCAATCTGATATATCACTACACCATTGTTGTATTGGGTGCCCTCTTCCCCTGTTTCTGTTAACTCTGCCTTTAGCTATTAATCTTTCTATGCTGTTATGTCTCTTTACATGACCAAAAAAACACAACTTTCTTGTTAGGAAGTTGTTAAGGAGCCAGCCCTCTTTGACATTTATTAATCTCAAAACTTTTTAATTTGTCTTTTTAGCTGTTTAGAGAACATAGTCACAACAGGCAAGATTGAAGGCAACAGAGACAGAGGGCGACAACGTGAGAAAATATTAGACAGCTTGACAACCTGGCACGGCAAGGAAACAACTACGACTTTGATACATAATACTGTGGACAGAAAGCTATGGAGAGTCATGACCACCTACACCAGTCGGCATGGCACCTGATGATGATGAGCTGTCCATGGTATAAAATTCTTTTGTAGCACCTCATTTCAAAGGGAAAAACTTGAAGCGGAAATTGGACCTGGTACATTTGTCGCCTGAGATGCACTCTTAACTGTTAATAATAGAGCTGAATAACAATTACAAGACCAGTGTTCGAATTATTTGTCATGTGATCAACATCCAAGACCAGTAACTTTTAACATATAATAAAACTGCTAGTTTTACAAATCTCTTACCTCCTGGCCATAACAAATTTTTTAATGGTGGCCATTTTATGTTTCAGTGTCTCCAATCTCTCTTCTTGCATCATTGGATCATCTTGTTTGGCTTTTGACAAACATTTGTAAGCCTCGCCGAGTGCGCCAAGGGCCTTATCATAATTCTGATACTCATCTATCTCAACCTGAGAAGTTAAAAATGTGTAGTGTTATCATCTGGTTATACAGTCAGAAAACTGGTGATAAGTTGTCTTATCGTGTCCCTATTCTGTATCACCAATGCTTGTAAAAGAATTCTTCCTTTGAATTCTTTCTCAAACTCCCGCAGATTGCATGATGTAGTCTGGAGAACAGAATACACTGTGTCATGGTTTATAGCTTAGCTGTGATATCTGTATCTTTCGACTCAACACATCAACGCATGAATTTTGGGTCACTTTGACTGTCTATTGGAGTGGACCATCTGCACCAGCCAGAATTTCTTTAGTTGCCTCTTATAACATGCATGACAGGTTACAGTGTGACTATTCTATCCTCCTCATTCCAGCATTGCACAAATAAATTATATGACTGAGTGTACATCACAAGTGATCTGGGTCAGCATTAGGTTGACAGCCTTACTTTCACAGACTAGTTCACACCCATTTCTTGCTGTTGCCCCTGGAGTCTATTGTGATTTAAAAAAAACTAAATTGACATTTTTTTCAATAATAAAAATTCTGCTAGGCAGAGAATGTAATTGATTATGAATTAAAGATCATTATATTCTTAGAAAAATTAATAATTAGACTCTGCAGAAGACAGATGTGTTGAGCCATTGACGCAAATAAAAATGGTGACACATTGCATTTCTATTGTCTGGACTACATCCTGCTGGAAATCTAGTAGGGCCATTGTCCTGCTACAAGAGATATCCAGTGGGAGTTTGAGAATAAACGCTGAGGAAAAAAATCATTAGATGAAACAAAACAATATCAAATACAGTCGAATCTGTTGCCCATTCTTTGATAAGAAATTTCCTTATTTAACAATTAAATAAAATCCCCAATTATATTTATTCTTTATTGTTTGTATTGTATATAGCGAATTTCTTACATATTTTGTCAGTCTGGAGCAGGTTGTTATAACGGGATTTGAGAGTTAAAAAAAAAACCAGAAAAAACTTTTACTAATAATTTCACAAGTAACAATGTTTTTTACTTCTGTAGTTATTTTTTATGATCTATTTCAATAGAAAAATTTGTTAAATTCTGACAGTACAATGTTTAAATTACGAAACAATTCTAACTTTATCACATACATACATTATTAATGAGGTCAACTTACCTGGGCACAGGCATCATAAAAAGATGCAAGAGCATCCAAAGCTCTGCCTTTTGTGTAGAAAGCAATTATATTTTTCATAATTTCTGGATCCTTCCGCCAATCAAGTGATTGAAGATAATTTGCTGCCATGACATAAATTTCCTTTTGTCTTGAGACTCCGGCAAAGAAGACAATCTTCTCAGTATCACCTGACTTCAGTAGAGCTTTCATAGCCTAAAATGACAATCACAGAAAATGTCTTATTAAAATAATATAATATGTGAAAACAAAAACAAATGTGCGTCGATCTCACTAACAATGTCAGCTAGGTGCAATAGTACTACAACTTCTATATATTCTTTTTTTTCTTCAGCATTCATTCTCAAACTCTCGCTTGATCTCCTTTGTAGCATGACCATTGTCCTACTAGATTTCCAGCAGGATGTAGTCCAGAGAAAGGAAATGCGCTGTGTTGCCA
This sequence comes from Meghimatium bilineatum, assembly GCA_034231615.1. NCBI lineage: Eukaryota > Metazoa > Mollusca > Gastropoda > Stylommatophora > Philomycidae > Meghimatium > Meghimatium bilineatum. Next base: position 67,652,559 of record CM067321.1, read on the forward strand.
TTATATTTGCACCAATGGCCCGACACATCAGTCTTTGGTGGTTGATATATTCAATGCAAGATATAATTTTGAGTATGCAAAGGTTTTGTAATAGTAATACATACTCAAAGAACAATGAATACTACGCCTTGATCTCTTCTTTCTTGTTTCTTTACAATGTTAAGGTACATGAAACTTGCTGAATCCATGTGATCAAAAGAGGGATGTCAGTGGTTGGTTGGTTGGTTGGATGCTGATCCAGCGGTCCATGGGCTCATGCCCTTTGACCTAATGCCATTAGATGGCATTATATTGCTGGAAAGTCTGTGGATTTCCGGCCCACCCCGGGACAGAGCCAGATAATAACTATCACACCTCCAGGAAGTTAGGTTTCAACCTTTGCACTGCTCCTAGCCACTGTAGCCAAGATAGGGTTCACTGTGCTCATTCCCCGCCACCAATTGACTACTGGTTATGCCGAACTTCTCTATTGCTCCAGGCATGCAACCAAATGTTCAAGTCAAAAGGATTGTCACGTCCTGAGTCACTGTGCCTCTATGATGGGCCTCAGCCATAGGAAAAACAGTGATGTCAGTTTCCTCCTCCTCAGTGCTGTGCAGTACATCTCTGGCTCCCTCCCAACCACAGAGGGTGCATACATATATTCAGGCAAACATGAAAAAACATTTAAACAACAAAACAAAATCATAACTGTATAGATGACATGCCACGAAGCTTCTATAAGAAGATAACCTCAATATAACGGCATATCATCCACTAAGGTTTTCTGTTGCATGGATGGTATGTCTAGTGGGCCATTGGTGAGACCCACAGATGCAACCACATGTGTGGATGTCAGTGGTAGATAAGCTAATATTAGGGTTTTCAGTGTGCTTGTTTCTTGCCCAGATAGACCGGGCCAAGATAGGCATTAAACTTCTGCTGTGCATACTTGCTGTGGTTGGTCAAAAATTAAGAAAGGTAAACATAACCGAAATTAATGCTGAAATCAGTTATACTGAAACACATATCTAACCAAAACAAGGGCATTATTAAATAAATGCAATTACATATTACAATAAAAATACCTTAATTTTATTCCCGGCTTGCGTGAATTTTTTCGTAGCCAGGTGGTAAGCGCCTTGATGCATGCAGACTTCTCCAATGGCTTCAAGTATCTTAAACCTGGCTGTTGAATCACTCATGAATTCTTTGTCTGGCGTCAACTTCTCTGCTAAATCTTCAGTGATCTCAACTGTTTGTTCCATGCAAATTGCAACTGCCTCCCAGTACTGAATAAATCACAAATAAAAGCGAGCATACATTTTAATATACAGTATTATAAAATTATAATTTATGTTGTAGAAACAAAAGGCAGATTAAACAGAATATAAATAACATAAGAAAAAAAATAAAAATTTAATAAAATGTGGTCAACATGATTAATCCACATTTACTTATCATGTCATAAATGAATTATCATGTGAATTATCATGTGAATTATCATGTGAAAGCTGGAAACTTAATGCAAATATGGAAATATGAATCCAGAGTTTTTAATATAAGTGATATCGACGTTTGTTAAAAATTATTTATAGGCCTATAAAACACAAGAAAAATATATTCATTCAGCAGCAAATAAATAAACTTGCAGGTTATTGAGAGGTACTTTCGGCAGTAGTGAAATGTAAACTTATTTGGTTTTGGCATGTAACAAGACATGATTTCTCTTTCTAAAACTATTTTGCAAAGAATATTAGAGGGTGGAAGGAGATAAAAATCCTGGATTGATAACATCAATTGGGTCAAACAGCATGAGCCCATAAACTGCTGGATCAGCAACCACCCAACCATATATCAAGGAATGGTCTGTGCGCGATTTTCGACACTCTTCAGAATGACTGAGGACAGAGATGGTTGGAGATAACTTTTTGTACTGATATCTCTGGAGTGACACCCCTACAACCCTGATGGGTATGGGTCTTTTTATTATTATTATTAATGATGAAAAAGAAATTATTTTGGAAATCAGAGAGAATAGATATCAATTCCTGATCAGGTTCAATCTCCCTGGAGTTAACAGTTGCAGCTACAATGTCATAAGCAAATAAAGATGTAAATCAGATCATGATTTCTATTTTCTAGAAACTAAGAGAAGAACAGCAATGGCGCTGTCAAAATTAAAAAAGCTAAGGAAACTATGGCAGGGTACTAACATATGAACCACGTTGTGATTACTATGAACATGTGTTTTCCTGTGGTGACATGGATGTGAAGCTTGGACACTAAATAAAACAGTAGCCAAGAGAATAACATCATTTGAATTATAGTGCTATAGAAGAGATATGAGAATACCATGGACAGCAAGAAAAACAAACCAAGTGGTGTTAAGAACAATTAACTTCCAGGAAGGCTGGCTTCTGAAAACCATATTAAATAAAAAGCTAGTTTTTTTCAGTCAAATTAAGAGACATGATGGCATGAAGAGTGTTATTGTGGGGAATGATAGAAGGCAACAGAGGTAAAGGCTGCCCAAGATGCCATTGGACAAAAGACATTTCAAGAATGCCTGTGCATGTCACTAAAAAAGGAGGGACAGCTTGCTCAAGACACTGGAGAATTCAAGAGATCCATAAGGAAGACTACATTCTGTAAAGAATATGTCAACTGATGATGACATAAAGGAATCAAGAGAAGAGTTATCAACCAACACAGAAGTGATGCAGTCAATATGTACAGATGGACACACTGAATAAGAGATCAGAACACTTATCTGTGTATGTCTCGAGTGCAATGATGATGATTAATTAACTAGATGGTTAATTATATTAATAATAGTTAATAAGTAAATATGTGTTAACAAATACCTACCGCTACTAATAAAAAAAGATGATAAAAACAATTATACTAAAATAAATAAGGATGATAATGGGTGGCAAATCAAATGTATTATAAATTCCCTATCCATACAAAATTGTTGTTGCTTTGTAGGTATTTGCAACACACTTTTACTTATTCACTATCAGCACTTTGGTATTTTTGTTATGAAGATCCATATTTATTTTGTTGAATCTTCTCTGACTAAGTGGTAATTGCATAACCAACCAACCAGCCAACCAACAAACTATACTAATACTAAACTAAAAATAAACAAACTAACTTTTCTTCCTATGGCCAATAAATCCACAGCTTTGTCATACTGTCCATTTTCTAAGAAAAAATCAGCACATTTTTTCAAAAGCTCTGGATCTGCTCTTTCATCAAGATCACTGGATATGAGTTGCAATGCTCCAAACTGTTTTGTGGTGAAAGCAAGATCTAGAGCCTTAGAATAATTGCCAGCCTGAGAAGAAAATTCAAAATTATACATGAACAAAGATATTTTTGTATTATTTTGTATATAAGTACCAAAACAAAAAAATATAGATGAAGACTTCAAAAATGTAGCTTCACGGAATTGTTAATTAAAATTCTATGAGTACTATGGTTTGAGAGACTGTTATAAGTTACTGTTATAAGTTAGTTTTCTGAAGTTATCTGGTGTAAGCTGTTGTATATCGATGTTTCTGTTTGTGTCCATGACTTAAGGCTCATCATTTGAAATGTCTGTATATATATCTTTACTTGTTCTTTGATTTATTCGCATCTTTATTTTGTTCTATTTGCCCATACCTGATAACATTATATTCATATATATATATATATATATATATATATATATATATAAATAATGTTGATGGGTTTGTGCGACCTCAGCTCTTTTTCCATTTTGATAAGATTACCTCCAGCATCATGGGAATTTAATGAATTCAAAGTATGATATTTTCAGAAAAACATTGTTGGAAGCATTCTTTACAATTGAACACTATCAATGTATATGTAGATTTGAGTGCTAGGGTGTTATATCAAATAAATTCATGTCTGGTGTCAACTAGTTACAACGAATCATTCTTCTGCGGCCTCCAAAATTTTCACTTCTAGCAACACATTTCAAATATGAAGCATGCAGTCCACTTATTTTTGATAAATCTGTATTTTTAACAATTTATTTCTGTATTTCAATAAAAACGTCAGTATTTAGCACCCAACCCCTCCTCCTCCTTTTTCTGGCCCATGAGAAAAGAATGTCTACATTAGTAATAGTTACTAGTAAATTTAACATTAATTGACCTTTTTTAAAAAAAAACTGTATCAATATGGAAAATCCGTACAATAGTGCGTTCATAAATAGTTGTCCACAGATATTGTCTATTTTCTCCGTAATTACTGAGCGTATAGACTCATGCAAAATATGAAGCCTATACACAGTAATTACAGAGAAAATCTACAATATCGGTGGACAACTATTTGTGAAAGCACTTTAGCTGACACCTATAAGTAAGGACTATAATTATTGAAACTTGAAGATAAAAAATAACCAGAGTTTATTCAGACGTGGTTTTTTTTAGAAGAATGATGAAAATAACATGGACAACTAAGATAACTAGTGTATACATCCTCAGAAATGTTGGAGTAAAAGACAAATTATAACAAAATTAGAGGCAGGCAATCAAGATTTATAGGCATGTATTTAGAAGAGTTAAAATTGAACGTTTTGTAACCAGCATAACTATCAAGGCAAGAAGAGACAGAAAAAGATAGAGAGAAGATATTGGATGGGTTGTAATCAGTACATAGGACAATCTTTCTTTCTTTTTTCTTTTCGCTTTATACCCCTTTATGCCTTGCAGCATCAGGTGTTGATGAGTTCTCTGGAGATGGCTTTCCTAAGAGAGCTTATATATGTGTGTTTCTGTTGACTCCTTTATTTCTGTAATTCATACATCTATTGCTTGTTCTCCCCCTGGCTTTGCAACCATTGTGCCTGTGCAGTAATCCTTTTTTGTGAGACATTGTCTGGTGGTAGTCTGGAAGCATGTGAAAACCACATAATCTGTTGTCTTTAGATGTAATCCAGGATTGACATTGTGTTTGTAATCTTCTGATGTTGTTGTTTCTAATTTATCTCTTATTGGATTCAAGGATCTCTTCAATTCTTATCTCTTCAAGGATTCTACGTAGACAAGTCATTTCTGTTGTAACAAATTTTCTTTGGGTTTCTGTTGTTAATGTCCATGTTTGACACTGGTAGCATAGTGATGATATGATGATCATTTTATATACTGCAGTTTTGGTGTTCATGCTCACATATTTGCTGTTGACAATAGGAGACATTTGTTATTGAGATCCAGTATGCTATGTTACATCTATGTTGGATTTCATTGTTTTTTTTCCATTTGATAATACGGTGCTTCCAAGATAAGTGAATTCTTTCACCTGTTTAAGTTGCTAGTCATCGATGAGAATAGTGGTGTTTCTTTCTGTTTTTGCAGTTGACTCTATTTTTGTGTGTGTTTATCTTCATATTACAGTCCCTATATGTTGTGTAAAGTCTATTTATATGTTATAGTTGTTTTTCTGATGTTGATATTATTGCTTGATCGTCTGCAAAAAGATGTTCACTCAGGAAGTTGTTTAGGTTGTCTTCATCATTAATGTTGGCAATTTTACATATGCAATTGATATATGTGATGAATAACAAGGGAAATAGAACATGTCCTTGTTGCATGCCAGAGTGTAAGTGGAATGTATCTGAAAGCCCTACACTCGTTCTAACTGCACATTGACTACCTGTGTAACTACTTCTACACCAGTTGAATTTGGTGCTGTGGAACTCAATATTTTTATAGTACTTTTTTATAGTTATTGTCTGTCTACTCTGTCAAATTCTTTTTCTTGTTCGATAAATGTGATGTGATATACAATTCTTGGTTGTTTTTCAGTTGTTTTTTTCTGCCATTTGTCAGAGTGTAAAAATGACATCTGTACAGCTTTTGTTCTTATGGAATTCCATTTGAGTATTGTTAAACTTTGGTTTGATTAATGCTTGTAATCTTATTTCTAGAATTTTATTTAACATTTTTTTCAGTGTGGCTTAGAAGTGAAATACCTCTGTACTTTCTACAATCTCTTTTGCTGCCTTTTTTCTTCCATATAGGTATTATTACAGCATTTTCCCAGTCATCTGGTGTTTCTTGTGTATTCCATATTATATTAAACAGCCTACGTAACAATTTTATCCCTATGTCTGCTACTGCTTTAATTAATTTGACGTATCTTATCAGGTCCTGGAGCTTTGTTTGTATGGCATTTTCTATTTCTTCTAGCAATATGTTTGGTTCTAACTCTTCAATTATATTGTTTACTATGTTGTCATCCCCTCAGTCTAATACTGTTGCCATCTTTCCATGATCCATTTCTGGTCATTGATTGTCTTTGTATTTACAACATTTATTATTTCAGTTGGTTCATATTTGTCTTTCCTGTTTCTCATATTCTTAATTTTCATGTAGAATTTCTTTGGTACTTGCTTGTAATATGCACTTAATGATTCATCATATTTGTGCCAAGCTTTGGTTTTAGCATTTTTAATTATTTTCTTTATTGTTGCTTTAGCTGACCTATACTTGATATCTTCTTGTTCTTTACTTGCAGCCCATTTCTTGAATTTTTGTTTCTTATCTTTTATGACGCCTTTGACTTTCTCATGCCACCAACCAAGGTATTACTTTGGAATTCTACCTTTATGTTTAATGTGTCCACAATTTTCTCCCGCTATATGCATTATGGTTTTCTTGAATATTTCCTATTCTTCTTCAATTGGCTTGGTGGTTATTGGTAGCTATTCCAATTTTTAAAGTCTCTGAATGTTTAAACCGTGTTTTAATCTATCATATTCAGAACAAACATCACATATTCCATTTAGAAAGCACTGAAACACAGAATTTTTACTTCCTTTTGGACAGGTAGGATATAAACCGCTATCCCACATCATTAACTGGAAGTAGTACATACGACAACATCAGCAAGAAAAAAGAAAAACTTGTTACTGATACATGTGATTGTGAGAGTTATGGAAAAACATGATTGTCTACTGCACTTGACATGACACATTTTCGGTATTGAATACCCACCTTATGATACAGCATAACTGCCTTGTCTTGGCTGCCTTGTTTGGCTTCATAGTATCGTGCAGCTTCCATCATGTCTTCTGGGCGACCCATCAATGCTGAATTAAGAAGCTGATCTTCAAAACCATGTTCCTGTCAGAATATTTGCATTGCTAAATTAAGAAAATCTATTTGTGTGTATGTTCATTCTCAAACTCCCACTGGATCTTTCTTATAGAAGAATCATCAAACTAGATTTCCAGCAGGATGTTGTCAAGAGAATGGAAATACATTGTGTCACCATTTTATGTGTGCCAGACATACCCACCTTTGGCAGATGTATTATGTGATAATAATGATAAAACCCAGAGGGAGCGTGAGCTTGTTCTTTTACTTCCCTATGCCAGGTGGTAGAATTTTACTTTCAGTTTAGCATTGTTGTTTCTCCGGCTTTGATTTTGATGGGAAGTCTTCAGATCTTCTGTAACTCTCAGAAAATAATTATACTCAATGTGCCTGTAGGATAGAAAGTCATGAGCTGGACAGGCTTAGGTACATGTTCACAAAATAGTAAAAGTTAACCCATAGCATTAGTATTGCCGTAGGGGTGTGAGATGTTAGTGATCTCTCATTTCAATGTCTCTGCTATATGAGCTCAGTAGCCATCTCCTCTCCCTCACAGTCGTTATTTCCCAGATTAATTTGGTAGCCAATTGAGACTGGGCCAGCCCGGGAGTTGTTGCGATATGAAAAACATTTCCGCCTCAACTGGGGAATGAACCCAGTACCACTCATATGCGAAGCCAGTGTGTTAACCACTGCGATACGCATCCCACCAAATGGTAAAGAGTTAAAACACACGGTATTTTATTGCTACCTGGAGCTTAATATGTGGACTCACCCCACCACACCCACCATTCTAAAGATCTAGTATGTCTCTCACATCTGAATGCAAAAGAAGAGCTCACCCCATTTTATTTACCAGAAGCATAGACAAATACTGTTATCTCATGACAATATTATCCTGAGAGTTACCTTGCACAATCTTATAGCACTGCCATTGGCACCAGCTCTTTGGAAGAAACGAATGGCCTCCTTGATTAGATCTTGATTTTCATACTGTCTAGCCAGGTAATAGCAAGCTGATTTATCACCTGTCTCATTGCAAATCTCTGCTGCCTGGGGAAATAATTGAGGTAAACTTAGATGCAATATCTGCACCCTTTTGCCCTGACACATCTGACTTCAGCATGGCTTGTGTCACTTTGATCCTATATGGGATAGGACAGACATTGACATGCAATAATCTCCTTATTTGTCTTTTATAACATGCATGGAAGGTAAACAGTGTTGCTATTCTTTGCTTCCATTTTGGGCTCTGGCAACACATGGCCAGTCTTCAATTCAATAGCACTTGAGGTACCTTGCATAGAACTAGTTTCACATGCATGTTGCAGGCCCAAAAGAGGAGCAAAGAATATTAACAATCTTACCTGCCATGCATGTCATAAGAGGCGAATAAAAAGATTTGAGCAATGGAGTTGAATGTTCAATCCCATAGAGGGTCAAAATAACCCATGGGCCATGCTGAAGTTGGATGTGTCAGACAGAAAGGTGAAGATATCGCACTTAAACTGTAAACCATGATACAACACACTCTGTTCTCTGGACTACATTCTACTAAACTGCAGGAGTATGAGCATGAATGTAGAAGAACAAAAAAAATTAAGGTAATTAAAAACTTAAAAACATATTGTATGCAGCACAATTATTATAAAAACCATTTTTTGCCAAAAAATAGCATAAAGAAAAAAATAGTTGGAGCACAAATTTAAATATAATTTATATTACAATTTAATTTATATTACAATATAATTTATATTACAATTTAATTTATATTACAATATAATTTATATTACAATTTAATTTATATTACAATATAATTTATATTACAATATAATTTATATTACAATTTAATTTATATCACAATATAATTTATATTATAATTTAATTTATATTACAAATATAAAAATAATTGAACACAAATAAAATAGTTTAAAAATGATAAATCAGTTTAAAAATAATGTAAAATACAAAATATAGAAACATATTTTTTAAACATTGGTGTATTTTACAAAAGTATATTTTTGTAGGGCCTCTCATCTTAGGCATGCCATCTAATTGGGTTATGTTTTTGCATGGTGGTTGCTCTTGTGGGCTACCGTGAGACTTTCACACCCTACACATGCAGTTTTGTGGAATAACCAATAGAATTCAAATGCAAGAAACCAAAGACAGCATAGGTATTTATGCAGACGCAGGACATGTAACAATGATGTTTGTCGAATGACAAGGATTCCAACTGTTGAATTATTGAAGAAAAAAAAAAAACCTCTATATAAACAAAATAGATTCCATGTTGCTTACTTTATCCATTTTGTTACAATAGCAGTAAACTCTGACCAAGGAGAAGAAATCCTGAGCCATTTCATAGTACTGTATAGCCGTCTTCATGTCTCCTGTACTTTCCATGTACTGTGCCCACCATCGATGCAGTGTTCTAGAAAATTGAATGAAGGGGAGATAACATTATATAAGATCATTTACATAGGGATTAACATTTAGATACGAAGACAACTAGAGTTACTGGTGCTATATTTGTTTAATTTGATACTTGCATAGCTGAAGGTTAGCTAGGGAGTGCCTCAGGCTAAGGGAGTTAACCTCTACAGAGAGTCCCCATGGTGTAATGGGTTAGCACTGTAGTGCTTCAGGATGAGGAATCCCCCACAGAAAATCTGGAGGGGAGACCCCAATGAAGTCATTTGTGTATTAAACCATCTTCTGGAATATCCTGCATGTTTCCTAGCTTATTGGCAGAGCTTTTCCCTTGGAACTAATCAACAGAGCTGAGAGATGGTTAATGCAAATGGGCATGGCAATGTCACCATAAAACCTGCCCTGCAAGCAATCATGTGTGATATGTAAAATAATTTGAAGGACTCACAGTACATTTGAAACTTTACACTGTTCTGTTTCCTGACCATCTGTAAAGATGCAAAAGGCCATCCCATGATACCTAGAAATTATGGGTGCAATGTTAATTTGTTTCTAGCATTATATTTCATATCCAGAAGACTCCAACTTTTAGTGGTATAAAAAGCTGTGAGAAGTCTCTAACTTAAAAGGGGTCTGTCTATGTGTTTAGAAAGCATGTTCCAGCATTTAGAATCATATTTGACATCCAATCATATTACTCTTCTTCTTGTACCAATTTTTGCAAGTTTTTCACTTTTAGACAGCACTTGCTAATCTGTAAAATATGCATGTTTTCTGTAGTTGGGATAGACTTCCTTATAAAGTGTTCTGTAGTTGGGATAGACTTCCTTATAAAGATTTCTGTAGTTGGGATAGACTTCCTTATAAAGATTTCTGTAGTTGGGATAGACTTCCTTATACAGATTTCTGTAGTTGGGATAGACTTCCTTATAAAGATTTCTGTAGTTGGAATAGACTTCCTTATAAAGATTTCTGCAGTTGGGATAGACTTCCTTATAAAGTGTTCTGTAGTTGGGATAGACTTCCTTATAAAGATTTCTACAGTTGGGATAGACTTCCTTATAAAGATTTCTGCAGTTGGGATAGACTTCCTTATAAAGTGTTCTGTAGTTGGGATAGACTTCCTTATAAAGTGTTCTGTAGTTGGGATAGACTTCTTTATAAAGATTTCTGCAGTTGGGATAGACTTCCTTATAAAGTGTTCTGTAGTTGGGATAGACTTCTTTATAAAGATTTCTACAGTTGGGATAGACTTCCTTATAAAGTGTTCTGTAGTTGGGATAGACTTCTTTATAAAGATTTATGCAGTTGGGATAGACTTCCTTATAAAGTGTTCTGCAGTTGGGATAGACTTCCTTATAAAGTGTTCTGGATTAGGTGGACATGATGGGAGAAGTTCTTGTCTAGTTTGATGTAGTCGTACATACTTAAAAAGGACATGTACTTACATAGAACACAGGTTTTTGAATTTCACTGGATGCCAACTGACACTATCATTAAAAGTCTATGGGATATAAACATGCAAAAATACAAATAACAATACACAAGACATTTTCAATGATTCCAACCGTTCGATCTTTATCAAGAACAGACAAAACAAACAGTGAAAAGACAATAAAAACAATGTTACAATGATACAAATAGTACATGCCACACTGTTTCATATAGATTATTACAATTCCTAGTTAGGTGTGCGAGTCAGATTTATTCTGTTCCAATGGTAATTAGACCAATCGGCCAAGTTTTGTGGTAAAAAATATCTGATATTTCCTTCACAGTGAATTTTTGTTGTTTTTTAGTCTGGGCTCATTCATTTAAAAAAACCATGATATATCTAGTCGCCCGCATAGCCCATCTGGGTACTGTACAGGTAGACGCCAGGACATAGTCGAGTTATTTCTCTTGTCTATGTAAATTTCATGTTCATCATTTAATAATTTAAATATTAATTTTATTTTAAGGTTTAATTTAGGGTTAGGATTAGGGTTAGGATAGTTGTGGTTAGGGTTAGGATAGTTGTGGTTAGGGTTAGGATAGTTGTGGTTAGGGTTAGGATAGTTGTGGTTTACTTACTGTCTTATTTATCTATATTTTATCAGATCCATCTGCAGATGCAGAAACACCAAACCTATGACTTTTCTATGCTATGCTTTTCTTCATTTGCGAAGATAGAACATCACATTGTCTCTCTCTCTCTCACACACGCACGCATGCACACATGCACGCACATACACACACATATATATTTATACATTAAGTTATTTCTCTATATCTCAATAAGTTAAATAAAACGATTCCAAACTTACTTGTCCTTGGTTTTACTTATATAGTCTTCCAGTTGATCAGGATCATCTGCCAACATTCGAGGAACTTCAAATCTGTAAGTCTCAGACTTCTCAAAGCTGAGGAAGATAACATAGGATGATAACTTCAAACTCAAAGCTGAGGAAGATAACATAGGATTATAACTTCAAATCTGTAAGTCTCAGACTTCTCAAAGCTGAGGATAATATCATAGAAAGGATGATAACTTCAATTCTTAAGTCTCAGACTTCTCAAAGCTGAGGAAGATAACATAGGATGATAACTTCAAATCTGTAAGTCTCAGACTTCTCAAAGCTGAGGATAATATCATAGAAAGGATGATAACTTCAAATCTGTATGTTTCAGACTTCTCAAAGCTGAGGAAAATAACACAGAATGATAACTTCAAATTTATAAGTTTCAGACTTTCAAAGCTCAGGAAGATCACATGGAAAATTAAGCAAACAGAGAAAGCTAAGGATGAATGGGACTTTTAGAAATACTTGGGTATTGTTGAAATAGATGTAAATAAAAGTAGCAGTCAAATCAAATTCTCATTATAGCATTAAACAAATCAAATTCTCATTATAGCATTAAACAAATCAAATTCTCATTATAGCTTTAACAAAAGCAATAAAACTGAGAATGGAGACGCTGTTATAACCATTCTTCTTCTGCGTTCATTCTCAAACTCCTGCAGATTAGCAGGATGTAGTCCAGGGAACGGAATGCGTTGTGTCATGGTTTACAGCATTTCTGCGATATCTGCACCTTTTGGCCTGACACATCCGACTTCAGCAAGGCTATGGGTCACTGACCCTATATGGGATGGGACAGCCAACTCCATCCCATAACCTCCTTAGTAGCCTTCTACGACATGCGTGGAAGGTAAACTGTGTTGCTATTCTTTGCTCCCCTTTCGGGCCCCGCAACACACGGGTAGTGATAACCATGTACTAATATGCAGGAATGCCCCATTTTAAAAGTAGCTTTCTGGTGTCTGCTTAACTTACAACCATACATCTTTCAGATTCTAAAATCTCAGATTCAGATTCTATGTTTCATATCACAATGTTTGTAGATATATAAGGTTATGGAGTAGATAATAACAACAATTTTTGATTTCTTTAGCGTTCATTCTCAAACTCCCACTGGATCTCTCTTGTAGCAGGACAATGGTCCTACTAGATTCCCAGCTGAATGTAGTCTGGAATATGGAAATTGAAAGTATAGAATCTGCCATGTTTTACAGCTTGGCTGTGATATCTGTCCCTTGGCACATCTGACGTCAGGGTCACTTGACCCTCTATGGGATGAGATGGCCAACTCCACCTCCAAAACCTCCTTAGCTTCCACTTATGATGCGCATGGCAGTGTCACTATTCTCCACCTCCCTTTTAGGCCCTGGGTAACTATCTTCCTTCCATATGCCCTTATGTTGCGAGGGTTTTGAAAGAGGGCCAAATAATAGAAACACTGCAGCCTGTCATGCAAGTTGAATAAGGAAGTTGAGCGTGTTGTTAGCTACTCCTAGTATCTCTGCTAAGATGAATGAAGCCTTTCGAAAATCCATACCTGGAATGCTGGGAGGAAATCAACATGTGTATCTGCAGCATACCTCAAAGTCACTGCAAGTGTCCCCGTGAGAGTAGAAGTACAAGACTGTCCAGCTCTTGACATTGCGCCCTACAACCACATTGAGTAAATGCCATCTGAGATTTACAAAAGCTCTAGAAAACATTCTTATGAACAAGAATGCCAGAGATACAACACTCTGGAGCTGAAAGCAAAATTCCAAAATCTGGCAAATAGAACAGGATCACCACCTGTATTAATATATACTTATATAAATCTTTAGTTTTATCAATGTTTCTATATGGCTGTGAGACTTGAACTCTAACTGCAGACTTAGCAAGAAGAATCCAGGTATTTGAAAATAAAAGTTAGACGTATGTTGGGTATCTGGTACCGAGAACATAAGACCAATATGCTTGTGCATGAAAGAATTAATGTAGTAGCTAGTCAACAAGAACAACAGTTAACAAAAGTGAAACTTTGAAAACTTTAGTGGTACAGGCACTTGATGAGACATTCCTCGATGACAAGAGATATTCTTCAAGGTACGATGGGGGGGGTGAAAGAAGATGGGATAGCCAGAAGACATGGCTGGATAATATCAAATACTGGACAGGGTATGAAGTTTCCACACTCATTAGAATGGTATAGATATACATGGAGATCTTTCTGCATCAAATGTTTCAATGTAACACCCCTGCTACCCAGATGGGTTATAGGTTTTATTATTATTATTATTATTATTATTATTATTATTATTAATTATTATTATTATTTATTATTATTATTATTATTATTATTATTATTATTATTATTATTATTATTATTATTATTATTATTATTATTATTATTATTATTATTATTATTATTATAAGGAACAAGTGTGGCAAACTTGTAAAACCTCTGCGTTTAATAATCATTTTCTCTACACTAACCAGACAAGACTCTTAGGTGCACGAGAAACATTTTTTTATGCTATAACTCAATGTAAATGTGATTTAATTTTACCTGCAGTTTTTCTTAACTTTACCTGCAGAACATAGCATTAAAAATGTAAAAATGAATACGTGATAGACCCTTATTCTGTAATAAATTTTAGAAGAAAAGCGAACTGAGAGTAAGAGCAATAATATTACTGCAATCAAATTCAGGATCTCATACACAGATGAATGTCCATGTGGATCCGGAACTCAGACTCTTGAACACACACTTCAGGATTGTCAAACATACAAAGAGCAGAGACAGCAGACCTGGCCAGAGGATACAGACTTGAGGCAAAAGCTATGGGGCAGCCATCTGACCTAGAGAAGACAGTGGACTTCTCCCTGACGACAGGTCTGACAATATGACAGCAAATGCTGAACGCAGAAAAAGAAGAAGAATGCAATCAAAGTACTCTATTTTATCAACTTACTTGGGTATTGCAGCTTGAGTGTCTCCTTGACTTTCCAGGTGACGAGCATAATTGTAAAATGTTGTTCTTCGATGGATGCGGTCATACATCTCTGCAGTCTGTAAAGCCTACAATTCACAATAGTTGTGCCATCACAATAGTTGTGACATCACAATAGTTGTGACATCACAATAGTTGTGACATCACAATAGTTGTGACAAGTTTTTTTTGTCAAGTCTAGAAAGTAATCATTTTTTTAATAGATGTTGCTTGTATTATTACTGAGAATGTATTATTGTTTTTTATTTGTAACCCCAGGAATTTCAAGTGATTAGCTCTTACTTCCTATGTGCTGCAGAGTGGGTTTTTTTTTAGCTTTCCTTCATACCCAGGAGATTTCAGCTTTCGGCTTAGTGCAATGACTATTGAAAGAGCCTTCTACTCAGAGAAGGTCTATAATTGTATAAGATGACATACCACAAAGCTTCCATAAGAGAGTCTCAATATAATAGCATATCATATACTAAGGTTTTATGTTACATGGGTGGATTGTCGAGTGGGCCATTGGTGAGACCTACAGATGCAACTGCATGTGTGAGAATATAATATAAAAGTAATCATTTTCTTATAGCTGTTGCTTTAACATTACTGAGAATATAATATAATTAAGTTTCACAATTATAATATACCGGTATATATTTAAAAAATGTATATATATCACAGACATAAAGGAAGCAAGAATTAAGTGCAGCATGTCAGTCATGCGCAAGGTGAAAAGACTATAGGTTAGGTAACCACAGCTTTAATCTTACCAACAGGGGAAAATGGCATCTAATCAATGAGACCATGACAGGCTTTCACAAGGTAATAATAATTCTTGGAAAAGAATATAGAGATTGGGGCAATGGTAAAGCAAACCTGGAAATTGATCCGCTGATTATGATTATGGATAACGCGGATATGATGATATCAGTATTTTCACTGATGGATCTGTGCATCATGATGAGAAGTCTGGCTTGGATTTTAAGCCAACTATCATGGTAGAGTCATTGCAGAGAACAGCGGAGCATACAGAATAACTACATCCTGTATGAGGATTGAAGTCGAGGTCATTACTACTGCCTTGAAATGTCTCTCTGGGACCTCATTCGCCAAAGCAGTTCTTGTGTCATGACTCACAGCCCATGTTGTGAAAGATTCAAAATTGCTGATATCAATATGAGTGAATAGCATCTATACCTACATCCAACCTCCAGGGCATCACATGGATCTACTTCCCAGGACATGCAGGTGTTCATGTTAATGAGAGAGACTTTGCATCCTAAGCACCAATAGACGGGGTGTTAACAATAGATAGGAAGGATGTGCTGAAACTATTTCACAAGTGTCTGCTGGATGCTGCCACCGCAATTGATAAAACATCGAGGCTGAGATTTGAGAAATTCAGTATTAAATGTGGCACTAGTAGAACTGGTTAACTGCTTGGCAGAATGAGTAACATGGTCAACCAGTAAGCCATAGGAAATATTAGTATACATACCCTTAATTAACTGCTAGGGGAAACAGCACTAATGGGTATGCCCAGAGTGCAATGAAGTCAGTTCATAACCAATATTATTGAACTCTGTAAAATTTATTCCACGGATCACACTTTGAGAGGTGATTTCCTGATTACCAGGAAGTGATGAATGGAACAATTAGAAATAAATGGCTTATAGGAATTAAAATTCTGATCCAACATTTTTACTTAAGACATTTGTTATATTTTATAAGACAGTCCCATGCAAAATCTGATTGTAAAACTTTACTTTTGATTAGGAATTAGCCACACAGCAAAGGATCATTCACGTAAATGCTCAGCTTACCATTCCATCAGCCATCTAAGAATATATAAGCACAGTATCTTTCTTATTTTGTGTGTGTTTGCTCTCAAACTCTCCAGATTCCAGGATGTGTCTGGAGAAAGGAATGCATTATCAGGATTTACGGCTTGGCTTCAATATCACTGTTGTTTACCCTAGCACATGTGACCTCAGCATGGCTTCTGGTGACTAATCATTGATTAGCTATGTTTCCACAGTGAATTTATATATTTATATGGTTCCACAGTATATGTATATATTTATGCAGTTCCCCAGTGAATGTATATATTTATACTGTTCCACAGTGAATGTATATATTTCCACTATTCCACAGTGTATGTATATATTTATACTGTTCCACAGTATATGTATATATTTATGCAGTTCCCCAGTGAATGTATATATTTATACTGTTCCACAGTGAATGTATATATTTATACTGTTCCTCAGTGAAAATATATATTTATACTGTTCCACAGTGAATGTATATATTTATACTGTTCCACAGTGAATGTATATATTTATACTGTTGCACAGTGAATGTGTATATTTATACTGTTGCACAGTGAATGTGTATATTTATACTGTTCCCCAGTGAATGTATATATTTATACTGTTCCCCAGTGAATGTATATATTTATGCAGTTACAATTTAACATTACCTTTTGCCACTGTCCTCGGTTCTGATAGAACTCATTGAGAAGATCATAACGTTTGCAATTTTTAAGCAACCTCTCAGCATCTTCCTGAAATGAGTATTAATTTTTTTCCACAAAAATGTTATTTCAATTAGCAGAGATCTTTTTTCTGTTAAACTGGCAAACAATTTGTGTTTTTATATTGCTACAAAATCATACTTTTTAGATAGACCCTATTGTTGACGGCATCATTTTTCATTTCACACATAACAATGGAAACCAGTAACAGTGTGAGCCTTCTATGCAAATCTATACAGGCAGAGGGGCTGCTTCCATGAACTCAGTTGTCACCAGGAGGCCCTCACAGTTGCACAACAGCTTCATTTCCAGATATGTCTCATGGGGCCAGGTTTTAATCCTCAAGCAGTCAAAATGTGGACATATCTGCAGAATGTCTTCTGGAATCTGGTGACCCTTCTGACATGGACATTGGTCAGTTTTAACAACCTTTATTTTGTGAAGATGTGCTTGTAGTCTAACTAATGACACACTCACTAAAAAAGATAAAAGAGATTTAATTAATGGTTATTCGTTCCACACGTGTCATACAATGATAGCGAGAAAGAGAGAGTTAAAAAGAAGCATGGGATCACAAATGTCAGTGAGCTGGCACAGCAAGCTGAACTCATCAAAATTGCTTGTGGTTTGAATGCTAATCATACACATTGTACTGTGGATACTATTGGATGTATTAGTGGAGTTCCACAATACATCAATAGTTTAACAGCAATTTTTGTCTGTGCAGGATGTGTTTTAATTTTGTTATGGGGTGACAAATGAAAATTATCTCTTGCAGGAAGCATGTACTACAGCATTAACTCTTTATCTCCAGCAAACCGCTAAAATGGTCACTTCAGTACACTCACTGTAATGGTAAGCTGCTAAAATCTCCACTTTTATAGTGAATTCTGAATATATTACAACAGGACAGGAAAATCTTTAGGAAGATAGTTATTATAATGATAGTATATGCAAGCGGTTGCATCTGTGGGTCTCACCAATGGCCTACTAGACAAACAACCCATGCAACAGTAAACCTTAGTAGATGATATACTGTTATATTGAAGATCTCTTGTGCACACATTGTAGCATGCCATCTATACAATTATATACCCACTTTGAGTATAAGGCTTCGTCAATAGGCATTGCACTAAGTTGAAAGCTGAAGTCTTCTGGGTATGAAAGAAAGCTCAGAAAAACCACCCCACTGCACATAGGAAGTAAGAACTAATCACTCAAAATTCCTGGGGTTCTCAATCAATCAATAATGATAGTACAGGCAGTGGCTGGAGTCGATAAAATGATGAAAACTGTCAAGAATCAGGTTCATCTTATGCCAAGACATTGAGGTGTCCAAGGAAATGATCATGAGGACAGTCTTTCTAGCATGGCTACATTAGGAATCAGAAAAACAATAGACTGAGCTGATATTCTGAATACTCACTAAGAAATAGGACAAGTCAAATGTTTGCTAATCAGCAGTTCAGACTGCATGAATCTCACATAAGAGGGGTGTTAGTTAGCTAATTCCTTTTGGGCCGATGATCACGCATTTGGCAGTAGTAATTTCTTTCCATGTTGAGTGCCTCATTGCAAGTTGCTGTAGCTCTTGTATATTGCTTAAGCCCAATATCGGTCTTTCACCATTTATTGTTCTCCAGAGAGTTTCTTTTGGGTGACTTACTTTTCTCTTTTATTTCCTCTGCCTTTCTACTGGAGGTTTATTTTGGAAATCTATTTTTATATATTTATTTTTATATATTCAATTTTATATATTACATAATCCATTTTTATATATTCAATTTATATATTACATAATCTTACCTGTCAACTGTCCGTAAATCGCCGTAATTTTTACGGTTTTTTCCAAACTGTACAGCTTTACGGGCGTACACCGGCATTTACGGGTTTTTACGTGAATTTCTGCAGTTCTGTACGTTTTGGTTTTTTTAATTAAATTTAGTGGTGACACTGATATTTTAGTATATATTTTAGTGGCAACAGTGATTAGTACGGGTTTTATTAACAATAGTGTCGTTTGCGATTTTTATTTGATCTGGTCATGGGGCGAAGTATTGTTGGAAACAATGCTTTTAACACACTACCCAGTACTTTAATTATTCTCTGTGCTGGGGACGTTGTCTTTATACCGAACTTAGGGAATTTTTGTCCACGTGCATTGACAGTGTTAATCAGTGTATCTACAGTACACAAATACTAGCAACACACATGTATTTTGTTTCTAGGCCTGCTATATACATCGTTTAATTTATAATGTAAGGTTTTGTTTGCCTCCTAGACCTACGTAGTGTAGGTAGGCCTATAGTTAAATAATAGAATATGTTATTTGTTTATGTAGGCCTAAATCTGATCTTTAGAACTTATCTTAAACCAATATTTTGTTGTCACGTTATGTTTCTTTTTAGGAATTACAAACGGAAAATGAGAAAATGATGCCGCTGACTTTCTTCTTCTTCTTCTTCTTTCGTTCACTTGAAACATGTCTATATCTGTAATTCTGTCTCCTTAATAAAACTCACTGTCTTTTGTAGTTCATACAGTGTCCCATAGAGCTTTGATTCCAGTGTTGTTTCCTCTGGCCAATATGTCTGCCTCAGCGTTTCATGCTCAGAACACTCTTGAAGTATATGTTTGGCACTCTGTGCTGCCTGTCCACATGTACACATGGCCGTGTTGCCAATCTTGAACTTTGTATACATGTGACTGCGGAGTCGGTTGTGTCCTGTTCTGAGACGTAGAATTATTACTTGTTCTGGTCTGTTCATAATATGATAGTCATCTTGTGTTGGTGTTTGTGGCTTTCTTATTGACTTGATCATCTGTTTTTTCTGATGGTAGGTGATTGGTATATCTGGTTGGTCTTCGGCAGCACCTTCCTTAGCCAGTTGGTCTGCTTTTTCATTTCCTGGTATTCCACAGTGAGAGGGTATCCACTATGCCGCTGACTGAAAATGAAGTCGTCGCTGCTATAGATGCACGATCCCTTCCGATCACAGATGCAGAATCTCCACGAGTCATAGTTGTACGGTTTCCGCCGATAATAGATGCACAGTCTCCGCTATTCACAGATGCATGATCTCCGCTATTCACAGATGCACGATCTCCGCTATTCATAGATGCACAGTCTCCGCTATTCACAGATGCAAGATTCCTGCTGGTTAGAGCTGCACAATCTCTACGGGTCATAGTTGTACGAACGATGCCGGTCATATTTGCAGCCATATATGCGTGATTACTGCCGGCCATTGATGCATGATCTCCGCTGGTCATAGATACAAGATCTCCGCCGGTCATAGATGCACGATCTCCGCTGGTCATAGTTGAACGATCTCTGCCGGCCATATATGCATGATTACTGCCGGCCATAGATATATGATCTCCGCCGGTCATAGATGCATGATCTCCACCGGTCATAGGTGCACGATCTCTGCCTGTCATAGTTGCATGATCTCCGCCAGTCAGTCATAGATGCATGATCTCCGCAGTTCATAGATGCACATTCTCCTCCGTTCGTAGATGCACATTCTCCACCGGTCATAGTTGAACGATCTCTGCCAGCCATATATGCATGATTACTGCCGGCCATAGATGCATGATCTCTGCCGGTCATAGATGCACGATCTCCGCCGGTCATAGGTGCACGATCTCTGCCTGTCATAGTTGTACGATCTCTGCTGATCATAAATGCATGATGTGCTCTATTCATGGATAGTTGAAATTATTGTTGAACGCTTTATAGAGCACTCCAACAAGTTGTTATAGTTTCAAACGGATCTAAGCATCCATTCTCTGTATTATTTTTTTTTTTCAAAATTTCTTTTTTTAAATAATTTTTTCATATTAAAGTTACATAAAGTTACTTTGTGCTCTATAATTTTCGTTCCCACGCTATGGATATCTATGTTGATTAAAGGCAAACTACCCGTAAAAAATCCAAATGACCTTTTCTTTTTTTTTTTTTTATGCGCTGTGCGTGGGTGGAGCCCCGCCCCCTCACCTAGTGTATGATTTTACGGTTTCTCATGCTAAATTACGGTTTTTCATAACTTTTTTTATGGTTTTCAGTCTCAACAGGTTGACAGGTATGCATAATGCATTTTTATATATTCAATTTTACATATTACATAATGCATTTTCATATATGCAATTTTATATATTACATAATGCATTTTTATATATTCAATTTTATATATTACATAATGCATTTTTATATATTCAATTTTATATATTACATAATGTATTTTTATATATTCAATTTTATATATTACATAATGCAGTTTTATATATGTAACTCCAACTTTTCGTCTTATAAAACATGATACATATTCGTGATTTGTTTCTTCCATCAGCATATCCCATGTAAAAGGGGTGTGGCTAGAAAAAATGACAAAAGTACTGTGCAGGAAATGAAATTGGTACGCCAAAACACATTGAGTGTAGTCAGTTGCTATACAAGGAATATATTGAGAAGCACATCTGAGAACTTGTGAACCAGTGGCAAATCTGAGAACTTGTGAACCAGTGGCAGATCTGAGAACTTGTGAACCAGTGGCAGATCTGAGAATTTATGAACCAGTGTCAGATCTGAGAACTTGTGAACCAGTGTTAGATCTGAGAATTTATGAACCAGTGTCAGATCTGAGAATTTATGAACCAGTGTTAGATCTGAGAACTTGTGAACCAGTGTCAGATCTGAGAACTTATGAACCAGTGTCAGATCTGAGAATTTATGAACCAGTGGCAGATCTGAGAATTTATGAACAAGTGTTAGATCTGAGAATTTATGAACCAGTGGAACATCTGAGAACTTATGAACCAGTGTCAGATCTGAGAACTTATGAACCAGTGGCAGATCTGAGAACTTATGAACCAGTGGCAGATCTGAGAATTTATGAACCAGTGGCAGATCTGAGAACTTATGAATTAGTGTTAGATCTGAGAATTTATGAACCAGTGGCAGATCTGAGAATTTATGAACCAGTGTTAGATCTGAGAATTTATGAACCAGTGGAACATCTGAGAACTTATGAACCAGTGTCAGATCTGAGAACTTATGAACCAGTGGCAGATCTGAGAACTTATGAACCAGTGTTAGATCTGAGAATTTATGAACCAGTGGCAGATCTGAGAACTTATGAACCAGTGTTAGATCTGAGAATTTATGAACCAGTGTTAGATCTGAGAACTTATGAACCAGTGTTAGATCTGAGAATTTATGAACCAGTGTCTGATCTGAGAACTTATGAACCAGTGTCAGATCTGAGAACTTATGAACCAGTGTCAGATCTGAGAATTTATGAACCAGTGTCAGATCTGAGAACGTATGAACCAGTGTCAGATCTGAGAATTTATGAACCAGTGGCAGATCTGAGAACTTATGAACCAGTGTTAGATCTGAGAATTTATGAACCAGTGGCAGATCTGAGAACTTATGAACCAGTGTTAGATCTGAGAATTTATGAACCAGTGTCAGATCTGAGAACTTATGAACCAGTGTTAGATCTGAGAACTTATGAACCAGTGGAACATCTGAGAACTTATGAACCAGTGGTTCAAAGAAAGCATATAAGATTGACATCATTGTACTCAGATTACACCATATGTACTCCACTCCGCTCAATGCCATCAGCCGAGCCTACTACACATATCACAATAAGACTACAACAAGAAAGAACATGTTATACAGATTAACATTGAAGCAACAATAATAACTCACGTAAAGCCCCAACTGAATGGCCAGTACTGCAACTCTTGCATCAAGTTCTGGTTCTTTTAATGCCTCTCTCAGCGCTTTAGCTCCCCTGGCGTGTCCCATATTCCCTAAGCACACACTTGCCACATCCAACCTTCGGTTCTTTACACACATCTTCGCCATGTTTTCCCACACTGACTCACTAAAAAATATAAAACATATTTAACAATAAGAATAGCATATAAAGCTGACGTTATTGCCACAGTCTTCCATAGATAATCACAGCAGACATGGAGAGAAGGACAAAGGCTTTTGAAAACAAATTTTACAGATGAGTATTGCTCTAAGATTATTGGTAGCGCATCCTTTTCAAGACATAGCCATCAACCCAGCATTTTTTGGCTGTAGTAATTTTCTAGGCAACATAAATACTTTCAATAGTTTGCTATTGCTTTCAAATGGTCTGGATGCACAATTGTCTGTGGCGGAATTACTAAAATTACACAGAATATAAATCAATATAAATGTAAGAAATGAAATGGCTATGGGTATAGTGAAATTTTGCAAATGTTATTCCCCTTTGAAGACTGTCCTGCAAGAGATACCTGAAGGTTGGAGAAGAGGAGGTCAAAGGAATGTATGAATTGATAATATTGAAGACTGGATGTGACTAAGTTTCTCCACACTCAAGTACGCAACTGAGAAGCATGTCAGGAGTTTTTGAGTTAATGTTTCACAGCCGAAGACGGATGTGTTGGGCCATTGGCGCAAATAAAACGGCAACACAGCACATTTCCATTCTCTGGACTGCACCCTGCTGGAGATCTAGTAGTACTGTTACAGGAGAGATCCAGCAGGAGTTTGAGAATGAACGCAGAAGAAGAAGAAGAGTTAATGTTTCCAAACAAGCACCCCTACTAGAGTTAATGGTTAACTGATGATGATATTAATGAATGTTTAAAAGTCTGCTTTAACAGTCTGCTTCAACAGTCTGCTTCAACAGCTAGAAAATACTAAACATTAGAGTTAAACTATGACACAATCTTGATATGAAGTTGAGGTAGTTCAGTCTCTACTACACTGGCTTCCTAGTCAGGTAATTCATGGTTCCCATCCCAGTTTTTTGGGTTTTTTTTTAGTTAGCTCTTAAACTCCCACTGGATCTCTCTTATAGCAGGATAATGGTTCTACAAGAATTTTTTCAGCACGATTTAGTCCAAAGAATGAAACGTATTGCGTTGCTGTTTCATTTACACCAATGGCCGACACATCTGACTTCTGCATAATTACCTGATTAACTGTTTAAAATGACCAACGGCTGCTAGGTCAAGCCAGCTTAAGGAAATAGATACCAGATTTTCTGGGAAAGTAAAGGCGGCAGGTGTGATGCTGACCACATTATCCATTGATATGCTGTTGATCAATGAAAAATACGGTCCTAACACACCTCTGTTGTGAATAAGGAAAACTTCATCCAGGTTAACTCCTTGAATTGGAGATGGGGCTTAGTCCAGCCAACAGAGGCTGGAAACTATGATTGGTTGGGCTATCCCAGACACAGTCCTGCTCAACCAATCACTGGTGCTGAAGTCAGAAGCTGAACTTTACTTTACTTACAATATTGATAAACATTGAAGATACATTTAATACACAAACCTCTTAATTAGCTTAATGGCTTTGAATGCTTCATCCATGTTAGCAATTGTCAAGAAGAAGCTGAAGTTCATCATGGCATCTTGGGTACCTTTGTCACTGTTTTCAAGACCTACAAAATCTTGCATGACTTTTCTAGCTACAAATTTGGGAGAAGTCAAAGATCCAGTCTCGGATTGTTGGTTCTCAGAATCATTTTCACTCTGTGAATTTAAAAGCAATGCATTGGAGAAGCACAGATATATAAGATGCTCTAGGATGTTTTGCTAAATCTAGAAGACTCTCATGCCAGATGGGTTATGTAATATCAAGAGGTGGAGCTTACTATTCCAAGGGGGATCTAAGATGCTTTCACGAAACAACAAACTTATACAAGCTAGATGTAGCACTATCCCAAAAGAGATCTAAGACGCTTTCAAGAAACAAATGGAGAGAAAAGATTCAGTACCCGATGGGCACAGGCAGAACTATCCAAGGAGGCAAGCTCTGTTCAGCTTGCAAACAAACTGCTAGTCCCTGACGCATCTAAATATGTGTATAGACTCTGACTTACACATTCATGACAGTGAATGATACTTCGGCTAAGAAGGTGAACGAGCCTGAGCCCAACTCTTCTGCTTTCTTCCTAAATCGGAACTAGGCTCACAGATGAGAAAAGGTTCAGTACCCAATGGGCACAATACATCTAATTACACAAGACAAGTTCACTGGCTGCAGAACACCTAACGCAAGATGGACATGAAGGACAAACTGTCTCAGCATTGAGTTAGTACACATTCGCTACCTGGCAACAGATAGGAAGGCTCTCACAGGTTAGAGAAGCCCACCCAAAATGTCAAGGCATGCCGACATTGGCTGTGCTAGGCCTACAAGGCGCATAATGGTGACAATGCAACTATGCTCCCGGCGGAAATTGCATGAAAATCTGATTATTATGGAGCAAACGCAAAACAAAACAAAAAAACTCATCTGCATCATTCAAGATAGAAATCACTTGAGGACTTTTTGTGCTGAAGTACCCAGTGGGGTCCACTGAAGCATCCACTAACACCCTTAGAGATGTACTGAAGCTGAAATCTAAAGACATATGGACTGACAACTATGTGAAGACAATAATCAACATACAAATCCTTAACCTAAATAAATATTCTTGTCTGGTAGACTTAGTTAATAAATAACACTTTCAATTCTTCACTTTTACTGCAGAACAATTGTTAAACTATCACTTTTGTTACGGAATAATTGTTAAATGATCACATCTGTTACAGAATAATTGTTAAATGATCACATCTGTTACAGAATAATTGTTAAAGAACCACATCTGTTACAGAATAATTATTAAACTATTGTAAGAAAATGTACTTACCTTTTTGGTGAAATAATAGTAAGGAACTTCCACCCCCATCAACCGACCAAACTGTGGTAGAATAGAGAAACTGTCCTGGATCAGAATCCCATTTTCGGGTGTGCAAAATAATGATACTACCATAACTTCCTCCTGTTTTAAAGAAAAATATTATTCTATATTGTAAATGTAAAAATAAGGAACATTAACATATTTAATTATATAATCACAACATGTGGAAATTTTCATAATTTGTACATGCTCAACCATGTTAGTCTCCTACTATGACATGCATTGTATGTGGCATTATTAATATTGTTCCCCTTTCGGTATCTAATCCAGAATATATTTTATTTTAAATTTTAGACTTCACAAAGCAGTTTAGGATTAACTATACCAAAATTGGATACGCTGAACCAAACTGCGAATAACACAGTTCTTCTGTAAAACTAACAGCATAATATATTTCACAGAAATTTGTGCGGATTATGTAAGAGTGAACGCAGAAGAAGACGAATGAGTAACTATTTATGTTACTATAATTGTTTATAAACATTTTTTTATGTATTCTACATTCCCTCGCTTGAAATTTATCTATATCTTTATTTTTAAATGCTAAATAAATAGACAATCCCATTCTAAAGTACAACAGTATGTCATTGGGTTACATGGTTTTGTCCAAGTACCGCTGATTCATAGATAAAAACTAATGTAACCAGGATTGATAAGTAAAATCAACAATTATTGTACAAAATAAAATAACTCACAGGTCCCTCGTCAATGATTTTGGTAAGAGAATGTGTTTTCTTTGAACCCTGGTCTGCAGCACTAGACAAGATCCAAGCCTCACAGACAAAAAACTTTGGCTCAGCAGGGTCCCAGTAATGTAAAATGGGGTAGCGGCCAGCTATGTCTCTGGCTGCCTGATTCTTGCCTCTGACAGAAGAAAAATATACAACTAGGTACATATAGTTCTGTAAACTTCTAGAATACTTATTCAATCATAAAATCATCATTAGGTGCCATCTTCACATTGAAGGTCGGGTGCAACTGATATCCAACACTTGTATTTTGCCTTGGTGGTGCACTCTGTCAGACATAATCTATCCATCTCATGTTTCTCATTGACATCATCTTCTGACTTCATCTTGAAATGAATTTATTACTGCCTTCATTAAGTCTGCTTTATCTCTTCTCAGAAATGTGCTGTCTATCGCCGCATTGCCTGCCAATAAGTTGGAGACTTTTTATCTCCTTAATTTTCATTCTTGATGGCTGTTTGGCTATTTGTAAGTTGGTTTTAAATTCATGTGTATTCAGAATATCCAAAATACAATTAATATGCACACTACTTCATACATTATACGAGAGAATAAACCTTACATAAGTTCAGGTATCGCCTAGTTACTGAGGAGGACGAGAGAATAAACCTTACATAAGTTCAGGTATCGCCTAGTTACTGAGGAGGACGAGAGAATAAACCTTACATAAGTTCAGGTATTGCCTAGTTACTGAGGAGGACGAGAGAATAAACCTTACATAAGTTCAGGTATCGCCTAGTTACTGAGGAGGACGAGAGAATAAACCTTACATAAGTTCAGGTATCGCCTAGTAACTGAGGAGGACGAGAGAATAAACCTTACATAAGTTCAGGTATTGCCTAGTTACTGAGGAGGACGAGAGAATAAACCTTACATAAGTTCAGGTATCGCCTAGTTACTGAGGAGGACGAGAGAATAAACCTTACATAAGTTCAGGTATCACCTAGTTACTGAGGAGGACGAGAGAATAAACCTTACATAAGTTCAGGTATTGCCTAGTTACTGAGGAGGACGAGAGAATAAACCTTACATAAGTTCAGGTATCGCCTAGTTACTGAGGAGGACGAGAGAATAAACCTTACATAAGTTCAGGTATCGCCTAGTTACTGAGGAGGATGAGAGAATAAACCTTACATAAGTTCAGGTATCGCCTAGTTACTGAGGAGGACGAGAGAATAAACCTTACATAAGTTCAGGTATCGCCTAGTTACTGAGGAGGACGAGAAAATAAACCTTACATAAGTTCAGGTATCGCCTAGTTACTGAGGAGGACGAGAGAATAAACCTTACATAAGTTCAGGTATCGCCTAGTTACTGAGGAGGACGAGAGAATAAACCTTACATAAGTTCAGGTATCGCCTAGTTACTGAGGAGGACGAGAGAATAAACCTTACATAAGTTCAGGTATTGCCTAGTTACTGAGAAGGACGAGAGAATAAACCTTACATAAGTTCAGGTATCACCTAGTTACTGAGGAGGACGAGAGAATAAACCTTACATAAGTTCAGGTATCGCCTAGTTACTGAGGAGGACGTGTCAGAAAGGTTATAGGCTGGCAAGAGCTCTTGTTCACAGATAAAGGGATTACTTCCCAATTAGCATTTCATGTCAGTCAGTCTGTTTTATGAACTTGTAAAGTGGCGGCTTTGTATTTTCTATTAGGGTCTATAGAACTAACTTTACTTAATACCCGCATGTTACTGTGGCCCAACAGGGAAAGTAAAGAATAGCAACAGTTTACCTTCCATGAATGTCATAAGAAATGACTAAAGAGGTTTTTCGGTGGAGTTGGCTGTCCCATCCCATTAAGGATCAAAGTGACCTAGAAGCAATGTTGAAATCAGACGTTCCCGGCCAAAAAGCACAGATATTGCAGCTAAGCTGCAAACCATGACACAGCATATTCCATTCTCTGATCTACATCCTGCTAATCTACAGGAGTTTAAGAACAAATGTAGAAGAAGAAAAACTTTACGTAAGAATCTCTTACCTCTCTACATCATTGGTGTCATCATCATCATCATCTGTCTCCTGTATTTCGGGGTGACCTGGATAGTCATCCTGTTCCCCACGACCTGACTCAAAGTTAAAGTACTGCACAGTATCCATCTCCACATCCCAGAAATACATCTTATGGTCTGGTTTACCATCCGACTGGAAATATTACACAATTATATCAACATAAATATAATACGTACGAAAATGGTATAATACATGGCTGTCTTTATCTTGACAGAATGTCTGAAGTAAACTTGCATTAATTGGAGTTGAGAGGTGGTACGAGCAGGGCAGAACTTCTTATGACTAAATCTTCTGATCCATGAGCAATTTGCTCTGCCACAGATGATGCATGGGAATGCCACATCTATAAATAACCAAAATGTCCAACTTTATATAGTATTTCTGCTTATTTGTTTGCTTACTGCGGCCAGACATCTTCTGCCCACTTTGTCTGACATTTTCTGACATTTTGGTTATTTACAATTGTCTTCTAACTGCTACCCATCATTGTTTTTCATTGTCCACTTGTAATTGTTTCTCATTTTCATTTAGAATAGGTTTATTATTATATCACATTTCATATAATCATTTACATTTATATTTTGATTTTTCGTGTTCACAGTTAATATGTTTCTTGAGAAAGGTCCCAGTTGGACTGGAATGTGGAAAATAGTCATTTTTTCTGTTTATTGTTATTTATTTATTTTTGTACATTGAATGTCACATTACTGGGTTGACTTTGTCTGCTCTTCTCGTTATTAAATTCTCAAATATCCTAGCACCATTATGCAAGCTAGTTCTCCATGTCTGGCCATTTCTGCCAGAAATTTCTCAGTTTTCAGGCATGATAACAAAGGCATTCATAGATGTTTTGCAGCCGTCTTTACATCACAGCTTTGGTCTGCCTCTTTTTCTTGCACTTTGTTAGAGCTACCCATATATTAGTTATTTTGGAATGTGACTGTTGCTCAACAGCAGAAAGAACAGCTACAAAGCAAGAGGAAGATCAAGATGGGAAGATTCAATCAGAGGGATTGTTAAAAATTATGGCAAGCGCAACAAAGATGGTCACATACAGAAAACTTCAACTCCCCACTACGTCTAACAGCACTTGTGAAAAAGACAAATATATGGAAAACATCCACTGAATGTGGTCATGCCTCTAGTCTTCTGTGACCAAGAAAAGGTGATAAAGGAGGTTTTGGGATTGGGTTGGCTGTTTCAACCCCTGTGACCCAGAAGTCATGCTGAAGACTGATGTGTTGGGTTAAAATGCGCAGATATCATAACCCAGCACATTGCAATCTTCAGACTATATCCTGCTAATCTTAGTGAGTTGGAAAATGATCATGTAAGAAAAAGGAGTACTTACATTAGTAACTTGAATGCTAACTTTGTTGCCAGCACAGTTAACTTTTGCGGAGATAATTCTACCAAAGCCTGTAATGATGTCTGCAAGATTCTTGGGGCTACTGTGAGCTTTAGCCTCCCTGGGAAAAAAATCAAAACATAGTTACTTATCAGTTGTTAACATTCATTGAATAAATTACTCTATCTATGTATTGTCTTTTCTCTGCTTTTGCTGTTAGGAATCGCAGGATTGAATAAATTACTCTATCTATGTATTGTCTTTTCTCTGCTTTTGCTGTTAGGAATCGCAGGATTGAATAAATTACTCTATCTATGTATTGTCTTTTCTCTGCTTTTGCTGTTAGGCATCGCAGGATTGAATAAATTACTCTATCTATGTATTGTCTTTTCTCTGCTTTTGCTGTTAGGAATCGCAGGATTGAATAAATTACTCTATCTATGTATTGTCTTTTCTCTGCTTTTGCTGTTAGGCATCGCAGGATTGAATAAATTACTCTATCTATGTATTGTCTTTTCTCTGCTTTTGCTGTTAGGCATCGCAGAATTGAATAACTACCAAGTTTTCTGCTTGGTTGCTTGATATGCAGTAATATTGTGACTTCTCATAATGTTGGTAACTCCTTCAATCCACCTTCTTCCTTTCTTCCTAGTCTTCCTCTGCCTCATGCTGTGTCCATTCTCATGTTGTATGCTCTTGATTCTGGCCAATATAGATTCATTCTAATTAAGTGTCCGAACCATCTCAGTCTCTGTTTTCTATATATTTGACCCCATATGTTATTTGAGCAATTCTTGTAATCTCTGTATTCTTTACATTCTTTACATGTTTTATACTTTTTATTTTTATTGCTTATCTTAGACAATTTTACATGTAGTAAGTTTTCTCTCCTGCTCTTTAGTTAGTGTCCACATCTAATATTGATGCTGTTATGAAGATTGACTATAATTTTATATTATTGATAAATTACATGGTTTATTCTTGTTCTTTACATGGTTTATTCTTGTTCTTTTTGTTGCTTTTCTTAGACATCTAATTTTACACATAGTAAGTTATCTCTCTTGTTCTTTAGTTAGTGTCCACATCAGACATTGATGCTGTTATGATGATTGATTTCACAATTCTATATTATTGATAAATTACTAAAAGTATAAATAATATCAAATATAGAAAACATAAAGGAAGTACAAAGTATGAAGTAAAGTAGAACAAACAATCTGAAATTTCACAAAATGTTGCATTTCTCAGAGCCAGACTAAAAAAAACCAGAGCTATGTTTGCCTGTTTGTTTAATCTCCAAGAATTATGAACAATAGAATTGTTGTACCGTTTTGAAAAATGTGTGTGGGAGATTCCCTCAAGAAATTTATTTCATACTCCGATGACTCAGCTGTAGAACAGCCAAGGGGAAAGACGGTACATGGAATAAGACAGCACAGCGGGTTTTTGTTGTGTCTATGGGTTTTTCCAGTAGCACACATGACTAGGTCAGATACCAACATTCCAATCTTTGATGCAACGAAGTTTGATAGAGCAAGGATTAGTCGATTTTTCAACAATGGGGAATAATATTTTTTTCACTATGTTTTATCTATTGTTTTAGTTATACTTCTGGCCTGTTATTATTAATAACATGATTTTTTTACATTAAAAACATCTGGAAAAACATCACATCTGGAAAAACATCACATCTGGAAAAGCATCACATCTGGAAAAACATCACATCTGGAAAAGCATAACATCTGGAAAAACATCACATCTGGAAAAGCATTACATCTGGAAAAACATCACATCTGGAAAAATATCACATCTGGAAAAACATCACATCTGGAAAAATATCACATCTGGAAAAGTGTTACGTAAAGCTGTGCAATTTATTTAGATGATACTGCATAATTTCCTTTACAAACCATCCTGTGGAGGACAGCTGAGACCTGGAGAAGAAGAGGAGGTCAAAGGAAAGTCTAGATTGATGATTATAATATTAAAATTTAGGTTATGATTATGTTCCACCACACTCACACAAAGAACTGAGAACAGAGCAGCATAGCCAGAATTTTGTGTTGATGTTTTCAAAGTAGCATCCTTATGACCCTGAAGGATTATGGGTTTGATGATGATCTAACTTCAGCATGACTTTTTGGCCTCTTTGATCCTATATGGCAGGGACAGCCAGTCCCTCTGAAAAACATCCTTAGTCACCCCTTATGACATGCATGGCAGGTTACAGTGTTGTTATTCTTTGCTCCTCTTTCAGCTCTCTCAACTCAAGGGTAATAAACATGACATAGCAAAATTGAGAAGTAATACTATAACACATGAAACGACAAGTAATACTATAACACATGAAACGACAAGTAATACTATCACACATGAAATGTGATGATACCTGTGGCAGGTTGGGTGCATTGAAATCTCCAACAAAGATAGTTCTCTTAGCATCTGTGGTGCTGATTTGTATTTGTTTCTTGAAGTTAGGTGGTCAGTATAATATATAAACATATTAACGCATGACATAACTAAATATCAAATAAAATACTATCACACATACAATACAACTATTTGAAGCTGTCTGCAGTTGATTCACTTCATATTACCTCCTTGAGAGATCGTAAATCCGAATAATACCAGCATCAGTTGCAACAACTAGGTAACTACCACAAATATCAAGGCTGACTGGATGTCCTTCCGGTTCTGCAAAAGTTATTAACTGCTTAACTGTGCCCTGAAAAAAAATGTGGTTTAGATATTAGGCATATACTCACTACATCAGTAACAATAAGACACAGAATTAGAAAAGATAACATTAGAAGATTAACAAACACAATGTCAATCCTGGATTACATAAGAAGACAACAGATTAAGTGGTTTTATGCATGTTTCCAGACTACCATCTGAAAACACTTCTTTTCTTGATCTTTCCAGTGGTTATTAAGTGTTCAAGCTGTGTTCTTCTCAGCACATGCCCTAGAAACATTTACTGTCTGCCTCTATTGTTTGATATGATTGATCTTTTTACGCCAGCATCAATGAGAACATCTGTATTAGTTTTCTTAGCTGTCCATATTTTCATCATTCTTCTCAGAAACCACATATCTGTAGCCTCCAGTTCGTTTTGATTTTCTTTTTGTTTACAGCCCATAATAAGGTGATTACCTGAACAAAATACAACCACAATATATTCAAGGGTGCCTACTGTGCACTCATTCTTACAAAGATGATTACATCACCTTTGTAAATTTCCAGATAAAAGGAACACCCTATATGAAACAAAGCACATGCATATATAATAATATACGAATATTGACATTGGATCAAAGGGCATGAGCCCATGAACCGCTAGATCAGTCTATTGTCTATCCCCAGGTAAATGATGGTCAGAATATCCACACTTAACATTAAGGGATGGTGACTAGAAGCTTTAGTTGTCTCTATCCAAGGCCAGATGTGTCGCTTTGGTTGCACTGAATCCATATTTGTTCAGTGCTGTCTTGATGTTATCTATCCATCTTGTTCTAGGTTTTCCTCTGGTCTTGTATCCGGATCTTATGTTATATGTTTTGTTGGTTGTTGGTTATGGTTCATTCTCATAATGTATCCAACCATTTTATTTGTTGTTTCTCGATATATTCTGTGCATGGTCTTATACAGATTCTTCTCCTGATTTCACAATTTATCATTTTGTCTAGTTTGATAACTCTTGCGGCTTTTCTCAGGCATTTCATCTCACATATTGTAAGTTTTCTCTGTGGGCTTCTGTCAGTGCCCATGTCTGGCATTGATAGAAGAGTTTTGGCATAAAAATACTTTTTATCATCTGTCTCATGACTTTCATCTTGATCTTTGGGTTGAGCAGTAATGGTGACAGCTGGTATGTCACTATGTTTGCTAGATCAGTTTATTGTCTTTGTCCACTGTCTATTGTCATTCCCCAGGCGGTTTGTTATCTACTCTTGCCGTTAAGCGTGATTGGAGCTTGAGCTTGCGTTCTAAAGCCAGACGTGTGGCCTCAGCTGTGCTATGACCGTGTTTGTTAGGATGTCCCAGACAATTTCTATCCATCTTTTCCATGGTCTTCTTCTGGCTTTGTACCCTGATCTCATTTGATTATATGGGACAAGGAGAACATTGGGGATGTCAAAAATATATGGCTAAGAACAAATGAAGAAGAAATCAGAGGTATTTAAGCAAAACTAAGGATAATGGTAAAAAATATAATTTTGCGGACAGCAATGATGACAACATAATATCTTTCCTGGGAACAAGACGGTTTAGTAACAATAAAATTAACAAACTGAACAAATGCTAGTGACACTACATAAGATTGAGAGAAGAGAACGAATAATCAACAGCTTTTTTTTTCCTGGCTATAGCAAAAGGATGTAAATCTTCTTACCTGAAATGTTCGAACCTGAACCTTGCTCATTTCAATAGTGTAAACACTCTGCTCATACAGGGCAATGATCACAGCATCTGTAGCAAAGCTTCCTGAAAGTAAAAGTTAGGTTTTTGTAAGAGACCATATTCCTGTTCAACACATCAAAAACTCATATACTAGATTTCACAAGATCCAATGATAACATAAAAATTCAAAATATTCCATTATTAATAGTCAACGATTTTACATATTTAGGCACCAATCTAGAACTGGATGGAGACACATCAAAAGAAATTGTATACCATATTGTCCTTGCAGCAAGTGCTTTCAATAAACTACGTAACATCTGGATGTCAAACACACTAAGAAACACCACAAAACTCAGGTTGTTTAACTCCAACATCATCTTTATTCTATCATATGTATACGAAAGTTGGAAAGCCACAAAAGCCACAGATAAGAGACTAGACACCTTTGAAAACAAATGCCTATGTACCATTCTAAACGTTAAGTGGAGTGACTTTAAATCTAACGCTACTATAAGAGAGGACAGCAAACACACCTATATATCTTCCTTCATTAGACAAAGACGGTGGACTTACATCGGCCATGCTCTCAGAATGAACAGTCTAAGAATTCCCCATCAGTCACTAAATTGGGTGCCACCAGAAGTAAGAAGAAGAGAGAGACCTAGAGAAACTCTACGAATAACCATTAATAGAAAAGGCATGTCAATGAACCTAAACAACACCCAAGAACAGAAAGACCTAGCAACACTAAGACAGAAATAGAAAGCTATGATTTCTGCCCTATGCTCCGCCAATGGTCCTGGAGGAACATAACACAACATATTCCTGTTACAATCATCAGTACTATATAAGATGATGATGATAATGAAGTAATAATCCCTTTAGCTGTGAGCAGGTACATCTTGACACATGATAATGATGAAGTAATAACCCCTTTAGCTGTGAGCAGGTACATCTTGACACATGATGATGATGAAGTAACAATCCCTTTAGCTGTGAGCAGGTACATCTTGACACATGATGATGATGATGAAGTAATAATCCCTTAAATAAAAAATAATACTACA
Source organism: Meghimatium bilineatum (assembly GCA_034231615.1). Lineage (NCBI taxonomy): Eukaryota > Metazoa > Mollusca > Gastropoda > Stylommatophora > Philomycidae > Meghimatium > Meghimatium bilineatum. The sequence goes on from CM067321.1 coordinate 67,688,294, forward strand.
GATTATCATGAAAAAATAAAATTGCAAATTATCATGAAAAAAATGGGTTGGTTGCTGATCCAGCGGTCCATGGGCTCATGCCATTTGACCCAATGCCATTGAGTGATATATGCATGTGTTTGTGAGTTGTTGTTTTGTTCCATATAATGTGTTCCATATAAAAAAAAAAAAAAAAAAAAACTGTAGATTATCATGAAAAAATAAAACTACAGAGGTATTGACAAATGACTAAATTTTCAGATTTTGTTAAAAACGTCCTTGAAAGACATGTGAATAGAAAAGAAAATGTAATAATAAGACCCACAACCCATCAGAGTTGTAGTGGTGCCACACTGGAGACATTAGTACAAAAATACATCAGAGTCATAGCGGTGCCACATTGGATATATCAGTACAAAACAGAGTCACAGGGGTGCCATATTGCAGACATCAGTAAAAAAAAAGCTCTTCAATGTCTCTATTGTCACCCATGAATATAGAAAAATTATCTAGGGACCTTCATGTTTGGAAAAGATAAGGCTGCACACAAAATATCTACCGGTAATTGTCAGTATAAATGAGTAAAGAAGTCATGGTTCTGAACCCTCACCCCCTCAAAAATCAGAACATGACTTTTAGTGCTAGTAATTTAACCAGAGGTCAGTAACCCCTACGCCAACAATTTTTAAAAATGATGGAATTACATATGAAAAATGGATGAATGACCTTTTTTTTAAAAAAAAATGAAATAAATATTACTAAAAAATCTCATCAAAATGATGGAATTACATATGAAAAATGAATGAATGATTTTATTTTTGGTTAGGTAAACCCCCCCCCCCCCCCCTTAATAAAGAAGACATATCTACGGCCCTATCTGGCATTATCTTTGACGAGGAAGTTTTCCTGCGCTTAAATCAATCCCAAATACTGATTTTGACTGTAACGAGCACAGCATAGATCAACAATCCTGGACTCCTGCAGATATGCACTTCAATTGTATGACCATCTGGGTGCTTGTGACATTTAAGTCATTGCCATTAAATCACTCATTGATTTACAGAACTAGGCATATCCTTGAAAAGGTATATTATATTCTTGATAAAGACCTAACAGTTCAAAACGTTGAAAATATCTTCTATATTGCTATTTGTATATTTTCGTGTTTACACCTCATAGCCCTTTATTGATAGTCTGTCAGTTTTCATCAAGTGAAACTTCTAAAACCTATGTTCTACATAAGTACTATTATATTTCAATGTATAGCACTTTACAGCCTTTCATACATAACGGCGTTCATTTTTATACGTAGATTTTCTTTTTGACATTCCATCCTTTCCATTAGATTACTACATTCCATCTCATTACATCAGTCCGCCAAAGATGGATGTGTTGTGCCATTAGCATAAATAACATGGTGACAACTCATTTTCATTCTTTAGACTACATCCTGCAGGAATTCTTGTAGGACTATTGTCCTGTTACGAGACAAATCCAGCAGGTGTTTGAGAATGTATGCTGAAGAAGATTCCTTCCTAGCTTGTCATTAATGTTTTTTCTATAGCTTCCCACTCTTTAACTGAATTTATAAAATATCTTCTCCTTCTGCTTTTGTTCTCAAACTTCTGCAGATTAACAGGTTGCAATTTGGAGAACTAAATGTGTTGTGTCATGGTTTATAGCATAGCTGAGATATCTGTGCATTTCTGCCAGAGACATCCAACTTCAGCATGGCTTGTGGGTCAGTTAGACCTTACATGGGATGGGACATCCAATTCCACCTCAAAACCACCTTAGTCACCTCTCATGACATTCACTGAAGGTAAATAGTGTTGCTACTCTTTGCTCCCTTTTCAGGCCCTGACATAACACTGGCATATTTAGTTTTAAAAATATGGATTCCAATTTATGTTGTATCGCCTGTGCTTTGTTTCATTGATTAACACTGTGTTATTTGCATGATAAATGCATTTAGTCAAAATATTGCATTAGTTTATTTTACAATATGTCACTCCATGTTCTCATTTTTTTGCTGTACACATTCATTTGTGTACTGTTTTACTGCGGTTTCATCTGTTTTCCAGAATTTAACAACAATGAATCAGAAAATGGCTATTCACACACCTGCTGCTCTGACCGTTGATTTATCTGCTGAATACTCGTATACAATAACTCTTTTCCCATTCCAAACAGCCAGCGCATCCTGAAATATACAATTAAACGAGCAAAGATTACATAATCCAAGTTTTCATATTGGTCATTTCATGGCAAAATATATGGCCATTTTAAATGTTTTTGGCTAAATAAATTCAAAATATAGAGGCTGTACCACAGCTCATGTCAGTGTGCTAATGACAAAATATTAATATTAGTATTTCTCTAGTATTATTAATGAAACTCTCACTGGATCTCTCTTTTAGCAGGACCATGGTCCTACTAGATCTCCAGCGGGATATAGTCTAGAGAATGAAAATGCATTGTATCGCCATTTGATATGCACAAATGGCCCGACACACCCATCTTCGACGGTTATTAATATCTAATTCGGATAGGTTGAGAAAGTCAATTACATCCCAAACCTTCTTTGTCACTTCTTATGTTATGCATAGCAGATGATATTGATGGCATTAGTTACTCCCTCAGGTCCTAGCTACACACAAGCACCTTGAATAGTTCAATCCAGAAGTTTAATTCTAAGTGGTTATACTATGTGAGTCAGTTCTTTGGCAGAGTGGTTAGTGACCTGCCTCAAAAATTCAACTCACTCGACCTTTCTTTCTCATGGTTCAAATGCCAACATTGTACTATCAATATTATTGAATACCGGGTATATTAGTGGTTCCTAAAAATTCTACACAAATTAAAAAGAGCTATCTTATACGGGATATGATTCAATTATACTGGAGTGAGAAGTAGAAGAAACCTGTCTTCATATCATGTCTTAACTCTTCTCATCTACCGAGTCACTAAAATCTACATTTTGGAGACCCAATATTCCAAAAGCCACTCAAATCAGCAGTTTGATACGAATTTACTAGCGCAAATTATAAATATAACGACATCCGTAAAATCAAATGAACCGTTCACATTTGTGGTACTTCCAGTTGAGAATAGATATATCTTCAGAAGCGTGCAAAATTAGGAGACTTTAATTTTTCTTCTTCTTTTTCAGCGTTCATTCTCAAACTCCCGCTCGATCTCTCTTAGCAGGACCATGGTCCTATTAGATTTCCAGCAGTATGCAAATTTTTTAGTTTATGTAAATTATTGCTACTTGTAATTGATGTAATCAAATCTACACCTCCTCGACACTGTTCAGCTAGTTAGTGTTTGGAAATAATCCAAAATATGTTAGGTAATAATTCCAACATTAGCCTAGATGACAATTGTAGGCGTAATATGAATTACTATGATCTGACTTTGATGGACGTTCTACTTCAGATTTTAGTGTTGATGAAACTGAGGGAATGTTTCCAATACAATATATATATTACTATCCCCCTTATCTACATTCAAAAAAATATGATTTTTGGAGTATCACATACGGATATGAATACTCAGAACGCTATATAAGGCATAGTCTGCCAAAGATGGATGTGTCGGGCCATTGGAACAAATAAAACGGTGACACAGCGCATTTCCATTTTCTTAACTACGCCCTGCTGGAAATCTAGTAAAAACATTGTCCTGCTACAAGAAAGATCCAGTGGGAGTTTGAGAATGAACGCTGAAGAAGAAATAAGGCATAATAATGTGTATTATATGTATCTTAGGATGTGTAAATAAGTCCTGGAACACTAAAATGTAGGATAGAATATTTTGTGAACAATGCATATTTTGTATGCATTTACTCCCCATCGAGGCCAGAACCTTGAAGTGGTGATGGGGCTTAGTTCAGCCATCAGAGGCTGGAAACTAAGACTGGTCGGGCACTCCCACTCGAGCAGGACCGTAGTCCGGCCCAAGTAAGCAGAGTGCTGAAGACGGAGGCAACCAGCCAAAAGGCGCACAGATAATCAGGTTGCCACGCATAAAACACAATGGAAACATGTCTGCATCTAATAAACGTTATGGTGCCTGCCCTGTGGCGGACGTTCAGGCAGGGACGGTGCCGGGCCCTATACCTCGAAAGGGCCCAACCTCAGTTACTGGAAGTCCTTCTCAATTGCCTCGAGGAGCCAGGAGGCAAGGGAATAGAGCTACTGGCCAAACAAACAAACGACCAATAAAAATAATGCACTGGAATGCTGAGGGTGTCAACAGTAAAAGAGATGGATACAGCAAAAAATTGGAACTTGAAAATGTCCTCAGTGAAGAACAAGTAAATATATGCTGTATCCAAGAAACACACCTCAGCAGCGACATAGCCTTCAAAATCAGAGGCTACCAGTGCTACCGATCTGACCGAAAAGACAGGCGAAAGGGTGGAATTCTGACACTAGTTAAAAACAATATCAGCGCATGTCAGCTGGAAGTATACATGGACGGGGCAGAATACCAGATGCTCCACCTAAAAACAGACAGTGCAGAATTCCATCTCCTGAACTACTACTGCCCAAATGATAAACCATTGGCACTAGACACAATTCCAGACAAAGAAAGGCTTATGGTGTGTGGTGACTTCAACAGCCACTCTCAGAGCTGGGGCTACGATCATATCGACAAGAGAGGTGAGGAACTTGAGAGCTGGCAGGATGAAAATAATCTCATTCTTATTAACCAGCCAGCAGACTCACCAACCTTCTACTCGAGAGCATGGCACACCACCTCTACACCAGACCTGGCATTCTACTCACCAGGCCTGGAATGGAACATCACACGTGTCGTTGGAAAGCAGCTTGGGGGTAGTGACCACAGACCAGTATTTCTGGAAATTCACAATGAATATACCAAGGACAGTAGCACGCTCACTAGGTGGAACTATAAGAGGGCATACTGGAAAATGTACCAGCATTTAACCAGTGTTCTAGCTAAGGACATGAACTTGGACAAAGACATCAATAGAGCAGTGAGTGAATTTAATAGATGTATACTACATGCTGCTAGTAAAACCATACCCAGGGGGGCACGCAAAAACTACAAACCCTACTGGAATGATGAACTGGAAAAGCTGCAAAATGAGATGGAAACATCTAGAAAGCAGGCTGAGAACAGACCTAGCCAAGAACATCACAACAAATATCAGCAAACAAAGGCTAAATTTCAAAGAGCCAAGTTACAAGCCAGACGGAGCAGCTGGAAAGAAAAAACAGAGTCGCTGAACCTAGAAAGAGATACTAGGAAATTATGGAAACTTGTAAAACAACTAAATGATGAAGGTACAGGGAGAAATACCAGGATCACACTTTATAAAGATAGAAACATTTTAACAGGTAAACATGCAGCTGATTACTTTGCAGATTCCTTTGCAGAAGACAATAACGTCAAAGTCAGCCCAGACAAACAACAGGAGGTTCGAGAGAACCAGCAAAACATTGGACAAGGTGAACCTATACCTGAAGTCATGGAGGCACCAATCACAATGAGAGAACTGGAGCATGCAATATCCAAATTGAAAATGAAAAAGTCCCCTGGAGCTGATGGAGTGTCCAATGAAATGATTAGAAACCTGGGAAGTGCAGCAAGAGCAAAGCTACTGCAGATCTTTAACACAAGCTGGTCCACAGGTAATGTACCACAGGCGTGGAGAGAAGCAATAATGATACCACTCCTCAAATCAGGAAAAGATGGCAACACAGTCTCCAACTACAGGCCCATCAGCCTCACAAGCTGTCTATGTAAAACAATGGAACGCATTATCAATCTTAGGATGCAGTGGTACCTTGAAAGTGAAAACCTTCTGGTATCACAGCAAGCAGGTTTCAGACAGTGCTACTCTACTGAAGATCAGGCAACCTACCTCTCCCAAGAGATTGAGGATGCCTTCCAAGAAAAGAAACTGGTACTAGCAGCATGGATAGACCTCAGGAAAGCATTTGATAAGGTCTGGAAAGAAGGGCTCCTAAAGAAATTGCGAAATTGCAGGGTTAGCTCAAGAATGTACAAATGGGTAAAAGCATACCTGCATAATAGAAGAGCCAGGGTACAATTAGATGGTCGCAAGAGCAAGAAAGTTCTACTGCGTCATGGAGTCCCCCAGGGAGGAGTCCTGTCACCCACACTTTTCTTGGTTTACATCAATGACCTAGTTGCTGAACTACCACATGGGATCAAAGTGGCAATGTATGCTGACGACCTGGTGATCTGGTGCACGGAAGAACATGCAACAGTGGCCACTAAACAAATACAAAGAGCTATCGATGCCCTAACCTTATGGGCTAATAGATGGTGCGTCAGCATTAACACAGATAAGTGCAGCACTACACTCTTTACCCTCTCACCAAAACAAAAAGCTGGTCATATCAAGATAGATGGAGAGCTCTTGAAAGAAGACAAACAACCCACATACCTCGGAGTTACTTTTGATGATAAGCTGACATGGAAGCAGCACATAAACAAAGCAACAACAAAAGCCAGGAGGAAGCTAGCTATCCTGAGAAAACTAAGTGGAACCACATGGGGAGCCAGTGGAAATATACTCAGTAAAGTTTACCAGCAAGGCATAAGACCACACCTGGAATACGGTTCAGCTGCGTGGTGTCCTGCATCAAACACCACATTACAAGATCTAGATAAAGTGCAAAACCAGGCACTTAGAATAATGTTGGGAGCAATGAAATCAACACCCATAGCAGAGATGCAGAAAATGGGAAGAATGCAAACACTTGGCGAACGCAGAGACACAAAAGTACTAATTCAAGCAGAAAAGTTTCAGTGTATGCCAAGTCATCCAATGAAGGAAAGATTCCAAAATCTAGCAATGGGACGACTGAAAAGGAGCAGCTTTATCCATCAAGCTAAACGACTCCGTAGACAACTTACAGACCTACCTGAAGTTGGCAGCCCCTTAAGGTCTGTACCAGAGCAAACCCCGTGGAGTGAAAGCCATGGAATGCCAATATACATTCAGACCCATGTGAAAGGAATACTAAGCGAGGACGAACAGAACAGTGTGCAGCGAATGACAATCACCCTCAGTTTCCTGGATGAGGAATATCCACAAGATATATGGGTCAGAGTGTACACAGATGGGTCAGCACAGAATGCTGTGAGGAATGGAGGTGCAGGTGTATATATAGAATATCCACACAAGCCTAGAGATACAATCAGAACACCGACAGGAAAATTCTGCAATAATTATGATGCAGAAATCCAGGCAATTAGTGTGGCAGCTAAAAAACTGCTGAACTCCAACTCTGACCTACAGCCTGTGGTATTCCTGACAGATGCAAGGTCAGTGCTTCAAGCTCTCCAGTCTGGAAAACTAACAGACTTAAAAAAACTACTTAGCGAATTGTCTTACCAGTATAGGGTAACCATGCAGTGGATACCCTCTCACTGTGGAATACCAGGAAATGAAAAAGCAGACCAACTGGCTAAGGAAGGTGCTGCCGAAGACCAACCAGATATACCAATCACCTACCATCAGAAAAAACAGATGATAAAGTCAATAAGAAAGCCACAAACACCAACACAAGATGACTATCACAATATGAACAGATCAGAACAAGTTATAATTCTACGTCTCAGAACAGGACACAACCGACTCCGCAGTCACATGTATACAAAGTTCAAGATTGGCAACACGGCCATGTGTACATGTGGACAGGCAGCACAGAGTGCCAAACATATACTTCAAGAGTGTTCTGAGCATGAAACGCTGAGGCAGACATATTGGCCAGAGGAAACAACACTGGAATCAAAGCTCTATGGGACACTGTATGAACTACAAAAGACAGTGAGTTTTATTAAGGAGACAGAATTACAGATATAGACATGTTTCAAGTGAACGAAAGAAGAAGAAGAAGAAGTATGCATTTACTGATTTCAGACAATGTGGCATTTATAAGTAATTCTGTATATTTAAATACTTGTGTGTATTACAAAATGGTTTAGAATATATGCAAATGTGTTTTATTTCAAATTAAATGGACTATGATTAGTCATTTGAGATACAATCTTGGGTAAGTACACATTTTTTATTGTTTTTTTTCCCACCACATTTTTTGTTTTTTTTCTGAATTAAAATTTCCATAACTAACACAATATTGTATGTAAGCAAATAAACTAAACTGATTCTTCTTGTCTATCCATTTATGAATATTTTTATGTCAGAATTATGAATGTGGACATAATGATGAGGGAGATTTTGTAAAAAATACAAATACTACCATAAATTAATAAAAATATTTTAAAATGTGCTCCGGCATAGTAGAAAAACCTTTATTGCGACTTTCGGAGACAGAGTTTGACAAAACAAAACATTCAAAATGCTTTGATGTATGTGTTGGAGTATTGTTGTAATTGATCGACAAACTGTCATTCTTTCATGGTTGTAGTATCTTGCATCAGATTGTATGTTATAAGTAACAGATGTATAACATAAGTAACAGATGTATAACATAAGTAACAGATGTATAACATAAGTAACAGATGTATAACATAAGTAACAGATGTATAAGTAACAGATGTATAACATAAGTAACAGATGTATAACATAAGTAACAGTTGTATAAGTAACAGATGTATAACATAAGTAACAGATGTATAAGTAACAGATGTATAACATAAGTAACAGATGTATAACATAAATAACAGTTGTATAAGTAACAGATGTATAACATAAGTAACAGATGTCTGACATAGGTAACAGATTCTGATTCTTAAGTGTGATTCTTCTCTAATGTAATTTTGTCTCTTCAATAAACTTCCCTTTCTTTGTAGCTGATACAGGAGAGTCCCTCCATACAGCTTTAATTCTAGAATTGTTATTATGGACCAGTATGTTTGTTTCTGCAGTCTAACAGTAATCTTTCTTGGAAGTTTGTCCTTGAAGAGTTTACCCATGGTGAAATACCTTCTGGTATCATATAAAAGACTATCAACGTGACATTTGCATTGGTTTGTGATTGACTAATACATAAAATGATTGAGTAACAAAAGAGGAGTGCTATGACAGACCTTAGTTGTGCAGATTCCCTTGACTTGAATCTCTGACTTAATATCATGATGTGTTGATGTTGAAAACATGTCTATGCTGAGAGCACCAGGGCCATACTGAACAACTGAAATCTAGAAATTAACAAAATAATTCAAGAAAAGTTTTCCTAGAAGACTGGTCATACTGAGCAACTGAAATCTAGAAATTAACAAAATAATTCAAGACAAGTTTTCCTAGAAGACTGGTCATACTGAACAACTGAAATCTAGAAATTAACAAAATAATTCAAGACAAGTTTTCCTAGAAGACTGGTCATACTGAGCAACTGAAATCTAGATAGGTGTGAGACTCGAACTTACGCGTGGGTTTCACGATGTCTGTGAACAACACCTCGGGTAAGAAGGCGAAAGAGCCAGGGTCCAACTCTTCTGGCGAGTTCTTCCTCATATGGAACCAGGTTCGCGGATGAGGTACAGTTCATTACCCGATGGACACAGGCAGAGTACGTCTAATTGCACGAGATGGGTTTATAGACAGTGGAACACATTGTGCGAGAAAGATGTGCTCGACAAGCATCTTGGTGAAGAGGCACTACACACCAGCATGCCCGGTGACAGATAGACAGGCTGTCATGGACTAGGGAAACCCAAATTAAAGGCATGACAAAAACAGATGTGCGACCTTGGACGTCCAGACCACAAGTGGCCAACCGAGGTGCAAATAACACAGTTCTGCTGTGGAACTTGCAGCACAGCGTACTTCACGCTCAACGTCAGAAATCACATGATATATTCATTGTGGTTATATGAGAGTGAACGCAGAAGAAGAAGACGAATCTAGAAATTAACACAATAATTCAAGATGTTTTCCTAGAAGACTGGTCATACTGAACAACTGAAATCTAGAAATTAACACAATAATTCAAGACAAGTTTTCCTAGAAGACTGGTCATACTGAACAACTGAAACCTAGAAATTAACACAATAATTAAAGACGTTTTCCTAGAAGACTGGTCGAGTACAGGAAAATATGCCTTGAGGCTGCAGAAAGATTCTCAATGCTACTATATTATTCTATTTTTAAAAATAAAAGTTACATCAAAAATATTTATCAACAGATCTACAAACAAGAAAGAGGCTCGGAGATTGATTCTGTAATCATCTGCACAGTATTAACCACCAATTTGGGACTTGTTGCTGACTACTTCAACAGCACATACCACTGGGTGACCAGTATATCCAGGTGACTGCCATTAAATCATGCTTCTCTGAGGACTATTTGATATGCACTTGAGAACTGATATAGGTCTATCCACCACATTGATAAACACATCTGTATGATACTAACACCCATAATTCCTACATGTTGATATTTTACTATATTTTATCAATTTTCTGTTTCTTTTATTTAATCTCTATCCTTCTAGTTTTTCACACTTCCAGTTATCATTCATACACTTCTGGATTTCCGGCACATATCTCTAGGCTGGTTCTGTGGTGTAAACAGTATTGTTCTTTACTCATCACATGTTATGTTGTATTCTTGATAAAGACCATTTTGTCAAAACATTGATTTGTGTGTGTTTCTCTGTATGTTTTCAATGATTAACAAAACTTCTTTATCCTGTTTTCAATTTTACCTGGTGGATTGCAGTTTTCCTGCAGTTATTATCCATCATTGATTTTCTGCCATTGCAAAGTAAGTGGTAAAATTTTCATGACCATTAGCATTCATATGTTTTGACATTTGCTAGGGGATACCTATGAGTGTAATAATGTCAGTGTATATGAGACCATCAGTTATATAGGACCTATTGGCTCATTGAAAAACAGCCTTCTAAAGTGACTCATTTGACTTTGCTCATGATTTTCATTAGCTGTCGACATAAAGTATACACAAAGTTACCAAAGAAGATCATGGTACAAGTCAAATGAGCTACTTTAGAAGGCTGTTTTCCAATGAGCCAAGAGGTCCTATATTGTTCATGGTCTATCACAATTCTTAACTCATAACTTCATAAGAGTTATTCATATTGACCTACTTGTGACCACAGAGACCATATATGTGACCACACAGACCACATATGACTGCAACACTTTAACATGGCTAGAGGCATCTTATGGTAGAAATTCTTTTAAGCACATTTTTAATCATGAGCTGTTTCACTGATTTGCTAGTTTAGAAAGAAAAATAATTACCTGGTCTTTGTAACTGAAGCTCATAACCTGTTCACACAAAATGTAAACATTGGCGAATGTGTTGACCGCCATCAAGCCTTGATTGTGACTCCACTGAAAGTGTTCCGAGAAGCAGAAGTTAAATATTATTATTTCATGAATACTGTAAGTTGTTTTTTAAAACATGGAAATATTATTTCATGAATACCGTAAGTTGTTTTTTAAAACATGGAAATATTATTTCATGAATACTATAAGTTGTTTTTTAAAACATGGAAATATTATTTCATGAATACTGTAAGATATTTTTTAAGAATGGAAATAAACAATGTCACATGCATCGTCTTCTATATACAGGACTCTTTATTGACTTGCTAGATCTTTAGATCTGTCACCACGGCGAAGCTCTCAGTTTGTTGCAGGTCAAAGCGGGAGTCCAAAAGTTTTAGCATCAAAGTGACCCAGAAGACATACTAAAGTCAGATGCGTCAGATATCGCAAAGCTCAGATATCGCAGTTAAGTTGTAAACCATGATCCCTGCTCCCGAGTTTCGGAGTGAATACAGAAGAATTTAAAGTTTCATTTCAATTTAGAAGATTTTGAGAGGAGACAGGTGCAACAGAGCTAAAAGATTGTCCACAGAAATGTTTCACAGGAAGGTCAACACGAAGCACTGCTGACAGTGGCGAAACAACATAAGCTTCGATGGTTTGGACATATAATGAGATACCACACACTTTCAAAGATTATCCTATAAGGAACACACGCGAGGAGTCAAGGAGACAAGGTGTTAAAGAAAATCTTGTAGTAATAACATAAAAATGGTGTAATTTTTACATGTTCTTTTATATTGCTGAGAATATGGATGTTTAGGAAGTTTTTACTGACGGCTCCAACATTGTCCAGGACATTAGCTCTTTCTAGTGATACCAAAGCAGGCATGTAGCCATTGAAGAATGAATGATATTTGAACTTTCTTTAATGTTTTTCAATTCTAGTCTAATAAATGATTTATTAAGAAAACCATGGACAGTTAAAAATGTAAATTAAGAAGTACCATTATTATTGTGATGAAGGAATGATGACCCCGAAACAAAATTATAACAGAAATTTTGTAACCCTATGAAGAGACATAACAGTAATTGAAAAATTAATCATTGAGATATTACCTCAACTTGTCTGACTGGTCCATCCACTGTGGCTGGAGCCTGCAATTTCCATCGGTCTTCACCATTCACTTTACGGTTAACAGTTGGAGGAGAATACTTCCATAAAGCAATGTTGCCTATGTTGGTTCCTCCAGCCAAGACTCTGGTATCTTCATTGTATGCCAAACACATTATTGTTTCATTTCTGTCATATCCTGTGTTGCCCTCTAGTGTTAGAACATAATTATCATCTTGCTCTAAATCCCACATTCTGTAAATAAAGCAGTATGTAGGTGTCAGGGGGGAAACATAACTAACCCTAACCCCTAACCCTAACAAATGAATATTTAAATTCATTATTGATTATTTATTTATATAAAATTTAGATCAATTAACCACAAAATACGTAGGTAAGTAGAAAAGGGAAACATGAACGAAATCGGGGGTTGGACTGCAATCATAGTACTATTAACTGCAATAAAGAAAAACAGTTAATTTCTCAAATTTATCATGAAAATTCTGCAGAAGAGTCTTCTTCTTCTTTCTGTCCTCATGTACCTTTCGGTGTTGAGAGAAGAGTGAGTGTACGTTCTTTTACCCTTCTATTTGCCTCTTCTGCTGTTATATTTCCTAGTGTTTCTAATACACTATCTATCCACCTTTTACAAGGATGTCCAATATGTCTTCTCTTTTCGTATCATTTGTTAAGGGTTTCTTGGATAATACTTTGCAGAAGAGTAAGTATGATAAGGTTGAGAAATTAGCAAGTTAATCTTCAACAGAATTGTTATGATAAGTATGAGAAATTAACAAGTTACTTTTCTGCAAGATTAAATTTTAATTCAGCAAAATGATTGGCCAAATCTTTACCTGACAACCATCTCTCCAGTTGCCGCAGCAAGTATACCCTTTCCTGCCCAAATAAATGCTGGATTTTCCGATCTGCCACTGAGTTTCACCTGCAACACACCAAGGGAAAGTTTGTACTATCATATTGTTATTACTGTTTTTTATTGTTTGTTCACTGTTTGTTTTGTATTTTCTTGAAAAGACCTTAAGGTTGAAATGTTTAAAATGTCTTGCATATTGTTATTTGTATGTTTTCGTACCTATACCACATAGTCTGAGTCTGCTAGTTATCATAGAAATATGACAAAACTTACGTTCTACATAAGGAGACACAATCTATGTTCATTCATTGCCAAATACGGTGCATGCAGCAGAAACTACTGCTTTCTAGATTAATCAAAGTGATGCTGCTGTTTGTAGTTCTTGCATGGTGCTGAGACCCATAGTAATATCCTTTAATTTTTAAGGTTATTCTACAGACAGATTCTTTGTGTCTTTCATCTTTCTTTTGCCAACTTGTACCCATTTTTATGCTTGTAGCTGCAGTCTATTTTCATTTATTCTAAGTACATATCAGATAATACTTAGGAGCAAACATCAATGGTGCAGGAGATGGCATGGCAGAAATAAGGAAGAGATTTTCAATGGCATATTGTAAAATAACACGGTGGAAAAACATACGAAAAAACAACAAATTATAAACAAAATTGTTAATGCTACGAACTTTTATTTTTCTGGTTGCAACATACAGCTGTGAAACATGGACCCAAAGTAAAACAGCAGAAAAGAAGATCAACACCTCTGAGATGAAATGCTACAGAAAGATACTTAGAATATCATGGAAGGGAAAAAAGAGAAACTCTGATATTATAAACACATTGAAGATTCCAGAGTGTTGGTTACTAAACACAATAGCAAAAAATAAAACTACACCTGTTTGGTCATATAAAGAGACACAATTGTTTAGAAAGACAAATAATGGAGGGCAGAGCACCTGGAAAGAGGAGAAAAGACAGACCAAGAAGATGATGGACTGATGACATTAAAGATAATATGAATACATCGTTGGAAAATGCAAGCTGCATCGCCCAAGACGGAAGGGGGTTCAGAGTTCATTGGGAAGACAACGTTCTGGAGAGAATACGTCACACGACACATATCAGATATAAGTCCACCATTTTCTTCTTATTGTTGTAGAAACATATTGTTGCTTCTGGTGTCTTCTCTTATTTGCTTGTTTGATTTCCCAGCCAATATTTATAGGGGTAGGAAGGCAAACAATATTTAACAGTTTTCTAAGACATTTATTTTCAAATAAATTTAATTTCTTCTCAAATGCCTTTGTCACTTTCCAGCTTTCATAACCATATGTTAATACAGATATTACATTGGAGTTAAACAGTCGTTTGATATATTTACTTATTATTATTTATTTCCAGCTGTTTGTTCGGTACACTGGATGCCAAGGGAATTCTACTAGAAATCTCTCCATTTGTATCTCAATCTTGTGCCATTTTGCTACCCAAGTAGGAAAACATAATCCTGTCTGAATTGTCTCTCCATTGAGAGAGATATTAAAATTTAAATTGCTAAAGATCATGATTATTAGGTGTTAGGTATGTTGATTATCATCTTTGCACACTGGTCACCATAGGTGCTCCGATCTCCGTTTTAGTAAATCCCTCAGTGTATAAAGGCTGATGGTTCCGGTTATATGTTGGTTCACTACTCTTTTCGAAATCTTTGTCAGGGGTTCTGTTCGGGCCACACCCATCCTCACTCCCAATTCTTACATTCTCGATATTGACTCATGCTTATTCATCTAAAAATCCTCTGATCGTGAGAACTCACGAAGAGCAGTGAGCATGTCTGCTCGGTCCATAGCCTGACCATCTGTTGTGGTTGCGAGACTAGCTAATTTGTCGGCTCGTTTGTTTCCCTCCACGTCCACAAGCTCATGATATTCATCTTAAAGAAAAAATCAAAACGCAGCAAAACAGAATTTGAACCAGGTCTGCTCAGATGGCACTTACTCGCTTCTCAACATGAGTCAACAAGTTTTCCATCTTTGACCATATCTAGTCCTTAAAAATGATGAAATTTTAGTCCAGAACTCCAACGTGTATATTCTCAAGAATATTAGTCTTTAATATGTTAAATTGAAGACCTATTTGTTCTGAAAGATGACAAAGTCAATTCAACATTTCTTGTGTCTTATCAGGACAAGGACATAATAATGCCAAGAAGCACACTTGCATATAAACAGAGGTACTACGATTGTAGTCAAACCCCCATTTTCATTCTTGTTTCCCATTAGTGCCTACCTACATATTTTGTGGTTAATTAATCTATATATTATATAAATAAATAATTAATAATTAATGCAAATATTCATTTTTTGGGGTTAGAGCTAGGGTTAGGGTTAGTTATGTTTTACATAACTAATCCTAATCTTAAATATAATTATATTTAAATTTATAAATGATAAAAATAAACTGATAAACATAGGAAAGGAAATATTCACACAGGCAGGCACCAACTGACGCAACAGGGGTTAGATTGCAATCATAGTACCTAAATAGACATTAGCGATCTTGGAATATTACTCACCTTGAGTATTTCCTTAGTTTCGCCATCAACAAAAACTGCATGCTGTGTCAACATAAGTCCTTCAGTAATTGTAACAATAACATTCTTCTCCTCATAGAACAAAAGTTTTCTGACTGATGTATCTACAGAAAAGCACTGTATGCACCTGCCTTGATCACTGAGGTAATAAACACCACCTTAAATTGACAATTTAAAAAAATACAATTAAAACCAAAAAGAATCAAGGGATAATATAATCTATATAGTTGTGTACCAACACTGTGTTACCAGTGCCAAAACTGGTCTCTTTCATCTTCACATTACAGAAAGATAGTGACATGTTACGCCCATGTGTTGCAGGGGCCCGAAAGGGGAGCAAAGAATAGCAACACAGTTTACCTTCCACGCATGTCGTAAAAGGCGACTAAGGAGGTTATGGGATGGAGTTGGCTGTCCCATCCCATATAGGGTTAGTGACACAAAGCCATGCAGAAGTCGGATGTGTCAGGTCGAAAGGCACAGATATCGTAGCAATGCTGTTAAAAAAAAAATAATAGACATCAAACCTGCATCTGCGTTATTGAGAACTCACAGGACTAACCACTCAAACATGTTGCTATTACTGATATAGAAAGTAGGGACTGGGAAAATACAACCAGATAGATAGCAAAATGTTAATAGTTAAACAACAAAGAGATTGAAGACAGGTAAATATAACACTATAGGCTTACCACTAGCACCTCCAACAAAAAAAGACATGGATTCTTGCGGTCCAAAAGGTGTAGGTGTCATCTTGTTTTTACTTCCCCTTTTCCAATTAAACATGTCCAGGGCTGACTCATCACCGCTAACAGCTGCTCTAGCAAGGCTATTGATATCCCTATAAATCACATATAAATCATATGTATATACATCAATCAATCTACATAAGGTAATACTGCGAGAAACTTAACAACAGTAGTACTTACATGGAACACAGGTTTTTAGAAAGATCCAATTACCCCTTAGTTTTAGTAATAGTCCTCCATATTCAAGTGGAACTTTCTAAAAACCTGTGTTCTACTTAAGTACTATACGTCAATCAATCTACACCAATTTCACCATTAAAATTCTTCTTCTTGAGTTCATTCTCAAACTCCAGCTGGATTTCTCTTGTAGAGGACAAAGGTCCTACAAGATTTCCAGCAAAGAATGTAGTCCAGAGAATGGAAATGCGTTGTGTCACCGTTTTATTTTCGCCAATGGCCCAACACATCCGTCTTCTAAATGACCATTAAAATTCAACAGCTATTAAATGCAGGAAAAAAATATAACTCCACCTTTATCCTTGTTGAGCAGAAAACAGTAAGAAACTAATAAGTTCGAACTGCAGCAAAACTCAATATACAAAAATTGGAAACAGGGTAATGAAGTTTCACTAATCACTGGAAGCACACTGGATAATAATAACATGCACAAATCAACATTTTTATATCATAGCCTACAATGAATAAGGAATGTCAACATATGTGCTTAGCTGTACTATATGAATGCGGAGATGACTGAAAAGTTGGAATATGTATAGTCATTTGTGCTGTGTTGCGTCTGGTTTTAAAAAAAGTATAAAGCTTCTATTATTCATGCCTGACGTGCATAAAAAATATAGTGTTAGCACATATTTTTTGTATTGACCAATGGCATACCAACAGATGATGTGGTCCGTAACACATCTGTAGCCTTTGCTTTCTGAGAACTCTGGTACACATTTTATAAAGCTGGGTCGATATATGAATTGCTGATGATTTTAAAATATTACCAGTTGCATTGGGAATTGAACCTTGTATCACCTTACTGGAAGGTCTCTGCACTAACTACTGGGTTAATGAGGCTCCCCACTATCTGAATGTACAAGTGTTTAAAAACTGTAGCTTGAATGTATTAAATTTAAGTGAAGAAACATTGCCCTATTTTCTGACCCCTGTTGTCCAGGCATATTTCTTCTGAGCCCATGAATCGCTGCATCAACAACCAACCTCTAAAATGAAAATAACAGTCAGCCTGCTTGCTGGGTGTAAAATTTTCACAGGCATCACTATGCTACCATTTTTAGACAACGTATTCACTTCTTTTACTGCTTTAATTCTCAAACTCCTGCAAATTAGCAGGATTTAGTCCAAAGAATGGAATGCGTTGTGTCATGGCTTACTGTTTTGCTGTGAAGCCTTTTAGCCTGACACATCTGACTTCAGCATGGTTTCTCGGTCACTGTGACCCTATATGGAATGTGACAGTCAACTCCATCCCAAAAACATGCATCTCTTATGACGCATGGAAGATAAATAGCGCTGCTACTCTTTTCTCCCCTTTCAGGTCCAGCAGCACAAGGGAGATATATAACTTTGATAATGAATACAGCTTAGGTCAAAGGGCATGAGCCCATAGACCGCTGGATCAGCAACCAACCAACTAACCATAATGAATTCAGCAGAAGATGGATGTGTCAGGACATTGGCACAAATAAAAAAGTGACAGTGCATTTCCGTTATCTGGAATGTATGCCTGTTGGAAATTTAGTAGGATCATTGTCCTACTATAAGAGAGATCCAGTGGGAGTTTGAGAATGAACGATGAAGACGTAGAAGATAATAAATAGTATAAATGTACCAGATTATTAAATTTCCCTAAACAAATATGCATTTTTCTTTTCTTTAACAAAAAAATTGTCTATAATCAGATAGTTTGGCAGCACATGCGGCTACTACGGCTGTTGGCGGAGCGATGGATCAGGCAGACATTTTGAACGCCTTAAGGGAAAATGCATGAACAAATGATTGTATAAGTTACAATGACTTGTTCCATGATTAGAATAAGGAAGCTTGGTTTGAAATGTGGTATCACTAGAAAGGAGTGGTTTCATGGACGAGGAAGAATGATGGTCAATCAACGGTGTATTGGGACAGTTAGTCAACGTGTAATGGCGGATACACTCATGGAGAGATCTCAGTACTTATGGACTTGTCTGGAGTGCAATGACGATGATCCAACGACTAACTGTTTATGATCATTGAGTGTGGACTGTAAGAGTGCACAGAAGAGTAGGTATAACATCATGTATTAAGCATATAAAAAACAGCACACAAAATGGTTTAGTCACTTTATGGGAGTGAACCCAAACCACATACCAATAAGAGCACATAAAAGAATATCCAAATAAAGAACCAAAGGAAGACCAAGAAAACGGTGGATATAAAACAACAAGATAACTTTGAACTAACATGGACTCAGCGTAACCAAGGAGACAAATCTGGAATTGGAAAGAGAACTGAGACTCCCACCCCTACGCTTAATGGCAAGTGTGGATACAATCAATCATCATTGACCTGGAGACATACAATAGACAATAAAACTGTGTTGTGTAAAATAAAATGTCTATTTTGTCTACTATGTCAATTCTATTTAGAATAACTAGACCTACAGTCATTACTTTATAATAAATTGGTGGTGGGTGTGCTGTTCCAGAAATTACTAAATAATAATTTAAGCCACACAAGCTACTCGAAACCTCCATGCAACTTCCTAACAGGAAAGTATAATTGCTAAGTATAATAAGTGCTAAATTCATAATTTAAAGCAATAATATAGATATCTGGGACCCCTCAAATATGAAATAGCTCTTTAACAAGCTGACAGGTGTACGTATGTGTATTCATGCATATATCTGTGTGTGTATCCATCCATGCATGTGTGTGCTTATTCACTTGTGTTTTTGTATTAATCCATGAATGTTTTTTTCTTACATGGCTGGGTTCTGGGGAGGCACTGGCTTCAATATTATGTGTGTGATTGGTTCCTGAACATGATGCTGAAACGGATCTTGACCCAGGCGGCCTTTACTGTCTGCTTTCCACCCAATCAAAACACCAGACTGAAAAATATCATAAATCAGGAAATGAGAATATAACAATTAGAGAAAACAATTCACTTTTAATTTTGGAACTGTGTAAAGTGTGTGTGTGCGTATATGTGTGTCTATCTGTTTCTCTCATACAAATCACATGTTTTGCACTTGTATTTTGAACTCCATGGTCTGCTAATTATATGCTTTGTAAACTATATAAAGATTATTGACAGAGTGTCACTGTGGAAGCATTTTAAACATATGGAGTTACATCTTAACAAAAGTTGGTTCATTACGGAAAGACTTGGCCACGCTTTTAACGAAACAAATAATACATTATTTAACAGAATGACATTTTGATAAAGACACATACACCGCCGCATCCAATGATCTGAGCGCCACTGCCTCCCCCCCCCACAACCCTGGGGGCAGGGGATCTCAGTATGTTGCATGCAGATTTATTCATTGGCAGCAGAAGTTTCGACTTTCTAACCTCAGAGTCACGAAAGCTGTATGAAATTATGCATAACATTAAAAAGTTAGACTGTGAGCACATGATATGGCCACATTCCCCATAAAGTACCCAAACGTTTTCAATCCTAATAAAGGAAACATACAAAGAAATGAAATGTAAAGCTTTACCAGCCAACACATTGGCTATTTCGTTTCCTCTGACCCCAGCATGACCAGGACAGTAAATCCATGTAATGCTCTGTGCATTGTTGAGAAGAAGGACCCATTCAGTTCTGATCATACACTTTTCTATCTTGCGCAGCATACTTTTAAAGTCCGATAGAATCACTAAGTCTGTTGGTAGTTGTCGCCAGCCAAGTGAGAGCTGCTGTCACCGCTTCTATGGGGTGCAAAGGGAACGCATTGCTCTAGGAGGACCCAGGGTTAGCAGATAACCAAGATCCCAAATGTACCTCCACGCGGTGCACCCTGGAAACAGAAACACAGCAGCTCAAGCTGATTCTGGCCAAATCATTTGGGGATCGTGTCAGAGAATGTGGAGGTAGCAGATGGAAAGAGATTTGACTGCACAAGAGACGGACAATATCTCCGACACCATCAGCATCACCACATATAACGACACTGTTGACATACAGTGACGCTAGTCAGCTCAGTCCGAACATTGGAGGGGCGGCCAATGTAAAATGCACGTAAAGGTAGATGCATGGCGAGAGACAAATAGATTTCATACAGAGTACAATGAAACAATGAAAGGGCAGAACAGCGCTAGAGGGCAGCGCGAACTGCAAATAGAAAGTGAAAAGTCCCTAGGAAAGGGGAACTACAAGCTCTGTCAGCTCGAGTCGAGCTTCTAAGTTATCTGTGTCCCTTACAGGCCGAGACCCAGACTCATTCATTGGCGTTTGGTAAGAAGACCTAATTCAACTCTAATGTCGAGCCTTCCTAAACCGGAAATATGCTCGTGAAGAGAAAGGGTTCTGTACCCAATGGGCTTAGGCAAGAAAGGGACAACGATGTAGTCCTGGCCCAACTCTACTGTCAAGGTTTCCTATACCGGAAGTACACTTGCAGAGAGAAAGGGTTCCGTACCCGATGGACTCAGGCACAAACACAAAAGGGACAATGATTTAGCCCTGGCCCAACTCTACAGTCAGGTTTTCCTACACCGGAAATACACTTGAAGAGAGAAAGGGTTCAGTAAATGATGGGCTCAGGCGCTATTGGGACAAGGACGCTCAGCTCGAGAACGCCTTGCTCTCAAACGCGTGGTGTGAGACTCGAACTTGGACAAGGGGTACACAATGTCGGTGAATGACACCTCGGCTAAGAGGGCGAAAGAGCCATGGTCCAACTCCTCTGTTGAGTTCTTCCCATTAAGGAACCAGGCTCACGGATGAGGAACGGTTCAGTACCCAATGGGCACAGGCACAGCACGTCCAATTACACGAGGCAAGATCATAAACAGTGGAACACCTCGTGCGAGTCAGACGACAGCAAAAATCGTCTGTGCGAAGAGTCGCCACTACGCATGCCTGGAGACAGATATAAAGGCTGTAACAGGCTAAGGGTAGCCCACCCGAATTATCAAGGCATGCCGAAATTGGATGTTCTAGGCCTACAAGGCGCATAACGGTGGCACAACGTAATCACGCTCCCGGCGGAAATCGCACGGATATCCGTGATGGTTACAATGGAGCGAACGCAAAACAAACAAACAAACCACTTTTATTTCCATTCTCATACTCGATGTTGTAGTGGGGTAGGCAGCTGACATCTCAGCTAATTTCTTGCCATTTTGGTAGGCCACGAAACCCCATCCACACCTGTTTGTTTCTTGCATTACTGAGCTGTCTGTGTAAATTATTGTATCGTGTATCGGGATATTGTATCGTATATTGTATCAGGACACAAAGGACTGTACAAACACCTAGTAATGGGGTGCAAAGGGAACGCATTGCTCTCGGCGGACCCAGGGTTAGCAGATAACCTTCTTCTTCTGCGATCAGTTTCCTATGCTCATAAGTCTATACAGGAAGGTGGGCCGCCTCCATGAATTCAGTCGTCAGCAGGAGGTCCTCACGGTTGCCCCACAGCTTCACCTTCAGATCTGTCTCTTGAGGCCATATTTTGGTTCTCACGTCATCAAAGAGTGGGCATGTCTGCAGAATATGTTCTGGAGTCTGGGGACCCTTTTGACATGGGCATTGGTCAGTTTGGGCAGCCTTAATTTTGTGGAGATGTGCTTGTAGTCTGCAGTGTCCTGTGCGAAGTCTAAAAATTGTGGTTTGTTGTGACCTGTTTAGCTTTAGAATAGGGTCCTGTGGAAAGTTACTGCCTGTTCTGACTCCATGTATGTTTGTATATTCCTTTGAGGAGGGTTTTTGCTTCAGTCAGTGATATTCTGTGGTGGAATTGTTCCTTTTTTGCACCTGCTTTTGCCAGTCTGTCAGCTCCTTCATTTCCTGCTATTCCACAGTGTGCAGGGATCCACTGCAGCACAACTTTATTGTTGGCAGATAGTTGATTTAGAAGTTCTACAGTTGTTTTTGTTAGGAGATCTTTAGGTTCCTTTTGGATGGTTTGGAGTACTGACATGCAGTCACACAAGAAGACTATGTTAGCTCCTTTGAGCCTCCGTTCCTCTAGAGCCTTTGATGCTTCCAAGATTGCTTGTAGCTCTGCCCTGTAATTTGTTGATAATTTGCCAGTAGCAATTGAGAGTTCTAGTTTTGGGGTGTTTGGTATGAGTATTAGTATCCCAGCTCCTCCTTTCTTTACTGCACCCTCTGATGATCCATCTGTGAAGACATGAATCCACTGTGAGGTAGGGTATTGGGTGTCTAGGTGATCAAGTGTTTTTGCCTTAAGGGCAGTAGGGGTTTCCATAGTTTTGCTCTCAATGCCTGGTATTGTAAGTTTTGCTGTATATATGGGTGAAGTGTTTGTGATGTTGCAATATGCTTCTAGCTGTTCCCATTCATCCGGATTGTTGCTGGTTACTTCTTTATTGGCTTTCATAAGTTTTTTTGATAGGTGATTGAAGATTGGTCTTTTCAGTCTGTTTTTTGTTAGTTCTTTTGTTTTTTCATGCATAGGGTGATGTTTCAGACGTCTAAATTTTTCTGTCATTATTGTGATTTTCTCATCCCTGCGGTCTGTTAGGTTTTGTAATCCTGCTGTTGCTTCCATTGATGTTATAGGTGTGCTCCTTAGTCCTCCTGTTATGATTCGGAGACCTGCATTTTGAATTTTGTCCAGCTTTTGAAGATTGGTGTTTGCTGCTGTTGCATATGTGGTCAATCCATATTCCAGAGTTGGACAAATGTGACCTACATAGACTTGTCTTATGGTTTTTATGTTGGCTCCCCAATCTGTCCCAGATAGTTTTTTCATTATTTGTAGTCTGCGTGTGGCTTTATTTTCTGTCTCTTCAATGTGTGATCCCCAAGTAAGTCTTTTGTCAAATTTTAGCCCCAGGTAGACTGGGGTGTTTTCTTTTGGGAGTGGGGTATTGTCTAGAGTGAGAGTATAATTTTCAGGCTTTGTGGAGAGGGTGAAAAGTGTAGTGACGGTCTTACTTTTGTTTATTTGAACACCCCAGGTTTTTGCCCACTCTTCAACTTTGTTTATTGCCTCCTGCATTCTAACTTTTGCAACTCCAATGTATTCTGATTGGGTCCAGATAGCAAGATCGTCTGCATGGAGAGCTCTATGTACATATGGTGTGAATAGTTTTGGCAGATCGTCTATAAAAACTATAAAGAGTGTGGGGGACAGAATTCCTCCCTGTGGGACACCTTCTGTTATGTTGACCATTTTACTTTTCATTCCCTGGAGTTTGACTCTTGCATGTCTGCCTCGTAGGAAGCTTTTTATCCACTGAAACATTTTGCCTCTGATTCCTTTCTGGGCAAGTTTTAGCAATAGCCCCTCTTTCCAGACTTTGTCAAAGGCCTTTGTGAGGTCAAAGAAGGTGGCTAGGAGTTTTGATTTTTTCTGGAAAGCATCTTCTATTTCCTGGGCAAGGTATGTTGTTTGGTCCTCAGTGCATCTGTGTTTTCTGAAGCCTGATTGACAGTCATCTAGAAGATTGTTTTCCTCCAGGTAGTTTAAGAGTCTGTTATTCACCATTTTTTCCATGACCTTTCCTAAGCAACTAAGTAGACTGATAGGGCGGTAACTTGTTTTGTTGGTTTTTGGTTTTCCTTTCTTGGCAATTGGAATTATTTCTGCCTCTTTCCATTCTTCTGGGAATATCCCTTGCGCCCATGATTCATTAAAAAGGTCTAGGATTCTGCTTCTACCCACAGGACCTAGGTGTTGGAGCATTTCATTTGTGATTCCATCGGGTCCAGGGGCTTTCTTCTTTTTTAGATTTTGAATTGCCATGTTAAGTTCTGATTTGTGAAAAGGTGAGGTCATTGTGCCTGGGCAAGGTTGATGTTTATTTACAATGTTTTTTGTCTCTCGTCTTACTTCAGCAGTTCTTGTTCTAGTTATCTTAATTTTGCTTTCTTCAGCATAGGAGTCTGCTAGAATATTTGCAGCTTGTGTGCCAGTATAGGACTTCCCCTTGTCTTCTATGATGATACTACTTTGGGGGTTGTTTTCTTCATTGAGACACTTGATAAGTTTCCACATTTTTGTTGAGTCTTTTTCCATGTTGAGTGTTGCTGTTTTTTCTTTCCAGCTGGATCTAATGCTGTTTAGCTTTTCTCTCCTGAAAATTGCTTGCAGTCTATTGTGTTCAGTGATATTGGTTTCTGTTGGTCTAGTTTCCATCTTGGATCTTGCAGCAGAGGCTTCATCATGCATAGCCTGGAGTTTTTTTTTCCAGAAGGGTTTGTAGTTTTGTCTTCTTCCTCTAGGTATACTGTTGTTGGCAGCTTCCAGGATTATTCCTGTTATTAATTTTGCATCTTTCCGTATATTTCTTGCTGTAAGATGTGTTAGTAGTAGTTTTTCCTCTGTAAGGCGTTGGTAAGTGTCCCAGTTAGCCTTTTTGTAGTTCCAGCTAGCGATTTTGTGTTGTTGCTTTTCTGTCTTGTGGTTCCCTTTTATTGTTAATATTACGGGCTTGTGGTCACTCCCACCAAGCTGTTGTGCCACTACTCTTTCTGTCACACGTTGGATGTCTTCTGTTGCAATGGCCAGATCTGGAGTGCTCTGAGATTTCTATCGTCTGGAGTAAAAGGTTGGCTCTGATAGATGTTCATTTATAAGGATTAGCCTATTTTCTATCATCCAGTCTTCTATTTCTTCTCCTCTCAAGTCCATAGTTGGGTAACCCCAGCTTGGGGAATGACTGTTGAAATCTCCAACTATAATATGATTTGATGATGTGAGAGGTATTGTCCTGAGGTGTAATTTTTTGTTGTTTGGGCAGTAGAAATTTGTGATAATCAGTGGTTTTGGGGTTGTATGTAATTTGATGGTGAGATGTTCTGAGTCGTCTGGGTTACGTGCGATTTCTGTAGTAGGTATGTTATTTCGTACCATTGTGATGATCCCTCCTTTGTTGCCTAATCTATCTAATCTGAAGCATTCAAAGCCTCTGATGGAGAATCTGTTGCTGTCATTAAGATGTGTCTCCTGAATGCACAAGACATCAATCTTTTGCTTTTGAAGGAAATTCTGCAGTTCTAATTTCTTCTTAGCCACACCCTCACTGTTCCACTGCATAATTTTGATTGTGTTTTTGTTGTCATTATTGGTTTGGCCGGTTGCTCTACTCTGTTTAATCCCGGGTCCCCGATACACAGAGTCATCATCAGTAGCTTTTGGTGGACCCATTCGAGGCTGGGGGTCCGGAGCTCCTCCTGCCTGGCGATGAACCACAGGGGCAGCCCCACTTCGTGTAATAAATCCGAGCATAATCATTAACTGTATAATGCGTACATGTCCCATTTCCATTGCTGGGTACCCACGCCTATTCAGGCTGACATGTTCCGTCTTCGGTGAGGGAAGTTATGGAGTCTTCCTATCCATGTTCTTGGACATCCTAGCACTGCCCGCAAGACATCGGAGGTTTGTGGAGTGGCCTTCTCCTATTTTACTGTCAGGGTTGTCTCCCATAGCCTTTCCATCTCCCGATGGTGACTGCAAGGCAGCAATTTTTTTTGGGGGGAAAAAAAAAAAAAAAAAAAAAAAAAAACCCCACGCGCTCCTGTCACGGAGTTCATTACTCCACGCCAGCAGCGTGAGCTTATAGCGGCTCATACTCGCTTGAAGCTGCCCGTCACTGGACACATGGGGTATTTCAGTGGGGATATCAGCACCGACTGATATCCCGCCCCGTCCTGGTAGGCAACAGCACCGGTTTGGTCCGCGGCTGCTTAATTGCAGCAAACACTCCATATATGGACATTTATGGAGTGCCCTCCACCATCCGCCACCTGTGGACGCGCCTGGTAGGGGTCGGTAGCCCCCCCAGGAGCAGATAACCAAGATCCCAAATGTACCTCCTCGCGGTGCACCCTGGAAACAGAAATACAGCGGCTCGAGCTGATTCTGGCCAAATCATTTGGGGATCATGTCCAAGAATGTGGAGGTAGCAGATGGAAAGAGATTTTAATGCATAAATGACAGACAATATCTCAGACACCACCAGCAACACCACATAAAGCGACACTTTCGACATACAGTGAAGCTAGTTAGTCCATTCCGAACATTGGAGGGGAGGCCAATGAAAAAAAAAAGCATTAAAAGGTGGATGCATGGCGAAAGACAGACAGATTTCATACTGAGTACAATGGAAAAAACATGAAATCGCAGAACAGCGCTAGAGGGCAGCGCCAACTGCAAATAGATAGTGGAAACGATTACGGAAATGGAACTACATGCTCTGTTAGCTCGTGACGAGTTTCTAGTTAATTGATTTCTTTATAGGCAGAGACCCATACCCAATAATGGAAGTCTAGCAAAGCAAAAAGACCTGGCCTAACTCTAATGTCGAGTCTTCCTATACCGGAAACATGCTCTCAAAGAGAAAGGGTGCCGTAACCGATAGGCTCAGGCAAGAAAGGGACAAAGATGACAGTCCTGGCCCAACTCTACTGTCAAACTTTCCTATACCGGAAATACATCTGCAGAGAGAAAGGGTTCCGTACCCGATGGGCTTAGGCACAAAAGAGACAACGATTTAGCCCTGGCCCAACTCTACTGTCAGGTTTTCCTATACCGGAAATATACTTGCAGAGAGAAAGGGTTCAGTATCTGATGGGCTCAGGCACTATTGGGACAAGGTCACTCAGCTCGAGAACGCCTTGCTCTCAAATGCTTGGTGTGAGACTCGAACTTGGGCAAGGGGTTCACGATGTCGGTGAATGACACCTCAGCTAAGAGGGCGAAAGAGCCAGGGTCCAACTCTTCTGTTGAGTTCTTCCTCTTAAGGAACCAGGCTTACAGATGAGAAACGGTTCAGTACCCGATGGGCACAGGCACAGTACGTCCAATTACACAAGGCAAGTTCCTAGACAGTGGAACACCTCATGCGAGACAGAAGTTAGCAAAAATCGTCTGGGCGAAGAGTCACCACACACATGCGTGCCTGGTGACAGATAGGGAGGCTGTCACAGGCTAGGGTAGCCCACCCGAATTGTCAAGGCATGCCGAAATCGGATGTTCTAGGCCTACAAGGCGCATAACGGTGGCACAGCGTAATCACGCTCCCGGCGGAAATCACATGGACATCCGTGCTGGTTGCAATGGAGCGAACGAAAAAAAAAAAACACCTAGTAATATCAAGACATTTCATTACAAATCATAAAATTCAAATATTTACAGTGTCAGCTGTCACAAGTCTTGTCCCATTTGAGCTCCAGTGCATAACAGCTACTTCTGAACGATGAAGGTGAGGAGCATCTGTCAACTCTTTGTCTTGTTCATTCCACAGAGTTATTTCCCCTGTTTCCCAACCAACAGCCAAGATTTTTCTAACTGGGTGCCATGCATAAGACACTGGATGTCCCTGATGTGTGATTGGTTTATGTGGAAGCTTTTCCCCCTGAAATAATTATTTGAAATATATAAGTTATTTCATAGATTTATGAAGCGTTCGATGAGGTGATGTTATATATTTTCCATTTTTCTTCTTTCTCGTTTTTCTGAGTTACACCTAGATGTGGATATTTTCAAGAAACTGTTCTGTGGTTACCATAATCAAGGTCAGCACCTTAGGGTGTGTCCATCAGAGCTGTTTCAGAGGGCAACAGTTTATTTTTTCCCCTGATTCTGTGAACCAAGTATACTCTGATTTCAATAAATAACCGGATCCACTGAGTTAGATTAGAATAGCAAGCCGAATACCATTTGGGTTTGAAGATACCAGAGATAGCTCACACACTGTGCTTAATATATGTATTGAAATCAGAGAGTTTTTTAACAAGACAACTGCTTATCATACAGTGTATTCATGTTTGCCATAACAAAAACGTCAAGAATGAAAGTTATTGGTTATTTTCTAAATTTACAGAAGTACACTGCGTGCATACCAGTACGACTTCCATCTCTATCAGTAAATGACAACGGGTATGTATTCTGATAGTTCCTACAACCTATTGCTTGCGTCAATGGTATTAAGAACTGCAGGCAATTCAAAAGAAATAGAAAGAAGTCAGACAGCTCTCCCTTATCTCAAGACCTTCTTTATTCCAATTCAAATTCACATTGTAACAGGGTTTTCCAAGCCTGGATTGAACTCTTCAGCAAATTCACAAACAGCAAAACTGAAATTTGTATATCTATGTTCAACTTTGCTTTCAAAAGAGGGAAATAATCATAATTTTTATTAAAAAGGTAAAGTACAAGACGTGCTTACATTTCAATCTTTTAATAATATGCACAGTTACATTCCAGCTTTGGTATATTACGTGCAGCTTTCGCAATGTCACTGTAATCACATTACTAGTAAACCTTGCTGTCAAAATGGTTAATTTCATCACAGAATTAAAAATGGATAGGACTGTTACCACTGAATTGACCTGACCTATGCACTGAGAGCACCCCCTCCCCCACCAGGGTCATCTAAGCAGTGGGGGGCTCTGTGCATAGCATGCAGATCGATGCATCTGGAAGAAGATTCATGCATCTAGTGACTGTAAAATGCATCTTTATCAATATTTTGTTTCATCAAATAATGTAGCATTAGCTCTATTCAAGTTTAAGATTTTTTTCATTAAAATGTAAGCACTTCTTCTTGTACTGTACCATTAAAATCAATGTTAATGGCAAATTACCGGTAATAGAACTAATAATACAAATGATTAAGTTATGATGACAGGGAAAGTTAATAGAAAAGTATTAGGACAATACTGTTTTTGATTCTTAATTAAGAACAAGCATCACAGGCACTTGAGGCACTCCCATATATGCTCTGCTTGCCATTCCACCAAACATATATAAGCTCAGTGTCCCAGTCAGTTTTGTTCGATGAGAACCTGAGCCTATTGCTGACGGAACGGCTGCCGACCACAGAGCACGTACTCCGTCACTACAGCGACTGCTCCTTTTTTTTCTTGAGTTCTGTCAGCCAACTGTGAATTTAAACTACACACTTGCTTGATATAGTCTAGAGATAATTTAATATCATTTGTAATGAGCCGTCGTTCTGTTATCAGGTCATTGCATTAAATTGTTGCAATCTTTAATCTCCACGCATAGCAACTATTAGCCATTTTGAATTCCGGTGACAAGATCTACAAATGACGTCATGTCAATGAGCGCACTAAATGTGTGTGAACCAAAGCCCACAAATATTGGCCGTGTAAAATATATGCAAGTTCGTTTCACACCCACTAACTGACAGTATATATACATGGACCCATATTGTTTCCTTTTGTAATACTCTCCTAATGAATTTTAATAAATCTATGCTGTTTGATTGCCCCGTCTTATGGCTAGTTATTCTGAACCCCCGACTCTCATTGTTATAAAACAGGTCAGACATAATAACAATTTTTTTCATCTATAGTGACCAATGGGGTCTGTCAAATTCATCGCTTCCGCCCCAACAACAATGAACTCTCCATTTTTGTTAAGGTTGTCATATGTGTATAGAATTAATTTTTTTCACAGCACTTTTTAGCCAGTATTTTAGCTTAAACACCACATCCATTCAAGGCATAGTAGCTTTAAAAATGGCCACCACAACGGGCTTTAATCCAAGAAAATGAAATCACAATTTTCAAAAATCCACAGAAATGTGAAACACGACTTCTCAAATTACTATCTTGAACCGGAAGCCCACTATATGCAACTCTACTTAGTTACCTCTTCTCATGAATATGACATGCATGACAATTCACTTTGTTACTATTCATTACTCCCATTTTAGGTACAGGTAATATACAGGTAATTTTCATACTATATATTATAGGTACAACAATTACCTCTTCATTGAAGAGTAAAACACTGCCACCATTGTCTTCATTGTAGGACAAGACAACCAAGATTGGAGAACACTTCAGCCATCCAATATTAATGTTGATACTGGCACCAGTATCAAGGCGATGATCAAAATGAACAGCCATCTGAAACACATCAAAAGTAATTAACTGTGTCTGTAAACATTTGTATTTCTTTGTCATATCCTTTCTCTCTGAGTAGAAGGTTTCTTCAATAGACATTGCATTAAGCTGAAGTCTCCTAGGTATGAAAGAAAGCTCAGAGGAACCACCTCACTGCACAAAGGAAGTAAGTGCCAAGTTGCTCATAATTCCTGGGTATAGCAAACAAGCAACAAACATCATTTTGTCATTCTCAGCAATGCTTCTTTACAACATTTCGTACTTGTTATGGGCTTACTTCATTTTAGTTTGCTTTATTTGTATATTATCAGCATGCTTTTGCATCTGTGGGTCTCACCAATGGCCACTAGACAAACTACGAATGCAACAGAAAACCTTAGTGTAGATAACATGCCATTATATTGAGGCTCTCTTATGGAAGCTTTGTAGTATGTCATCTATACAATTATGCTTTTCATGTTCTTTGTTGTTGTTGCACATTGTTATTAGTATATATGTATGCTAAGGGTCTGAGAGCTGCATTCTAACGACTAATATGGCTGTGAAAGCTTGATGCTTATTGTAAATACAGAAAGAATATTTCAGACGCTTAAATATAAGTGCTATGAATGTTTGTTATGCATACGAAAAATATAAATTGAGAACTCAGAATAACCACCCCACTGTACATAGGAAGTAAGAGCTAATCACTTGCAATTCCTGGTGTTCTCAAATAATCAGTCAATCATACACCACTTAAATTGCATGATTGTGATAAAATTATTTAAAAAATTTGAAACAAACCATGTAGTCTTTCTGCTTAAAAAAAGTGTTATTGGTGAGGAGCATAAAACATATTTACATAATTAAACAAGAAGGAGTCTTCAATTCTTTAAAAGTTATTACGGGGGGGGGGGGGGGGCTTTGCCAAAATATTTTGACATAATTTATGGTCAACCCCATTATCAAACCACATTTCAATCAATTTATGTGACATGTCCTTGACAGAATGTTGTTCTCACTGGCACTCTGTAAATCTCTTTGTTCTGAGCGAGCTGCCCAACTTCTTCCAGTGTCATGTTCAGAAGGTATTTGATATTCTGTGTCCATCATAGTCTTGGTCAGCTTCTCGTTCTCTATCCTGGAAATTTTCCTTCCATGATTAATCTTTCTATGCCATTGTATCTTTTTATATGTCTGAAGTATGTTAGCTTTCATTTTTTTTGAAAGATTTGAGGAGCCAGTCTTCTTCTATGTATCAGGTCTTTGCAGATGCCTGCGATGGTTCATCTTTCTATGCATGATTTTCTTAGGGCCTTTCTATCACAAGTCATTTCAAATGCTGGTATTTTCTTTTCCATTGTGGATGTCATTGTCCATATCTCGCAACCATATGTTGCCACTGGAAAAATATAGCTTCTTAATAGTTGTACTTTGTTTTTCTGTTTACCCCTTGCCATAGATTTTTCAACTGTTATATTTTTTGTAGGTTCATTGCTACCCGGTATCTCTTTTTGTAGGTTCATTGCTACCCGGTATCTCTTTTTGTAGGTTCAAAGCTACCCGGTAATCTCCTTTTGCAGGTTCATTGCTACCCGGTAATCTTTTTTTGCAGGTTCATTGCTACCCGGTAATCTTTTTTTTGCAGGTTCATTGCTACCTGGTAATCTTTTTTGTGCAGGTTCATTACTACCAGGTAATCTCTTTTTGCAGGTTCATTACTACCCAGTAATCTCTTTTTGATTTCTGCAGAACAATCTCCTGTGGTATTTCTGGATCTATAAATATTTAAAATATCTGTAAATATTTATGGATCTCTGCTGTGAAACCAGCAACACAATGTAGGACCTACTTCATGGTCCTCGGTGGAAATCCCACAAACTTTCATGCTGATTATCTGAGACCTAACACAGAAGAAGATATATAGTTAATAAAAGTCATTTTGAAAATCTGTTGTTCATTTTAACTGAAATAAAATGCGTGTTGCGCCACTGGAACTAATAGGCTGTACAGAAAATGTTAGGGCTGTATGGCAAGCGGGCCTGGACTTCTCGTTCAGGGTGCAAAGAATGGGGTCACTGTCTACTTCTTCCAGGCACAGGACGCGACTAAGGAAGGTTGAGGGGATAGGCTGATAACCTGTGAAAAAGTCATTGTCACAACTTGTCTCAATTTCTTACTTCTGTCTTCTATGAAATAATCCCCACAGATGTTGAAGAGATGCTGGTTATGAATATTGCACCTTTCTTTTATGGCAGAATTCTGGGTGATGGAAATTACTAGAATGCACCACTGCAGGTGGTCAACTAAACTGACAGAATAATGATAAGATAGTTGGCCCAGAAGTGTGTGCTGTTTTTATGGCAATCCTGATGTACTGGCACAATAGAATTTCTCCCTTCTGGGACTAACCATGCATCCATAAACCCCCATTACACAACCATGCCTTTACAGCTTGACTGAAATATCTGCATCTTTCAGTCTGACACATTCTATTTCTGCATAGCATCAGGATTACTTTAACCCTCTATGGTTGGGACAACCAAACCCACCAGAAAATCCCCTACCAAGCTACTGCGCCTTACACACTGAGAGAGCCTCCTCATCCCCCAGGGTCATCCAAAGGCAGGGATGAGGGGGACCTCTCAGTGAGAAGAACATCCCTAAGTGGTCAGAGTTAAATATTTCGATTAATTTCTGTGTTTTTGTTTAAATGTCTCTTGAAACAGGTTCCAGTTGGACAGTAAAGTGGAGAAAACATCCTTATTCTTTTGTTATTTATTAATTTTCCATTTGATATTTAGAATAGGACTACCGTAACATTATAACTAAATTGAATATGGTAATTATAAATTTTTCTTGTTGTTACTGTGGCACTGCTCTCCACTTTGTCAGACATCCTCTGACATTTTGATTATTTATAGCACATAAGTAGGCCCAAGACCCATTTTATTGAAAAAACATAAAGTGCTGTACTTTTGGAAAAGATTCTGCATAGGTGGATTAAGAAAGATAATATATTTTGTGTAATTTGGTGTAGGCCTACTCAATTGTTATAGGACTGCCCCAAAATTATCTAATATTATTAAATTTACTAATAACATAGTATGAAATTGAATGGATAACTAAACATAACATACCTTTTTTAAAATTAAATACAAACAATTGTGATGATTGCCTGTAGTACATAGTGTAGGTCTATTTTATAAATAATACAATAAATAATGTTGTTTTGTTACAATATAATCATTATATATATAATATATTATTAATATTATTACTACCTAAATATTTGATGAATAAATTAAATAATAGGCCTAGCCTACACTACAGTGCGGCTACACTTACTTAGTAAGCATGAATTAGAATACTTCAGGTGAAGCAAATGCATGCTACAATAATTTCGATGCGCTAGGTATTTGCACATACTAATAACACTGCATGCTACTAACATCAATATGCAAACGTCACTGACATATTTATTTTCACACGAATATTGATGTTAACCACTGTTACCTTGGTAACTAAGAAGCCATCCTACTTGGTTGTACCATATTATTTATGATTCTCGCAGAAATATGCGTGACCCAGGAAATGCTAAGCATTCTGGGTAAAATACAATGGATTGTTTGTGAATCAGTTCTTATAAAATATGGATTGGCATTTATAAATATCCTTAATTCTATCTATCTCTATGGAAGTAATTTAAGTAGGAAGCCAGAGGACACTTTTAAAAATTCTTGAGACGCACGAAAATTGAACCAGTAAAACGTAGAACGGACTGGTTCAATTCCCGTTAGTCTCAAGAATTTCTATCTCTATGGGTGGTTTGTCTAACCTTAGTAGATGACATTCCGTTATATTGAGGTTACCTTCTTATGATGTTCGTCCGTCGTGATCGACGATGACCAAAAACTCAACCATAATAATAATAACAATAAATAATAAAAGTTAATAGTGCATTTTTAAATGACTAGCAATTCAAATGCGCGCACAAAATGGTTTTTTACAGAATTGACAACAATAGAAGGTATCTGTGTGAGTTTGAGATGTTTTTTCTTTTCTACGTGTCCCCTTCTGTCTTGCAGTTTCTTGTCTGAATTCTTCCGCCGCTAGTGCTCCCGTTCTAATGCTGTAACGCCATGCTGTTCTATCCTGAGCGAGGCTCTCCCAAGCGCCTACGTCAATGTTAAGATGTTTCAAGGATGACTTGAGCGTGTCTTTGAAACGCTTTTTCTGTCCACCCGCTTTTCGAAATCCTGCCTAAATATCTTCTTTAAAAAGCTTTATGGCACGTCATCTATACAATTATGCTTCTTATGCTTTTATTTTGTTGTTGAAATGTGTTTCATGTTTGCTTGAATATATGTATGCATACAGATAAGAGCAAAATCTTGGTAAACAGCAGACACTCAGAAAACCAGACTAATATCATTATGAATGGACATAAGCTTGAGGTCGTGAATACTTTTTAAATACCTCGGATCCAGTATATGCAGCGATGGTAAATGCAAAGCAGAACTAAAAATAAGGCTGGAGATGGCTTTAGAGTTCTTGTCGAGGCTAACTGTGATTTGGAAAAGCAACATCAGTGTTGGAGTGAAAATCAAACTGTTTAAGTCCCTGGGGCTTTCTGTTGTGCTGTATGGTTGTGAGAGTTGGACACTCACTGCGGACATGGATAGAAGATTACAGGCTTTCGAATACAAATGATACAGACGAATTCTACGAATTTTCTATAAGGAACACAAGACCAATGTATACGTAAGAAATAAAGTAGAGATGTGTGCAGAATTCAGGAGCCATTTCTTTCAATAGTGAAACGGCGAAAACTAGCATGGTTCGGACATGTATGCAGGCACGATTCCTTGTCAAAAACAATACTGTAGGGAACTGTCGAGGATGGAAGAAGCAGAGGAGGACAAATAAAGACATGGACAGGCAACATCAAGGAATGGACAGGGCAAGATATTTCCACACTCATCCGCATCGCTGAGGATAGAATTCGCTGGAGAACTCTGTGTGCTGAAGCATCCAATGTGGAATCCCTACGACCCTGAAGGGTTACGGATTTATTGATTGATGTATGCACCCTTTGTGGTTAGGAGGGAGCCAGAGATGTACTGTGCAGCACTGGGGAGGAGGAAACTGACAGCACTGTTTTTTCTTATGGCTGAGATCCATCATAGAGGCACAGTGACAATCCTTTTGACTTGAACATTTGATTGCATGTCTGGTGCAATAGAGCTGTTCGGCATAACCAGTAGTCAATTGGTGATTGGGAATGAGCACAGTGAACCCTACCTTGGCTACAGTGGCTCGGAGCAATGCATAGGTTGAAACCTACCTTCCTGCAGGTGTGATAGTTAATCTCTGGCCCGGGGTAGGCCGAAAATTCACAAACTTCCCAGCAATATAATGCCATTTAATGGCATTGGGTCAAAGGACATGGACCGTTAGATCAACAACCAACCAACCATCTATCTCTATGCATTCGCTAAACATGTCTCCTCTTTTATTTCGGTGGTCCATCGTTTTCGAGGTCGGCCTCTAGGTCTGCCTTCACTGTATCCGTGTAGCATAGCTTGATGTGGTATGATGTCTGGTGGTAGTCTGCTGATGTGTGCAAACCATTTTATTTGTTGTCTCTTAATATACTCCAAGATTGGAGCGGTGCCGGTTCTTTGTCTAATGTCCTCATTTCTCACTCGTCTCTTAACGATATTTCTAGGAATCTGCGTAAGCATGCCATTTCAGACGTCACTATTTTACGTTTGTCTTGTGCTGTAGTTGTCCATGTTTGGCTTTAGTAGCACAGCGTTGGCATAATAATATTTTTGAATAGTGTTATTTTGGTGTTTAAATCTACATTTTTGTTTCTGAAGATTGGTGTCATTTGCCCTAGGGCTTTGTATACTTTACTACATCTATTGTGTATTTCTTTACTGCTCTTGTTGTCTGTTGTTATATTTTTTCCTAGGTATTTGAATTCTGTTACTTTTTTTAAGTCTGTTATTTCCAATATATATATATATATATATATATATATATATATATATATATATATATATATATTGGTGTTTGTTTCTGTTCTTCCTATCTTCATTACTTCGGTCTTTTCTATGTTTATCTTCATGTTAAAGGTTTGGCATGTTTGATGTAACATGTCTATTTGTCTTTGTAGTTGCTCTTCTGATGATGCTACTAGTGCTTGGTTGTCTGCAAATAGCAATTCGTTTAAGTTATCCTTCATGTTGTTTTCTTCCGTTGTCTTTGCTACTATCATCAATGTTAAGTAAAAAATGTACATTGACGGTCTTGTATCATGACTTTCTGAGCCACGAGAGCTCCTCGCCCAAAAGACGCATAAATATAAGCGGTTAAAAATGTCTCCCATGTCCATTGACATCTGTCCTGAGATCTGTGCTCTTGAAGCCAGTCTGTCTACTCTCTCATTATCCTGAAAATCGGCATGATCTGGGCAAAATACGTAAGTACCTGCATGGGAATCACACCACCAATGTACCCCATCTATTCATGGCGCAGCCATCCATTCCGAATCTAACATAGCTAGTAACTGCGCATCAGGGGCAGCGAACTGAAGCTGACCAAGACCCTAGGACACTTCCCCACAGTGGGTCTGGAAAAAAGAGTACAGTAATGTAGCCTAGCCAAGTTCTAGGGATCGAAGAGGGAAGGACAACCCATCCACAAAAATAACCGTGCAGAAGTAGGATATGTCGACCAGAAGGTGCAGTATCGCAGCAAAGCTGTAAACAGACATAACGCGACAAACGTCCTTTTCAGGGCGAACGACGAAGAAGATGAAGAAGAAGCATATACTTCAAGAGTGTTTTGAGTATGAAATGCTGAAACAAACATATTGGCCAGAAGAGACAACACTGTAATCAAAGCTCTATGGGTCAACGTGTGAACTACAAAAGACAGTTTTATACATATAAAATAACCAAGATATCGAATGATGTCCAACAAAATGGAAAGTGCCGCAGTAACCAGACAAATAAGAGGTAAATACGAAGTTAATTATAACGGTTACTGAATATAGCCTAACTATCAATATAAATAATATTAGAAAAAAGCAATCTTCTTTTTTTTTGGCCACTTCATGAGACAGGCAGGTTTGGAGAACAGTCACAACTGACAAAATTGAAGGAATCAGAGACAGAGGGCGACAACGTGAGAAAATATTAGACAGTTTGACTACCTGGCACGAAAAGGAAACAACAACGACCTTGATACATAATACTGTGGAGATAGAGCTGTGGAGAGCCATGGCCGCCTACGACAGCAGGCATGGCACCTGGTGGTAATGATCAATAGAAATAAATCAGAATAATAAAACAAAGACAATTTTCAACATACCGGTCCTATTTGGGACCTTTGTCAAGAAACAAAAACCAATTAAGACAACACAACTATAGCATACAAATACAAAAATTATTGAGACTAGGTATTAGGTATGTTGATTATCCTCTTCGCACACCGGACAAGTCCATAGGTGCTCAGATCTCCACTACAGTAAATCTCTCAGGGTATAACGGCTGATGGTTCCGATTCTATATTGGTTCACTGCTTTTTTGAAATCTTTGTCAGGGGTTCTCTACGGGTCACACCCATCCTCACTCCCAATTCGCGCATTCTCGATATTGACTCATGCTCATTCATCTCAAAATCCTCTGATCGTGAGGACTCACAAAGAGCAATGAGTATGTCTGCTCGGTCCATAGGCTGACCGTCTGTTGTGGTGGCGAGGCTAGCTAATTGGTCGGCTCGTTTGTTTCCCTCCACGCCAGCGTGACCGGGGACAAAAATAAGCATGAGTCTTCGTAGATATGCCCGAATTTCTGCTCTCTCAAATGACTCCGCCCATTCCCTACGTACATCACCTGTTTTGACTTTCTGAATCATATTCAGAGAGTCACTTAGTATGCACGCATGGGAATAGACTTGCGATTCCAGCCAGTTAAGTGGCTGCGTTACGGCGAATACTTCCATTGTTAGACTGCTTGTTGTTGCGGTAAAGACACCACTGGCTTCGTGTGCTGTCCTTCCTTTTGATCTGGCAGTAAAGGCCCATGCGCATCGGTGGTGACGGATGACCGACCCATCCGTGTAGATCACAACATCTGTGTGATCGGTATTCTCGCAGATTAGTGCCTTGACATCAGCGTCCACGCTCACGGGGCTGAGTTCCCTGCACTCTCTATTGAGTGTAATGAAGGTCTTGACTGCCTCTTGAAAGACCGTAGGAATAGGTATCCATTCCTCGTCAGGTGTTATTTATTCTGGGGCACAGATATATTTTGAGTAACGGGATCATTTGATCCCAATTCGTGCATTCTGGATATTGACTTATGCTCATTCATCTCAAAATCCTCTGAAACCATATTAGGTACATAAATAAGAATTCATTCTCATTTAACTTTTCGATGCATAGGGGCGGCAAAATTGTTTATGACATCGTCAAAAATTTAATTTCATTCGTGATACTTTGTTCGATTGACAAAATGAATTTCATACTGAAATTGATACTTTGTAAACTTTGTTTTATTAACAAAATGGCTACATTACTTACTCTTGTGGAGCTCATTCATGGTAAGGCTTAAGCAATTTTTTTATTAACTTTAACAAGCTGAGTTCACATGCTTCAATGCTGATTTCACAGTTGAAAACGCATACTCAACTTAATAGGATTTTTAAATTCTAATTAAATGCGCAATGCCGTAGATGTAAGCCCGGTTAGCTCAGTCGGTAGAGCATCAGACTTTTAATCTGAGGGTCAAGGGTTCAAGTCCCTTATTGGGCGTATTTTTTTTTTAGGGATTTTACATAGACTTTATTTGTTATGTTTATTTATCATGTGCACAATTTGTTTTGTGATATTTCTTATGTGAACAAGACTCCCATACTGCGTGTACTTCATAAATTCATGTTGTTGTTCGTCCATCACAAGTGATGATGACCATTTGTTACATCCACTTTTGAAAATTCAATTTTAGTTATGTCCTTGATTATGAGTTCGTAGATGGCTAATGAGCCCTATTCGAGCTGTAAATGTCCTTGGAGAGTTTGGACATGGAATAACGACTGTAGACGGTTCTTGGTCTATCCGTGACTTTCTATCTGCTCTCCGCTGTTGAGCTGCTGCATTTCTCTTCTTTTCACAAGATGATGCGCTCTTTTTTATTTTAGAACGCCATGTAGATCTATTTTGTGCAAGTTCTTCCCATGTATCGTGGTCTATTTCAAAGGCTTTCAGTGAGTCCTTTAACGAGTCCTTGTAGCGCTTCCTTTGGCCACTTTGAGATCGTATACCCTTCTCTAGCTCACCATAGAGAAGTATTCATAAATTCATATAAACTTGGTATTGGTAGTTAATGAGTTTGCCTCTCTTTTGGAGAGGCGTGCCCCTTTCAACCAGCGGACAAAGTCCAATTAGGTTATATCAGGACACACTACCATAAAATATTAGAGGTAACAAAGACCCCATCTATAATTAGTCTTCATAATTCATATAAACCTGGTAATGGATGTCTTTTATATCAGTTACAGCGACGAAATTGCATAACCTCTTTCGATTACAAACTCTTTCACATCGATGTCACTAGGCTCTTCTTCGAATTCACACTTGTATTCTGGGTTTAACAAGTTGTTTCATGTGAGAAGAGAGTATTTAACATCCAACCCATGCATTTGTTGAAACCTGGTCTTGATTTCTTTATTATTTTGACCACTTATTCGAACATTTCTTGTCTTAATTTAATACCATAATTTAAACCAGCATTTGCAGCTATCTCACTAGCCAGATTTTTTGGGTTTTTCTTATTTGATGATGAGCTATATCGATGCGTAGATCTTCACAAACATTTTTAGCATAATCTAGTGCGTCGTTAAGGGTTGTCGACTAGGAACAATTGTAATGCCTAAATTTTCATAGCACATTGATGCACCTTTAGACATTTGGTCTGGAGATACAATTGTGTATCATTTATTTCACAAAGAACTCGATTCCTTAATACAAGGATGGCCATGGCGATGGGGCAATGGATCGCGCTGATGTTTTGAACTCCTTAAGAGATATAACACGCGAGAGTGAGACTAATGTGGATGATGATTCCTTTTCAATGGCTAGGATTAAAGATCAGGGATTGAAATGCGGTGTTGCTAGAGGTGACCATTTTGGAGGGCGCAGAAGAATGATGGTCAACCAGCATAGGTCCGGTACTGTCAGCAGAAGTGTGATGGCGGATACACTCAAGGAAAGATCGGAGCAACTATGAATGTGTCCAGTTTGCAGTGATGATGATCCGACGACTAACTAACTAACTAACGATGGCCAAAAATGACAACAACTGGAGAGCAGGAAGTAGGATCATCTGATCTTCTCACTGCATTTTCTGTTATGTTCTGGGAAAGTGATTTCAGGACTTAACAAAATCTCATTATAATAGATCTTCATGATCGCTATGGCTTCGAAACTTGCACTCCAACATATTTCAATAAGACGTTTGACACCTTGACCTGCAATGTCGGTAAGAACTTTCCAGCGGTGAGTGGAAGACGAAAAATAATTGTAAATTCTATCCATAGTACCACAATACATAACTTGAGTCAAAATACATAACGGCACTGTTATTGCCGCTGCCTGTACTCCCATCATATTCTAAGTATGGTTACTGCCAGAAACAAACTGTGCATTTTGATTAATTGCCTTGATAGGCGTTTGTACAACAGAAGAAACACTTTTATCAAAGAACTAAGAACACACACAAATTTTGTATCACGAAGTACAGTAAAACAGTATCCCTGTGAGAGGATGCATATAATGTACTATCAGTCGATCACCACAATCACTGTGAGCATATTACATGTGTAGAACCGTCTGTTTATATCTTACTTTGGCGGGGGCAATTATAGTCATCCCCTTGTTCTTTTAAAAAGAATCTTTTTAGGATTTCCTCAGACGCAAAAAGCACATCTGGTTTTTGTATTATCTAGCCTAATAGGCGGATTTATAATGTCATAATGCTAAATCTTAATGCTTTTAAGTCATATGCTTCTGATTATAGATGTCTTTATATAGGCCTAAGGTGGACTCGGTTCCTACTGTCTTAGATTTGTTGTTCACATAACAGATATCACAAAACAAATTGTGCACATGAT
Source organism: Meghimatium bilineatum (assembly GCA_034231615.1). Classification (NCBI taxonomy): domain Eukaryota; kingdom Metazoa; phylum Mollusca; class Gastropoda; order Stylommatophora; family Philomycidae; genus Meghimatium; species Meghimatium bilineatum. The sequence continues at coordinate 67,730,117 of CM067321.1, forward strand.
AAATAAAGATAACAAATAAAATCCATGTATTTGTTGGGATAACTTATAACTAACACCCATTTGAGTGAATTCAAATCGAATGATAAAATCAGAGAAGAGACACATCAAAATTTCATCACAGATATTATCAGAAAACGCCGTTGGTCCTAGATCGCGCATGTCCTACGCGTAGACACCAACAGAATACACCACCAATCTCTTGAATTACCTACAGGCAAGGGGTAAAAAAGAAACACTCAGAAAAACAATACTTAGAGAAAGTAAAACAACCAATATTCATACTATTCAAGAACTGCATAGAATAGCTTTGAACGGACATAATTGGAGAGACCCTCTGCGCTAACTTCTTAGCTAGCATTGCAAATCCGTACCACGACCGAAAAAAAATTACACGCCCAATAAGGGACTTGAACCCTTGACCCTCAGATTAAAAGTCTGATGCTCTACCGACTGAGCTAACCGGGCCCACGAATACCTTATTGTGTATTTAATTAGAATTAAAAAAAACATTTTAAGTTGAGTATGAATTTCAATTGTGGACATTATTATGGATAGGACCTATAGCTTGACTTGCTGGTTTTTGTTCTTTTCCGAATGGGGTGATGACAGTTTCACGGTTGACTATGTTTCACTATGATTGACGGTCACATTGATATGTGTGAATAGTAATGTGACCGTCGATGTTATTACTGTTCGCTTTCTGTTATATGTTCTAATTGTGTTTTAATTGTCTGTCTTGATAAAGTCCGTTTGGTCGGAACGTCCTTTGTGTGTGTCATTATATGTGTTATTCAGTATTAGCAAAACTTTATTACCCTATTTCTGGATCTACCTGTTAGATTTCAGTTTTGCGCAGGAAGTACATATTACCAATACTATACATTTAGGCTCTTGTCCGTGGATACTGTAGAGGAATAAGAATTGCATGCAAAGAGACGGGCAATATCTCATAGACCTCTATGCCTACACATCCAGCAGCAGCATCGGCACACAGTAACGTAAGGCATTTTGCACACCGTCTTGGTCAGTCAAAAATGCACAAACATTGGACGGGCGGCCAATGTCAATGTTCGATATTAGTAGATCCCGCTAAGTCATGATGATCCGTTAAGTACACGTTGACACTCAAAAGTCAATAGGCAGCGATGTGTATGTGAATCGATATAGTGGCAACGAAGCCACAATTGTCCATCACGAGACCGACTGGTGGAAGTGCTGTTAATACTCTATGACACACAGAAGCCCACATGTCCCATTACAATTGACCTCATTCAATGTAGGAGTCATGACTCAGGTATTGGATACGCCAACTTGAACATGCACTCCTGGTATGGAAAACAGTTTTGAATTCAGCTCCCCATTGAACACAGGATTGTGGCCAATCACTTCAACGGCGATGGCCACCGTGTTGTCCTTGACATTCAGGTCACTGCTATCAGATCCTGCACCACCGATGATAGATCTAGGTACGCCCTAGAAAATCGTCTCATTTTCGAGTTGGGTACCATCAAGCCATTTGGACTCAATTCCGACCACTCTTGCGCTTAGTTCTCGGTCGTATTGGTCTTTGTTACATCATCGTTTTGTTCATCTATTCCACCTGTATTATCGTCTTTGTGTACTTCCTTTTCGTATGCTTCCGGTATCTATCTAACTACCACATTTCACTCGGATACGCATTCATTTCTACTTGTGGTTTTTTAATGTTTGTATGTTATGTCCGTATCTTGAAAAAGGCCTTTTGGCCGAAACGTGGACTTTGTCCTGTGTATTGTCATTTGCAGATTATATTCTGTGTTTTGTTTTGTTGTATGTACCATATTTACATCCGTTAGTTGTAGTGTTTTAGTCGTCATTCAGTAGGACTTCATTGCCTGTCTTCCACGTGAGTATTATTGAACACAGGACAAGCATTGAACAAATGTCGGGAAGCACATTGTTCAAATTTCTGACAGAAGCAGTGTTGAGACTCGGACTATGTGTAGCGTAGAGGGGGGAAGCGGGTCTTTGTCATTGAGGAAACTGCAAACCTAGTCCAACTCGACTGTCGCTGTTGCCCAACACGGCTCATACAGAGAGAATTAGGTTTACTACCCTAGGGTCCACTGCGAAGCTCGTCGTCCGAGATAGGTGTAATATACCCACGTCTTTGAGTGATATGCGCAATGGCAAAGAATAAAGAAAACACAGGACGCGCCTGGCCATTGATTGTTAGGCCACCACAAGCGGACGAGAAAGTGTGTGAGAAATGCACAGGTCTAATATCAGACCTTCAACGTGTTCGGCAAAGTAGCATCACGTCTAGGAAGATGTATAAATTCTGAGACTAATTCGACGGTCACCGTTGCACAGCACGGTTCATATAGAAGAAATTAGGTCTGGGACATGGTTGCAATGGAATGTTCTTCATACACGAGAACAGGTTGCTGGCTGCAAAGCGTCTCGTCGGAGAAAATACACACAATGAGTACCCCAAGCAAAATATTATCTTCTGTCGTGACATGTACCGCATCTGAGTGGAAGGCTCCTTCAATAGGCATTGCACTAAGCAGAAGCCTCCTGGGTATGAAAGGAAACTCGGATAAACCTCTCCACTGCACAACGGAAGTAAGAGATAATCGCTCGCAATTCATGGGGTTCACAAAAAAGAAGAAGAAAAAACTGTTGTGCAGTATTGTGAGGCAAGCTTCCTTTCTTCAGTAGTGAACTTTAAGAGATTATGGATCTTCTTCGGTGATCATCACTCAGTCAGGTTATGACTTCGGATTCTATGATATAAATCATCACTCAGTCAGGTTATGACTTCGGATTCTATGATATAGATCATCACGCAGTCAGGTTATGACTTCGGATTCTATGATATAAATCATCACTCAGTCAGGTTATGACTTCGGATTCTATGATATAAATCATCACTCAGTCAGGTTATGACTCCGGATTCTATGATATAAATCATCACTCAGTCAGGTTATGACTCCGGATTCTATGATATAAATCATCACTCAGTCAGGTTATGACTCCGGATTCTATGATATAAAACATCACTCAGTCAGGTTATGACTTCGGATTCTATGATATAAATCATCACTCAGTCAGGTTATGACTTCGGATTCTATGATATAAATCATCACTCAGTCAGGTTATGACTCCGGATTCTATGATATAAATCATCACTCAGTCAGGTTATGACTTCGGATTCTATGATATAGATCATCACGCAGTCAGGTTATGACTCCGGATTCTATGATATAAATCATCACTCAGTCAGGTTATGACTTCGGATTCTATGATATAAATCATCACTCAGTCAGGTTATGACTCCGGATTCTATGATATAAATCATCACTCAGTCAGGTTATGACTTCGGATTCTATGATATAAATCATCACTCAGTCAGGTTATGACTTCGGATTCTATGATATAAATCATCACTCATTCAGGTTATGACTCCGGATTCTATGATATAAATCATCACTCAGTCAGGTTATGACTTCGGATTCTATGATATAAATCATCACTCAGTCAGGTTATGACTCCGGATTCTATGATATAAATCATCACTCAGTCAGGTTATGACTCCGGATTCTATGATATAAATCATCACTCAGTCAGGTTATGACTTCGGATTCTATGATATAAATCATCACTCAGTCAGGTTATGACTTCGGATTCTATGATATAAATCATCACTCAGTCAGGTTATGACTTCGGATTCTATGATATAAATCATCACTCAGTCAGGTTATGACTTCGGATTCTATGATATAGATCATCACTCAGTCAGGTTATGACTTCGGATTCTATGATATAGACTGCTCTGTCTGTTTTAGAATTTCCGCTATGCCATACAGTTTCTTCTCAACGTTGAATAGTGTTGGCCATGTCTTGTTCCTCATGTATGCATACTGGTGACATTCTTATAAGATATGTTCTGCTGTCATATTTAAAAGGCTGCAATGGCAAAGGTCAGCTGCACCTATTGTGAATTTGTGTACGGGTGACGTCTCATTTTGTTTTGACCAGTTCTGAGGCGCAGCAGGATAACCGTGTCTCTTCTTGATAGTTGGTAACATACACCATCTGCATTATATTTTGAGTGTTCTTCTTTCCACTTATTGTTTAAGCTGCCTTTAATAATAGTCTCCATTCTTTCATAGCTGACCAGATATGAAGGGAGGTCTTCTTGAGGTAAATTCCCTGATTCTTTGGCCAGTCTATCTGCAACTTCATTCCCGTCGATGTTAAAGTGTGACGGTATCCACTGGATCACTACTCTCTGGAAATTATTGTACAACTGAACTAGAACTGCCCTCAATTAATTAAGTTCGGTGTTCCTGTGTAGCTTCAGTGCTGTTATGATAGAGAGTGCATTTATTAGTAGTATAATATTCATTTGCACGTGTTCTTTATGTTGTAAGATAATTTCTGTTGCTTTCTTGAGAGCTTCCATTTCTGCCTTAAAATTGGTTGACAGCTTGCCTGTAGCTATGGCTAGAGCAACATCTTCCCCGTATTTTAGTCTGAAGGTGACTCCCTCTCCTCCTTTCTCAACTGCATTTGAGGCCGAGCCATATGCATAGGCATGAGTCGATGCATCCTGTGGGTAATTAGCTGTGATGTGATGTTCTGTGATACGCTTTCTCTCCCAGTCTGTCTTGTCTATATCTTCTATTTGTTCTTTTAGTTCTGGGAGTCTAAAGCATACCCAGCACGGTACAATACAAGAATCAGTGGACAGGTTTCTACGGAACAAATAGCTAACATAATTAAACGGAACGAAATTCCGATAAAGACGCATATACCGACACATCCAATATTCGACACGTTGCGCAATGAGAGCTCCTGACCACTCGACATGCGCGCTGCACACTGAGTGGGAGCTGGATGGCCAGTTCATTGCGCGCAAATCACTAGATCGGTATTTTAAGTGACGACTTTTTAAGTTTCCGAGATATTGCAATAACATATGAAATTAAAAAGTTGGTATATTGTCAAGTGATTTATCCACTGATTCTTGTACAATTATGCTAACGCTGTGCTACCAAAGACAAACATGGACAACGACAGCACAAGACAAACGTAAACTTGTGTGACAGCTGAAATGGCATGCTTACGTAGAATCTCAGGAACAGCCTATAGCTAAGAGATAGAGTGAGGAATGACGACATAAGACAAAAAACTGGCACCATCCCAATCTTGGAATATATTATTAGACAATAGATAAAATTGTTTACACACATCAGACTACCATCAGACAGCATACCACATCAAGCTATGCTACGTTCGTTCGTCCATCACAAGTGATGATAACCATTTGTTACATCCACTTTTGAAAATTCACTTAGAGTTATGTCCTTGATTATGAGTTCGTAGATGGCTAATGAGCCATACTCTAGCTGTAAATGTCCGTAATCGTAACCTTCGATAACAGTTATCATGTTGTTCCGACAGGCCGACGTTGTGCTTGAACTAGTTACGGGTACTGTGTGGGTGGGTGGAACAACAAATAAACCTATCGCAAGGGCCAGAGTTGTTTCCTGATGTCGACGTCTGTTTCGGCGGCATTGGACTCGAAACACCATCGAGTCGAATGGCTCCTGGAACAGAGGGTTGAGTACTTATGGGAATGCCCCACGTGCTGTGAGGCCAGTTTCTAATCAAGAATCAAGTCCTTGGACTGTTCGGACATGGAATGACGACTGTAGACGGATCTTGGTCTATCCATGACTTTCTAGCTGATTTCCGCAAATACACAAATACAGTAAAGGCAGACCTAGATGTCGACCACGAAAACGATGGACCATCGAAATAAAAGAGACGAAAACTTTATAGTTTATATTTTTGGCTATTTCAACTTCTATATAACGGCCAGATATCAAACTCGCTTCTTTAAAATGTCAATTATCCAATGTTATGCACCTACAAACGACAGCGACGACAACATCAAAGACACTTTCTATAATTCCCTCCTCAATACAATAAATAAAACGCCAAATCACGACATCCTAATTGTGATGGGGGATTTGAATGCAAAAGTTGGCGATAACAACGAAGGAGTAAAAGAACACATGGGAACACATGGATTAGGAAATATAAATCAAAACGGAGAGAGGCTTATAGAAACTTGTGTAATGACCAACCTTGTTTTAGCAAGTACACTATTCAAACATAAAGATATACACAAAACCACTTGGAATTCTCCAGACAAAGTAACGAAAAATCAGATAGACCATATATGCATCAATAGAAAACACCGCACCACGATCCAAGATGTTAGAGCATACAGAGGCGCAGACGTGGGCAGTGATCATAACTTATGTATTGCCAAACTAAAAGTGAAACTAAAAAGGATCACTAAAGCTGAAAAACATAGAAAAATAGATTCTAATCGCCTGTTAGAACAAAACATTCAAAACGCATACAAGCTGGAATTGCAAAATCGTTTCTCCGCTTTGCAAAATCTTTCCACTGACAATTCTGAAGATCTCATAGATAATAGAACTACATCTTGGGACAACATCAAAAATGCTATGAAAGAAGCAGCCGTTTCAGTTGTGGGTTATACTACTAGTGAGACAAAGAAATTCTTAAGCGAGACAACATGGAATAAAATCAAATTAAGAAAAGTGGTTAAATTACAACTTTTATCTACTAAAGAACCAGTAAAATATGACATAATTAGAGGGAATTATAATGTGATGGACAAAGAAATAAAAAAGAGCGCACGACAGGACAAAAGAACACATATAAACGAATTATCATTAAAAGCAGAAAATGCCGCAAAGAATGGAAACAGCAAAACATTACATCATATAATCAAGCAATTATGTAACACAACAGTCACAACAAACAACGTACCCATCAAAGATAAAAACGGAGAACTATTATCAACTACCCACGACCAAACAAAGAGGTGGGCAGAACACTTTAATGAACTATTAAATAGACCTCAACCAACAGCTACTCCAGATTTTGTCAATGACACACAAATGACAACCATGCCAGTATCATGTGAAATTTTCTCTATCACCGAATTAAAATATGCTATCCATAAACTAAGAAATAACAAAGCCGCTGGCGTTGACGAAATAACAAGTGAGATGCTTAAAGCTTCTGATGATAACACATTACAAAACTTGCTGTCTCTTATGAATGATGTCTGGTGCAATGAAAATCCACCTCAACAATGGAAAGACGGTATCATCGTCAAACTCCCTAAGAAAGGCGACCCCTCAGACTGCAACAACTGGCGGGGTATCACCCTATTATCAGTCATAGGCAAGGTCTTCCTAAGCATCATATTGGAAAGATTAAAGAATGCTGTTGATAAACTACTCAGAGAAGAACAAGCAGGCTTTAGATCAGCTCGCTCCTGCACAGACAACATATTTTCTCTTCGCATCATCATTGAAGAATCACTCGAATTTCAATCCCCGCTCATAATCAACTTTGTTGACTTTGAAAAAGCATTTGATAGTCTTCATCGGCCTACGTTATGGAATATTCTACAGCAATACGGTTTTCCTACTAAAATAATCAATGTTATAAAGGCATTCTACACCAACTCACATTGCTGTGTTCAAACAAACACTGAGAAGTCAGAATGGTTCCAAGTTGTTACGGGCGTTAAACAGGGATGCATCATGTCCCCATTACTTTTCTGCGTCGCTATTGATTGGGTCATGAGAAAGAGCACTGAAAATGAGCTGACAGGAATAAAATGGATTAATAATACCGTTCTCGAAGATCTTGACTACGCAGATGACCTAGCCCTTTTGAGCGCAAACCACACAGATGCTCAATCTAAGCTTGACAATCTCCAACACTACTCAAATCAGATAGGGTTGAAAATCAACACATCAAAAACTCATATACTAGATTTTACGAGATCTAACGACAACATAGAAATTCGAAATGTTCCATTATTAAAAGTCAACAATTTTACATATTTAGGCACCAATCTAGCATTGGATGGAGACTCATCAAAAGAAATTTTACACCGTATTGCCCTTGCAGCGGGTGCTTTCAATAAACTACGCAACATATGGACGTCAAACACACTAAGAAACACCACAAAACTCAAGTTATTTAACTCCAACATCATCCCTATTCTATCATATGGGTGCGAAAGTTGGAAAGCCACAAAAGCCACAGATAAAAGACTCGACTCCTTTGAAAACAAATGCCTACGTACCATTCTGAACGTTAAGTGGAGTGACTTTAAATCTAACACTACTATAAGAGAGGAAAGCAAACAAACCTATATATCTTCCTTCATTAGACAAAGGCGTTGGACTTACATCGGCCATGTTCTCAGAATGAACAGCCTAAGAATTCCCCAGCAATCACTATATTGGGTGCCACCTGGAGTAAGAAGAAGAGGGAGACCTAGAGAAACTCTACGAAGAACCATTAATAGAGAAGGCATGTCAATGAACCTAAACAACACGCAACAATTGAAAGACCTGGCAACACAAAGACAGAAATGGAAAGCTATGGTTTCTGCCCTATGCGCCGCCTATGGCCCTGGAGGAACATAACATAACATAACATTTCAACTTGCATTCCAATCCCTCTCGGTCTTGAAAGCGAACACAATTCTCCTATCGGTCAGTTCAACCGTATTTTCACTTCTACATGATTATATTGGTCCTACAAGTTGAAAGTTTTAACTGTCCTCTCCTAGCCGTTCATATTTTGGTGATTTATAATTTTATTAAATTGTTATTATATGCCCTAGAGTAGGAAATACACCAAAGAGTAGCCGCCCCTAAATTGTGTCGCCATCTAGTGTAGGTCTACGTGGCCAATGGAGGAGGCCATAACGGTAGTGATCTAACCGGAAATTAAGCGTCAAGAATCTACGCTATACTCGGCAGTTCTAAGCCATCCAAACAGCTAATTTATAATTATGTCGCAGAAATCATTTTTCTCACTGATATGTGTGTTATTGATATGTATAGTATGCTGTGATGAGCACGATCACATAGTAAGTTATAGAAGGTTATTTGTTTTGGTTACTAGGGAGATAATACAAGTTACAAAACGTCCCAAAGAAAAAATATACACTAGTGTAACTTTATAGGTCCCAGTTATTTATTTGACATGTAGACTAATGAATGCATTGTTGATTCCGAGGATAATTATCATAACTTATTTGGAAATGTAAGATATAGGCCTACTCACTGCCTACAGGAATACGGATATAATCTTTTGTTATGACTGAGTGTTGCCAGAAGTTTTATAAAAAAAATTGCCTGTCAGTCTGACAGGAAAAGTCAAAAGTTGTTGATGGCAGAATAGTAGCAGAATACATCATAGAAAACCACAGCGATTTGAATGTTTGCAATTTTTGTTGATGTCGATACATTATTTGTTCCACTGTTAGGCTTACTGTCAAAAAGTTATAAACATTCTAATTATCTTCACTTCTACATGATTGATTATTATTCCCCAGAGTTGAACGTTTTTTTTAACTGAAAACTGCCCTAGGCTATCGTAGTCTTTCTTTCTTCTAAATTGGTGATTTATAATTTTATCAAATTTTATTTATATTCCTAAAATATAATCCCTACTCCTACAGATATGCTTTGCTTTCTCTTACCTATGATGACTATTGCTCTAGCAATAGTAGGAGGTCCCTGGTCTAAAATATTTGTAGCCATAAAAAAATAGGAATAGGGCCTAATTTTACATAATGCTGCCTTTGTTAAAGTTTATTTATGATTTTAGTTTCATCTTTGATTTTAGGCTCTCTGATATGCCTAATCCTGCATATTAAGCAATTAGGCCAAACTTTTCTATAGACATCTAGCATTCTTGTGTCTTACAAACTGAAACAGTCACACCACACCCACTTATCAAAATAACTCATTTGAAAATCTGCAACTGCATGTAATGTTATGAATGAAAGTAGAGAAAAATTGCATTTATTATATTTATTATGTAGGCATAGTTGAGTTATTACAAGTGGATAAGCTTATAATTATTGATAAACTTAAAACGACTGAACCTGAGCACAGACAACAAATAAACACTAGGGGCCTATTAATAATTAACACACACTGAGTTATGACAGTGATGTCCATTGCTGCAAAGTAACATTTTGTTGCTCATTTTGCTCAGTAACATGTTGGATCAATTTAAATATGACCCAGTGAAGATGTACGGTCTATGCCTATTGGTCTATAAATTATATATTTTTTCTAGGCCTTGTGACTTGTCTGTAGAATTTCAATATTTATTCATGTTTAGGCTACTGTATGTCATCAACAAGTGATGTTTCATCACAACAATGTATGCAGCAGACCTCTGATATCCTGTCTCTTGCTTTGGTTGTGCACTCTGTGCCTAACTCTTGCCCTACTCTCAAATCAACTCCATTCAACAAGGTGTCATGTCTTTTAATATGAACAAAATATTGTATTTGTTTGATTTGTATTTCCTTTAGGCATACTAGTTTTTTTCCCCCATATGCATGTTGCCTGACAACATTGCATATGAAAAAACCAAACCATGACACAACACATTGTTTTCTTTGGACCACATTCTGCAAATCTGTAGGTTTTTGACAAAGAACGCAGAAGAAGAAATTGAGTGTTATTTTAGGAATACATGCCACTGGACTTTCTAAACCTATGCTCCTGAGATATCCTGATTTTATTTGTTTCTATAAATTTTGCAACAGTGGCCTCATCAAACTTTTGATGTCTTCATTCCGTAGGCCCTACTTGTTTAATATGACAATGTGTAGGTGGTCTTTTAACTGTTGAATTCACTTGAGAGTAATGTATTTCCATGTATCCAAATCACTACTGTAACCACTGTTCCAAACATATTAAAGTCTGTAGGAAAACATGGAAATAATTTAGCAATTGTTAATCATTAATTATTTATGTTAGATTGTCTTTGACCCACCAGACACTAGGCAGCACTTCTATTTTTGATGGAAAGGGGGGGGGATCGGTGTTGATTACTTGTTTTCATTTTGGTAGGTCAGATTCACTCTCATTCTGGGCATTAGTTGCTAATTGTGATTTTTTTTTCTCACTTTAAATGTGTACATTTTGGGGATTTAAAAAAAACCTACAGAAATGTTCACACTTCTTCCTTTATGAGTGGTATTTGGTACCTTGTGCTTTGTCTGATTCATGCTCTGTGGACTCACCACTGTGCAGTCCCTGCCACCCTATGATTTTCTGATTTCCACCACTTTCATCAATGTCATTATAGGGCTCTAATGTTTCCTGTGTGCTCATAGTGATTGACATTTCATACATCTCAGTCTATTGTCTATCCCAGATGGATGATTGCCAGAATATCCATGCTAAGTGTTGGGTGGTAACTGGGAGCTTTAGTTATCTAAGCTAGATGTGTCGCCTTGGCTGCGTTGAATCCGTATTTGTTTAGACTTGTCTTGATATTATCTATCCATCTTTTTCTAGGTCTTCCTCTAACCTTGTATCCAGATCTTCTCATGTTATATGTTCTCGTTGGTTATGGTTTATTCTCATAAGGTGTCCAATCAATTTTATTTGTTGTTTCTCTATGTATTCTGTGCATGGTCTTATACTGATTCTTCTCCTGATTTCATAATTTCTCATTATGTCTAGTTTGGTCACTCTTGAGTCTTTTCTCAGGAATTTCATCTCACATGTAAGTTTTTTCTGCCGAGCTGTCAGTCAGCACCCATATCTGGCATTGATAGCAGAGTGTTGGCATAAAAATACAGTTTATCATCTGTCTTTTGACTTCCATCTTGATCTTTGGGTTGAGCAGTGAAGCTGATAGGTGGTATGTCACTATGTTTGCTTTCTGGCATCTTGTCTCAATCTCTAATTTTCTGTTGTCTATGAATATACTTCCCACATACTTAAATTCAGAGGTTTGTTTCACTTTAGTTTTGTTTATTGTTATGTAATATTATTGCATCTCGGTGCCTTTGCAAAAAGGTCTGATAAACTGTCATTAGGATCATTCATGTAGCACAGTGGTTAGCACACTGGCTTTGCATATGAATGGTCGTAGGTTCAGGCATAAGTGTTTTTCAGACCGCAACAGCTTCGGGGTCGACCCAGCCATAATTGGGTACCAGATTAATCAAGGAAGTAAAAACTGCGAGGGAGAGAAGACGCCTATTGCCTTCATATAGCAGAGCCACTGAAAGATTCAACTCCTTTTGGCTTTCACAGCAATACATCATATACCCTTGTCTTGGAGTACCTTTTCCTGTTCTGGTGGTTGAAGATTTTTCTTTTTATCGTCATCATGTTTGCTTGTCTTTTTTATTTGTGAGATATCCAACACACATCAAACCTCTTTAGTCTCCTCATATGACATGCATGGAAAGTCGAGTGTTAATATTCTTTGCTTCTCTTTATGCCCTGGTTTAGCACGGGTAAACGCTTTTTTAAAACTAGGAAATAAAGGTAATGTCCATTGACAAATTGCTGCAATAAACAAAATATTCTGTAATAATGCAGCCATTGTAAATATAACAAATTTGGAATACTGTGACATAGTTTCTTTTTCTTCTGTGATCATTTGTTACAATATCTAGCCCAATATTAGTCATGTTAGAGCAGTTTGTTTAGGTCATCTTGGGTTCCCAACAATTTGCTTTGCAGAGAACATCTTTTAGGTCAGATTGCCATTCCCTGAACAGTGAAGCTGAGACAGTTCATAGTATGTGTTCTAGTATCTGTTGCTGCTTTGCAGATATAGACAGCAGAGTCAATGATACCAATTTGTTGTATTTGTGCTTTTAAATGGCAGTGTCCCGTTATCAGTCGAAATATCATGACTTGTTCATTTCTGTTGAATTTGTTAATTTTGTCTTGTTCAGATCTACATTTTCCACTTAGTTCTCTCTACTGAATTTGCATAGATTATTTTAACAGAGACTTTACTTTGAAGTACATGGGAGGTTACGTCCCATTTTTGCCAATTCATCTGCTTTTTCATTATCAGGAATGTCACAATGAACTGGTATCCATTATAGTACAAATGTGGTTTTTCTAGATAATTCTAAGATGTTCTGTATGAGGTTGTCTTGTTTGATATTTTGAATGGCCTGCAAGACTTTGAATCGCTGAAGATAAGATTTTGTGTATATTGTTGAGTTGTGAGTATGGCAGCTGCCTCTGCCTAGAAATAGTTAACAATGGAGACTGTCATAAAGAAATCAGACTAGCCACAGGAATGCTGAGGTTAGGATATTTTGGTGGAACAACAGCAATCAAAAGTAAATGTTTTTTGAATGTCCATATTCTTTGCCAATGTATGAATGTGCATCATGGATTATTTCACAAACGTTAAAGAAGAAAATTGAATGATTGGGAGACTGCTGTGGAAGTTTTCAGACTCCACACTCGACCGACAATGCCAGATCATCGTATGCCAAGGATACTTCTATGATCTCAAGGTGGCCAAAAGAAGCATTATAAGGACTCGTTAACCATCAGGCCCCTATGGTCGCAATCACATACCATACGATATCGCTCCATTCCCGAGTACGGAACTTCACGAAGTTAAAGCTTATATGACGTAGAATTCCCGCCACACAAAGCTAGGAATACGTCACAGTTTAAAGGTCAAATTCCTTTACTCATTACGATTGTAAGAGAGAGAAAGCCGGTTGAATTTGACAACGCACTTCTCGAGCGACTTTAGCCATTTTCGGCCGTATTTTACTATCAAATTGAGTACCGCGTGGCATGGGTAAGTGATCGTAACTACATGTTCTAATTGTTGTTTTTTGTGTTTAATATGTTGTTATTTGATAAGAATGTGTGTGTATTCATTAAAAAACACAAAAATAATATGTATCAGGGACATGTGTGCATGGACAATAATTACGTTGCGTGTCGGCATAGACCTAGTGTTGACCGGACGGACGTTATATGCGATTTTTTCACGTTTTATTAGTTTTTTTTAGTTCATATTATATTAGTTTTGATATAAAACAATATATATACAATAAAAATAGCTATTTATGAGGATTTTATCAATGTTGTCACACATTGCTCATGTATTAGGGTCGTCACGAAGATATATTTGCGATTTTGAAAATGGCGTTTTACGTTTTTCACCCGGATTTTCAACTTCAACACTTGCTCACAACTGTCATATCACACATGCAACAACAATAAAAACACGATTATATTCACTATTCACTCCTTTATTTAGATGTGCAAAAATTATTTTGATATCTTTTAAAACAAAAAAGTTATGACGTTTTCAAAACACCCACCATCAATAACACAAATTTTCCAAAAAATAAGTCATGCCCTGGGGGAAGTTTTGTAATTTTAAGCCAGGGCTCTAAAGATTAAAGACCTCACTGAAATCCTTTGAGCTAGACCAAGATACATGGGAAGAACATGAATAAAATAGAGCTGTATGGGGCTCACAGTTGATTGGTTGCTTCCGCCAATATGGCAGACTAGAATGAATGTGTTCTCTTTATGGTGTTCAATTAGCGATTGTTCCTTCCCAAAAGTAATGACAACCTACGGGAATATTGTGCCTAGACATTTCCAATGGATTAATCTTTATGGAGGGCAGAGCACCTAGGTGGAGGAGGAAAGGCAGACCAAGAAGATAATGGACTGACGACTTTAAAAATAACATGAATACATTGTTGGAGAATGCAATCTGCATCGCCCAAGACAGAAGGGTTCAGGGAGTTCATTGGGAAGACGGCATTCTGGAGAGAATACGTCACATGACACACAGTCAAAAATGGAGTAGCATCTTTGAAAAGAGAAGAAATGCAGCAGCTCAACAGAGGAGACCAGCTAGAAAGTCATGGGTAAACTACAAAACACCCACAGGGGGTCATCCCATGCCTGAACTGTTTAAGGTCATTTGAGGTCAGAATATGGCTTACTAGTCATCATCTACAAAGTCATAATCAAGGACATAACTCTCAACTCAATTTCAAAAATGGATGTAACTAATGGTCATATTCACTTGTTATGAACAAACACATCAAGTAGAAATGTCCGCTGTAGACAGATGTGTCAGGCTATTGGCGCAAATAAAACGGTAGCATGATGGATTTCCATTCTCTGGACTTCATCCTGCTGGAAATCTATTCCTTTTTCCTGCAACAAGAGAGATCCAGCAGGAGTTTGCGAATGAACAATGAAGAAGAAGAGGTAGAACTGCATCATGGGGTAAATAGATATTGAGAAAAACAAATAAAAATGGTTAAATAGCAGTTTTATGTTAAATATGTTTGCAGTTTCGAGCAAAAGGTCTTTATCAAGCAATTATATAATTTATTCTTGATAAAGACCTTTTTCATTAAACAGCAATTTTCATGTAAATGTCATGATTACTTCACCAAAAAAGTGCAAAACTTTTCTACCACATCTTGTATCCATGTTATTATTGATCCTAGGGCAGTTAGTTGATACTAAATGGGAATAAGAATTACAAAACAGTTATTTGATGGTTGTATGATAATTGAGAAGTGTAGATTTGTGAGTTTATATTTGCTCTATGATTGCATCAGACACTTGCATGCCAGAAATACCTCAGCATTCCTGTGGCTAGTCTGATTTCTTTATGACAGTCTCCATTGTTGTTAACTATTTCTAGGCAGAGGCAGCTGCTATACTCACAACTCAACAATATACACACAAAAACTGGGCAGAGGCAAGCAATCATATAGTTATTCATATCTTGTATGTGTGATTACAGGTAATGACATATAAAACAGATTAGCCAAGAATATATTCAATGTATATGGTGTTATATCAAACCATTTCTTATTTATCGATGTGAAGCATGGACATTAAACAGAAGTCAAGGTGAGCTGGGGGCAACTGAAATGTGGTTTGTGAGAAGAATGGTGAAAATTCCATGGACGGCCAAGAAAACTAATGTGGAAGTCCTCAGAGATGCTGAAGTAAAAAAAAAAAATTATAGCAAAAATTAGAAGCAGACGTTCAAGATTTTTAGGACATGTGATAAGAGCAAAACTTGAAGATTTAGTAAACACAGGAAATATCAAGGGGAGAAGAGAAATTGCTGGATGGGTTGTCACTGTGGCACAAGAGAATGTCAGCAACTGAACTTATTAACAACACAAGAGATAGAGTTGTCGAAAGTTCATCTGCTCCACTCGGCATGGCACTTAATTGATTGATATTGACACGAGAAAGATAATATCCAGAAAAAAACACAATGTGATGTCTGTGCCTTTTGAACTGCATATCTAGTTTCAGCATGAGTTTTGGGGTCACTCAAGCCTGTGAGAGAATTAAAATTCCATCCCCAAATTTCCTTAGTTGCCTACTATGATAGACATGGCTTTGATATGTGGGTATAATAAAAATATAACTTGAAGCAATTAAGAATGAAACAAAACATTATGGATACACAATAATAATAAATAATAGAAACATCCTGTATAAGTTATTGCTATTCAAGTGTTATTGAATTTTGAGGTGCCACTACTACGTCGAATCGTATTGTCAGTACAATGTGGATGGCTGGCGTTTAAACCATATTTCGACGAGTTGGGTTTGTGAGGCAAGCTGACTATCAACTCTGCTACCGCGCCGGATTGTGGATACATAAGGTGTAGCTTCAAGAAAACCTTGCTAGAGGGGGAAGTTGAAGGGAAAACAGGGAAAAATATATAAAGGTAGGACAAAATCATAGGACATGCCACAGTGTTTAGTGTACCATAAGGGTAATAGACTTGGAGATTCATTACATCCAACATTTTATTCAAAGATGGCACTTGATATGAACTTATATACTGAACCCATTAATATTTAATTAATTATTTCGTGCTGATTGGTTTTTGTTTTTGTTTTTCAGTATAAAGATGGTGATGAAGTTGTGCTATGGATGAACACTGTAGGTCCATATCACAATAGGCAGGAGACGTACAGTTATTTCTCGCTGCCATTTTGCAGAGGCCAGAAATCTGGTATTGGTCATTACCATGAAACTCTTGGAGAAGCTTTACTTGGAGTGGAACTGGAGTTCAGCGGCATTGACATTGATTATAAAGGTTCTGTATCTTTATTGGTGTTTGGGGGGGGGGGGGAAAGACTAATGGAAAATTGGTGCTAAGTCAATCTTTGGCTAGCTATAGTATTTGTTGCAAGCAATAGAAATGAGTGCAGTCTTTTTGTGTGTGTGTGTGTTCAGTCAATCAAGTGCCCTGTCCAGCTGTGTAGGCGAACATGTTTTTCCACAACTGTCTTTTGTGTTCATTTGGTGAAATTCTTCCATCCCATGATGATAACCCATTCAACAACTTCTAATCTTTGTTTTCCTTTTTCTGGCAACTGAGTAAGTTAACAATGTGAATAAATGTTGGAAAAATCCTATAATTTAATTAATCCTCTTCTATCGTAACCTGTCAGGGTAGTTAGGGTATCACATTGAATGCTTCAACACACAGTCCTCCAGCGATTTCTACCTTCAGCGGTGCAGATGAGTGAGAAAAAAAATCTTGTCTTGCCCAGTCCTTGATTTTGTCTGTCCATGGTTTTTTTTGTCCTTCTTTATTTCTTCCACCAACGGTTCCCTGCAGTATTGTTCTTAACAAGAAATCATGTCGGTATGCATGTCCAAAGAAATGGTAGTTTTCATAAGTCATATAATATAAACAAGATTTCTTGAAATGAAAGACACCCCTACCCCTGTCTATTGGTGAGTTATAAGGTGGGTTGATATCCTGTCATTCTTAACACCCATATGCATAATTTTGAAGTAGGTGTGCAGGATTAATGGTATTACGGTAATTCATGAATCTTGATTCTTGCTAGTATTTCGATTTGTGGACTATTTAACATTTTTAACAGTAAAGTTGTGCTGCAGTGAATCCCTGCACACTGGAATTACAGGTAATTAGGCAGCTGGCAAAAGCAGGTGAAAAAAAACAGTTCCAGCACAGAATATCACTGAAGCAAAAACTCATCAAAAGAAAATTCAAACATACATGGAGTCAAAGCACAGGCAGTAACTTTCCATAGGACCCCAATTCTAAAGCTAAGCAGATCACAGAAAAAACCCCAGAATTTTTAGACTTCGCACAGGACACTGTAGACTACAAGCACATCACAAAATAAAGCTATCCAAACTGACCGATGCCCATGTCAAAAGGGTCCTCAGACTAGAACACATTTTGCAGATTTGATGATGTGAGAACTAAAATATGGCTCCAAGAGACAGATCTGAAGGTAAAACTGTGGGACAGCAGTGAGGACCTACTGCTGATGACAGAATTAATGGGGGAGGACCACCTTCCTGTATTACTTATGAGCATAGGAAACTGATCACAGAAGATTTAACCTATTTATTGGTAGCATATCCTATTTAGGACGTAGCTATCAACCATAATTTTTTGACTGTAGTGTTTTTCTAGGCAATATAAATGCGTTCAAAAGTTTGCCATTGCAAAAATCTATGTTCATTTGATTATTGGTTATTAGATGTTAATTAAGTTTAGGACCAAGCATTTTGGAACACAATGTTGTTAATTCTTCATTGTAATATTTTGTACGTGTTATTTTATGTTTGTTTTACTCTATTCAGGAGATTTTAGTCACACTGAATACTGTTCTGTTGACTTGAATGATGAGAAATACCAGGCTTTTGTGTATGCAGTGCAGAATCACTATTGGTACCAAATGTACATTGATGATCTTCCAATATGGGGTAAGTGTGCAATGTCAGGACGGAAAACTTTGTGCAGTGTGCAGGTATCTAACTTCTAAGGTTAACCTTTAGTACCCTGAATTAAAATTAAGAAATATCCCCCTGGGCCTGAATTCTTTTTTGGAAAATTTGCGTTATTGATGGTGGGTGTTTTGAAAACGCGATATCTTTTTTCTTTTAAAAGATATCAAAATAATGTTTGCACATCGAAATAAAGGAGTGAATAGTGAATATAATCATGTTTTTTTTGTTGTTGTATGTGTGATATAACAGTTGTGAGCAAGTTGTGAAGTTGAAAATTCGGGGAAAAAAAGGAAAACGCCATTTTCAAAATCGCAAATATATCTTCTTGACGACCCTAATACATGAGCAATGTGTGGCAACATTGATAAAATACTCATAAATACCTATACTTATTGTATATGTATTGTTTTATATCCAAACTAATATAATATGAACTTAAATAACTAATAAAATGTGAAGAAATCGCATATAACGTCCGTCTGGTCAACACTAGGTCTATGCAGACACGCAACGTAATTATTATCCATGCACACATGTGGCACCCCTGATACATATTATTTTTGTGTTTTTGAATGAATAAACACACATTCTTATTAAACAACAACATATTAAACACAAAGAACAACAATTAGAACATGTAGTCACGATCATTTACCCATGCCACGCGGTACTCAATTTGATAGTAAAATACGGCAGAAAATGGCAAAAGTCGCTCCCGAAAAGCGTTGATAACATTTGCAGGCTTTCTCCTTCTATACAACGCCAATGTGTAAAAGAATTTGACCTTTACACTGTGACGTATTCCTAGCTTCGTTTGGTGGGCTTTATACGTCACTGGTTCATTACTTCGTGAAGTTCCGAGCTCGGGAATCGGGCGATATCGTATGGTGCGTGGCCTCGCCCACCGACACACGGGAATGTGTACTCCAGGTGCGTGACCTCACCCATAGGGGCCTAAAGGTTAAGTATACTGTAACACTTTGTTGTTATTAGACATTTAATTGAAATATTCTATGGTGGTTTTTGTTACAAGCACAGGAAGGAATGGAAGAAGTTATGCAAATGTGGCTTCATCACATGATGGCAGTCCATCATTTTAATAGTAGGTTTGATTACATTGAGTTTCCGTGATGCGGAGATAAACATAGCGAAGCGTCTGCTAGTGCAAATTAGATCTTCGCGTAACGCACTGAGAACCCCCCCCCCCCCCCCCCCCAAAAAGGTGCTCCAGGGAAGGGAGTGCCTCTGTGTGTTTCACGCAAAATCGATGGATGCTGCGTTGTATGGGCTTTTAGTGATAGTGTATGAGATTAGTTCTGTAAAAAAATAGGTCACATCTGCTTAACATGAACCAAAACAATCTGTGCTGATATGAATGAATGAAACTATATCTAGTTCTAACATACTGGGTACTGCTCAGTACATATTGGTGTTCATTGCAGAGAGAACATATTTACATATATAATCTGATTTGATGACACATTAGGGGATGTGCTAAAGTTACTTAGCGAGTGTTTGCTGAATGTTAGCTTAATGATGTTGATGATAAAACGGACGCTGCGATTGCTAGGATGTTATTAAATGAGAACATCAGTAGGGCAGTGATGTGTGTTTGACTAGCGAGCTACAAGAACTGTCAGCATGTATACACTTCATCTGCTGGAAAAGACTGATGAGCACCTGTGAGTTTGTTAATTCATAAGCAATAAACTAAAAACAAGTAGTTTCAGGAGTTGTGACGTGCTCATAAAATGAAACAATATATTTTTTATTAAATAGCTGCTAGTATAGCATTGTGTTCAGTTGTAAACCTAAATTTTCCTCAGGCATTGTTGGGGAAATAGATGATGGTGGTGAGGGTCATTACATCTGGACACACAAGAAGTTTGATATTGGTTTCAATGGACAGTACATCGTAGATGTGAACCTAACCTCTGAGACAAAGGTCAAGCTGAAACCTGGAATTAAAATTCCATTTTCATATGAGGTATGGGTGCATGTCACTTATGTTAACATAATCAATAAAGGAACTCAGACTCTTTCTTATTGTTGCTAGGTTACAGAATTTCTGAAGTACCACTGCTCTGTAAACTTTCAGCATATTCTTTAGGTTAATGCAATTTCTATGCCCACATTTGCGCACATTGGGCCAAAAATACTGCTTGCCGTGGAAATTCTGGGGTATACTCTTCATTATTAATGGTGGAATTGTGTGATAATGTACTACCTAGGTATGTGAATCTGTTCCCAACTTTCAGTTTTATAAAAGGGTAAACGCCATTTACCCTTATGCAGGGTTTGTGATAGATTTTGTCAGGTGCTGGTTGTAACATGATTTGTTTTATTTGTATTAATAGTAAGCCCAAAAATATCTGAAAGCATCATCCAACATAGCAGAGAACATGATGCTAAGCAGGATAGGTTTACACATCCCTGCTTAACTCCATTTGAGACAGGAAAAGTTGCAGAAACCTTTCCGTCATCTTGAACTCTAGCGTGGATTCCATCATGCAATTGTTGCACCATCGTGATAAATTTCTGTGGGAAACCTATTTTGTCATAATCTTCCAGACTCTCTACTTACTGTGTCAAATGCATTGGTTAAGTCTATGAATGCCATGTACATGTCACAGTGTTGTTCGAGACATTTTTCTTGAATTTGTATTTCAGCAAAGACCATATCAGTTGTTCCACATTCTTTTCAGAAACCACATTGGCTTTTGGGTAATAATCCTTCATTAAGATGAGATGTAAGATGGTTAAAAAGGATTCCAGGCCTTGGACAGTAGAGAAATGCCTTGATGGTTATTACGGGATTAACAGTTCCCTTTGCGTTTATACAGGTGTATAATTGTTGCATCCCTAAAATTTTGTGTAACAGTCCTACTTTTCTATGAAAATAATATGAAATTTCTAAATTAGCTTTGTATTACCATACTTATATATTTCGATTGGTATTGAGTTGGAGGTAGTGACGTCCGTTGATGGAGGGTGTTTCTCTAATCAAGTCTGGGTCACTCCGTCGATCGTTGGATTAATCAACTAACATCGTAAAGTACAGACCGATTTTTGTAACAGAAGTCAGTTCATTCCAATTCTTTTTCATTCAAACAAAGAACAATACTTAGGGAAAGTAAAACAACCAATATTCATACTATTCAAGAACTGCACAGAATAGCTTTGAACAGACAGAATTGGAGATATCTGAATTCTGCAATATGCGCTAACTTCAACGCAAAAGAAAAATGAATGAATGCATGATTGAGTTTGGAATCAGGTGCTCGTCCAGTTTGTATCCACATCTTGCTCGTCTAGTAGTGCAGATTGCAGACGTATGTCTATAGACACTAGAGACTTGTGTGTTTACATTTGATAGTTTCCTGATATCTATACGTTTCTTTGCTTTGCTTTTAACTTTTGGATTTGTCAGCAATGTCACATATGCACTATGGTTGTTGCATATTTCTTACCAAAGAGCAGGGGGACTTTCACCATCATGAGGCGATCATTTATTGCCTTTGGTGCGCCTGCTAGTTTGTAGAGTGCTATTTTAATAGTGAAGCCAACTACTGCTTCATGTTTTTCCTCAATTCCTCTTCTGCTCCAAAAGAATGTATAACTGGTACCTCTTTTGCAGAGCTGACAGACAACAGCAATGCACATTTTACTCAGTGCTGCTTTGTAAATTTTGTACCTTGCTAGCTCTTTCCAAATCAGGGCTGTGTCTATTTTTGTTAAGTCATTATTGAGAATTGTGCGCACATTCCATGCACTTGAAGTCAAAGAAAACCTTTTTCCTTGGAGTGAATTTTCGTGGATATGAAAATAATTTGCACTGGAGATTTGGATTCAAGTGAGGAAGAGTTGTGCAAATCATTGACCTCACTCTTCTGTCGGACCTCATTTGAAACCAATGGTAAGATGAATATAGATGACTGGAATGAAGTTTGATGCAGTGGATGAACATAGTTTTTTTTTTTAACATGACTCACCATGCTGTATCCACATCACATTGCTGGAATTCACATTCATACCTGGTAAACTGTAAATCAGACGTTAAGTGTATGGTTGACAAGACCATCATGCTTTTGGAGACAATCTCTTTCTTACTTACTTAATTACCAGATCCTTGGGGTTGTGAGCTTTCACTCTTCCCTGTGCCTGGTGGTGGTAGGTGCGTGTCTTTCTTATTGGGATTATGTTTCTGGAGGTTGTTTTCAAATCCAGAGGACTCCGCCGAAGACGGATGTGTCGGGCCATTGGCGCAAATAAAACGGCGACACAGCACATTTCCATTTTATGGACTACATCCTGCTGGAAATCTAGCAGGACCATGGTCCTGCTAGATTCAGTAGGAGTTTGAGAATGAACACAGAAGAAGAAGAAGAAATCCAGAGGACTGATCCAACAAAGTAGGGCCTGGAACCAGAACACCATGTTCCAACTGACATGTTGTTTCTTTGACTTGGCTCTTCCCAGACCTCCATCTATGGATAGTGGATCTAGTGTGTGCTTCATTGGTCTCCATTCCCCACCATCTACAGTTGCCGGCACACAAGTCTTGTACCATGTCTGCCACATTTGGAAAGACATGAAGGATTGTCACATCCTTAATTGGAGTATTGTCACATCCTTAATTGGATGGTTTCATCTCAGGTTTCCTCTTCCTCCAGTTGGTTTCCGGAGGAGACAATCCCTCCAGTTGGTTTCTGGAGGAGACAATCTCAACATGATATCACCAACTTTGACTTCTTAACAAGGCTTTCAGCCGGAGATCATAGATGTTAGAGCTTTGAATGGGGCGTTGCTATATTTCATGTGTCTTAGTGCCTCCCATACTTCTACTGCGAGTATTAATGGATTC
Organism: Meghimatium bilineatum; assembly: GCA_034231615.1. Taxonomy (NCBI): domain Eukaryota; kingdom Metazoa; phylum Mollusca; class Gastropoda; order Stylommatophora; family Philomycidae; genus Meghimatium; species Meghimatium bilineatum. Next base: position 67,753,692 of record CM067321.1, read on the forward strand.
TCTCAGTTATCTTGTATGTTTATCTCGAGTGTATTGTCATCAATAAGTTCTGATTCAGGAAGTGATTTAGAAAGTGTTAATTTGCATTGGGATACTAGTACTAATTTGGTAATTCATATAATAGGCCTTATAGGCCTAGGCTTTGCAGCGCATGTGTTTCAAATTCGTGTGACGATAAAGTAAACATTAACTGTCAATATTGGTATAATGATTCAAAACATTGATCATGCAAATGTTTTCAGAATCTTTGATTGTGTATTATATGATACTATTATACAACATTTGTGATGCAACAAATAAATGTGCTGACAAGCATATTACTGATAGGAAAAACTTTGCGTCCTGAATCAAACGGGTTATTATGAATAATTAAAAATATCTCAGAAAAGTCTTTGAGTATTGGTTGGGGAGAATTCAAGTCAAACAAGCCAATAAGAGAAGACACCAATCCAACAATATGTATCTGCAACAAAAATAGATGGACTATACATGCATCGAAATGTTTACCAGATGGCAAAAGATAAAGGGGAAGACCACAAAAAACTCTTAATAGAATAACCATGAAAGAGTTTATGACTGGGTCTCAACAACATGCAGGAACTACACACAGAAGTATCATATCACTCAAACAGGAGAGCTATGATTTTTGCCGTATGTGTCATATTTTGTGCTGGAGAATTTCTATAGATAAATAAAAAATGTGTCCTTCATTGACACTGGTAATGACCATATTTCATTGTCATAACCCCTTCCTATTAAGGAAATGCTTATTTTGTTACAATGTTGACAGTTCACTAGTCATATTTTTCTAATCTTATTTGTTTATTTCTGTGTACTTGCAACAGGTGAAATGGCATACCTCAAATGTCAAGTTTGAGGACAGATTTGACAAGTATTTGGATCCAAACTTTTTCCAACACAGGGTAACTATCATTGTTTAATATATCTTTGCATAGTTAAAAATAATTAGTTTGCTTTAAATAATTTTGAGAGGATTTTGTTTCTATAGAAAAATAAGTCTCATTTTGTCTGTCATTATTTCTATGGGTTGGAAAAGTAAGTTTCTCATTTTGTATTTACATTTGTAGTTTGTGATAAACGGTTTAGTTGTTATTATCTAGAATAGTGGTGGGCAAAACATGACCTGCAGGCCAAATCTGGAGCTTAGAAAATACTACTTAAAGTTTCAAAGGAATGAAGAACAATTTTGATCCCTTACCACATGAGAAAAGATCAATCTGGTCCACCAACACAAAGAGTTTGTCCACTTATGGTTTAGAGCTGCTTAGTCTAAAAGCTTTTATTTGTCAATTCCTTCTAAGCTCAGGAATCTGCAATTGTTTGTAACTGTTTTTTTATTGTGGAGAGTGTTAGGGATTCTTTTAGGGGGAGGGGGTGTCTTATAACATTTTGTTTTCTCTTTGAGCAGAGTTTTACGAATTCCTGCTGTATGTTGCTCTGTTTCATCTTGTATAGCTAATGATTTAAAATCATAGGATGCAATTGCAATTATCCGTACATGACAAAAATATGTATTGTCGATATGCCCAGGTTTTAGACAGATGTGCTGTGGATATGCCCAGGTTTCAGAAAGATGTGCTGTGGATATGCCCAGGTTTCAGAAATATTTACTGAAAAATATGTACGGTCGATGTTCCAAAATTTCAGAAAGACGTACTGTGGATATGCCCAGTTTTAGAAAGATTTACTGAAAAATATTTACGGTGGATGTGCCAAAATTTTATAAAGATGTACTGTGGTTGTTCCCAGGTTTCAGAAATTGTACTGAAATATGTACTGTGGTTGTGCCCAGGTTTCATAAAGATGTACTTTAATATGTACCGTGAATATGCCCAGGTTTCAGAAAGATGTCTGTGAATATGCCCAGGTTTCAGAAAGATTTACTGAAAAATATTTACGGTGGATGTGCTAACATTTCAGAAAGATGTTCTGAAATATGTACCCCGCCGAAGACGGATGTGTCGGTTCATTGGCGCAAATAAAACGGCGACACAACGCATCCCAGGTTTCAGAAAGATGTACTGAAATATGTACTGTGGTTGTGTCAGGTTTCAGAAAGAGAATGTTTATTACTGATTTCTCCCAAACAAAACCCTCCCTATTCAGTAATTTGCAACAGCTGCATTAAATAGCCAGTGAGCTTGGTATTGGCTGAGAAAGGATTACTGGATTAAACAGCTGAAGTTTTTACAATAACCAGATTATATGAATTTTGTGGCATTAAACAGTATGAATGTATGTTAGAAATCCATAACGATATAAGGTTCATATTCTGAACACAATGTAAAAATTATCATGTTACTTTTATCCTATCTATTCGCTTTATCCATTTGGACCTTAAGCATATGGCGTAGAAGAGTTGGAGATGGTTTTTTTTGTTTTGTTATTTCATATATGTGAAAAAAGTTCTTCTCCCCATGCAAACTTTACCTCAGACCCGCCATACCACCCAGGTTCTTTGCATGTCTCCTGACCTGAATATTTCTGATGGTGAGATTTATATCCTTAGCAAGAGGTTTCAGTTTATACCCCTCTGTTCTGTATATGATCGCTACACTCTTATGCAGGACGTTCATCAGTTCCTTCAGTGGTTGCGTCTGCGGTTCCATTTTCTGGACAGTGGACCGTTAGGACAAATCCCTTGACTCGGAATGATATATTTTTCTGGTATGCTTCCCATAAACATGGCTAGAACATAATCCCAGCGCATCCTGGATCCTACATTGTGGACACCATAGAACGTCTCCACTCCACCCGCTTTAGACACACCAACATATTCCCCAGAGTCCTGTGCCCTTAGGCAACTTTGCAGCTGTAATGACATCATCAAGCTGGCTGACAAGGGGAGTACTGTTGTCGTCTGGCGCAAGGACCTCTATCAACAAGAGGGTAAGGCACAGCTGTCCACTTCCTTGTTCTACAGTGCCAATACACGCAAGAAAGACCCTATTGTGGACCACGATGACAGTCTCTACCATCATCAAGGGTTTGATAGCTGACAACCTCCTCCTCACTACATCAGCAGCTCTATGTCTCAGGGAAAGCAGTTTGTGCTACCTACAGTTCACAAACCTTTCAACTTTGGCAGACTTAATATCTCTACATGTTCCTGCCATAAGGAACACATTTCAGATTTCCTGGATAGTGTCTTCCAACCATTAGTGGAGCAACTCCCCACATATCTGAAAGATACTAATTATGCCTTGCCCATCTTTGCCTTTATTTCACTGTCCCCTGCCCACACCTATCATCTCTTTCTACTTGATGTCTGCTCCCTTTACACCTGCTTAACACACTCAGATGGTCTCAAGGCGTTGAAGTTCTTCTTCGACTTGACAAACATGCTTATCCTTCTGTGTCTACCTTTACTCTCATCCACCTTGCGCTCAATCTTAACTCCTTTGAGTTCAATGGGCACTTCTTCGATCAAATCAGTGGGGATGGCAATAGGCACCAAGATGGGACCCAGCTATGCCTGCATGTTTATAGGTCACCTTGAGCACCAGGTATGGGAATCCTATGGTGGGTCTTCCCATTTTGGTACTATCAGTTGCAGACACACAGGATGCTAACCTGTGCCTATGTCACAGACCCATTATGTCACATTCCCTAAAGCCACTTTCACCATTGAAGAGAGTTTCACATGTGTTCCATGATGCCATCGTCTGCAAACGTATCACTATGACATATGACTATATTACTATGACTATATAGGTGAGACTGAAATGAGGCTTGCAGACCGATTCTGTGAACCTCTGTACAGCATCAAAGACCATTTGTATACTCTTGTTACTGACCATTTCAATGGCATGAGCCATCAGGATGCCCATTTAGATATTCAGATGACTGCCATTAAGGTGTTCTGCTCAAATGACCAGACCCTTCACGTGCTTGAGAACCACATTATGTACCAATTAAACAAACTTAAAACTTTTGGGATCAATGAACGGCAGTTGTATGGATCAAATGTTGTTCCGTCATTTCTTTGTTTGTCTCATTTCACATTTATTTAGGTGCGTTTTGTATATTTCCTGTGTGTGTTGTTTCACCTCTGACCTAGTTTCAGCCCTTCCGGGTTATCTTCACATTTTGCTCTGCCATGTGAACATCAGTAGTGTCATTCTTGCTCGTTGTTTTTGTTGTATATGTGGTCATTAAGGCTTTTTGGTCTAAACATCAATTTGTGTGTGTTATTATGTGTGTTTCCATTGATTAGCAAAGGTTCATTACCCTGTTTCAAACTTTACCTGAATAGGATATACTTCCAACTTTAAAAAAATCACAATCTACACCAAGAACCACAGTTCAAGATCATATACTTCCCTCTGCACTAAGCTGTGTTTGCCTAAGCACTGAACTGTGTAATGCAAAGCAGAACTAAAAATAAGGCTGGGGATGGCTTTAGCGTCCTTGTCAAGGCTAACTGTGATTTGGAAAAGCAACATCAGTGTTGGAGTGAAAATCAAACTGTATAGGTCGCTGGTGCTTTCCATTGTGTTGTATGGTTGTGAGAGTTGGACACTCACTGTGGACATGGAGAGAAGATTACAGGCTTTCGAGTATAAATGCTATAGAAGAATTCTACGAATTTCCTAAAGACCAATGTGTACGTAAGAAATAAAGTAGAGATGTGTGCAGGTGTCCAGGAGCCATTGCTTTCAATAGTGAAACGACGAAAACTAGCATGGTTCGGACATGTATGCAGGCACGATTCCTTGTCAAAAACAATACTGCAGGGAACTGTCGAGGGTGGAAGAAGCAGAGGAGGTCAAATAAAGGCATGGACAGACAACATCAAGGAATGGACAGGGCTAGATATTTCCACACTCATCCGCATCGCTGAGGATAGAATTCGCTGGAGGACTCTGTGTGCTGAAGCTTCCAATGTGGTACCCCTACGACCCTGAAGGGTTATGGGTTTTATTGATTGATTGATTGATTGAACTGTGTAACATGAACACTAGAAAGTGGTCAACACAAACATGTTATTTGATAACACAATCCAGTTTTGTGATAAACAATGTATGCATGTATAATTGTCATTGCTAATATAACTTTATATTATGCTCAAAAATTAGATCCACTGGTTCAGCATCTTCAATTCATTTATGATGGTGATATTCCTTGTTGGTTTGGTCAGCATGATTCTTATGCGCACACTTCGCAAGGACTATGCACGTTACAGTAGGGAGGAAGATCTAGATGATATGGTCCGTATTTTTGTTTTTTTCGTTGCTTTACGATACTCCATGTGTTCTTGCAGGACTTAATTAAATCATAAAATGTGGATTTTTAAAAACAGCTTGTAATAGGGACATGCTGAAAGAATTGAAGGTAAAAGAAAACTGGTTAAACAAGGTTCTCTAGAAAATTGCAATACTTTTGCCATATCAGATGAGCTGACACTTTAGAACAGACAGTAATGGAAGGATGATGCCAGGACAATGAAAAAGAGACCACCAAGAAAGTGGATGCAAGATATCAAAGACCATCTGAACATGATACAGAAGCAGGAAGATTAGCACAAGATCTGAGTGTCTAAAGGCTGTGATTGCTACATCCTGTCCAGGATATACTACTACCTGATGATGATAATGATGTACTACTACCTGATGGTGATAATGATGTACTACTACCTGATGATGATAATGATGTACTTCATGATGATGATAATGATGTGCTACTACCTGATGATGATAATGATGTACTTCCTGATGATGATAATGGGTTTGTAATAATGTGATTGTAATATTAGTATACTAAGAGTTAGTTTGTGGCAAGTGATGAGATTCCAATAACAAAATCATGTTCTCTGCTGGTAAAAGTTTCCCAGGGAATACAGTCCAGTCGACATTTGCACATCTGTGTCCTTCAAACATTCCCACTATATCAGGTGGGCAGATACCATTTTTTTGGTGCAAGGTCATCTTCCCCCCCCCCCCCCCCAATTTATTGTTCTTATTAGGACACTCAGACCAGGCCAAACTACCAGTTCCCCCCTATAGGACAAACCGGGTCATTAGGCCACACAATTTGCCCCAATATAACCAAAAGGAGTAACCTCCAATGTTGAAAATGGCCTGTCTTGGACCACCAAGACAAATCTACCAACTAACTAACAATTTTTTTTGCAAGAAACCGCACTAGAAAACACACCAAGGAGCATGAACAATTATATCCACGAAGCACTGTTGAAATCCTGTCAGGCCACTGGTAGTAATAAAACTGTGACAATGCATCTTCTATAGACTACATCCTGCTTGAAATCTAGTAGGATATCAGTGAAATTAATGTAGATGTCTTGAAATGAGAGAACATGAAATGCAGAGATAGATCATCTGAAGTGTTGCTGCCCTGAGCTTTCTGAAAAATGAAAGGGATGAATTTCTGAAGCAAATAATCCTTGCTAGAAAGAGTGCCTCAAACATTGTGTTGTCTGAAACTTGGTGCCAGGTAAATCTAAGATCAGTATTTAAGGCCAAACATACAGTATAAAACACATCTGGTTGCAATAGACACCTTCTGATTAGAGGCAATGTTTGAAAGCATTTTACATGTGTTTGAATCTTCTAGGTGTGTTGTTGATATCAGCCTGAGTGTTACCAGGGCCTGAAAGGGAAACAAAGAATAGTGACACTGTTTACCTTCCATGCATGTCATAGGAGGTAACTAAGGAGGTTATGGGGTGGATTATGTCGTTGCATACTATAGAAGTGATGGTTGTTCTAGTGACACAGAGGCCATCCTGAAGTTAGATGTATCAAGCCGCACAGCTCATATATTGCAGCCAAGCTGTGAACCATGTCAAATGCATTCCATTCTCTAGACTACATACTGCTAATCTGCAGAAGTTTGATAACAAATGCAGACAAAGAATCATCATATGCAGTGCCAACTGGCATATCAAATTATGAATCCCCTAAATGTATTCCCTGAGTACTGACCATCTAGTTTCATTGCTGATTATTGACTATAGTTAGACTATTGAAAATTTTCTCCTTGAATTTTTAGACCCTTACTATGCCTGAACATGTTCTAAAAACAGTTTGTTTTGTCAAGTTGAGTCGTGACAGAAATCAAATGAAATAAAGTATGCAAGTAAAGTTGTATGCTGATGTGAGTTAAAAAAAATAGACACATAAAGTTGGAGTGGCCAATCAATTATTTCTACAAAATAAAAATATCATTGGAATAAATAAATTATTACCAGTATTTAATTTCTTCATTAGGAAAAAGACCTTGGGGATGAATATGGATGGAAACAAGTTCACGGAGATGTGTTTCGTCCAGCTTCACATTCCATGTTATTCTCAGCCTTCATTGGAACTGGCTATCATGTGGCACTGGTTACTTTATGTGTGATTCTGTTCACTATTGTTGGAGAACTTTATACAGAGTAAGTAGTTCTTTGTGGCAGAGTTTAGATCTGTGACCCACTTGAGAGAGAGAAAAGTTATTGCTGGACATTTAATGATCACCCAAAAGAGACACATTTTATAGCAGAGGTTCCCAAAATGGATGGTGGGGGTGATTTCAAAAGGGGTGGAGTGATATTGAAATTTAGTGCATTAACCTGAGACATGCTGTGTGTACAAACTGGGTCGTGCATTCCGCCAGAATTGTGTCATTCCGTGATTTCTTAAGGCGTCTTCAACCACCCGATTCGGTAAACCCGATACCGAACAAAAAATTCTTGAAAAATCGAGATCTGTAGCTTTTTGACAGAATATAATGCCAACATTGGGAAGCCATTTTGTTTGTAATGGCAGATTGACAGGTAAAAATGTTATGAAGTGATTTTGACATGGTTTTGACAGTCTCCTGCATCGTAGTGGAGCGACAAAACAGTGAATCGTGTTTATTATACTATTTGTCAATGGTATATCTAGTGAAATCATAGTGTAAACTGCTGAAAATTTGAGAAAACCGTAAGGTAAGTTCTTCATCTGTGATTATTAAATTATTACATGATGTTTCCATTATGTAAAGTATATAATGGTCAACAGATTTCACAGCTTACGATCGATAAAAAATATGGTAGGCCTAGATCGATATAGGTCTAAATTTGACTTTATCACTTTCTCACAAAACTTACAATATATGCAGAATTTAATTCTTTATTTATATGTGCAAATAGTATTTAAAGATCTGTAACAACGAAAAAGTAATCGCGATTTTAAAACCGCCACTGACGACTGTGTAACATTTCCAAAAACTAATTCAGCAGCAGAAGAGAAATTGCGCAATTGCTCCAGTACTAGCTTAGTTTTGACGAAAGGTGTCTGGGGCCACCTATAAACAAGGCGTGTTTATGTGACCTAGCACAGCCTTATTTGGTAATGCACCTAAACTGGGACATGCGCAGATGAAGCCTATTCATTTCCACTTTAGATAGAGACATTTTGAAAGATGAAAAAGTTGAAAATTCGCATGTCCCTACGGCATATAGCCATGATTGGCGTAGCGACTTCGATGAAATTGTTGGACATATATTCCTAGCTGATAAAATTAGTGTGTTAGACGTGTTTTGAGAGATAAGTTGATTTTTATAATAGAGTATAGTATTGATCACGCTGCTTTCATGATTTAGATGGTTAATATTGACTGTTGGAGGGATTAAAAAATGACTAGGTCTATCTTTCAGATAACTATTTATGGCAAATCTATGAGGTTCATTCATTCTTACCAGTGACATTATGATGATGTGACAATGAAACCACATAAATACTATTTGAATTAGGTTTATTTTACACACGTAAAAAAATTACACCAATATATGCAGTATTCAATTCTATATTTATATGTACAAATATTAATTAATTATCTCTAACAACAAAAAAGTTATTGAATTTTTAAAACAGCCACAATCAATAACGCAAATTCTCAAAAAAGAATTCAGTGGCAGGGGGAAGTTTTTTGATTTGTAAACACAGCATGCTAAAGGTTAAAGGCATGATTATGATTGATTTTCAATTAAAATGTAGCATGTTTAAAAAAATATATTTATGAAAAACAAAAGAGATCATGACTATTGTGCCAACTACACAGTATGTATTGTTCGATTAATATTCTGTAATAATATAAGTTTTATTTGGTTCACGAAGTCTGTGAATGACGCCTCGGGTGAGAGGGCGAACTCTTCTGTTGAGTTCTTCCTCTTAAGGAACCAGGCTTACGGATGAGAAATGGTTCAGTACCCGATGGGCACAGGCACAGTACGTCCAACTACACGAGGCAAGTTCATAGACAGTGGAACACCTCATGCGAGACAGAAGTGAGCAAAAATCGTCTAGGCGAAAAGTCACCACACACATGCGTGCCTGGTGAGAGATAGGGAGGCTGTCACAGGCTAGGGTAGCCCACCCAAATTGTCAAGGCATGCCGAAATCGGATGTGCTAGGCTTACAAGGCGCATAACGGTGGCACAACGTAATCACGCTCCCGGCGGAAATCACACGGATATCCGTGCTGGTTACATTGGAGCGAACGAAAGAGAAAAAAATATGTTTTATTTAATTTTATTATCCAGTTTTGTAATGAAACTAAAGTTCACGAAAAAATAGAAATTATATAAACATATAAAAACACACAATGCTATAAGTGTCAACTAGTACAGATTATTCGTATTTCAGCAGGCCCCAGGAATAAACAGAAGAAAACATGTTCTTAATATTTTTTTGTTAGAAATAACCTCTTGTATAGTTTTAATTTATCATATTTGTAGATATGTAAATTCATTTTGTTAATATATATTTTTTTTTACAGGAGAGGATCATTACTGAGTACTGCAATATTTGTTTATGCTGCTACCTCCCCTGTGAATGGCTATTTTGGAGGAAGTCTATATGCCAGAATGGGAGGTATGAAACCTGTACAGATTTATTGGAAATTTGTGTGTAATTGTCCAGTCGTGCGACTTTTCCTTCCACCCAATTTTTCTTTTCTTAGTGAGTGGTATACTTGGAGAAAATGAACTCTTTATGTTTAAAACTAGAGGTTTCATAGAAATTATGAAAATGTAAAGGCATAGTGTGATATGCAATTCTCTTCTACTGTCATCAATATCTAGTTCCATCTCACATCAAAGTTTGGCTGCAACGGACCAAGAAGATGTTGATCATCTCTCGTCATGGACGTGCACCCTACTAAACTATATCGTCTATCTTATGATGTTTCCCTCTTATTTGCATCTATCTCTTACTTACCACCCTTGGACTCTACCTTCAAATAATTTCTTCAACAAGGTGTCATAAATTTCAAGGTGGCCAAAAGAAGCACTACAATGACCCGTTAAAGATCTCACTGAAAGCCTTAAATAGACCAAGATACATGGGAAGAACATGCACAAAATAGAACTACATGGTGCTCTACAGTCAAAATAGGCGCATCTTGTGAAAAGAAGAGAAATGCAGCAGCTGAACAGTGGAGAGTAGCTAGAAAGTCACAGGCAGACCAAAATCCATTTACAGTGGTCCAAGCTGTCCAAGGACATTTGCGGCAAGAATAGGGCTTATTAGCTATCTACGAGCTCATAATCAAGGTCATAACTAACTGAATTTCAAAAGTGGATGTAACAAATAATCATCATCACTTGTGATGGACGAACAACAAAAAATGTCTTTTAATGTTCAAAATATTTTGTTTGATTTTATTTCTGTAATAGTCTTTTTTCATACACAGTGTTGTCAAAACTTCTTCTCTTTCCATGAAGTTTTCTTTATTGTCTTCTATATTTCCACATCTCTAATGCATCAATTCTGTCTTCTAGCTGTTTGTTCATTATCCATGCTTCTGAACCATACATTAATGTAGAGTAGGTGTAGCATTTTATAATTATCATCTTTAGTTTGTTTGCAATTTGTTTGGATGTTAGTAATTTCCTCATGTCGTTGAACGTACTATTAGCCATGGGCAGCAAAAGTGGTCAACGTTCAAACTATCTTATGGCTTCTTTCAGGGTAGCAACAAACTCTCACCATTCATTTAAGTTAACAGGGAGTTTTAAAGAGTACCCAAGGACCATTTGCAGGTTGTTTTTGGTTAGTCTTGGGACTTTGTTCAGGATCTCATGTGAGGACATGTCCAATCCAATTTCACAGTCTGCAAGTTATTATTGTACACCTATTGTTTGCACTGGGTGAACAGGCTGTGATTCAGATGATAATTTTACAAATGTTAAGTCATGAAGCTATCAACAGAACCAATATATCCACTAATATTCCATCATCAGAATGAAAATCAATACGGGCAGGTTGATTTGAATCATGTCTCTCTCATGTATTGCCAGGACCCAATGGGGAGCATAGAATAGTAACACTGGCTAAGGAGATTGTCTCATTCAATGGATCAAGGTGCCTGAAAGGTCATGTTGAAGTCAGATGTGTCTGACCAAAAGGCACCAATATTACATACAGCTAAACTGTAAACCACGACACAGAGCACTAAGTTTTCTGAATTGCATCCTTCTGGTTGGTTGCTGATCCAGTGGTCCATGGGCTCATGCCCTTTGACCTAATGCCATTAGATGGCATTATATTGCTGGGAAGTCTGTGGATTTTCGGCCCACCCCAGGACAGAGCCAGAGAATAACTATCACACCTCCAGGAAGGTAGGTTTCAACCTATGCACTGCGCCTAGCCACTGTAACCAAGATAGGGTTCACTGTGCTCATTTCCCGCCACCAATTGACTACTGGTTATGCTGAATTTCTCTATAGCTCCAGGAATGCAACCAAATGTTCAAGTCAAAAGGATTGTTACGTCCTGAGTCACTGTGCCTCTATGATGGACCTCAGCCATAGGAAAAACAGTGATGTCAGTTTCCTCCTCCCTAGTGCTGCACAGTACATCTCTGGCTCCCTCCCAACCACACAGGGTGCATACATATTTATTGAGACAAACATGAGAAACATTTCTACAACAAAACAAAATCATAACTGTATAGATGACATGCCATGAAGCTTCTATAAGAAGATAACCTCAATATAACGGCATGTCTTCCACTAAGGTTTTCTGTTGCATGAATGGTATGTCTAGTGGGCCATTGGTGAGACCCACAGATGCAACCACATGCGTAACTGCATCCTTCTAAACAGCTGGAGTGTGAGAATAAATGCAGAAGAAATAAATTGAGTTTCATACAGTTGATACCATCTACCTCACAGTGCAATACAATGAGGTTACTAGCACAAGTCTGTTGTTAGTACCCATAAACAAATGCTGCCGTAGTGAATTCATTTGGACATGTTTCTTCCCAACAAAAGAGCACAGTTTATTGACCACCCATTAAATTGATGCTACCTTAGCGAATTAATTTAGGCATATCTCTTCCCAACAAAAGAGAAGTCTATTGAAAACCCATAAAACAGATTCTACATTAGTGAATTCATTTGGACACATGTTCACACGCGAAATCTATCAGTAGCGATAGAACAGATACTACCATAGCATATTCATTTGAATATCTCTTCCCAACAGAAGAGCACAGGTGCCAGGAAAGATACAATAGACAAGGGAAAGCATTTTGAATTCCCTATCTATCCATAAGTGTGGCACATTGTTGAGAGGTTAAAGCTTGTTTTCAAGGATTTGAACCATGGTAAGGACTGAGTTTTTGTCTGTCAGAGTGTAAAGTAAACCCACCTCGAACATGGCGACAGCAAGAGCATGCAGCATTTATCACACAAGCTACTCAAAACTTTCCTGCAACTCCCTAACAGGAAAAATGCAGCTTTGACAGTTTTTAAAAATAACTTTTAGCTAAGGATGCTGGTGGGCGAGACATAAAAGATTTGAGTTCAGAATTCCACTGGGACATAGTAGTGAGGGAAGATAATGGAGATAACAATTAACAGGAAAAATGAACTATCAGCACACCCTTGACTATCCACTGAAAGAGCGGTAACTCCTTGTATGAGGATGCCTGGAATGTACCACAGTCTGTGCAGAAAATCACATTGCTAATCACTGTCCTGCAAGCTGTAAACCATGACACAGCTCAATAACAAATGAAACAGCGACACAACACATTTCTATTTTCTGGACTACATCCTGCTAGAAATCTAGTAGGACCATTGTCCTGCTACAAGAGAGATCCAGTGGGAGTTTGAGAATGAACGCTGAAGAAGAAGAGACTCACAAATACAAACTTTAAACAATTTTTATGGTGATAAAACATGTTGTGTGACTTATTATCTCTAGGTAAACTTTGGATCAAGCAAATGGTTGCAAGTGCCTTCTTGATGCCTGCAGTTGTTTGTGGAACAGCATTCTTCATTAACTTTATTGCTATTTATTACCACGCTTCCCGTGCTATCCCATTTGTGACTATGGTATGTATACACATTGTTTGTTTATTTGAGAACCCCATGAATTGGCAAGAGATTAGCTCTTACTTTCTATGTGCAGTGGGGTGGTTTTTCTGAGCTTTCTTTCATACTCAGGAGACTTCAGCTTTTGGCTCAGTCTATTGAAGTAGCTTTCTACTCAGAGGGGGCCTGTAATTGTATTGATAACATGCTACAAAGCTTCCATAAGAGAGCCTCAATATAACGGTATGTCATCTACTCAGATTTTCTGTTGCAAGGGTGGTTTGTCTAGTGGGCCATTGGTGAGACACACAGACGAAACCGCATGTGTGTGTATACACGTATAAAGTAATGCTTTACAAACTGTGGTTGTCTTCTGCATTATATCTTAAATTTCTGCTGCTTAGCAGGATGCAGCTTGGAGAATGAATGCGTTGAGTATGGTTTACACCTTGGATGCAATAGCTGAGCCTATCATGCTCACACGTCCAACTTCAGCAGGGTATTTAGGACACTGATCTATGGAATGGGACAATCATCTACCTCCCCTAAACCTCTTTAGTTGTCTTTTGTGATGTGTGTGGCAGGTCACAGTGTTGCTATTTGTTGCTCATCTCTTGTGTCTATGGACTGACACATTCAACTTCAACATGGCTTTTCTGTCACTGAGCTATGGCATGGGATAGCGAACTCTGGTTAGACCTTCTTAGTTGCCTCTTATGTTATGCATGATGCCTATGTTATGCATGACTGGTCACATTATTGTTATTTTTTGATTCAGTCTCGGGCTCCTGAAACACGGGTGGGTAGGGTCTTATTTTACTCCAATGGGAGAATTGAGTGATCATAATTGTTATCTGACTGGAAGTGCACCAAGACATCTATGGACTTTAGAAGTGTTTTGAAAAGTTAAACACATGGAATGGAAGTGTGTTGCCAGGGCCCAAAAGAAGAGGAAAAAAATAAATACATGCCATAAGAGATGACTGAGTTAGTCATGGAGCTGTTCCATAAAGATCAAAGTGAACCAAAATGCCACACGGAAGCTGGATGTGCTGGGACAAAAGGTGCAGGTATTTCAGCCAAGCTGTAAGCCATGACATTCTGTTCTACATCATACTAAACTAGAAAACACATGAAGATCATGGAAAGAGCTAGTTGACAAAGTGTCATCAGCATTAACATTTAAACTCCCTATGAAACACAGGTCATCAACAAAGTTATCACATCTCTTCCTGTCAACACCTGGTCTCTTCAGTTCTTTCCATGTCTTATCTATCGTTGTTTCTTTTCTGTTTCTAATTCTCTCCTTGTTATTACTTCCCTTATCTTTATGTTTATAAATCTTCCACCTCTTTTTTATTCAGGTTGCAGTGACATGTATCTGCATTTTCGTCATCTTACCGTTGACATTAGTGGGAACAGTGCTGGGCAGAAATTTGGCAGGACAGCCAGACTACCCCTGCCGTATTAATGCTGTGCCAAGACCCATCCCGGAGAAAAAATGGTAATGCATTTTGTTGTCAGGCTCAGTGCTATTTTACGATTTATGTGTTTGTTTCAGGATAGCACAGGCCAAATCAACATTTCAAAAAATGAGAAATAATCTATGCAATAGAGTAATATCAATGCATACACAAGCTTAAGTGCTAGGATGCTATATTGAGCCAATCCTTTATGGAAGAGAAGCATGGACATTAAACAAAAGTTCCCAAGATAAGCTGGAGGCAACTAAGATGTGGTTTTTAAAAAGAATGATGAAAGTTCCATGGACAACCAAGACAACTTGTAGAAGTTCTCAGAGATGCTGGAGTAAATCGACAAGTTATAGGAAAAACTAGAAGCAGAAAATTAAGATTTTTATGGCACATGATGAGAAAATAAAAACTTAAACATTTAGCAACCATTGGAAAGATGAGGGGGGGGGGGAAGAGAGAAAGAAAAGAAATGAAGACGAGGAGAGAAATTTCTGGATGAACACATTGTTGACCCACTAAATACATGAAATCAATCATGCACACATTGTTGACCCACTAATTACATTAAATCAATCATGTAGAAACACATTGTTGATCCATTAAATACAGGAAACCAATCATGCACAAACACATTGTTGACCCACTAATTACATTAAATCAATCATGTAGAAACACATCAGTCTTATATTAAAATAGTTTTCATTGTTGTATTCTGCATACAGGTTCATGGAGCCAGCTATCATCACTTTAGCTGGAGGTGTACTGCCCTTTGGTTCAATCTTCATTGAAATGTATTTTATCTTCACCTCATTCTGGGCCTACAAGATTTATTATGTGTATGGCTTCATGCTGCTTGTCTTCCTCATCCTTGCTGTGGTCACAGTATGTGTTACCATTGTCTGCACCTACTTCCTTCTTAATGCTGAAGACTACAGATGGTAAGTTGACATTGTTAGTTGCAGCATCTTTATACTGTCAGTTGTGAAATGTTTGTGGTGTTGTATTGTGTATATTAAATCAAACGATATACTAAGAGAGGAGACAAAACAAGAATAAGTGATGAACATCATCAGAAAACACCGCTGGACATACATTGGCCATATACTGAGAATGAAGGAAGACAGAATTCCACGACAAGTCTTCATGTGGACACCAGACGGGAAAAGAAAACACGGAAGATAAAAACAACGCTCAGAAGAACATTTATGAATGAATTAAAATCAACAGGCATAAATGCACAAGACCTGCAATCCTTGGCAACTGATTGACAGGCATGAAGAACTATGACATCCATCCTATGTGCTAAACTTGGCAAAAGAGGAACCGAATGACTGATTGTGTATATTTATTAACTTCTGATATATGCAGGGTGGGCTGTTGTAACTTTATGATTATGGCAGAATGCTCTTAATTATAGTGTACAAATTTTGCATCTAAAAAAAAATATAAAAAAACCCAGTCACGATTCTTCTTCTGCATTTGCTCAGAAACTCCTGCAGATTAGCAGGTTATAGTCCTGAGAACGAAATGTGTTGTGTCATGGTATACAGCTTTGCTGCGATAACTGCACATATTGTCTTGACACATCTGACTTCAGCATGGCTTCTGGCATTGTGACCCTAAATGGTATTGGACAGCCAATTCCACAATTTCACATCAGAGCCTCCTTCGTTGCCTCTTATGGCATTCATGGAAGGTAAAACAGTATTCCTATAAATTGGAATGTTGGCCAGAAGTTGCAAATAAAACAGCTCTGCTGTAAACAAACAGCAATATGTACTTCATGCTCCTTGGCAGAAATCATACTAAATTTCGTGTTGGTTATCATAGAGCGAACAAAGAAGAACAGAGTTGCTATTCTCTGCTTCACTTTTGGGCCCGTCAACACACTGCCGGCTCATTTCTCCTGCCTGGAGACAGTTTCTTATCTATTATGTATAATAGATTCTTTTCAAATATATCTTCGTTGTGCATTGGCTTTAGAATGAAGTGAAACAATAATGTATCTTTGTTGTAAATGAGTGAAGGTATAAAACATCTAAAGATATATATTTGTGTTGTATATTGACTATGAGTGAATGGGAAACATAAAAGTATATCTTTGTATATTGACTTTATGAATGATTGGGAAGCAAAAATATCTTTGCTGTATATTGACATTTCTCTTGGTTTTAATTTCAGGCAGTGGACCAGCTTCATGGCAGCTGCTTCCACGTCTGGCTATGTGTACCTCTACTCCTTCTATTATTTCTTCTTTAAAACAAAGTAAGTATTTGATGTTTGTTGTGGAATAAGTCTAACTGTTCTAGTATGCTGTTTGCAGCTCTGTATAGAATGCTCCTCCAGTAGGCATTGCACCAAGCTGAAGTCTACTGGGTATGAAAGAAAGCTTAGAGAAACCTCCACATTGCATATAGGAAGCAAGAACTAATCAATCACAATTCCTGGAGTTTGAAAGAAAGAAAGCATGCTGTTGTTTGTGCACCAGTTTTAAACATTCTTACTGTGACATGAGACATCACTTATTGCTGGTAGTGTATATTTCCATCCATTACATGTTGTGCAAGAATTCTGATCTCAACAAGGAAATCAGTACCGTTGTGTTAGTTTCTCTTGTTAGTGTTATTTCCACTGTCTGAATAAACCTCTAGCAATAAACCCACCACACATAAAGGCTTACTTTGGGATTCATTATTCCTTCGTACTTTGTTGTAGTCTACAATTATCCAAACGGAATTTCCAAATTAAATATTTGCTTCAAATGTGGAAACTAAAACTCTAATTTTGGTTTTCTCAATTTGACAGGCTGATGCAATATGGCATCTGATATTTGCGAACCAATGATAAAGCTTGTTTTATCATATTGTGCTTCTTTTCAGAATGTATGGGCTGTTTCAGACTGCTTTCTACTTTGGGTACATGGCCTTGTTCAGCTTAGCATTGGGAGTAATGTGTGGTAAGTTAATTTGTTTTGTGTGACATTATCATCATGTGCTGGCCCCTCTAGCAGTATCGTATATACAAGTACAATGCAAAGTAATGCCATGAACTCCACAGGAAAATAATTCTACAGAACTCCTTAGGAAAATAGTGTTAGAATTCCATAGGAAAAGTGTTATAAAACTACATTTTAGTGTGGAAGAAAATTCCAGGCAAGCAAAAGACTCATTAGCACCAGAGTTGATAGTGAATTCACTTCATAAACCTAAATCATCAAATTAGCTCTTGGTTCAGAGGTTGATTATCCATATTGTACTGGTGATACAATTGGATGTATTCATCATCATCAAGTGCTGCCTTCGCACGAAGGTTGGCTGCAACAGACCTCCAACATCCCGTCTCGTGTTTTTGGTTGTGCACTCTGATAGACTGTGACCTGTACATCTTGTGATGTTACTCTCCCATTTGTATCTCCGCCTACCTCTTTCTTGCTTCCCTTTGACTTTACCCTCAAGTAAGGTCTTCAATAAGGTGTCATGTCTTTTGATGTCCAAAATATTTTATTTGCCTGATCTTTATTTCTCTTAATAATTCTTTCTTCATATTAAGTGTTTTTAGAACCTCTTTGTTTATTTTCTTCTCTTTCCATGATTCTCTCTCTATTCTTCTACTCTTCCATAATGTTCTCCCTATTCTTCTATATACCCACATCTCAAAGGCATAAATTCTGTTTTCTAATTGTTTAGTGTCCATGTTTCTGAGCCATACATTAATATAGAATAGATGTAGCATTTTATAATTCTAATTTTTAAACTGTTTTGTAATTTGCTTAGATATATTAATGGTGCCTAAATGTTCAACAATAGTTGAATATCTTTATCTTGCGCAAGATACACTTAACTCTTTCAGCACGTAATTATACCCGGGGTTTTTACGTAATTAATTTTAGGCTAACTTTTTGGACCGCATCATGATTCAGGTGCAAGCTTCCTGAAGACAAAGTATTAGCTATGGAAAGTCATATAAGGTATCAAAAGAAAGATAATTGAATGTGGAATTCAAATACAATATAAAAATATAAGAATTGTAAGAACAACATACAAAAATTGCACCACAAACAGGAATGTTAGCTGGATAGACATTTTTTTAACATACATTTTCTTCTACTCACCCTCAATTTTACTTGTCTTGAAATGTCGATATCCAATCTTACTAAAGTAGATGCATTGACAGCCCATTTACTAATCATAATTAGTTTATTTGAAGTAAATCTATCAACTGGCTAGTGTGTTATTCTATTTTTAGTGCGCAATGTCCAATTTCAGAACCGAACAAAAATATTGTGAAAATTCAGGGTATATTTCCAAGTATTTAATTTTCAAAGATGTTCTTTTTATCTACTCAATATTATCATTAGGTCTAGCTATATTTTCAGTATAACATAATACTAGATTATCATTGATGTCACTAGGCCTATCTGATTCTTCAGAAACAATAGCAGTGGGAACAGTTTTAGAATTTTTGAGCTCTTACCTCTAATCTACTAGGTGTAGGTCTATTTCTTTTCCGATTTTCAACAAGTCGGCAATCTCCACTGTCAAAATCGAAAGCACTGTTGTTTACCTTGAAATCACTTGAAATAACATCTCCAATTATAATACTCAAGAATAATAAAGCACGATGTTTGCTGAAGGATTCAGCTCTCTTGCTATTGCAACATGAAGTCATTTTGCTAACTTTGAAAACCAGAACCTAACTTGTTTGAATTTTAATTTGAAATAATTGTACCATGCTTCAGATTGCTGATCAAGCTGATGGCATCCGTTTGTTAGCCAGATTTCTAAATGTTAAATGGCTAAATAAGTTAATAGTTGTCATTTACGAGCCAAATAAGGCCAAAACGGAGGGTATATATGGATTCCCGTTATACTGTGCATACGTAGTCAAAGGGGGGAGACTTTGCTACATTAAAACGGACATACGTAGGAATTGAGTTAAACGACAAGATACACTTAAAAGACAAGATATACTTAAAAGACAAGATACACTTAAAAGACAAGATACACTTAAAAGAAATACAACTCCTTAGGTACAATTAGACACATCATGGTTGTTATTATGTCTACTCCAGTTCAACTCATATCTTTTCCATTGACTCTTGACGAATGAACAGCAGAGTAGATGGAGTAACAAAGATGTGCATGACCGGCAGATGTGACCAAATCACATCATAACCCAATTAAAATTATTTTTTTGTTTTGCGCGGAGAGCCATGTCATCACAGAAATATCACCTAACTCCCACCTGTGAAACCATCTCCCCTCCCAACCACCATTCATCCTACTCCACAATACTAGAACTCTAACATCACCCTAAGCAAAACTAAAATAAGCTATCTCCCCTCCACGCTATATTTATAACAAAGGATCACGCCAACAAAGGATCTAATTTAAGTAATGTTTATACTAACCCCGATTACGTGTCACTAGAGTTTCGCACAATAACGCCAGTTTAATTTTATATGAGCTTATGGTTTGTTCCTCTAAAACTTTCACATTCCCCAGACATGAACCAAAAAAATATTTGTAATTATAAGACCATTGAGGTGTAGATGGAGTAGATGTCCAATACTTGGTATTGCAACTGCCACATTGGCTGAAGCATTCCACTAAAATTTCCAAGCAAATGAAAAATAAGTATAAGAACTATTCATGTGTGTGTTTTAAAAAAAAAGTTCACATTTTTACGCCATTGAGTTGTATTGGGAAAGTATAGTCTTTGGTTAATATTTTTTTAACCTGTAGCAGCCTAGCTAAAAATAGTGCACGTTTCCTCTGACAACCGACCTTTTTTTAAGGACTTTCTGCACATGTTGCTTTTTAGACATAACAGTTTTATTTATTGAGATATTGATTTGAAATTTGGAGACAGTAGAGATAAATGGATGCTGGATATGATTTCGAGGTGTTATTTGCTTGTGTGTGTCAGTGTTATGTCGTATACAACCAAAATTGAGAATGTGGACAAACTGAAGAAAATATGGCTTCCTAAATTCCTTGTCATAAATGACATCAATTACATCACTATTAAATATCATAAACATCTCTCTCAAACATGCTTTTTGATCTGCAGTAACTGAAACACTAAAGCTTTAAAATTTGTCCTTTTCTGAATCATCCGTGAAGAATTAGCGATAAATGGTGACACTGAAGTTATGCCTATGAAGTTCGGCTTGCAAATATGAAAGGTCAAATAAATTACGATGTATTTATATCTCTGCGGAAAACTAAGGAACAATCACTCTAGAACACACTATAAGAGCATGTTGGGAAATTAACATGAATGATTGTTGTCAATCACTGCAAATGGCTACCTCAATGTAGACATTTGTTCACTGTGGGTTTTTGGTACAATACAAGAATCAGTGGACAGGTTTCTACAGAAAAATATAAAGCATAATTAAATGGAACGAAATTCCGATAAAGTCGCATATACTGATGCATCCAATATTCAACACGTTGTGCGATGAGAGCCCCTGACCACTCGACATGCCGTAGGAGGTGGATATCCAGTTCATTGCGTGCAAATCGCTAGATCGGTATTGTAAGTTATGACTTTTTAAGTTTCCAAGATAGTGCAATAGCATATGCAATTAAAAAGGTTGGTATGTTCTCACATGATTTGTCCACTGATTCTTGTATTGAACCAGATTTTTATTGCCAGATTACATTTGTCAAAATTTGTCGACTTCAAATTGCTACAGATTCAAAAGCTAATTTAAGAATGATCTGGTTAGCATCGCACCCACCGCCTTTGTTTTCCCAGAAAATTTTATGCCCATTGTCAAAGACTGGGTCAACCTAGGAGCCGGTTATAATTTTATATATTTTCTTAGCTGGCTGAATCGGATATTAAACTTGGGACACTTGACAGTGTCCAGTGCACAAATCAATAATTTACCCTGAGTATTATGTGTATATGGTCAATAATAGATACAGAATTAAATATTTGTGCATTTATTTTCAGGGACGTGTGGCTACATTGGGACAAGTATATTTGTGCGTAAAATATATTCAACAGTGAAGATTGATTAAGCACAAGATCTTCATCTCAGTGTTATGGCTGGTGGACATTGTTCATTCTATCCTGTAAAGCAAGACTGTGGAACAAGTTATTTAGTATGAGCTGTGTTTGATTGTAGGTTCCGATTGTATGTGTGATTGAAGATGTGAGTTATGGTTGAGAGGAGAAATTGGACCAAATAGTTTATTATCACTAGTACAGAGATTCTCAGAATTTTAACATCTCTTTACTAAATAGAATATTTATGATTTTTGTTCCAATAGGGCTGCAGAGCGACACATTTCAATATTAAAATATGGCGACAGTAATCGTTACTGTAGCAGTTTGTTTTACAATATAAAGTTGCTAGTTTCATCCACATCTTACATTTAATGACTTCTGTGGTGTTTTATTGTTTCCTTGCCTCTTTCAATTCCACAATTTTCACATGAAAAATAACTCTATTGACTTTTCTACCAGTGCCCCAAGGTCAGAACATCTTCATTTTTCAACCTCCCTGTTCCATCTCTGTCACCATACTTGAAACATGTTTGTCGGATTCGATAATGACCAAATATGTTTACCTGTGAGAGAGATGGTGACTGCAGTTTATGTGAATTTAGCTAAAGATTCCTATGTTTGCCTGAAGTTTCCCTCCAGATTGAACACGTGTGGGAGGATTTTGTGTGACATTGAACAACTCTTGCCTTTCTTTAACTTATTCTTGTTGAGAGGCTCTCTATAGAAGTTGCACCAATTCTGATTCTGCAACCTTAGGCTGGCTTGTCACTCTCTATCACTTTATATTAAGTTAAAATAAGCCACAGTAAAGGTGGGTCCCATGGCAGCAACCTACCATCAGGGATGAAGATAATTCTTCATGTACTAAGCCGTAGCTACTATTAGGTGGTGTAGTCAGTTACTATTCAGTGAAAAATCACAACCCAAATTTTGTGTTTGTGTCCAGATGTGATTTAAAGTACACAAACTTTTTTTTCTTTTTTTTTTTTATAGTACACAAACTTACTGTCAACTAGGCTACCGCATTCCAAAGTGATGTCTTAATCTTTAACCCTTGTAATGGTCTAGTTTAGGCTTGTAAAGTCATTTCTGTATATTTCGGCACTCTGCAAACAGAAATGTTTTTTTTTCTGTACTCAAATAGGAGATACCAATCAGATGTGAATTGTGCGAGGTTGCTTCCCATGCTGATATTAGCCATCATCCGTCAATTGTAAACATGTTTTTCATATGGAAAATTGGTGAACATTGTTGTGTTTTTTATCCCTGGTTTGTTGTGTCCTAGTGCTGGAGAATATCTTTCAGGACAAGTATGTCAATGTAGACATACACTTTTTGAAATGTTTCTTTGTGCAGTTAAAATTGATAATGATAAGTTGTCGCCAACATTCTAATATATGATAGTGACAAAAGTTCTTCAGAGTTTAATGAAGACATGGATGAAATCTGCATCTGGTAAGTCTAATGTTGTACGGATTTTCAATAAGTTTAATTTGAATGCAACTGGCTTTGATCAAGTCCTAATTTTATTGTCAGAAATCCACTCGTTTCACAGAAAACAGTATTAAATACAGAACAGACCACAATCTCTTCAGCCTCCAGCAGGTCATAGCTAAAGGTGCATAACACAGTAATCAGGGATCTTCTCTATGCAGATAACTGCAGTCAGTATGTTAATTCTGCAGGCTAGTATGCAGGTTACCTAAATTAAAATTCCCAGTATAGAACATAAGGCAAATGTGTATGTAAGATATACAACAGAGATGTTTATGGAATCCAGTCCACAAGAACAAGATTTTCAATATTCATTAAAAAAAATATGAAAACTTTCATTGTGCATGTAATCTAACACATCTGTCAAAAAAAATAATGCAGGGAATAGTTGAGGGTGGAAAAAGGAGGATTATTCTGTATTTCGGCCCAAAGTAATTCCTAAATTCTACATTGCGAGTCAAAATTCTTCTTGTATTTTGTATGTATTTTGTAAGATTACTTTGATCAAAGTCAATATTGCAATTAAACCTGAATATATTCTGTCGAAAGTGCACAAAATCTGTAAAAACTGTTAGATATGAAGTGTTGACATTGTCATTGATACATAGAAAAATATATGCTTGTTTCATTACAACAATAGATTAGTTCGCTTTCGATATTTACTTGTACTTACTTTCACATCTAATTTGTTTCTATTTCCTTCTCTCCCTTCCACTTTGTAACTTGGTTTGTCCTCCTATTCACGTTTCAGCTAAATTTTTTTCCTTCTGGGTGAGTTTATTTTTAAAACGCTCTTGTGCTCAAATTCCCATATGAACTTTGGAGTCGGTAACTAATACTATCAGTGTTTTACAAGCTCCACCAAACATATGTCAAAGTTATGTCATTTGTAGGCCCGGTTATGCATCATAATCTATTCTCTTCTTGAGTGTTTATTCTCAAAATCTCACTGAACTTCTCTTGTAGCAGACCAATGGTCTTACATGATTTCCAACTGGATGTAGTCCAGAGAATGAAAATGTTTTGTGTCGCCACTTTATTTGTACAAATGGTCAGACATCTATCTTCAGCAGTCATTGTTGCTTGAAATTTTCACCGTTGTATAGATTGCTATGGATATGACCCCAAATGTCCAATACTTATCTTTTATTTCTTTGTTCTTTCCCTTTTGCACCATAGCCTGAAAACTGATCGTCCTTCAACATTTCCACTTCTTGACAGTAAAATCTGTGAAAAAAAGACGAGAGCACCAAACACCTGTAAACAACAGACCCTACGTGGGATGGAACAACCAACTCCACCCCATAATTTCTTTAGTTGCTTTTTATTCCATGCATGGAAGGTAAACAGTGTTGTTTTTCTTTTCTCACTGTTCAGGCTCCAGGAACACACCAGCAGACTTGTGTTTAATTTGTATAATTTTAAATCTTATGTTCTAGTATATGCCTTGATTAAGATCATTAACCCTCCTAGTACATGCCTTGGTTAAGATGATTATTATTAACCCGTTGCTGATCAGCAATCTAGAGTCTATTCTTAACACCCATTACTACAGATGGTTGCAAATTTTAGTGAGAAAAAAAAAAGTGGCATTGATACAGAATTAAACGGACCAATTTTGGTGCAGAAAGTGAAAGATGAAGGAAAAGAAGTAGAATTTACAGGCAATGTTTGCCTGTGAACAGAACTGAAGAAAAGAACCAACATGGAAAGTGGAAGTAAACTAAATGTCCCAAGTCTACGTCTTTTTTGGGGGGGAACTTTCTGTTGAAAAATCTGATGGTCATTGTTCATTCATATATTGTAAGTAATGGTTCAACAATTGATGGTAAATGATTTTTATTTGGTTATCTTGAGAATAATGGATAAATGTTAGGTGGTAAATGATATTTGGGGGTTGATATTCTGTGAGTAAGGGCTCTATTCTTGGTTGTATAAATGATCTTGTGGATTAGTATCCAGTAAGGGCTCTATTAAACTTTTGTTACTGCTTGTTTTCCTGTGAAAGAGTGCAGGGAGGCTTTCTATGGTTGTGGAAATAAAGGCCGCTTTGCCATAGCAGCTGCCATGACAAGTACAGGAAGGATTTTGATTGTACCTTGTACCTTTTACCCCATACGCTGAAAAGCAATAAAGGGTTTAATAGATAGATAGATAGAAAGAAAAATCCTGATAGAAAGAAAAATCCTGTTCCGGGACCTCAAGGGTCTGAGAACGGCGTTCTAACCACATGGCCATGCGCTTCCTGTTGGGGGCTTTATTGTTGATAGTAAATAATCTTAGTGAGTAGATATCCTGTGAGTAAGGGCTCTAATGTTGGTGGTAAATGATCTTGGTGGGTTGGCATCCTGTGAGTAATGTCTCTATTCTTGGTGATAAATGATGTTTGTGGGTTCATATTAATTTTTATAATTGTTCTACCATTTGAGATGACAATTGAATTTATTATGATCATTTTTCAATTATATGAACATAATTGAAAAGTTATTGTTGCATACATGAGTACGAACTGATTATTGAAATATTTATATCATCTAACAGAGTTTTTACTTTGGTTCATTCCAATTAAAATGAGTTACGCCTTTTGGACAAATCAGGTTTTTTTAAACTGTTTTTTTTTGTTGGGTAAGATAAACTAAATTTGTGTGGATTTAGAACTGAAGAATGATTTGTCATTTCGGTGGTCCTGAAGAGCAAATTTGCTTTTTTTTTATATGTTGCCATATTTTCTGCTTTGTAAATATAATTGTATCATATGTTTGAGCAAGATTTGTTGAGGTATGTCTGTTGCTTTATCTGATCAATTTAAGTTTAGATTTATTATAGAACTGTCACAACCAGTTGAGTTTCACGAGAAAAGTTGAGATGGACACTCAGGAAACGGACCTAAACAGTATAGTAAACATGCTTGACAGGAATCCAGAAGGGAAGAAGAATGGAGAGCATGAGGAAGTGGTAGAAAAGGAAGTAATTGGAGTCTCATTGGTTATGCAGTTAAAAAAAAAAAGATGACACTAAAGCAGAATTGAGTAATAATTATAGTTGTACATTCTACTGGGCTACAGCTAGGATTGACATCGTATACAATTAACTTGATGAAATTGATTATTGCATCTATTTTTGAAAGCATGTTCAATCTCTAAGTTTAAAACTATTTTGTCACATCTCTGACAGCTTAATGAGCCAACTTTCATTTAAACATATTCTCCTGGGGAATTTTTTTAAAGTTTGGAAATAAAATTAAATGTGCATGTTCAGAATGAAAATTACGTTTTTCTTTTGAAAAGTAAAAAAAAATCTCTGACTGGAAATTTAAGACAGGTGCTCTACTGCTCTTTTACCTGGTCATCATCAAATGCCATTCTCTGAATTGAAGCTACAACAGGTCCAAAACATCACCTGTCTCTTTAGTGGTGCACTTGTGACGGATTGTATTTTCTTCTGTTATATGATATAACCAACCTTGCTTGTACCTCTTCTCAACTCTTGCCCCACTTGCAGTTTAATGTATAGAAAAATTTTCAGTTCTCACAAGCATTTCAAAGTAGTTAAAACGCTCTTGTGCTAGTTAAAACGCTAAATGAAAAGGTTACAGAAGGTAAAAAGAAGGTTAAAAAAAGGTCATCAAACTTCATCTCAAGAATGAGAAATGTTTGTGATTTTTGAGTCTGCCCAAATCCTTTCTGATTTGTGCGCACTAGAAACTTTTAAAGGGAACATACATTATGAGTCCACATTGCATTTAGAAAATTCCTATGTGCTTGTATTTATAAGATCCCACCCTCTCATACACCAAATATTTTATCGTACATATATACTCAAAAGTATTTAGTTGCTTATCTTATCCTGAAGTAAGAAGGTTGACGTGAACGTGCATTCTTGTTCATTTCCAGTTCAGTTGTAGACATACATTGTCCTCTCTGCAAATTTTGTTTTGTCTTAAAGGCCTAGTTTAATTGACTTTTGTCTTCCTATGATATTTGTTTGATTTTGATCAACTTTCAGAAGACATACCAAACCACATCATTGTTAACTATTTCTATAAAATCTACAGATGTTGGTCTGCAGTTAGTAACATACTTATCCTGGAGACACAATTGGAAATTGTGGTTAAAATGTTAATCTATTAGTTTTCAATAGTAGGTGTATCTGAAACAGACATTTTTTGTCCACCTCATGGCAATTGCCTCCCCTTAGAATTTGATACTGTGGTTTGATTTGGAAGTGTGGATGAACACAGTATCTCCTTCAATTGAGCTCCTGTTTCATGAATGGTAATAAAATTACCTGGTGTGTGAAAGTGGACACACCTTCTGTCACTCCTATTTCTGATTTTTGGAAACCCAGTTTAAAACTAAAAGATTAGAAAAGTTCAGATGTGAAGATATTGCTATTCCAATATTGGCAAATTTATACCACCACTGATCAGCTTTCCAACCTTCACCTTTTTGTTTCTTCTTCATTGTTCTCAAACTCTCTTATAGCACGACAATTGTCCTAGATGGACTGTGATGTCTTTTATGAATTGGATAGATTAGAATACGGTTTAACCATTTGGATTCACTGAAATGACACTCTGACTGGCTTAGCGAACTGGCAGTGTAGAAACTAGTACTAGTAATACCGCTCATAGGAAACAATGGAGAGTTCTTAACGGCTATATAGCCAGAGGCAGACCATGTAAAAGATGGATCACATAAATCAAAGAAGCCACAGGAACAGGCTTACAAACAGCACACAGGAAGGCAATCTCCAGAGAACTCTTCTACCCCTAATGCTGCAAGGCAAACAAGGTAGATAGAATTGTCCTAGATTTTCAGCAGGAAGAGAACGAAAATATACAGTATCACTTGTTTTATTTGCGCCAATGGCCAGACACATCCGAATTTGGCAACCAATACATTTGGTATTTTTACCACTTCCACTGAACGGTGAATGTCTGTAAACATATTGATAATATAGTACTTCAATCGTACAAGAGAACTGCTTCTCATACGTAACACACTGATCAATAAGCTCAAAGCTCTAACCTCAGTCCCGAATGCTGGACATTTTTGTTACTGTCTTGCATTGCTATTGACATAACTAACTTCTCTATTGGACCTTAAGTCGTTACATATCAATCAGTATCTAGCCTAGTATTGGTTTGATAACATCTGCCAATTGTGTAATTTCTTTTCCCACATAACACAAACTCGGTTTTTCTCTCTAATTTTATTTATTACCCATCAACTTGTAATAAGTTGATTGAATGAATTTTCTTTATTGTATACTTTCATTTAGTCCTATACTCTTTTACTTTGTTCAGATCATTATATCCTGATAGTGTTTGTAATTCCTCTGTGATATATTCAAGAATGGATGATTTATTAAATAATAGCTTTGAAA
The DNA here is from genome assembly GCA_034231615.1 of Meghimatium bilineatum. Classification (NCBI taxonomy): domain Eukaryota; kingdom Metazoa; phylum Mollusca; class Gastropoda; order Stylommatophora; family Philomycidae; genus Meghimatium; species Meghimatium bilineatum. Next base: position 67,782,402 of record CM067321.1, read on the forward strand.
AAGGGTTCCCACAAATGATGAAGTCTCGGCAAAGTTGTTTCATTTTTACTACTTCAGGTGTTTATATTTTTCATTTTGCTATTTTTTTTAATTGCCAACACAAAATATAGCAGTATGTGTTGGAATCTTCAAACTTGCGGTGAGAGTTCTTTTAAAGAGGTATTTGATAAGGAAAACAGATACATTTACCACTATGTTATATCTCACCTGTAAGGAAACAAGTTTACTTTTGTATCGTTGAAGAAATATTTAGTGATCAGGAAAACAATTTACCATTATGTCATATCTCATTTGTGACGTGACGAGTTTATTTTATCATTTGTTATGTTACTTGATAGCAACAACACAGTTTAATGATATGTGTGTTATCATGGCAGTGTATGTATGCACATTTGTGACGTGACGAGTTTATTTTATCATTTATTATGTTACTTGATAGCGACACAATTGAATGATATGTGTGTTATCATGGCAGTGTGTGTATGCACATTTGTGACGTGACAAGTTTATTATATCATTTGTTATGTTACTTGATAGCGACACAGTTGAATGGTATGTGTGTTATCATGGCAGTGTGTGTATGCACATTTGAGGTACAAATTTGTATAAACAATAAAAGAGTACAAATCTTTCATTGTTTTGTATTTGTGAATATTTTGTTATATATCAATACATGAATACACTATATTTTTAGGGGACCCATGATACAGACTTACTTAACCTGTCCTTTCTGATAGTAGCTTTTTTACCCCTATCTTTTTAATCCACTTTTTTAAAAGACTAGTTATGAGACACAGTTATATTTAGCCACACTTTTGGAAATGATTAGTCCTGGTTAACAATGAAGTTTCTGAAATGTGTTTCTGGAGTAACTTGAAGTAGCATTTAAGATCGTCTCCGAATAACTTTCAGAATGAACTTTAAAAATACCTTACTTCAGTATTACCTTACTTATGGGTTAGCGCAATGGCTTTGCATATGAGAGATCCTGGGTTTATTCCACTGTTGGAAAGTGGAAATATTTTTCAGTTCGCAACCGCTCCCAGGTCACCCTGCCTTAATTGGATACTGGATTAATCCGTGATATAAAGACTGCGAGTGAAAGGATATAGCTACCGCTCTCATATGGCAGAGTACTGAAAAGTTAGATCGCTAACATCTCACACCCCCTCTACAACATTAATAAATGCTATGATTAACTTTAGTTTTTTGCTACCTATAAGCTCATCAGATAGTATCACACAGAATTTTAGCATGCATAAAATCTAGAATTGCTAACGATAAAGACCCTGAAGTGCTACTACACACATGCAGTAGTGGAAACAATCTATGGGTGAACCCTAATAAAGATTTTAGAAACATAAATTGTTTTTTAATGCGTAAACTAATTTTCAAATATTCAAGAATAATTCTGTTTCAGTAGAAACAATCCTTGGGCCCCGAAACATATTTTAAAAGCTAAAATTGTGTTTAAATAATTGATAATATTTCTGTTGTAATAGAAACAAAGTTTATAGTTTTATTACTTACATCTGCCCGGGTATATTCTAATATTTTCATGATTCATTTATAGCAACATCCTTCATTTATGCTTGCCTTTCACCTGTTATTGTCATGAACTGACTTGTGACCCCTATAGACATATGAACATGTTATTATAATGTATTAAATTGTACATAGACACTGTGGGCGTACATTTTTTTAATTATTATGAACTACAATTTAAGATATATCAGAGATTAAAAAGACATCATTGTTCAAATCAGTCCTGTCTGACCTGTTTGAAGTATCCACTTGCTGCATTCTGGAATCAATAATTGTGGGCATGTTATGTTAGATTGTAGTTTTTAATCTGCAAGGAAGTACGATCTGTTCACCTTCGTCCTTGGACTATGTAGTATGATTTAGTGTTATTGACACTAAGTTGTTATTGCTATAATCCTTAGCTTGCTATAATCCTTAGCTGGTACAAACAAGTTGACTTGGTTCTTATATCTTACCTCTATAGATGAGTTTGTTATCCTGTCATTGCAAAAAATGGTTTCACTCTGAAATTGACAAGCTCTGGTAGTGCCAACCATGCCATCCATGCAGTATAGCCTATATTGTGTCAATTAAAAAGCCAGTACTGTTAAAGCTCACTTATTTTTGTAGAGGAAGAGAAGATTAAGCTCAGGGAAAGTCATTGAGGAAAGAATTTAGCACAGCTGGGATCTGTTACTTAGAACAAGGTAGCGGCTGAAGGGTTAAAGATAATCCGGCAGCGGTGAAACGTTACAAACTTGTGTGGGATGGGTATATCATAAGGCATGATTTCCATTCCAAAATTATCCTTCAAGAAATTATACTTAAAGGGACAGCTGAGAGGAAAGAAATTATACTTCAGGGGATAGCTGAGAGGAAAGAAATTATACTTCAGAGACAGCTGAGAGGAAAGAAATTATACTTCAGGGGACAGCTGAGAGGAAAGAAATTATACTTCAAGGGATAGCTGAGAGGAAAGAAATTATACTTCAGGGGATAGCTGAGAGGAAAGAAATTATACTTCAGAGACAGCTGAGAGGAAAGAAATTATACTTCAGGGGACAGCTGAGAGGAAAGAAATTATACTTCAGGGGATAGCTGAGAGGAAAGAAATTATACTTCAGGGGACAGCTGAGAGGAAAGAAATTATACTTCAGGGGATAGCTGAGAGGAAAGAAATTATACTTCAGAGACAGCTGAGAGGAAAGAAATTATACTTCAGGGGATAGCTGAGAGGAAAGAAATTATACTTCAGGGGACAGCTGAGAGGAAAGAAATTATACTTCAGGGGATAGCTGAGAGGAAAGAAATTATACTTCAAGGGACAGCTGAGAGGAAAGAAGAAGAGGCCAAAAGAAAATATGGATTGATAATGTTAAAGACTAAACAGGATTAAGATTCTGCATACTTAAAACAGTGAACTGAGGCCAGAGGGGCATAGTGAGATTTTTGTGTTGGTTTCTCTATGATACTGAAGGGTTACGGATTTAATGTAGCGTAATGTTATTGCTTTTCTTACGTCTCTTTCTCATGGCATTGTTTTTCAGAGTTTTTCTTTGAAATCTTGCTATCTACTTTGCATGGGTGTGAAGTTGAACGCTTTGCAAGTAGAGTAATCTTTTATTCAGAGACGGGGGCTTGGCAATTTTGTCATTGTTCTCTTACAGACTCAAGACATGATGAAGATGATTCAATTCTGACAGATAAAGAGTTATCTCTTCAGTAGAGTTTATCCTAGTAGAGATAATGTTGAACATTTTTTTTTTGTAAGTCAGAAAGTAAATATTGTAAATAAAGTTACTACGGCCCACCGCTTTACTTTCATATTTGTGTTACTACAGCCTACACATTTACTTTCATATTTGTTTTAGTAAGGCCCAGACCTGATTGTTAGATCTTCTCTAGCTTTATTTTTTTTTAGTAATTATACGTCAGATCTAGTTCTAGGTTATATCCATGCAAATATTTGAAGAAAAGTCTTGGCCACCGTATATTTTGATGCAACCATCTCTGAACACATTAGAAATACACTAGGGTTCCAGAAGTACTAAAGTAACTTAAACATCTTGAATGGTGAAGTGGATCTCCTGCCCCTATTCCTTAGACCTGGAAGACAAGAAAAGAAAAGTAACATTGTTACTTTCCATGTATATCTTAAGGAGGATTGATTGTATGAGGGGTTAGCTGCCTGATTCCATATAAAAAAATCATTGTCCCAGAAATGCTATGCTGAGGTTGGAATTTTTGGGTAAAAAGAATCAGGTTTTATTGCAGCTATTCTGTAAACCTCATAACAACACATTTTGTTTCCTAGTGTATATTTAACAGAGAGGAGAACAAATACAGGGGAATCAGCAGCAGCACACCTCTTGAGAATATAATAATGTTAAATGAGATGGGTGACTAAAATAGTATTTTCTTTACCATCTGCTGAAAGTAGCTGAGCAGATTGGGTCTCAGCACATGGATCTCTCAGGAATTCTGCAAAATCAGCTGTTAAATAATAGCAAACATTTTAGTAGAAGAAAGACATGGTTGTGTTGTATTTTTGATTATATTATTGTTGAAATACAATTAGAATTTCAGATAAATGTAAAAACATTCATGTCCTTTCATCTGACTGAGTTTTATCTGCGGTTCTATATCTTACAGATCTAAGTGACCAACTGTGTGAGTCACAGATTTCAGATTAATTATAACTTTCAGGATCTGCTTGTGAGACTGGACACATATGGATCCGCCCAGAGTATGTCACTCTGTAAGCATGAACAATCTGGAACCGTCATTCTGGAAACATTAACACACAGTCCTGTCATAACTCTGTTCAAAGTAAACTATACCATGAGAATTTATATTCACTTCTTTAGTTTATAGTATGAGGTGAAGGTAAAGTGTGATATGATTCCTCCCATATGAGATGAGAGGTTATATGAGTTTGATATCATAATGATGAATTCACTTTCAGTTATGACACTTTCAGTTATGACACTTTCAGTTATGAAAATAGAATAGTTATAAAAATAATTCTGGTATCCTCTAACAGATGCTATATTTTTCACATTTGAAATTCAAGAGACCAGTAATTCAAGAGACCAGTAATTCAAGAGACCAGTTGTATGGAGACATTGATACATAAACAGTGATTTATTGACATCAGCATCAATATTTCATTTATGATTAGCAATTTAAAAAAATCTTTTAAAATGGGTCTATCCTTATCCTCATTTTTTGAACTGTACTCCCCTTCCAAGATCCACAAGATTTGCCACAGTGTTTTAAGATAAACTAAGAAACTGAAGGATGACACATTTTTGCTAATCACTGGATGCACCCATGATAAATGAAAATAACATTTAATTTCAATCAAATATCATATTTAGCCATGCAAAACATAGATATTCTTCTCTTTTGTCATTTTGTGAATGTGTTCTTAATAAAGACCTTTTGGTTGAAACTTTGATTTTCATGCATCATGTGTATCCGATGATTAGCAAAACTTCATAACCATTTCATAGTTTTGCCATTTGGATTCCAGTTTTTCTACAATATTTATCTGTTATCATGCTGTTTTAACAGACTTAAATTCTGTACATCTGCTTCCAGGTCGTAGGTTATGCTATACCTTAAAAGTCCACAAATGATTCCTGGTTCTAACAGCCTCATTGTGTCCAGATCTCTATAAATTACAATTAAGTCATGTCATCTTGGCTACTTTGAACATATTAGTGTTTATAATTAGTTGTTGTACATATATTTATTTCTAAGAATTTTCCAGAAGTTTTGAATGACAGGCATGTGATGAACCACAACAGTAGTTTGTAACTCTTGAATTGGAGAGTTATTTTATGTTATTGCTTTAAATGAAATTGATGTTTCTATCAAAGACAGTTATGATTATTATTGTTATATACACATATATTATTATTATTTTGGGTCTCCTGCTTTCTTTAAGGGTGTTATTAGTATTTTGGATTCTCATTGAAAAAAGATGTGTTGATAGTTGCACGATTACTGAATTAAGTCTGAAAAACTGGGAGTTGGTAATAAGCAACATCAAGCCACAAATGTTCACATGTAGTTGAATAAAGGAATACAAGAGCAGAGGATTGTTTTGACTTGGTAACTTTTGGTGATACAAAGATGTTTAGATAGTTTCTGTAGATTGTTGTTGTTGTTGTTATCCACATGTTGTTGAGTAATTAATTCTACTCTTGTCAGAAAAAATGCTATTCTTAAAAAAAGTACAGGCCTTCTGAAGTTGACAGTGATCAATACAGTGGGTTAGTGACTAAGATTTTTGTGTGTGATATGAAGACCATTATATTCTGTAAATAATAAAATTGAGTGCTATATTATATCAAGTGACATATTCTTTCCAGAGCGTTGTCTTCGTCGTGGATACTCTGAACACCTCTCTGTTCCGGGCAAGCAGGCCTGCATTACCAAAGACATGTGCATAATATTCTTCGATATCGCTGGTCCATCGTCTTCTTGGTCTTCCTCTTCTTCTCTTTCCCGACACTCTGCCCTCTAGAATCAGCCTTTCGATACCATCATGTCGCTTTAAGTGTCAAAAATACTGTAGCTTCCTGCTGATGATGGTATTTAGAAGCCACCCTTCGTTTAGTTTCAGTAATTTCAAAACTTCAATGTTCTTTTTCTCTGTCCATGATATTCGTAGAATCTTTCTGTAGCATATCATTTCAAATGAATTTATTCTTTTGGATATTGTCTTGTTTAAAGTCTAAGTCTTGCATCAATATGTTGGCACTGGGAAAACACATGATCTTAAAAGGGTTAATTTAGAGTGCTATATTAGTGCTATATATCCCAGTAAATGTCTAAAAAGGATATGCTTGGCCCAAAATAGTAAATGACATTATTCAGAACATGGGAAGAAGGAAATAATTGTCCCTAAATTGGGCCACATCAAAAGAAATTAAAAATATAAAAAAAAAAATGCAATACTAAATGTAAGAATATTGAACTTAAATGTGAAATCTGTGATGTTGTATGGCTTAGAAACATAGGGAGTAAATACAACAACAGGGATGACTAGACAACAACAAACATTCATCAGTGAACGACTGCGTAAAAAATTACATGGGAAATAATATAAAATCACCAATGTGGAACTCAAGAAGAGTACTAAAACTCCAGTGAAGTAAGAACTAAGAAAACGGTGCTGGAGATGGATAGGACATAATTCAGAAGACCAACAGAAAGCATTGTTAAGATGAGGTATTGTTCTGAAACACACAGGGAAAGAGGAAGACCTAGAAATACAGGAGGAAGGAATTAGGTGCAGAGACACAAGGTTTGGTGGAACATGGAAAGTGCTGGAAGCAATAGCTACAGATAGAAAGATTGGGTAAGATGGAGGAGATTTGTGAAAGATCTATGCTCCGCAGGGAAATAAAATAGGTATAGATAGAAATAAGGACATGATAAAAAAAAAGCCTGTGAAACACTTGATTAATTTAAAACTCTGTGTCTCCATAACCCACCGTAAGGTTTTCCTTTTATGCTGGAGCACAAAGTACCACAAATTGTTTGGTTTTACGGACATGATGTTTATAATTCGAGATAGTAAATTTGTATCAAAATGTAGATTTAAGTAGCTTTTTGCATATCAGATCTCCAAAATGTAGATTTTAGCCACTCAGTGGATGAGAAGAGTTAAATATTAGAGATAAGTTATTCAACGCAGTTTATCTCATTGGCTGATATCTTCTTCTTCTTCAGCGTTCGCTCTCATATAACCACAACAAATATTTTGTGTGATTTCCGCCGGGGAGCGTGAAGTACTTTGTGCTGCAAGTTCCACAGTAGAACTGTGTTATTTGCACTTCGGTTGGCCACTTCTGGTCAGGACACCCGAGGTCCAGCACATCCAATTTCATCATGCCTTTAATTCGGGTAGGCTTCCCTAGTCCGTGATAGCCTGTCTATCTGTAACCGGGCACATTGGTGTGTAGTGCCTCTTGGCCAAGACGCTTGTCGAGCGCATCTATCTGGCACGAGGTGTTCCACCGTCTATGAACTCACCTCGTGCAATTGGACATACTGTGCCTGTGCCCATCGGATACTGAACCGTTTCTCATCCGCGAGCCTGGTTCCGTATGAGGAAGAACTCGCTAGAAGAGTTGGACCCTGGCTCGTTCGTTCTCCTACCCGAGGCGTCATTAACAGACATCGTGAACTCCTCGCCCAAGTTCGAGTCTCACACCGTGCGTTTGAGAGCAAGGCGTTCTCGAGCTGAGTGACCTTGTCCCAATATCGCTTGAGCCCATCAGCCATTGAACCCTTTCTCTCTGCAAGTGTATTTCTGGTATAGAAAAGCTTGACAGTAGAGTTTGGCCAGGACAGCCATAGTTGTCCCTTTTTTGCCTGAGCCCCTCGGGTACGGAACCCTTTCTCTTTGTGAGCATATTTCCGATTTAGGAAAGCTCGACATTAGAGTTGGGTCAGGTCTTCTTGCTTTTCCAAACGCCCATGATTGGGTCTGAGTCTCTGCCACTGGTAACTAAAAGCTCGTCTCAAGCTAACAGCTTTTAGTTCCCCTTTCTATTTGCAGTTCACGCTGCCCTCTTGCTCTGTTCTGCCCTTTCATTGTGTCATTGTACTCAATATTAAATCTATTTGTCTCTCGCCATGCATCTACCTTTACGTGCCTTTTACATTTGCCGCCCCTCCAATGTTCAGACTGGACTGACTAGCGTCACTGTATGTCGACAGTGTCGCTGTTTGTGGTGATGCTGATGGTGTCTGAGATATTGTCTGTCTCTAATGCAGTCAAATCTCTTTCCATCTGCTACCTCCACATTCTCGGACACAATCCTCAAATGATTTGGCCAGAATCAGCTCTAGCTGTTGTATTTCTGTTTCCAGGGTGCATCGTGTGGAGGTACATTTGGGATTTTTGTTATCTACTAACTCTGGGTCCGCCTAGATGACAGAAACTTTGATCAAATAATAATAGGTTGTGATAAGTGAACAAAAGAAGAAGAAGAATAGTAGGTCTTGATCATGTTAGATAATTGTAGGATACATAACAGAGTGAGTGGATGAATTGTGTTTATATATATATATATATAGAGTGGATGAACTTATGAAGTATGTTTATATAGGCCTATGGCAGAGTGAGTGTATGAAGAATGTTTATATATTTCACATATGCTGGGACTTGTGTGGATATTTTGACCCAGCCGTGCTGGTTCAGGATAGTGAAAGAGCTGACAGACTGGATTCATGGACAACTGTGTCAGGACAGATAATAATAAGGACATTTTGAATGACAACTGTATGTGTCTTTTTGGATAAGGACACCGAAGTGGATTGCAAGGGTTTAGAATTTCATGTGGAGATAGAGTGGAGTGATTTAGTGGTAGAGTGAAAAAATATACTATCAGTAAGCTATGTGAACTATCAGCATACATGCACATTGTCATTTGTTGAAAGAGATGGAACTCTGATGACGTTTCCCATGTCCATGTTTGCTCTTGTTGATTCAGAAAATACCAATCACTTATGTTAAGATGGAACTCTGATGACGTTTCCCATTCCATGTTTGCTCCTGTTGATTCAGAAAATACCAATCACTTATGTTAAGATGGAACTCTGATGACGTTTCCCATTCCATGTTTGCTCCTGTTGATTCAGAAAATACCAATCACTTATGTTAAGATGGAACTCTGATGACGTTTCCCATTCCATGTTTGCTCCTGTTGATTCAGAAAATACCAATCACTTATGTTAAGATGGAACTCTGATGACGTTTCCCATGTCCATGTTTGCTCCTGTTGATTCAGAAAATACTAATCACTTATGTTAAGATGGAACTCTGATGACGTTTCCCATGTCCATGTTTGCTCCTGTTGATTCAGAAAATACTAATCACTTATGTTAAGACAACAAGTTCTGTGGCATCCCTGTATAGCGGATCCTTTTATAACATATTTCCATATATAACAACACTTTTTAAAATCCTCTGTTATATTTATTCTTTATAGTTTGTACTGTATGTAGCAAATTTCTAGCACATAAATATTTCGTTACCCCAGACCAAGTTGTTACAGTGAGATTTAACTGTACCTGTTTCACTTATCCAATTTGTCGTTCCACAAAATTTAATCGAAGGTTTCTGGAGGTTTAATATTTATACTCTATGGGGCTCATCATTATCCAGCTTCTCACAGCAATTGGTAGTGATAGGGAAGTCATTCATTAAAGTCTTGAGCATTTTGTATCAGCTCATTTCCAGATCAGGATACGTTCCATCGTCTGAGAGTTAATCGAATAACACCTGTGTAGATATCAATAATTATCATTGGAAAGACCTCCATCGAGACCAGCACCGTGCAGAGGTGATGGGGCTTAGTTCAGCCATCAGGGGCTGGAAACTAAGACTGGTCGGGCAGTCCCACTCGAGCAGGACCATAGTCCTGCCCTAGTAAGCAGAGTGCTGAAGACGGAGGCATCCAGCCAAAAGGCGCACAGATAATCAGGATGCCACGCACAAAACACAATGGAAACATGTCTACATCTATAAATAGTTATGGTGCCTGCCCTGTGGCGGATGTTCAGGCAGGGATGGTGCCGGGCCCTATACCTCGAAAGGGCCCAACCTCAGTTACTGGAAGTCCTTCTCAATTGCCCCGATGAGCCAGGAGGCAAGGGAATAGAGCTACTGGCCAAACAAACAAACGACCAATAAAAATAATGCACTGGAATGCTGAGGGTGTCAACAGTAAAAGAGATGGATACAGCAAAAAATTGGAACTTGAAAATGTCCTCAGTGAAGAACAAGTTAACATATGCTGTATCCAAGAAACACACCTCAGCAGCGACATAGCCTTCAAAATCAGAGGCTACCAGTGCTACCGATCTGACCGAAAGGACAGGCGAAAGGGTGGAATTCTGACACTTGTTAAAAACAATATCAGCGCATGTCAGCTTGAAGTATATATGGAAGGGGCAGAATACCAGATGCTCCACCTAAAAACAGACAGTGCAGAATTCCATCTGAACTACTACTGCCCAAATGATAAACCATTGGCACTAGACACAATTCCAGACAAAGAGAGACTTATGGTGTGTGGTGACTTCAACAGCCACTCTCAGAGCTGGGGCTACGATCATATCGACAAGAGAGGTGAGGAACTTGAGAGCTGGCAGGATGAAAATAATCTCATCCTTATTAACCAGCCAGCAGACTCGCCAACCTTCTACTCGAGAGCATGGCACACCACCTCTACACCAGACCTAGCATTCCACTCACCAGGCTTGGAATGGAACATCACACGTGTTGTTGGAAAGCAGCTTGGAGGTAGTGACCACAGACCAGTATTTCTGGAAATCCACAATGAATTTACCATGGACAGCAGCACGCTCACTAGGTGGAACTATAAAAGGGCAGACTGGAAAATGTACCAGCATTTAACCAGTGTTCTAGCTAAGGACATGAACTTGGACAAAGACATCAATAGAGCAGTGAGTGAATTTAATAGATGTATACTACATGCTGCTAGTAAAACCATACCCAGGGGGGCATGCAAAAACTACAAACCCTACTGGAATGATGAACTGGAAAAGCTGCAAAATGAGATGGAAACATCTAGACAGCAGGCTGAGAACAGACCTAGCCAAGAACATCACAACAAATATCAGCAAACAAAGGCTAAATTTCAAAGAGCCAAGTTACAAGCCAGACGGAGCAGCTGGAAAGAAAAAATAGTCGCTGAACCTAGAAAGAGATACTAGGAAATTATGGAAACTTGTAAAACAACTAAATGATGAAGGTACAGGGAGAAATACCAGGATCACACTTAAGATAGAAACATTTTAACAGGTAAACATGCAGCTGATTACTTTGCAGATTCCTTTGCAGAAGACAATAACGTCAAAGTCAGCCCAGACAAACAACAGGAGGTTCGAGAGAACCAGCAAAACATTGGACAAGGTGAACCTATACCTGAAGTCATGGAGGCACCAATCACAATGAGAGAACTGGAGCATGCAATATCCAAATTGAAAATGAAAAAGTCCCCTGGAGCTGATGGAGTGTCCAATGAAATGATTAGAAACCTGGGAAGTGCAGCAAGAGCAAAGCTACTGCAGATCTTTAACACAAGCTGGTCCACAGGTAATGTACCACAGGCGTGGAGAGAAGCAATAATGATACCACTCCTCAAATCAGGAAAAGATGGCAACACAGTCTCCAACTACAGGCCCATCAGCCTCACAAGCTGTCTATGTAAAACAATGGAACGCATTATCAATCTTAGGATGCAGTGGTACCTTGAAAGTGAAAACCTTCTGGTATCACAGCAAGCAGGTTTCAGACAGTGCTACTCTACTGAAGATCAGGCAACCTACCTCTCCCAAGAGATTGAGGATGCCTTCCAAGAAAAGAAACTGGTACTAGCAGCATGGATAGACCTCAGGAAAGCATTTGATAAGGTCTGGAAAGAAGGGCTCCTAAAGAAATTGCGAAATTGCAGGGTTAGCTCAAGAATGTACAAATGGGTAAAAGCATACCTGCATAATAGAAGAGCCAGGGTACAATTAGATGGTCGCAAGAGCAAGAAAGTTCTACTGCGTCATGGATTCCCCCAGGGAGGAGTCCTGTCACCCACACTTTTTTTGGTTTACATCAATGACCTAGTTGCTGAACTACCACACGGGATCAAAGTGGCAATGTATGCTGACGACCTGGTGATCTGGTGCACGGAAGAACATGCAACAGTGGCCACTAAACAAATACAAAGAGCTATCGATGCCCTAACCTTATGGGCTAATAGATGGTGCGTCAGCATTAACACAGATAAGTGCAGCACTACACTCTTTACCCTCTCACCAAAACAAAAAGCTGGTCATATCAAGATAGATGGAGAGCTCTTGAAAGAAGACAAACAACCCACATACCTCGGAGTTACTTTTGATGATAAGCTGACATGGAAGCAGCACATAAACAAAGCAACAACAAAAGCCAGGAGGAAGCTAGCTATCCTGAGAAAACTAAGTGGAACCACATGGGGAGCCAGTGGAAATATACTCAGTAAAGTTTACCAGCAAGGCATAAGACCACACCTGGAATACTTCTCAGCTGCGTGGTGTCCTGCATCAAACACCACATTACAAGATCTAGATAAAGTGCAAAACCAGGCACTTAGAATAATGTTGGGAGCAATGAAATCAACACCCATAGCAGAGATGCAGAAAATGGGAAGAATGCAAACACTTGGCGAACGCAGAGACACAAAAGTACTAATTCAAGCAGAAAAGTTTCAGTGTATGCCAAGTCATCCAATGAAGGAAAGATTCCAAAATCTAGCAATGGGACGACTGAAAAGGAGCAGCTTTATCCATCAAGCTAAACGACTCCGTAGACAACTTACAGACCTACCTGAAGTTGACAGCCCCTTAAGGTCTGTACCAGAGCAAACCCCGTGGAGTGAAAGCCATGGAATGCCAATATACATTCAGACCCATGTGAAAGGAATACTAAGCGAGGACGAACAGAACAGTGTGCAGCGAATGACAGTCACCCTCAGTTTCCTGGATGAGGAATATCCACAAGATATATGGGTCAGAGTGTACACAGATGGGTCAGCACAGAATGCTGTGAGGAATGGAGGTGCAGGTGTATATATAGAATATCCACACAAGCCTAGAGATACAATCAGAACACCGACAGGAAAATTCTGCAATAATTATGATGCAGAAATCCAGGCAATTAGTGTGGCAGCTAAAAAACTGCTGAACTCCAACTCTGACCTACAGCCTGTGGTATTCCTGACAGATGCAAGGTCAGTGCTTCAAGCTCTCCAGTCTGGAAAACTAACAGACTTAAAAAAACTACTTAGCGAATTGTCTTACCAGTATAGGGTAACCATGCAGTGGATACCCTCTCACTGTGGAATACCAGGAAATGAAAAAGCAGACCAACTGGCTAAGGAAGGTGCCGCCGAAGACCAACCAGATATACCAATCACCTACCATCAGAAAAAACAGATGATAAAGTCAATAAGAAAGCCACAAACACCAACACAAGATGACTATCACAATATGAACAGATCAGAACAAGTTATAATTCTACGTCTCAGAACAGGACACAACCGATTCCGCAGTCACATGTATACAAAGTTCAAGATTGGCAACACGGCCATGTGTACATGTGGACAGGCAGCACAGAGTGCCAAACATATACTTCAAGAGTGTTCTGAGCATGAAACGCTGAGGCAGACATATTGCCAGAGGAAACAACACTGGAATCAAAGCTCTATGGGACACTGTATGAACTACAAAAGACAGTGAGTTTTATTAAGGAGACAGAATCACAGATATAGACATGTTTCAAGTGAACGAAAGAAGAAGAAGAAATTGGAAAGACAACTAAAGTGTAGATGCTAATGTGTATCCTCAGCTTAGTTAGTCCATGAGGTTCTGACCTCAGCTTCTTTAGTCCATGAGGTTCTGACCTCAGCTTTAGTCCATGAGGTTCTGACCTCAACTTTTTAGTCCAAGAGATTCTAACAGCTTCTGTAGTCCATGAGGTTCTGACCTCAGCTTCTTTAGTCCAAGAGGTTCTGACCTCAGCTTCTTTAGTCCAAGAAGTTCTGACCTGAGCTTCTTTATCCTAAGAGGTTCTGACCTCCTAAGCTTATTTAGTCCATGAGGTTCAGACCTCATCTGCTTATTTAGTTCATGATATTCTGACCTCAGCTTCATTAGCCTATGAGACTCTGACCCCAGATTCTTCAGTCCATGAGGTTCTGGCGTCCTATGCATACAAAGTCCTCTTTTACTGTGGTTTTCAATCAATTATAATTGACATATTCATATGTTCCACTGGATATCGAAAGAAAAGCAAAGAATAAGATTGTAATCTGTTATGCATATCGGAAGATGTGAATAATAATGCTTGTCGGTGAAGTTGGCCGTCCATATCAAAGAACAAAAGAGATCTAGAAAGATAAGGTTGGATATGTTAGGCTGAAAAGTGCAGATGTTGCAGCCAAGCTGTAAACCACGACAGCACATCCCGTTCTTAGGACTGCTTTCTGGTAAGCAGTAGAAGTTTGAGAATGAACATAGAAGAAATGTGCAAAAAAAAACTCTTATCATGGACAATTTCATCTACTCATCACAGAGCAAAACAATTAAATATTAATTTTTCCTAATAGAGGATTGACTTAATTGTACCTGTGTTACCCCATACTCGATCCCACTCAACTAAACGTCACACTACCTGCAGAAAATACCACCCATTTCACTTAACTTTATCTACAATTGATAAGTCTCTAGAGATAGATCTCTGGAAAAAAAACAACTCATTTTATAAAGAAGACGTATCGAACATGATTCAAACTCGTGACTTCTTGAGCCCAAAGCTAACACCTTAACTACTAAATATAAAATTCTGAGTGAAGAAACTAAACATTACAAAAAAAATTATTAAAAAAAACACTTATGCCTATTATATGTATTTGTTTAATACTGAAATAAAATAAATGATGCATTTCTTTGTACACAAATACAATGTAATTTATAAAATACATTTCATCAAATTTACATAATTAAATCTGATGTTTAAACAAAACTTTCATGTGTGACATGCCCTGTTTTCTAAACCAGTGATTCTCAACATGGGAATTATGTCTCCACAGTATTTTTTCTGGAGGACCATGGCAAAAATTTGAAATGGGGGTGGGGCACAGACCCATTTAAAGAGGATGTAGAGGAGTGTAACTATTTGGTTTATTTTAAATAAGATATATTAAATAGTCCGCCAAAGATGGATGTGTCTGGTCATTGGTGCAAATGAAACAGTGACAACACATTTTCATTCTCTGGACTACATCTTGCTGGAAATCTTGTAGGATCATTGTCCTGCTACAGGAGAGATCCAGTGGGAGTTTGAGAATGAATGCTGAAGAAGAGGATAGTAAATAGAGGTGAGGAATAGAGTTCTTCAGAGCTACATAACACAGTTTCTAAATTGGATGCGAATCTTGGGTAATAAATAAACAGAATAGTGGAAAATTAGAGGCAACAGAAATGTAGTTCTATAGAAGAATGCTGAGAGTATCATGGACAACAGAGATGTAGTTCTATAGAAGAATGCTGAGAGTATCGTGGACAGCTAGTAAGACTTATGAAGAGGTGCTGAAAGAGTCACATTATGAGACAGAAAGGTCTTGAGAACATAGTTACAATAGGCAAAAGAGATCGAGGATAACAACGTGAGAAAATATTAGTCGGACATCGTGACATGCCAGAGTCAACTATTATCCAGATAAAAGATACTGGAAATAAAGAGTTGTGGAGACGTATGATCATTTTTGCCAGTCAGCACGGCACCTGATGATGATATTAAGCCTAAAGCAAATGGCCTTTTTTTTTTAGTCTCAGGGGTCCAGTGAATTAAATTTTTCATGAAAGAGGACATGGCAAAAAGAAGGTTGAGAATCATTGTTCTAAAATATAACAGGACTCTCACAGCCATAGGTGTCGATTGTTATAACTGGCATTATTGTCATTTATAAAGTGATTTATACTATCAAACTTTTATAATACAAGATTATTATAATTAAAAAAATTAGCTGTCAATTACAATGAGGACTTTGTCAAATATCCACCATCTTGCCAATTAAAAGGAGCGTCATTATTACCAGCAGAGTTATGTTAGCTATAACCAGATTCCTGCCACTTATAACAAGAACTCTGTCAATTAATGAAAATTGTGTCAGTTATTTGCAGCAAGAATCCTGCCAGAACCCCCAATCAGTTACAGTAAGAATCCTGCCAGTTATTGCTGGAACCCAATCAGTTACAGCAAGAATCCAGCCAGTTATAACGTGAATACCCCAATCAGTTACAGCAAGAATCCTGGCAATTATAACCAGAACCCCCAATCAGTTACAGTAAGAATCCTGCCAGTTATAGCCAGAACTCATTCAGTTACATCAAGAATTCTGCCAGTTATAACCTGAATACCCCAATCAGTTACAGCAAGAATCCTGTCAGTTATAACCAGAACCCCCAATCAGTTACAGTAAGAATCCTGCCAGCAATGGCCAGAACTCAATCAATTACAGCAAGAATCCTGTCAGTTATAACCAGAACCCCCAATCAGTTACAGTAAGAATCCTGCCAGTTATGGCCAGAACTCAATCAGTTACAGCAAGAATCCTGCCAGTTATGGCCAGAACTCAATCAGTTACAGCAAGAATGCTGCCAGTTATGGCCAGAACTCAATCAGTTACAGCAAGAATCCTGCCAGTTATGACCAGAAACAAGCTAATTACAACAGGAATCCTGGCAATTATAACCAGAACCCCCAATCAGTTACAGTAAGAATCCTGCCAGTTATAACCAGAACCCCCAATCAGTTACAGCAAGAATCCTGCCAGTTATTGCTGGAACCCAATCAGTTACAGCAAGAATCCAGCCAGTTATAACCAGAACTCGGGTGACTAATATCAGCGATTATTCTATCAGTTATAACCAGAACCCAATCAATTAAGCCTACAGCTACATTCCTGCCTAGCAAGAAATCTTTCCAGTTATAACCAGAACCCAGTCAATGAAAATGAGATTCCTACCAGTTATAACCAGAACCCAGTCAATGAAAGTGAGATTCCTATGTTATAACCAGAACCCAGTCAATGAAAGTGAGATTCCTATGTTATAACCAGAACCCAGTCAATGAAAGTGAGATTTCTACCAGTTATAACCAGAACCCAGTCAATGAAAGTGAGATTCCTATGTTATAACCAGAACCCAGTCAATGAAAGTGAGATTTCTACCAGTTATAACCAGAACCCAGTCAATGAAAGTGAGATTCCTACCAGTTATAACCAGAACCCAGCCAATGAAAGTGAGATTCCTACCAGTTATAACCAGAACCCAGCCAATGAAAGTGAGATTCCTACCAGTTATAACCAGAACCCAGACAATGAAAGTGAGATTCCTATGTTATAACCAGAACCCAGTCAATGAAAGTGAGATTCCTATGTTATAACCAGAACCCAGTCAATGAAAGTGAGATTTCTACCAGTTATAACCAGAATCCAATCAATCACAGTGAGAGTCCTGTAAGTTATAACCAGAACCAACTCAATTATAGAAAAATCTTGTAAGCAATAACCAGGGTCTTGCTATTTACAATCATTGCCATAACAAGAAACCTGTCAGTTACAGAATTCTCTATAAGACATGTCCTTTACAGAAAATTGTCAGCACTGCCATCTTGTAAGCCTTTCAGTTTTGTGAAAGCTGTTCTGCTTCATGTAATATATTAAAAAGGCTTTCAATGTCGTGGGCAGCCTGTTTCTCTATCCGGAACCTTTCCCTCCATGACTAATCTTTCTAATCCATAGTGTCTCCATCCTATATAATAAGTTATAAATGAGAAATAATTGTAAACATTACTATAGAAACTAGTGGTAAATAGTTTATTTGCTCTTGTCTGCATACAGCCATTTATGAGAATTCAAGATTCATATAAAAACGTTCAAAGCAGTTACAAGTGAAGATACAAACATTATATACTAAAGTACCTCAACATTTACTAGTTAAAAAAAAGGGGGTAGAGGGACTAAAAGGTACTTGGTCTGACAAATATATATATAAACATGAAGGAAAATATCTAGGTGAACAAGAATAACAATAACATTTTGACCTACGCAGTAATAGGTTCTATCAAGACACTAACAAAAATTAAAATCTGTGTCTATTCCCATGTCTATGCTTGATAGTGTCTATACTTGGTAGTGTCTATTCCCAAGTGTATACTTGGTAGTGTCTATTCCCACATCTATACTTGGTAGTGTCTATTCCCACATCTATACTTGGTAGTGTCTATTCCCACATCTATACTTGGTAGTGTCTATTCCCATATCTATACTTGGTAGTGTGTATTCCCATATCTATACTTGGTAGTGTCTATTCCCATATCTATACTTGGTAGTGTCTATTCCCATATCTATACTTGGTAGTGTCTATTCCCACATCTATAATTGGTAGTGTCTATTGCCATATCTATACTTGGTATTGTGTATTCTCATGTCTATTCTTGGTAGTGTGTATTCCCATTTCTATACTTAGTAGTGTGTATTCCCATATCTATACTTAGTAGTGTGTATTCCCATATCTATACTTAGTAGTGTGTATTCCCAAGTTTATACTTGGTTGTGTCTATATAATGTATACTACGTTTGGTTGTATCTATTCACAAGTCTACACAACTGAAAATGTAATTGACAAAGCTACTGTGTAAGTGAGCTGCTGCTGACAATTTCAGAAAGCAGAAAGATATTGAGCACCCATGGTGTCAATTCTTGTTAATTTTGTTTGCATCTAGTTGTTTGCCACCTCAAATGTCTTCAAAGGAAGTGATCTGATGATGCATTCATAATGAAAAGCGCATCTTGTCAACAATTATGGTGTAATCCTACACATTCTACTTACAGATTCTAATCACATAAGAATATGCTCTGATTATAATTAATCAATATATTGTTAATCACTGTGTGACATGTTTAAGTAGTTGGGTCATGCCATTTCATTGTCACATGTTCTCAGTTTTGGGAGTCGAAGTAATACTGTGTTAAGTAACTTGCATGCAACCAGCAGACATTTTATGTTCACTCGTGGCTTGAAATTAAAAAATTTTTTTCATCCAGCCACAAGTAGGGTGTCAGGACTGAAGATCTGGGAAGGTTGAGAAATGTCACTACTGAGCAATTGTGATACCAGATATGAAAGTTTTAGTCACCATTGGGAAGGCAGATAAGTACATACGGGAATAAAATGTTATGACTCTGGTTCATAACTCAGCTAGTCACATGTATACAAAGTTCAAGATTGGCAACACGGCCATGTGTACATGTGGACAGGCAGTACAGAGTGCCAAACATATACTTCAAGAGTGTTCTGAGCATGAAACGCTGAGGCAGACATATTGGCCAGAGGAAACAACACTGGAATCAAAGCTCTATGGGACACTGTATGAACTACAAAAGACAGTGAGTTTTATTAAGGAGACAGAATTGCAGATATAGACATGTTTCAAGTAAACGAAAGAAGAAGAATAACTCAGCTGCTCTGAATAAATCTGTTCTTGAATGCCTGTGTAATATAGTTGTCTTCAGTTGGTCTCAGTATCCTCTCCTTGTATTGTCTTGTCCCCACTAACTACTATATCAAAGAAAACATAGGCTCCTATCTCATCTTTCACTACATTCTAAATAACGTCTGTATGAATTGCAAGTGTACCAGGCTGAAAAAGTGCACATTTGTAGATGAAACTGAATGATATTTTTTTTAGTTAGGCACTATACCTGTTTCTAAAATCAAAGATTTAGAACTGCCCACAAATTGACCCCCTTCCCTACTCCTAATTGTTGATGTAATTTATGACATCCTCTTTATTTGATTTTTTAAATGTTCATTCTGAAACTCCCTTTATTCTGTTTTGTAGCAGGACTCAAATCTTACGGGATTTTTTAGTAGTTCAGAGAACAGGGAAATTTCGTGTCATGATTTTATTTGTGCCAATGACCTGACAAATCCAACGTAGGCAGTGGTATAATATATATATATATATATATATATATATATATATATACACACACACGCAAGACATCAAAGACCACCTGAACATAATAACAGAAGCAGGAAGACTGGCTCAAGATAGACAGAAGTTTCAAAAGGTTGTGATGGCTGTTATATCCTGTTCGGGATATACTACCTGATGATATAAATGTACGGGTGTACATATATAGGGCCTTAATATGCATACGTAGTAAAATCCAATTGTAACAACTTAGTCTGGATTGATGAAATATGTATGTAATAATATAATATAAATTCTCTAAAATAAAGAATAAATATATATACATATACGGTAGGTCTATATAAGCTCAGTGTTTTACCAATTATTTGAAAGGTGAACACTTCAGCCATATAGCAGCCATATTTATCAGCGTTTTACACAGCAAGCTGGCCTCTTCTATAACACATGATTGTTGGACAGGGTCATTTGCTTGACCTTTCGCTGTTGTCTGTGTCACTATTGACGTGACCGCAACAATTATTACATTTAAAACATAAAGTCACAACCTGTTAGAAAGTATCATATTTGTTAACTAATTTTTTCCTCATCGACTTCCAACTCCTTGAAGTGGAGATGGGGCGTAGTCAAGCCAACAGAGGCTGGAAACTAAGATTGGTCGGGCTATCCCTGACATCAAGCTAGACCACAGTCCTGCCCAAGCAACCATTGGTGCTGAAATTGTAGATACCAGGCAGAGAGGCACACCAGCAGACTATGGTATCATGCAACGAGTATGTAACATGTCTTCACTACAATAAAAACTATTTTCTTAGCACGACTGTCAAATCAAAAAAAATTTGCAAAACTCTAAATCTAATTTCATAACATAGGGACATATATAGTAATATATTAGCATTAAATATAGGTAACATTACTTTTAAAGTAAAAGGTAAAGGTAGGTCCCATGGCATCTGCCATCGGGGATGAAGATAACTCTTCATGTACTAAGCCGCAGCAACTATTAGGTGGGGTGGCCAGTTCCCTTCCTTGCTGTTTTTTTACCTTCCCTAACTCATGCGTCAGGTACTCATTTACAGCTGAGTCGACTGGAGGAGTGGTCGTGTCAAGTGAGAAATCACAACCCGGATTTTTTTTTAATGTCCGGACGTGGTTTCGAACCTGGCACGCTGTAACCAGATGATAGCAAGCAAGCTCACTATCCACTAGGCTACCGCGCTCCTCTTTTAAAGTACCTAAGAAAATTAAGTGTTGAGGGGGTTTAATGCTAGGATAGAACTGATGTGTAGGCCTATATAGTTTGGTAGTTACGGATGGGGCAGTTAAAATGAATACTGAAAACAAAGTAAAAATGCTGAATATAGGTTTGACATTGATATAAATTTGATGATGAGAAGTCACGAGGGCATGTGTGAAGGTATGGTGGGTGTAGTAAGTTGAAGTTAGAAGTTTCAATTCTTACAAAAGTACTTTTATATCTTTGTTTCTTTTTTTTTCATTGTGTGAGCTTTGCACTATTAAACAAATCTTCTGGTTCAGTGGTACTCAATATAGGCATATAGTCTCCCTAGGGGCTAAGGAGATAGATTTTGAAATTGCCGGTAAACAAAATTTTTAAACAAAATATTTTTAAACAAAAAAAAGGTAAACAAAAAGACAATAAACACAATTTTTGTAATTAAATATTAAAAAGCTTTGGTAATCTGCAAAGTAAATAAATTACACTACTTTTAGGTATTAGTAGGAGGGTGGGGGGAGCATTGAGGAAAATGTGTACCAAATGGGATCAGTGATGAAAATAGTTAAGAAGCTCTGTTCTGGATGAACTCTACCATTATCTAGTGTTATTCTTGGTTTCCTATATCTCTGTTTGCAGGGTTGAATCATTGGGCCAGTTTGTATAGACACTGCTATGTATAATGAGAAAAATATAATTTATAAGATGAAAATGTGTCATTTATAGTATCATGTGACATCTAAAGAGACAATTAATATGATGCGATATAGAGATTTGGTTTAAGTTGCTGCTTTCTCCTGGCACATTTTTAAAGCACTCAGCTGTTGCAGTCTGGTCTCATTAGTTCCATGCCTGTCAACTTCCAGAAAAATTATTCTGTCAGTGCAAAATAATCATAAAAATGTTGTATTTTGACCCCAAATTCTGTATCTATCCAAAATCTAATCTAATCTACTCCAATCTATCTATATATAACTCCCTCAATCTACCTCCTTCTTGGTCTTTCTCTGCCTCTTGTTGTTTCCATTCTCATGTTGTATTCTCTCATAGCTGGCCAATAAAAGGTTCATTCTCATTACGTGGCTAAACCATTTCTCTCTGGTTTTCGATATATTTAACCACAGACATTGTTTCAACATTCCTTGTAATCTCTTCATTCCTTACATTATCTCTTTTTTCTCTGCTTTTCTTAGACATATCATTTGACATATAGTAGGCCTAAGTTTTCTATCTTGTTCTTTATATAGCATCCTCTGCTGAAGACGGATGTGTCAAGCCATTGGCGCAAATAAAACAGCGATACAGCGCATTTTAATTCGCTGGACTATATCCTGCTGGAAATCTAGTAGGGCCATTTTCCTGCTGCGAGAGAGATCCAATGGGAGTTTGAGAATGAACACTGAAGAAGAAGATAACATCAAAATTTCTGTATAAAGAAAGGGTATGTAAATAAAGGTGACTAGGCATACTGAATGAGACCTGAGTGTACTTCTGTACAAAATGCTGGAAATCTATAAAAGTTAATAAACATGTAGTTCTCATAACAGGATTCAGAATCCGCTCTCAGCTGGGCCTAATTTCGCTAAACTCTTTCTATCTGTTGCTTTCAGAAACCCCAGTTTAAGATTGATTCTTGATTAGGAACCAACAATAGATCATTGCAATAATAATAATAGTAACACCCATAACCTGTTAGAGTGGTAGGGTTGACATACTGGGTACTTCAGCAAATAAGCTCTAAAAAGATCACTATCCCTAAAAATTTGGAGGAGTATCGAAAAATCATGCCCAGATCGTTCCTTGATGTTATCAATCCAGAATTTCCTCTGCCGTCCTCTCCTCTTTCCAAAATAATTTTAGAAAGCGAAAAATAAGTTTGTCCTATTACATGTCCAAACCAAACAAGTTTAGGTTTTTTGATATCCCTGTAAGTTTATTCATTTGCTGCAGAATAAATATATTTGTCTTGTATTCTATAAAGCTAATTTTTAACAAATGTCTGTAGTATTTGTATTCAAGCATAGCATTAGAGGCATTCCGATAAAAATCAGAATGCTGATACATCAAAGATCTAAGAGCTTTAAGCTCAGTATGCCAGTTAGTAGTTTATTCTTTGGATATTTCCAGAGAAGATGTACTTTCTTCCCTCTCCCTTGCTCACTTTCTTCCATCACCCGTGCTCATTCTTTTCTATCTCCATTGCTCACTTTCTTCCATCTCCCTTGCACACTTTCTTCCATCACCCTTGCACACTGTCATCCATCTCCCATGCTCACTTTCTTCCATCTCCATTTCATACTTTCTTCCCTCTTCCTTGTTCACTTTCTTCCATCTCCCTTTCTTCCCTTTCCCTTGCTCACTTTCTTCCCTCTCCCGTGATCACTTTCTTCCCTCTCCCGTGATCACTTTCTTCCCTCTTCCTTGTTCACTTTCTTCCATCTCCCTTTCCCTTGATCACTTTCTTCCCTCTCCCGTGATCACTTTCTTCCCTATCCCTTGACCACTTTCTTCCCTCTTCCTTGCTCATATTCTTCCATCTCCCTTTCATTTCTATCATTCTCTGAACATGCACATTATCTGTTTTGTCCTCCTCTTTATCACTTTGTAGTGCTCTCATAACAGCTATAATTAACAGCTGTAACTAACACGTCCACTATAGCTCACTGCCTGCCGACTCATCAGCTCTATTGTTCCTCAGACTCCTGCATGACCTGGGCAGTAGATTCCTGTAATACATGCATGTTGTTGAGAAGAGTAATCCACTCTTTTCTTATCACAAATTTTTCTATATTTTTAGAGATCACGCTGTGCAAATCTTATAGAGCCGCCATGTCTATGCAGTTACATCCACTACCAATAAAACCTTCATGTTATAATTATGAAATATATGATATATAGGTCCTGCTCCATTGCAGAGAAACAAAGAGCATGTCTTGGACAGAAAATGAACCAGGTTCAATTTTTGCCACAGACAAATGTGCATCTGGACCATTGAGAAAAAAATGGCAACCTTCTATATGTAAAATATTGCCTAGAAATTAACTACAGTAAAAAAAAATGATGGGTTCATTACTACATTCTGAATCATCATCATCAGGTGCCATGCCGGGTGGCGTAGGCGGTCATGGCTCTCCACAGCTCTCTGTCCACAGTATTATGTATCAAAGTCGTTGTTGTGTCTTTGCCGTGCCAGGTTGTCAAACTGTCTAATATTTTCTCACGTTGTCACCCTCTGTCTCTGGTGCCTTCAATCTTGCCTGTTGTGATTATGTTCTCTAAACCTGCCTGTCTCATGAAGTGGCCAAAAAAAGAAGATTGCCTTTTTCTTATATTGTTGATTAAGGTCCATTTCGCATTTAACTCTTTTAACACCTCTACATTAGTTTTTCTGGCAGTCCATGGTATTCTCAGCATTCTTCTGTAGAACCACATCTCCGTTGCCTCCAATCTCCCACTTTCCAGTTTGTTTATTGTCCAAGACTCGCACCCATATGTTAGTATAGGGGTTATATAGCACTGCAGAACTCTCTTTCTCACCTCTAATGACAAGGTCATATTACACAGTATATTTTTCATTTTTCTGAATGTTGTTTTTGCCTGTCACATTCTGAATAGGATGCAGTAAAAATGTTATCATGTATAGGACATTACTTTGTTGAATTTTACTTTGCAACTGTTGTTGAATTTTAAGTACCAATAATGGGTCCTATATCATAGGTGTCAACTAGTACATATTTTTTTGTATTGATACGGATTTTGGGCCCAAACCCTCTCCCTCCCCCAATTTATTAAAAAATTGTATTTAAAAAATAGGTCATATGGTGATACATCTTCAGTAATGACTACTAACGTTGACTTTGTTTTTTTATCTCACACGCGCATATTAATAAGCAATTTTTTTTTAAATTGGAAGGGGGGGGGGGTGCGCGTGCCAAATACAGACATATTTTTTAGATTGAAATATGGAAATAAATTGTTAAAAATATGGTTTTATGGGAAAATAAGTTGACAGCTCCTTAACAACATCCTAAAAAGAAAGCTGTGTTTTGTTTTACTCATATAAAGAGACATAACAGCTTGGAAAGATTAATATTTGAAGGTAGAGTTAACGGCAGCAGGGAAAGAGGGCACCCAAGACGACGATAGTGCAGTGATATATTAGATTACTTAAACATGTCTCTAGCTGTGGCAGGTCAGTTCACAGAGAATAGCAGAGTGTTCAGAGAATCCATAAGGAAGACCACGTTCTTGAAAGAGTTTGTCATATAAGAAATTGACAGCCATGGCCTACATCCAATCATATTGCCTACTTTCACAATTTCAGATCAACTTTCAGAAGAGAAAGTTCAACCTAGTTATTTTTGTGAGACAGGTGACTAACGACTTCACCACCGATCTGTCATCATATTCAATCAATCAAGTGTCATAGGCAATTATGCTTCTCCACAACTCTCTGTCTCTTGTGTTGTTAATAAGTTCAGCTGGTGATATCTTTTTTGTGCCACAGTGACAGATCATGTTTTTATGATCATAAGCTCTGATAAAACTACTGAACTCAGACCTATCCAGGGTTGAAAGAAACATACATAAGAATCAACTGGCATCGTGTGCGATTGTGGCAAAGGGCGATGGGGCAATCGATCGCGCTGACGTTTTGAACTCCTTAAGAGATATAACACGCGAGAGTGAGACTAATGTGGATGATGATTCCTTTTCAATGGCTAGGATTAAAGATCAGGGATTGAAATGCGGTGTTGCTAGAGGTGAACATTTTGGAGGGCGCAGAAGAATGATGGTCAACCAGCATAGGACCGGTACTGTCAGCAGAAGTGTGATGGCGGATACACTCAAGGAGAGATTGGAGCAGCTATGGATGTGTCCAGTTTGCAGTGATGATGATCCGACGACTAACTAACCGACTAACATACATAAGAATAAGAAATAAAAATTAAAAAAATAAGATCATCTAAATTATCTAAATATATTAGTAAATTATCTTTTTTATTTTCATTGTGGTGTATAGGGTGTGTGGCGTTAGCTGTTACGTCCATTTTGTTTGTTGACCTTTAAACATGCACCACTTTAACAACCTAAAAACTGCTGAACTGGAAGTCATTCGTCAAACATTTTTCTTAGCTAAACTGAAAGTGAAACATAATTAGAATGGATCACATGACTAGAAATCCAGCGCAATAACTATTAAGCTTCGTTGACTTTCATTTTCTAAAAATCATGTTGTAAAATAAAACAGATAAAATGGACAGCAAGAAAGACCAACAAAGACGTGCTAAGAAAAATCAATGGTCAAGAAGGCTGGCTTGTAAACACCATATTAAGAAGAAAGTTAAGTTTTTTCGGGCATGTAAAGAGGCATGATAGCATGGGGTATTGTTGGAGGGGGTGATGTAAAGCAGTAGAGGCAGACTGATTAAGACATCGTTGGACAAGAGATAACCAGGAATGCCTGCACATGTCATTAGAGGTAGAGGGGCAACTTGCCATAGACCACAAGCATTTCAGGAGATTTATAAGTAAGACTACATTCTGGAAAGAATATGTCACATGACATAAAATCAAATATCGAAGTAATTTTTGTAAATTTCTTGTGCTTAAGTTATCAAACTCCTACTTGTTAGCAGGATGTAGCCTGGAGAATGGAAGATGTGAATGTGGGCCGGAGAAATGGATATACTTTGTGTCATTATTATAGCTTAGCTGTATCTGCACCTTTTGTCCTGACACATCTGACTTCAGCATGGATTTTGGATCACTTTGATCTATGGTGTGGAACAGCCAACTGCACCCCAAACCTCATTGAGTCGCTTCTTATGACATGCATGGTAGGTCACAGTGTTGCTCATTTTTTTCTTTCATGTCAAGCCTCAGTAACACATGTGAAGTGTACATTTCTGCTATTAATCCCATTTCTGCTGATATTAATCCCATTTCTGCTGATATTAATTCTATTTCTGCTGATATTAATCCTATTTCTGCTGATATTAATCCCATTTCTGCTGATATTAATCCCATAGATAATGCTGGATTTCTATGAATAGTTTAACACATTCAGAATGTCTGTAGTTCTTATCAATGACACTTCATACCAACAACCCATACAACAGAAAACCTTAGAGGATGTCATGCCCAGGGCGTAGATATGTACTCACCAACCTTTTAGAAAAGCAAAAACCACATGCATCCATTTTCATTGCAATAGAGTATTGATGAACTTTCTGAAAACAATCACTAAAGGGGGAATTGAGGATGTTTACCAGCCTTTTGGCTAACTTCCTAGTACTAAAAGTCATGCTCTGATTTCTTAAGGCTAAATTCCTAGTACTAAAAGCCATGCTCTAATTTCTTAAGGGAAATTCCTAGTACTAAAAGTCATGCTCTGATTTCTTAAGGCTAAATTCCTAGTACTGAATTCTTAAGGGACATGCCTATGTATGAAAGCTTGTTTCTTGTGGAATCTTCATAGCATATAATCTATGCAATTCTTTTGTTTCCATGCTTTGATTTTCTGTGTGATTTTTCTTTGTCATTTGTGTATATCATTGCACCCTATGTGGCTGGGAGGAAGCCAAAGATGTACTTCTCAGCACTGGTGAGAGGAAGACTGGTGACACTAATGCCTATGACTGATGTCCATCCTAAAGGCACAGTGACAAGACGTGACTATCCTTTTGTATTGAACATTTGGCTACATGCCTGGAGCCATGTAGAAGTTTGGCATAACAGTAGACAATTGACAGCAGGCGATGAGCACAGTTAACCTTATCTTGGCTGCAGTTGATCAGAGCAGTGCATAGATACAAACCTACCTTCCAGGTGGCATGACAGTTATTATCTGGCTCTGGGTAGATAGAAAATTCACACTTTCCAGTATAATAGGGGTCAAAGTTCATGAGCTCATGGACCTCTGGATCAGAAACCAACCATGCATAGTTAAACATATGTCCTGTTTATGAAGGTATGTTAGAATACCTGAATTTATTCGTCATTGGCTAATTTGCTACATGAGTCTAAACACCTATAGGTCTACCTAGAGTGCAGTAATATCAGTTATGTTATCTTACTGAGCTTTCGTTAGCGATTAAAAAACACCCATAAATAGTCTGCGTTGGAGGAGAACCCAAATTGTCTCAAAAGAAATGAAATATTGAAATTCTCCAATGAGTGAAATATTGCAATGCTTCGACGAGGAAAAAACAGGAGTTTTTGTAACGTTATTTATTTTTAAAATATCACAATCTATGTGAGGTAACTGAATGTGTGATTCAGTCAGAACTTTGAATTCTTAATCTAATTCAATCTCCAGATCATAGATGTCTTTTCCTTCTACATAGTCTGGTGACGTGTTGGCAAGCTGGTATGTTGCAGAGAATCCCTTCCAGTTAATTGTGTCGTCTGAACGGAAGCGAATCAGAAGATACTCATTGTTTGATACTATTGGATCTGGGATCTGAAATAAGGGAATAAGCATTAGAAGAATCTTGGGAACCATCAACATCACAAAAATAATGAGTTACCTTTGTGAGCGCAGAACATTGGAAAATATACTATATTATACTATAATAATAAGACCCATAACCTGCCAGGGTTGTATGGGTGTCACACTGGAGACATCAGCACAAACAAGCTCTCCAAACAACTCTATCCTCAGTCATTTGGAGGGGTGTAAAAAAATCACATCCAGACCATTTCTTGATGTTATTAATCCTGGATTTTCTCTGCCCCTCTTCCAACCCTCGACTGTACCTTACAAAATAATTTTAGAAAGCAAATACTGTTGGACAAAGAAAACTGTGGATTGAAAATATCTTGAACAAACATGGACTTAATGCAACCAAGGTGACACATCTAGCATTGGAATGACAACTTAAGCTCCCACCACTATGCTTAATGGCAAGTGTGAATACATTGAACCATCATTCACCTGGGGACAAGACAATAGACTAATCCTATGGCCATTGACACTTGCTCCCTCAATTTTTCTGCATTTCCTAATTCTTTATTATTAAACAAAATACCTTTGAATACCCGAGAGTCTGGGGCAATTTCACATTTATATAAATCTCAGCTATATTCCATTATGTCTTTTTTTTTATTGAGTTTCACTCCGTTGTTATTTTCAATGATAGTTATTCTTGGCTGGTGTGGTTCTGTTAACCTTTTCAAAGTGGCAAATTTTCTTGTTACCTTGCTTCATATCCTTATTGATGTAATCACATTGTTCAGAGATCCAGTTCTCTTTGACTTTTTAAACTTCTTTCTGATATCTTTGTTTAATCTGTTATACTGCCATGCTGTTACTGGATTTTTTCCTTACCTTCTAGAGTTCTCTCCAGACATCACATATCTTCATTATGTTGTTGGTTGCCCAAAAATTGAGCGGTAATTTTTTCCACTTA
Organism: Meghimatium bilineatum; assembly: GCA_034231615.1. Classification (NCBI taxonomy): domain Eukaryota; kingdom Metazoa; phylum Mollusca; class Gastropoda; order Stylommatophora; family Philomycidae; genus Meghimatium; species Meghimatium bilineatum. The sequence continues at coordinate 67,812,157 of CM067321.1, forward strand.
GAATTGTTGTTGCAGTATCTAGAAGTGCATTATTCATGTTGTCTATTAATATGTTGACATTCTCCTCATGAAGAATGAGAGCTGCGAAATATCCTCCCACAGTTGCTTTAAATATATCAGCAATTTCTGGGTTTTTTAGCTTTTCTAAATCAAACCACATGTGTATCAAGACCAGCAAGCAGACATGAGAGTAGATAGTGAAACATCTGATTGGTTCAGAGTGGAAAAAGGAGTCAGACAAGGATGTGTCCTATCATCATATCTCTTCAATGTTTATTTAAAAACGTAATGAGGAATGTAAAAAATGACAAACAGAGAAATAACTTTGACCCACTCAACATCAGAGGTCATGAGATACCAGAACTAAGATATGCAGACGATACAACATTATTGGCGCACAGTCAAGCAGGTCTTGAACACCTCATAAACTCCATTAAAGAACATAGTGAAAAACAAAAAATATTTCTGAACAAAAACAAGACCAAGATTATGACAAGCGACAAAACCACTAGCAAGTTTTCAATCAGTATCAACAACAGCAAATTAGAAAGAGTCCATATTTTTAAAACACCTTGGTTCTCTTATCAACAGTAACCGCGATTGCTATGAAGAAGTCAAAAGAAGGCTGGTTATCACAGAAAAGAAGCTGATACAAATGAAAAACATAGCTGAGCTGCTGCTAAACAACAAAACTATCACTCCTAAGAGCTTGCATACTTCCAGTGGAAATATATGAGTGTGAATCCTGGACAATCACCAACAAAGGCAAAAATAAAATTGCAGCCTTTGAAACAAAATGTTGCAAAAAAATCATCAGAATACCATGGACTAAAAAGATTACAAATATAGCCATCCTGAGAGACAAGAATGTAAAATAAAACTGTCTAAAAAGCATGGTTCTTTCCAGAAAACTACAATATTTTGGCCATATCAAAAGCCTAGAGAAGCCCATAATGGAGGAGATAAGCAGGAAAACTAGCTAAAGATTGACAGATGCTTCGAAAGGCTGTGTTGACTGCTACATCTCCCCCCAATCGAGGTCAGCACCATGAAGTGATGATGGGGCATAGTTCAGCCATCAGAAGCTGAAAACTAAGACTGGTCAGGTAGTCCCACAGTCTTGCCCAAGTAAGCAATGTGCTGAAGTCGGAGGCAACCAGCCAAAAGGCACACAATTAATCAGGATGCCACGCAAAAAACACAATGGGAGCATGTCTATATCTCATAATAGTTATGGTGCTTGCCCTATGGTGGATTTTAAGGCAGGGACGGTGCAGGACCCTATACCTCGAAAGGGATCAACCTCAATTACTGGAAGTCCTTCTCAATTGCCTTGAGGAGCCATGAGGCAAGTGAATAGAGCTATTGGCCAAACACATATTGGCCAGAGGAAACAACACTGAATGCAAAGCTCTATTGGCCACTGAATGAACTACAAAAGACAGTGAGTTTTATTCAGGAGACAGAATTACAGATATAGACATGTTTAAGTGAACGAAAGAAGAAGAAGTAGAACTGCTACATCCTGTTCAAGATATGCTACCTGATGATGATGAAATAAAATCGCATACAATAGCCTTTGTTATGATGGCAATTCTTTGTGAGTCTAGACTTAAGATTACCCAGAGGATAGCGTAGAAAATGGAAAAAAATACATTATCATCGGGAGCTTAAGACATAGCAAAAATATTACATTATCCTGGTTAAACTCTAATCAGATTATCCACTCCTGTGTGGTGCCGGGGCCTGAAAGGGGAGCAAAGAATAGCAACACTGTTTACCTTCCACGCATGTCGTAAAAGGCTATTAAGGAGGTTATGGGATGGAGTTGCCTGTCCCATCCCATATAGGGTCAGTGACCCAAAGCCATGCTGAAGTCAGATGTGTCAGGCCGAAAGGCACAGATATCAGAGCAATGCTGTAAACCATAACACAACACATTCCATTCTAAGGACTACATCCTGCTAATCTGCAGGAGTTTGAGAACGAACGCAGAAGAAGAAGATTATCCCAAGGATAGCGTAGAAAATGGAAAAAAATACAACATTATCATGGGGAGCTTAAAACAGCATAAATATTACATTATCCTAGTTAAACTCTAATCAGATTGGAAATACAAAATTATCCTGAATAACTCAGAAAATAGGAAAAATATTAAATTATCTTTGGGAGATAGAACATGGGTTCTGTCCTAGTAGATGCCAATACACTGTTCAGGTTTTTAATCCCACTTTTTGGATAGTCACTTTGCATGAAAATTTGCTTTTATTTTTTGCGACACACAATGAAAAACATGGCTGCTGCTAACTCAAACATGACAGTTTGAGTCTCCCCAGAAATAAGCAGGAATCGGTTGTGTTTCTACTAAGCAGAAAAAGTACTACCTGTTGATAATATATGTACTCTACCTTCCTTCTTTGTGCTACACACTGGGGTGGGGGATGTCTTAGTGTGTAGCATGCAGAAATAATGAGCACGCAGTACAAATTATTGTCATTTTACTATATACACATTACGAAAGCACAATGAAAATATGGCACTCTGTACATTGCACGAGTGTGGAGTAGTGTTGGATGAAGAAACAATATACACTGTGTCACATCTCTAAAGCATATTAAAATTTATCATGCAGAATTTATGTGGACATCAAGGACAACAACCACAGACACAACATTTCATGCTACTCTCGTTCTTATCAAGATTACTTTTTTCAATAAAACTTGTTGCATTATTTCTGATTGTCTCCCTTATATAATATATTGTTATGTCCCTTTGTGTCATAGTTATGGGTAAACTACGTTCCACTAAGTTTGTTCCGTTTAATAAAGTGTAAGTCTCTACTAGGACAGTACCAGAACATATAAAAATACTAAATTATTTTTGAGTAGTTCAAAAGCGAGGAAAAATAATAGATTATCCTGGGAGCTCAAAACATAGAAAAAATACTAAATTATTCTGGGGAAGTTTCAAGCTTAGTGGAAAATTAATAAATTATACTGGTTAAACTCTGAGTATACGGAAAACAATATACTATTTTATGGAAGCAGTTCAATAAATATTAAGATACAATTGGAAAAAAAACAAAAACTTAATTACCTCACTTCCACAAAACTCCCCTATTACTGGATCAGTGTCCTGAAGTCCATCATACACAGTCACAACATCATACCTGTAATTTAACAATATTAGTTATTAACAAAAATACAGGTAGAAAACATTCCTCATTCATAAATAACTTTTTAATCTCAGAATTCCTTATGCCATGAAACGTAGGTGGAAATATTATTCTTTGATCTCTCTTTTTAAGTCCATGTAACACAAAAACGATGCATTACATGATATAATTTCAATACATTCACTCAACCACTAAGAGATTTAGTGTACTACTCAAGTGGTTAGTATTATAGTCAAGTGAACTCTTTAACTTTGAAAACCACTAAAATGGTCAGTTAAGCAGACCCCTAAAACCTCGATTTTTATAATTAATTTTAAATAATTACTGAAAGGTAGGAAAACCCTTCGGAGATCAAGAGGTCAATCCAACCAAAAGTAATGGGTACCAGATCGTCTGTGTAATTAAAGGCGGCAGGCATAATTCTGAACGTATCTTATATAGGTATGACATTGGTCAATAAAAATTATGGATCTACACCATAGTCCCCAATTTACCTCAATGGCATTGGAAAGAGAAGCTTGACTTTACTTAACTTACCCACACTCTGCCTCATCCTCCAAATCAAATGCTGTAAATTTCAACTGAATACGACGACCTTCTTTAGCCTGGATCTTCCATTCACAATCCTCTCTGTTATCATAGTTGTTGTCACCATACCTGGCATGAGATACAAGGCCTTGTGATGCTGCTGTTGCCACTAGGTGGGCTCCACATACTGAAACATATAGAAATGGTTTTGTATGTTATATGAGATGAGATATACAGATAGGCCTATGCATCTGAGGGATCATTCTTGTAGCAGGATGTTCCTACTAGATCACTCTTGTATCAGAATGTTCCTACTAGATCACTCTTGTAGCAGGATGTTCCTATTAGATAACTCTTGTAGCAGGATGTTCCTACTAGATCACTCTTGTAGCAGGATGTTCCTATTAGATAACTCTTGTAGCAGGATGTTCCTATTAGATCACTCTTGTAGCAGGATGTTCCTATTAGATGACTCTTGTAGCAGGATGTTCCTATTAGATCACTCTTGTAGCAGGATGTTCCTATTAGATGACTCTTGTAGCAGGACGTTCCTATTAGATCACTCTTGTAGCAGGATGTTCCTACTAGATCACTCTTGTAGCAGAACGTTCACACTAGATCACTCTTGTAGCAGAACCTTCCTACTAGATTTTCAGCAGGATATAGCCTAGAAAATAGAAATGTGTTGCTATTTTATTCGCGTGAATAGTCCAACACGTCCAACTTCAGCATTGATAACTAATACGCCAGCAGCGGCCAGAAAGTGGCCTCTACATTCTGAAAGATACATATATTTTCATTTTATTTTACAAGTGACCATAATTAAACCAATTAAGCTTTTCTAAAAGAAAAACATTTCAAAACAGATAGTCTTCACAAAAAAAGTAAGAAAAAATAGCAAAATGATTACAAGGCAATAAAATGATGAATACTTGAATGAATGATGATAACAGAACACCAGCGGAATATGAGTTTGTCACTCTTGTTCCCTATGCAAGCGGTGGAGGTTAACTTTCAGCTCCAGATTGATGTTTCTTTAGCATTATTTTTTTATGGGGATCTTTCCAAGAAATTTTGCATGTCCCAATGATTGTTGTATTCAATGTGGCTATAGGATTCAATGCCACAAGCTGGACAGTTTTCTAAACTGACGGGATTTTTCTGTGACTTACTTGCAACTGCAATGTATATTGTAGATCTCCCCCAGGAGGTTGATTCCTTCCCAGCAGTCCAAAATAAATACAGCGGAATGCCTCTATAGAGCATCCTTTTATAATATATTTTTATATTTATCAACAAATTAAAAAATCCCCAATTATATTTATTCTTTATTGCTTGTATTGTATATAAAAAATTTATGTTATTACATAGGGTCTAAATGTTTTGTTTTTGCATGGCCAAGTTGTTATAATGGGATTTGACTGTATAAACATACAATAATTTTTACAACCAACTTTTCCTTTAAACCCATAAATATACAATATTTTTTACAACCAACTTTTCCTTTGAACCCATAAATATACAATATTTTGTACAACTAACCTTTCATTTGAACCCATAAATATACAATATTTGTACAACCAACCTTTCCTTTGAACCCATAAACATAAAATATTTTTTACAACCAACCTTTCCTTTAAACCCATAAATATACAATATTTTTTACAACCAACTTTTCCTTTGAACCCATAAATATACAATATTTTGTACAACTAACCTTTCATTTGAACCCATAAATATACAATATTTGTACAACCAACCTTTCCTTTGAACCCATAAACATAAAATATTTTTTACAACCAACCTTTCCTTTGAACCCATAAATATAAAATAATTTTACAACCAAATTACCTGTGCTGTGCTCTGCCTCAAAACCTTTCCTTTGCACTGAAGCATCTGAGAAAAACAACATGAACATTCTGTTTCCACTGGAAGTCACTGGCTCTGGGACTAGGGCACCACAAAACTTGCCCAAGCTGCGTGCACTGCTGTCATCCCCATCAAATACAACTACATGATCATACGTGCATTCCTGCAAGAGATCACAGAAATTGTTCTCTTACTTTTATATTAGCCACAAATATGTGCAACATCTCACAAGACCAATCACTACGCAACATTAAACCTGTAACTGCTATATTGTTCACATTGATAAATCCTAGCTGTGCAAAATTTTTTCACTAGTGTTGATTTCTTGTTCTACAAAAATAAGCGTTTCCACAGTGGTGTCTTTTTTATTGATCCCAGAAAATATGTACCGCATGAATGGGATATTTGACGTGTACTGTCATATGGTGAATTCAGAGTAAATAATTTTTAGTAATAAGGAAAATAAAACAAACAAAAAAAAACAAATCATATTTCGCAGTAAGAAAATGGAACAACTAAAATCGTGTGTTGAAGGTAAAGGGTAAAACCCCTTGCACATGGCATGGTATGCATTTTAGGGATTCCTTGGCTCCTGTTGTGGAAACCTCACAGCACTTTATCTATTCAATTATGTTTGTTTGCTCTCTGAGTAGGTACATGTAGCTTTGGTTCATATGTGGATAATGGGCCTACCTTTTTGTGGAAAAATAAACAAAATAAATGACATGTTTTTCAGCAATTATTTCCCTTGGTTATCAGTGGGTGAAGGATATATTTATTTAGGAGACTTGTATAGGTGAGGCTCTCAGTGTGTGGCGTACCGATCTGTGCACCCAACAGCAGTCCTCTGCAGCAGATGTAGTACATGTTTATTGGTTGCTGGTAAGATAAACAAACTTAAGATCATGTTAGCCATTTTATATTAGCCGGCAGTCAGTGATGTCACAGAGTTACAAAATATTTGTGAGTGGTGCAGATGTTATAAAAATGGGAAGGTAGGTCCAGTTAACCAAAGATTAACTATAGCTTCTCATAGCATTGCACATCCCTGAGTGAGACCTTCAGGTATGAAATAAAGAACAAGTGAAACCTTCTCATTGCACAAAAGGATACAAGATCTTGCATCATCATCATAAACATCAATTATCCTCTCTGCAATGAAGGTTGGCTGAACGGATTTCCAACATCCTGTTTGCTTTGGTGGTGCACATAGTTAAACTATATCCTGTCTATCTCATGATGTTTCCCTCCCATTTTTATCTCTGCCTACCTATTGCTTGCCTCTCTCAGATCTACCTTCAAGTAATGCCTTCAACAAGATGTCGTGTCTGTTAATTACGTCCAAAACATTTTGTATGATTTTTATTTCCTTTAACAGTATTTTTTTAACAAGAGCTCTATTGCTCATAAACTCAGGGAAACAGTAAGCAATAACAGACATTATCTTCACATGTTATCTTGCCCATCACATGATGATGATGAACATTTGTTACTTCCACTTTATGAAATTCAGACTAATTTTTTTTCCTTTTTTTTTTCGTTCGCTCCATTTTAACCATCACGGATATCCGTGCGATTTCCGCCGGGAGCGTGATTACGTTGTGCCACCGTTATGTGCCGTGTAGGCCTAGCACATCCGATTTCGGCATGCATTTAGACTAATGTCCTTGACAATGAGTTCATGGATAGTTAAGTAAGCCCTATCCTGGCCGTAAAGGACAAGCCAGAAACATTATGATCACTGTAGATGTTTGGTCTATCTGTGACTTTCTAGCTACTCTCTGCTATTGAACTGCTGCAATTTTTCTCTTTCCATAAGATGCTGAGACTTCCTTTACTACAGAGCACAATGTTACTCCATTTTGTGTATCATTTTCTATTGTATCATGCTTTATGTCAAAGGCTTTCAGTGAAATCTTTAACGAGTCCTTGCACATATTTTATTTGGCTACCTTTAGAATGTATGTCTTTCTGCAACTCACCATAGAGAAATATCTTTAGTAGTCGATGATCTGGCATACTTTACCTACTCTAGTTTCTTCCATGACAGGTGGTTATCCTAAAGCTTCAATTATAAGAATTTGTTGTAGGAGGTTGATATCCTCTTCATTTATTGATTATTCAGAATGAGCTGAAAGTTTCCAACCCAGTATTGAAGAATTTTATCTTTCTCCATGATTAATTTTGCTCCATTTACAAAAAAAAAAAAAAAAAAAAAAAGATCATGCAGTGGTTGGGCCATGTAGAGCTTTAAATGAATCATAAAAATTTCTAAGATCATTGATATCTGAACATCTTTGTAGCTCCTCTGTTTTGTTACTCAGCCAAGAATTCCCTCACCTGATGTAGCTTATTTTGGATTAGTTTGTGTTTACCTTTCAATGTGTCTGTTTTAGATATTGATTTAGGGTATCTGAAGTATGCTCTGTATAGACAATGTTTTTCAGCCAGAATTTTGGTTATTTCGTTATAATTTGTATCAAACCAGCTATTGTGTGTGTTTTTTAAATTGCATGTCCTAGTCTCTTTGTACCGATGCTGACTGAAGTGACCCACAACATATTTCCCGATTACCGGAGAAATTGTCTGTACTCATTCTTGCATTGAAATCTCCAAGTAAGAAGAGTTTATCAACTTTTTTTTACACACATGTACACTGCGTGAAAGACAACATGTGAGGATGCTGTCAGATATGATAATACAGTAGCAATAATAATAATAATAATAATTGTATCATATCCACAGCCGAAGATGGATGTGTTGGACCATTGGCCCAAATAAAACAGCGACACAATGCATTTCCATTCTCTGGACTACTTCCTGCAGGAAATATAGTAGGACCAGTGTCCTTCAGCAAGAGAGATCCAGCGGGAGTTTGAGAATGAATGTTGAGGAAGAAGAAGTATCCTATCCTGGCATTGTAGAAAGGGAGAACATCTGTATTGGAAATCATTGCAATCACACAAAAGAAAAGTCTGTAGAAAGACATAATCATCACCAGATGGCATAGATCAAAATAAAAAGATATCCTGCATAGAACACTGGCTTTAAATTATTGTTGACGTTCATTTAGATAACACATTGCCAGAATTTTATGAAACGGCCTGACCTTTGACTCACTCTATGACCAAGTTTGTATAATGTGGGACTATTAGATAATTATCTAACACAAATTAACCCTTCCCCCTCCTCCTGAGAAGATCATATTTACAGCCCTGGAAGAAACATAATTTCACAGATTGATAATGAATAATGATAATGAATAATGATAATGAATAATGATAATGAATAATGATAATGAATAATGATAATGAATAATGATAATGAATAATGATAATGAATAATGATAATGAATAATGATAATGAATAATGATAATGAACAATCTGCCTGAGAAATATAGTGGCCAATTTCTAGTATAGGTCTCCACTGTGACCTTTGTTCTAGTTTTGAGGTATTACTTAACCTTGCAGTGTTACGCAAGTTGCGTAAAGCTATAGATTTGGGGAGAGGGAAAGGGGGGTTAGAAGGATTAGAATTAGTATTTAGAATGAATAATTAATTCTCTAAGAATTCACGTCTGCGGTGTGAGATGTGACGGTACGACATCTATCGATATCATTGGTTTTTGAAAGGAAATCCATGACATTCATGTAAACAGTGCACTATTTATAAAACAGTGGAGACCTATACTAGAAATTCACCAATATAGTTCTGTTAATTTCCTTCCTTCCAGACTACTGATTCTGTTCACTCTTCGATAATATATTGCCAATTTTGAATAATAATACTTCATACCTGATGGGGTTCTAACTCAAAGACGCGGAACCTCAATCTAATCCTGTGACCTGGTACTGTAGTGAAATGCCAGACACAGTCCTTTCTACTTGGATAATACTCAGGGTAGTTTGGACTTGATATAACTCCAGTGTGTGCACGAATTTCAAACTGGCAACCACCTACAGACATTTATAATAAAACAAATCAATCATTAGAAAATACACAATTAAAGCAAAATACGTGTACCACTGTCATCTACATCAATTGTTCTCAACTATATCCCTTATAGCTTATTGTGCCGCAATCATTGCCTCAATAAATCCATCTAATTGTACTGGAACACAGCAAGAAAAAGTTCCCCTGTATTTTTTCGTTGATCAACAGCATATCAACAAGTGATCTGATCTGCATCATGCTTCACATTACGATTTTACGCTTTTGTTTTTTTATGGAGAGTAAACTCCCTTTCCTTTAGTGATTTTCCTAAAACAAACCATACAAAAAAGATCAACCAACAAAGTGATTAGTTTCTTTTCTACTAAATAACACACCCCAACCCCTTTACTAAAATTATATTCACAGCATACAATATTTTGTAAAGAAATTACCTTCTTTACATCCGTGCATGTCATCGTGGATAGTGAAGCCATTGTGACAGGCACACTGATAACTGCCGACAGTATTTCTACAAATGTGTTGACAGCCACCATTATCTACCGCACACTCATCTTTATCTGAAACATAAAGGTTAAAATATTGTCAGTTTAGACCAATAAAAATTATGAGAAATAGTTGATCATTAAGAGTTATGAGAAATAGAGCTCTTGTATTCTGTTATGGAAATTTGGCTGGGTGGGATGAACTCATACCCTGAAGACTACAACTCTCAGCAGTGTGAAATGTTTTGACAAGCTTCCTACACAGAGAGCTTGTATGTATAAGAAAGCATATTCCACCATTTTATATGCAGAGCAGACTACCAGTCATATAACAGAATATTTCATGTCAATTTACCTACTGCCAACATCTGATCTATCATTAGTTTACCTACTGACAAACAACTGATCTATCATTAGTTTACCTATTGACAATATCTGATCTATCATTAGTGTACCTATTGACAATATCTGATCCATCATTAATTTATTGACAATATCTGATCCATCATTAATTTACCTATTGACAATATCTGATCCATCATTAATTTACCTATTGACAATATCTGATCCATCATTAATTTACCTATTGACAATATCTGATCCATCATTAATTTACCTATTGACAATATCTGATCCATAATTAATTTACCTATTGACAATATCTGATCCATCACATTAATTTATATATCATTTATTATTATTTATCTATTATTTATCACATCTATTATTAATTTACCTGTTGATAATATCTGATCTATTATTTATTGCCTGTAATAAAATGTTTCGGTGATTGAATCAATACAACACATACCAGTTGTAAATGTAGCAGTAAATCCTGTTTTCTGCACAGAATTATCAGAGTTAAACTCAATCCTGAGTGAGCTGCCTTTTGAAGTAACAGGAGCAGGGAATGTTGATCCACAGAATACACCAAGTGGTTTCAGGTCATTTCCAACACCGCTGCTCAATCGTACAGAATCGTATTCACAATCTTGCTGTCAATGATAAAATACAGTTTGAAATTGAATTATACTGGCATCTGTGGCTAAGGGGTTATCGCAATTCTAACTAATAGGATAAGACCATCGATGAAGAAATTGTTAATGGAATTCTTAGCATTCTTCTATAGAACTATAGAAGAAATGAAACCATAGTTATAAATGAGAATTATAAAATACTACATCTATTATATATTAATGTATGGCTCAGAAACATGGACATTAAACAAACAATTAGAAGACAGAATTGATGCCTTTGAGATGTTGGTATATAGAAGAATAGGGAGACCATCATGGAAAGAGAAAATAACAAGCAAAGAGTTCTAAAAAAATTTAATATGAAGAAAGAATTATCAAAAAATTTAAAGATCAGGCAAATAAAATATTTTGAACACATTAGAAGACATGACCCCTTGCTGAAGACTTTACTTGAGGGTAAAATTGAAGGGAAACCAGCAAGAGGTAGACAGAGATACAAGTGGTAGAGTAACATCACAATATAGTCAGGTTACAGTCTAGAAGAGTGAACCACCAAAACAAGAGACGGTGGATGTTGGAGGTCTGTTGCAGCCAACCTTCGTTGTGGAGATGGCACTTGATGATGATGAGCTCATCCATAAGAATTGTCAGACAGTGTAGAAATCAAGTCACTAACAAATAAAATAGAAAGTAATAATCCCATTGAAATGAGATTGAACTACTAGCCAAAATCAATAAAAAATATGGTGAAATCTGAATAGAGTTATATTAAGAAAATAAAAACAGGAACATTTCCTTTGGAAATTCAGAGGTAATATTTCATCAGATGTTCTAAATAAGTGGATTGATAACTTTCAATACTATAGATTAATATGCATGCAATATGGCAAGTCCATACTTACATTATGCCCCTCCAGATCAAAGTGTGTAAAATTGATGTTAATCTGATGATTATCAGGGGCAACAATTTGCCAGACACAGTTTTTATTTGGTGCATACAAGTCAGGGAAGGAAGGTGATGTGATTGTTCCATTCTCATAATCAATGTAACCACCACAAGCATCTGACAAATAGTAGTTATAGTATTAAACTTATAATCAATGTAACCACCACAAGCATCTGACAAATAGTAGTTATAGTATTAAACTTATAATCAATGTAACCACCACAAGCATCTGACAAATAGTAGTTATAGTATTAAACTTATAATCAATGTAACCACCACAAGCATCTGACAAATAGTAGTTATAGTATTAAACTTATAATCAATGTAACCACCACAAACATCTGACAAATAGTAGTTATAGTATTAAACTTATAATCAATGTAACCACCACAAGCATCTGACAAATAGTAGTTATAGTATTAAACTTATAATCAATGTAACCACCACAAGCATCTGACAAATAGTAGTTATAGTATTAAACTTATAATCAATGTAACCACCACAAGCATCTGACAAATAGTAGTTATAGTATTAAACTTATAATCAATGTAACCACCACAAGCATCTGACAAATAGTAGTTATAGTATTAAACTTATAATCAATGTAACCACCACAAGCATCTGACAAATAGTAGTATAGTATTAAACTTATAATCAATGTAACCACCACAAGCATCTGACAAATAGTAGTTATAGTATTAAACTTATAATAAATGTAGCTACAATAGTACAAATTATGACAGCTAATAGTTGCATTCTTATAATCAATTTAACTAGCACAATCATTTTATAGCTAATAGTTTTCTCATATTGTAGTTAGCATAACCACTTTATGGCTAATGGTTTTCTCATAATCAAGGTAGTTACTACAACCATTTCATAGCTAATATTGTATCATAATCAAAGTAGTTACCCTAATCATTTTATAGTTACTAGTTTAATACTTTAAAAAAATATAGTTTCCACAAGAATCTGATAAATAATAGTTTCATTAATATAATCATAGTATAATTCTCATAAACAGTCATACTAATTCCCATATTCTATAAGTTTGGGGTCAATCAATCAAGTGTCATGCCATGTGGTGTTGGCGGCGATGCTTCTCCATAAATCTCTGTTTCTTGTGCTGTTAATAAGTTCAGTTGGTGACTTCTTTTTGTGCCACAGTGACAACCCATCCAGAAATGTCTCTCTTTGTCTTCCTGTCTCTTTTCCCTTTGATATTTCCGGTGGTTACTAAGTGTTCAAGTTTTACTTTTTTCATCACATGCAGTAAAAATCTTGATTGTCTGTTTCTAATTTTTGCTATAATTTGTTATGTTACTCCAGCATCTCTGAGAGCTTTTACATTTGTAATACTTCTTGATAGTTTGGGATAGGGACTTGAACAACTATCAATTACAACTAGTCAAATCTTGTTATAGTGCTATAGAGGAATTCCATTTCATTACACAGATCGTACTGATAGTTAATTGAAGTAAGAATCAAGCACAGTATCATGGACTATGCAGAATTGAAAAGACAAATATGAAAGCTTATGATCATATCACCTTACCATAACGACAAGAATAACATTTAATTGTGAAGCAATGGCATACATTCACAGTGTTATAGCTACTCTTGTCAGAGCAAATATGTGGGCAATGGAAAAATGGAGACCTTGAAATTAATCAGCTCCTTTTGAGTAGGAGAACCCTTGTCAATGCATCACAAACTGCATTGTGGGGGGAAATAACATTGTTACTAACAATAGAGTGAATGTAGGTTTTTTTAATACTAGGATTCATTCATTTTCCTTTTGCGCTGAAGATAGGGCAGAGGTCAGATCTCTCCAATTCCGTCTGTTCAAAGCTATTCTGTGCAGTTCTTGAATAGTATGGATATTGATTGTTTTACTTTCTCTAAGTATTGTGTTAGTATACTACTAGGATTGGATAGGAAATATTTAATGTAATGTCATTATGTACTGAGATATAATTTATCTAAAGTTTCTCTGTTACTTCTTTTTATGTTTTCCCAAATAAAACGAATCTAAAGCTATTTTGCTAATGCTTTTGATGCATCTCCACAAGACTGAGATAGGCAATATGCTCACAGAAGACGATGTGTGAGACGCAAGGCAGAAGAGAGAGAAATAGATACATAGAACAGAAGTTTACAAAAGAACACGGATTTGCTTGTCCCCAAGTTATGTAAATTCACTACTGCTGAAAATGCGACAGTGTAAAATAATGGGAACCCAACACGTTTCAGAAATAAATTTAAAGTGGGCAATAAAGCAGCTGAATTAGAAATGTATTTCACAATCACATGAAACATAGCCTAAGCGCTCCACACTTTCATAATCTAATACAGAAGACTGTGCACCTGTGAGTTGACGGACTATCGCTAAAACGGTTATGAGGTGTAAACACGAAAACATACAAATGAACATACACAAAATATTTTCTACGTTTTGAACCGTTAGGTCTTTCTCAAGAATATACAAAACAAACAGTGAAAAACAATTAAAACAGTAAAAACAACGTTACCACCACAGAGGCAATAGATACACTATTAACATGTAAACAATTCAAAGTTACATACTGGATTCAAACTCAAACCCATGACATTGGCTGTCTGAGGAGCGCTTTGTACCTTGCAACCAGAGTAGTTCAACAACCAATAAACAATGTTGCCCCATAAATAGTTTTATACATGTTTGTTTCAGTAAAAATAGGCAACTTATCAACAAAAATAAAATCGTAGATCATATATACTCAAAAAAGAATTCAATATGCCTACCATAAGTAGGAATTAGAACTCACCTTCACATCTTTTCCCATCAGAGTGAAGCTCATAGCCAATTCTGCAAGAACAGCGGTAACTACCCAAAGTGTTGACACAGACGTGATCGCAGCCGTGATCATCTCGACTGCATTCATCAAATTCTTTTTTGAAAAAATAATTTAAAAAAATGTATATTAGCAGAAATATTATTAATTGTTCCATTATCTGTTCAAGTTTTGCAAATAAAACACCCGTGTGTTGCTAGGCACCCAAAATTGGAGCAAGGAATAGCAACACTGTTATCTGAGAAGCATGACATCAAAATGCCATCCCAAAGTGGGTTAAACTGATTCATAGACATACTGAAGTCGGATGTGTCAGACTTAAAAGAGCAGATATCGTAACTACGCTGTAAACCACGACAAAATTCATAACGCTTACGGGGAACCAGGTTCGTTTTAGCGGCACCGAATCGCCTTGCAACTCAAGTAAACAGGTTTTCTGTACTTGACCAATTAACTACATCCTCACAAAAAGATATGATATTGTTAAGACTTTTAACTTGTGCACTCAAGTCACCGAGAACGGACCAATCGAGACAAGAACTATTACAATCAACATGCCGTACACGTATTGAAGTATTATCAGGAACACAAACATAGAACATTCGTATTCGTAATATTCGTAACATAATATTTATATACAAGTATCGACAGTACTACTTGTAAATATAAATAACATAGAGACAGGACAATATTGCTTCAAATAATAGCTTATACAAGTAAATTCAAGTAGGACGAATGATGATAAATGAAAAAAAAAATCTTAACGTTGACGAGCATTGAGCCATGTTCATTGCTATGCTATGTTTGCTATGCTTCCTACTTGAATTTACTTGTATAAAAAAAAGGCAAAACACATTCCGTTCACCACTTTACATGCTTTACTGATCAACAGGAGTATGAAAACGCACGCAGAAGAAGAAGAATCAAGTAAAAAGTATTGCAGAGAATGTGATGTTACACATGTCTTATATTTATCTAATATATATATATATATATAATTACCAGATTTATACATCCACGCATTTTCCAAGGTTGTTTCGTTTTTGAGGTCTTTGTAGCAGAAAAAAAAACACGCAACTAGGAATCGAGATTATCGAGTAAAAAAACCGGCCTGCAAACTACTGCGCTATTAATGTCAAAGTTGCATGTAATCAGCTACATAATTCTGACATTACAATAAATCATTTATTCGAAAGGGCACTTGTAATAAAAATAATCAGGACAGTGAGATATATTTTTCTGATAGGACATGACCTATAGACTGTATTGCACAGTTGTTTGCAATCTTCTTGAAAATATATCTCTACTCCAAACTAGTTTTTCATCATTTTTATTAGCGTGTACTAGGTTCAACTGCAGGAAGCTTCTTTAAAAAAAACCACACTAAATTATCGTATTATATACACTGTGGGGTACAATAAAAGTAGATGTCGCCACATTGAGCATTTTCCCTTATCTATGTTTGTAAATTTTATGTTCATCATTTAATAATTTAAATATTAACTTATTTCAGGGTTTGGGTTAAGGTTAGAATAGTTGTGTTTTACATAACTAACCCTAACCCCAACCCTAAATAAATAAATATTTCAATTATTAAATGATGAACATGAAATTTGCAAACATAGACAAGGGAAATAGCGCGACTATGTGGGGGCGTCTACTTTCACTGTGCCCTGTGGCCACCGAAGCCTGGACTTCTAGTTCTGGATGTAAGGAATTAGTGCCCATGTCTTGTTTCCAAGCATGTCGTATGAGGCAAGTATGGAAAGTTTAAGGGATATGCTGACAATCTATCACCTGTGAACAAATCATTCCCCTATACCATGGAAGCAAACTAATCATTCCTTGCAAATAATACCAAGCAGCAGTCTCAAATAAACATAAACAAATGATCTTAAAAAGCTGACTGTTACAATGAGCATGAACAACGAAGAATTTCCTGAGGAATCGTGGATACATGCATTTACGAATGAATCAATTATAAAAACAATCAGAAATGGAAGGGCTGACATCTTCGCACTATATTTTGATCATTGCTCTCAAAGTCCATCCATACCCTAGGGAAAGTTCTGATCAGGACGGTCGATAAGGTTGGGAGAGGAGAGTTCAACCCCGTCCCCTAACACATCTGAACGTGACTTTTAGTACTAGGAATCTCATCAAAAATTGGGTAAAAACCATTCCATTACCACGTTTTCACGAAAATGTCTTCAAATTTAATTTCCAGTCAAATAGTAAAATTTACACACAAAAATGGACAAATGACCTTTTTATTTTTAGATACAACCACCTCTTAGGGTAATCATATCTACATCCCTGGTTGTCGCTACAAGGCTACGGTTCAAACAATAGAGCAAGCTGTCCACATAATTCTGGACACTGCCTCTGATCTGAATGTCAATGAGTGGTAATCTTCGCAGCCATTTGCACACTTTCAAGGTTGGTAAACTACAACACCGAAGATACAAACTAAACAACATAGAAAGGAAAAAGAGAACTGTATTTCAGTGGGAACCATCACACTGTGATGTTCCGGGAAATGAGAGGGCCGATGAGGGCCAAAAAGGGAGTAGAATATATGCAGGAAGACATTGAATTCTCATATCAAGAAAAGAAGCGAGCTATAAAAACCACCAGAGGTGAACACAGCATGACATAAGACACTGGAGAGCTTCACCGAAATCGTCAGGAACAGGTCACCTTACTTCGGCACAGGACAGGGCATAACATACACATGCACAGGATGCGATTGTGTGCTACACTACTTTGCACTTGTAGGACAGATGAACAGACCTCTGAACATATTTTGCAGAGCTGTCCTCAGCATGAACCATTGTGACAGACGTACTGGCCCAATGGCGCAACCCTGCAAGCAAAATATATGGAACCGAAAAAGAGTTTCAGACAACAGTGGAGTTTATCCATATGACTTATATGATGGTGTAGACATCATTATCAAGTGCCGCCTCAGCAACGAAGGTTGGCTACAAAAGACCTTACATTTCTCGTCTCTTGTCTTGGAGGTGCACTCTGCTAGACTGTAACCTGTCCATTTTGTGATATTACTCTCCCACTTGCATCTCTGCGCACCTTGTGCTCACCTCCCTTCGTCTTTACCCTCACCGTAAGTTCTTCAACAAGGTCTCATGTCTTTTAATGTGTCCAAAATATTTGATATAAACATCAAGTAGCGAACAAAAGAAAAAGGAAAAAAAGAATGACATCTTTGTTACTCAACTGAGGACCTATGCTACTGTCAGAAAGGATATGTGCTAATAAGAACGACCTGCTCATAACAAAAGGGATAACTTCATCATCATCATCATCATCATCATCATCATCATCATCATCACCACCATCAATGTTTCATTATCGTAAAATACAGTGCGCGCTGAAGGATATATATTACAAAAAGGCCTATAATTGTTATTCTAAATGCAAAACCTAAAATGATTATTCATAGATGTCCTCTGATATCCGTGACGTTTCATATGAATAAATATAGGTCACTTAAATTAATTAAGCCAGTTTATGATCTCCTGTACACACACACATTTGGTACCGGATTAATCCAGGAAGTAAAGACTGCGAGGGAGAGGAAATAGATACCACCCTCATATAGCAGAGCCGCTGAAATGTGTGATCGCTAACATCTCACACCCATACGACATTAATAATTTCTATGGGTTAACTTTACTTATGTTAACAATTACTGTTAAAAATATTATAACAATCAAGACTCGCGCACACTTTCTTTTCGAGAGGAAATTATCGTTACAACGGTTTGATAAAAAATATTGCAAAATTTGTTTAACATCAAGACCTATGTTCAGTGGAAGGTGAGGAACATCTGCTCTATAAAGACTAACTATCCGGCACGCCCTGCCAGTGATATCGTATCTCATAATATCTCGTTTTAAAATGGCAACAATGGCAACATCGCTTAGAAATATGTTCCCCTAAGCGTAGTTCTACTCATGTACCTTTTTTTTGTAGCAGCTTAAGTAAGGTTGTGTTTGAAACTTTTTTTAAATTGTTCAGAAGCATAATAATTGTGATATACACATTGTCTTTGCCTTCATAGACCCTGCAACCGATATCTACTTACCTACCTACCTATAAATGTCTGATAATATATCTACCAATCTATCTATCCATCCATCCATCTAACTATCCATTCACCGATTCACCCTTCTATCTTTCTGTCAGTCCTTCCGTCTGGCTATACATCCATGCATCCATGCATCCATCCATCCATGCATCCATGCATCCATGCATCCATCCATCCATCCATCCATCCATCCATCCATCCATCCATCCATCCATCTACGTTTATAGCTCTACCTTCCTGCCTGCATGTCTCTCTGCCTATTATCCTTCAGCGCAGAATATGATGTATAGGGCAGAAACCAGTGCTCTCTAGTTTGAGCTATGTGATGCTGCTATCTGTAGTTCTTGCATAACCAGTGCTCTCTAGTTTGAGCTATGTGATGCTGCTATCTGTAGTTCTTGCATAACCAGTGCTCTCTAGTTTGAGATATGTGATGCTGCTATCTGTAGTTCTTGCATAACCAGTGCTCTCTAGTTTGAGATATGTGATGCTGCTATCTGTAGTTCTTGCATAACCAGTGCTCTCTAGTTTGAGCTATGTGATGCTGCTATCTGTAGTTCTTGCATAACCAGTGCTCTCTAGTTTGAGCTATGTGATGCTGCTATCTGTAGTTCTTGCATAACCAGTGCTCTCTAGTTTGAGCTATGTGATGCTGCTATCTGTAGTTCTTACATAACCAGTGCTCTCTAGTTTGAGCTATGTGATGCTGCTATCTGTAGTTCTTACATAACCAGTGCTCTCTAGTATGAGCTATGTGATGCTGCTATCTGTAGTTCTTACATAACCAGTGCTCTCTAGTTTGAGCTATGTGATGCTGCTATCTGTAGTTCTTACATAACCAGTGCTCTATAGTTTGAGCTATGTGATGCTGCTATCTGTAGTTCTTACATAACCAGTGCTCTCTAGTTTGAGCTATGTCATGCTGCTGTCTGTAGTTCTTGCATGTTGTTGAGATTCATATTCATATCCTCTTTGATGGTAGTTCTTCAAAGAGTTTCTCTTTAGTCTTTTATTATAAGTACATGTCCAATTTATGGTTTTCTATAGTTTTCTTCCTATTGTTGTAGAAACATGTTTGTTTATCGTGTTCTCTTACTTGCATGTGTGACTTGAATTCTTCCCAGTCAATATTTAAGATCTTACTAAGACATTTATTTTCTAACTAATTTAATATCTTATCCGACGCATTATTTACTTTCCAGCTTTTGCAACCATATGTTTTTGGCTAGCATTTATCTTTAAATTATTTAAATAATACGCTAAGTTTTACAGAAATGATTTTCATACTGTGAAAATTCTCTCCATCGAGCGTCCACTTGAATTTAACTTGCAGTCTCATTCTCGTCGATAGCCATTTCAAGGATTGGAAGGTCCTTACGTCTATATCTTGTTAAGATAGCTAGGACCTCTAGATCTAATTACACAATCCCAATCAATTTGTCGTGATACATTCGTTTATGTTCTTCAAGTTCAACGATCACTTTATCGATTCCGGATCTGCTAAACTAGTGGACACTAAATTGGGGTATATTTATTCTTGTTTACTCACGAATCACATTAAGTGCCAAGTATTTGATACTTATGTTGTCGTTTCTGCTTGTGTCAAACATATATATGGTCTTTATATTCTTCTTCTGTGCTAACTGTGCAATTCCTGTCCGTTAACAGAAACTATCCCAGCGAATTGAATGCGGGTTGATGTGATTATCATTGTGACTCCGGTATCCACGACTTTTGTGGGATCTTCGAGTAACTTTCTCATTTTATGAAATGAGTAGCCAGCAACATGCCAATGAAAACCTCCTTTGTCATCTCTTACCACAGGCATGACAACTGGCAGTTCATAATGTTATTAGTTTGGTCTCAGCATTCGGAGCCATGTAACACAAGAGCGAGGTTTATATACATGATACTGTTGGCTGATGTGTGAGATACCGGGTAGAGAAGCGCAGTAGAAGCCATGGTACAATGCAGCTCGCTTATATAACATGTCTACACCACACTTCAAGAGAATACAAATGGAAACACAAAGTTTTTTTTCACCCTTTATCACACGCGGAAAGCTAAATCCGATCCTCCGAACGTAAAATTGAGGATTAAGGTTGCTCACCTTAATGTCGACTTTTTGTTATAACGCTCTTACTATCACCCGTCCTGTATCGCTACATATCATCCGTCCTGTATCGCTACATATCACCCGTCCTGTATCGCTACATATCACCCGTCCTGTATCGTTACATATCATCCGTCCTGTATCGTTACATATCACCCGTCCTGAATCGTTACATCATATCACCCGTCCTGAATAGTTACATATATTATAAATGTAACAGTTTTCGACGATACACTTCATCCACAAGTATTGGTGCTCTCTATGGCCCTATATTTGGACAGAAAAATAGAATAGACCTACATAATAATTCAGAAATCGTGGTGACTGGATTACGAGAACTGTGAACTGCACTATTTTTGACGCTTGTAAAGCTCTGAGATAACCACATTGGACTAACCCCGTGGTTGAAAGAGGCGTTCCTCATCAGAACCAGTTTCTTTCACCAAATAGTAATCAGGTTGAAAGTGGCTTAAAACGCTAGTTCCGTCAACCTATACCAGCAACCATTAAACACCCATACCGCTAGAGACGAATGTGTCGGACCATTGACGCAAATAACGCTACGACACTACGCATTTCCATTTTCTGGACTACATCCTGCTGGAAATCTAGTTGGACCATTGTCCAGCTACAAGAGAGATCCAGTGGGAATTTGAGAATGAACGATGAAGAAGAAGAAAAATACACGAACGTTTGTTCTACATGAACAATTAAAATTGTTTAATGTATCAACTGAATCAGTAAAAATCTGTTTCAAGAATAATGTGGGTTTTACGATTGTGCTTATTAGGACACAGATCAACTGACCATAGCAAGTACGAATACCACAACTACTTCCATCTTGAACCAGAATGGACAGCAGTTCATACACGGAGCTTTTAATCAACTGAAACTATTTCTTTCCTACTTTTATGAACCAATTGCTGAATAAAATCTGCAGTATTTTTTTTTTTGAAAAAACAAACAAACCCTGGTCGTTAAATATATTGTTGGGCATAGGTCAGTATGTTGGTTATGTGGCATCTAGTGAGTATGGGGCTAATGTTTCAACTTCTTGTTTGCAAGCAAGAAGGGTGAAGTCTCCGCACAGTGTTCGTGATAATAAGCTCCGTGTATGAACTGCTGTCCATTCTGGTTCAAGATGGAAGTAGTTGTGGTATTCGTACTTGCTATGGTCAGTTGATCTGTGTCCTAATAAGCACAATCGTAAAACCCACATTATTCTTGACACAGAGTTTTACTGATTCTCTTTAACTACTTGGGCAGCCGAATGTTTGTTGACGGATACTCAATGAAAGAAATAAACACACGTATAGCAGTGGCAGCTAGAATATTTGCTAAATTAACTAATATCTGGAAATCAAAAGATCTAGGGACAAACACCAAACTAAAGCTATTTAACTCATGTATTGTCTCAGTGTTAACGTATGGTAGTGAAAGCTGGAAATCAACTCAAGCAACAGATAACAAACTAAACAGCTTCGAAAACAAATGTCTTCGCAAACTGATGAACATAAAATGGAGCGACTTCGTCACAAATAGTGATCTAAGAGACAAAACACACCAAGAGTATGTTTCAAACATCATAAGAAAACGAAGAAGGAAATACCGTGGTCACGTTTTACGACTAGATGTAAACAGAATAAACCAAAAAGCCCTTATGTGGTCACCTGAGGGTAAAAGAAAAAGAGGAAGACATAAAACAACCCTTACCAACACCATTCTTGAAGAAGGGGAATTAATAGGATGTAAGACCATTCAGGAACTAAAGCTGCAGGAAGCGGACCGCATCCTATGGAGAACCAAAACCTCTGCCCTATGTGTCGATTGCGGCATGAAAGGAACAAACTAATTAACTAATGAGCTGCTGTCAGAGTTCTGTTTGAAAGTGGTTGAGCAGATTTATCGGTACAACAGTGCGATCTTGAGCTAGTGTTTTTACACAAGGTTGACCGGGTCTGGTTCGGCCATCAGTCGTACGAAATCATCTGTCACTAGAAATCGTTGGTGCAGCTTTACTATAGAGGACACAATTAAAATATCTGGACATTTCTCTTGTCACCATAGACCTACTAGTGACAAGCATATCGGCGACGTGCCATCGCTCTCGTAACGTCCGTCGAGGCATGGAAACCAGATAATGCCATTTAGTCCTATGGGGTGCAAAGGGAACGCATTGCTCTAGGCGGACCCAGGGTTAGCAGATATCCAAGATCTCAAAGGAACCTCCTCGCGGTGCACCCTGGAAACAGAAATACGGCAGCTTGAGCTGATTCTGGCCAAATCATTTGGGGATCGTGTCTGAGAATGTGGAGGTAGCAGATGGAAAGAGATTTGACTGCATTAGAGACAGACAATATCTCCGACACCACCAGCACCACCACATACAGCAACACTGTCGACATACAGTGACGCTAGTCAGTTCAGTCCGAACATTAGAGGTGCGGCCAATGTAAAAGGCATGTAAAGGTAGATTCATGGCGAGAGAAAAAACGATTTAATACTGAGTACAATGACACAATGAAAGGGCAGAACAGCGCCAGAGGGCAGCGCGAACTGCAAATAGAAAGGGAAAAGTTCATAGGAAAGGGGAACTAAAAGCTCTGTTAGTTGGAGACGAGCTTCTAGTTACCTGTGCTCCTTATAGGCAGAGACCCAGACCCAATCAGGGACGTCCGGAAAAGCAAGAAGACCTGACCCAACTCTAATGTCGAGCTTTTCTAAATAGGAAATATGCTCGCGATGAGAAAGGGTTCCGTACCCGAGGAGCTCAGGCAAAAAAGGGACAACGATTTTAGCCCTGGCCCAACTCTACCGTCAAGATTTCCTATACCGGAAATACACTTGCAGAGAGAAAGGGTTCAGTGCCTGATGGGCTCAGGCGCTATTGGGACAAGGTCGCTCAGCTCGAGAACGCCTTGCTCTCAAACGCGCGGTGTGAGACGCGAATTTGTCCGAGGAGTTCACGATGTCTTTGAACGACGCCTCGGGTAAAAGGGCGAACGGGCTAGGGTCCAACTAATCTGGCGAGTTCTTCCTCATACGGAACCAGGCTCGCGGATGAGAAACGGTTCAGTACTCGATGGGCACTGGCACATTACGTCCAATTGCACGAGGTGAGTTCATGGACGGTGGAACACTTCGTGCCAGATAGACGCGCTCGACAAGCGTCTTGGCGAAGAGACACTACACACCAGCGTGCCCTGCGACAGATAGACAGGCTGTCACGGACTAGGGAAGCCTACCCGAATTAAAGGCATGACGAAAACGTATGTGCTGGACCTCGGACGTCCTGACCATAAGTGTCCAACCGAGGTGCAAATAACACAGCTCTACTGTGGAACTTGCAGCACAACGCACATCACGCTCCCCAGTGAAAGTCACACGAAATAATTGTTGTGGTTATTTGAGAGAACGCTGAAGAAGAAGAAGAAATCGCCTATATCTTATTAATGCGTATTCCAAATTTCAACCTGTTATGACTTTTAATAGTTAGAATTTATCTTTTTGCTGTTCTGCACGTAAAATGCGAAAGAAACATCACATCAACAAAATAGTGGTACTGCACGGACTTCATCACGTGCACACGTTTGAAAAATCGTTCACGTACATACACATTATAAGCATGAAAACAACTCACTCTTTCGATGTGGTTTTAATAGTTGCTATTATAGTTTGCACGTTTAAAATGGCTTAAAACACACGTTCAATCAATCTATTATGGAGGTTAAAAGTGGCTTAAAATGCTAGTTCAATTAATCTATTATGGAGGTTAAAAGTGGCTTAAAATGCTAGTTCAATTAATCTATTATGGAGGTTGAAAGTGGCTTAAAATGCTAGTTCAATTAATCTATTATGGAGGTTGAAAGTGGCTTAAAATGCTAGTTCAATTAATCTATTATGGAGGTTGAAAGTGGCTTAAAATGCTAGTTCAATTAATCTATTATGGAGGTTGAAAGTGGCTTAAAATGCTAGTTCAATTAATCTATTATGTAGGTTGAAAGTGGCTTAAAATGCTATTTCAATGAATCTATTATGGAGGTTGAAAGTGGCTTAAAATGCTAGTTCAATTAATCTATTATGGAGGTTGAAAGTGGCTTAAAATGCTAGTTCAATTAATCTATTATGGAGGTTGAAAGTGGCTTAAAATGCTATTTCAATGAATCTATTATGGAGGTTGAAAGTGGCTTAAAATGCTAGTTCAATTAATCTATTATGGAGGTTGAAAGTGGCTTAAAATGCTATTTCAATGAATCTATTATGGAGGTTGAAAGTGACTTAAAATGCTAGTTCAATTAATCTATTATGGAGGTTGAAAGTGGCTTAAAATGCTATTTCAATTAATCTATTATGGAGGTTGAAAGTGGCTTAAAATGCTAGTTCAATTAATCTATTATGGAGGTTGAAAGTGGCTTAAAATGCTATTTCAATGAATCTATTATGGAGGTTGAAAGTGGCTTAAAATGCTAGTTCAATTAATCTATTATGGAGGTTGAAAGTGGCTTAAAATGCTATTTCAATGAATCTATTATGGAGGTTGAAAGTGACTTAAAATGCTAGTTCAATTAATCTATTATGGAGGTTGAAAGTGGCTTAAAATGCTATTTCAATGAATCTATTATGTAGGTTGAAAGTGGCTTAAAATGCTAGTTCAATGAATCTATTATGGAGGTTGAAAGTGGCTTAAAATGCTATTTCAATGAATCTATTATGGAGGTTGAAAGTGGCTTAAAATGCTATTTCAATGAATCTATTATGGAGGTTGAAAGTGGCTTAAAATGCTAGTTCAATTAATCTAGTATGAAAGATGAAAGTGGCTTAAAACGCTATTCAATCAATCTAGTACGTACTTCGAACAAGGCAAATAATGAGGATAGACTATATTAATGTAAACACATTTAAAGAAGGTGCTAGATGCTTACCTTTCACAAATGTGGCTGAAAAGCCAGCTTTTTGTACGGAACCATCGCTGACAAACTTCACGTACAAGTGGTTACTAGTAGATTTGATATCTTCAGGTATTTTAAAACCACAGAACTTTCCAATCAATGGTGAAGCTTCTGTTGGTCCATCATGGACTTCGAGGTAATCATAAACACAGTCTTTATGATTTTCAATCTGATAATGAAGAAACAACTCAATTTTAAAGTAATTCTAATACTTTAAACGAATTGTAAAAACAGACAAATAATAATGAAGTGTAAAACAGACAAAACAATAATGATGCATAAAAACAGACAAAATAATAATGAAGTGTAAAAACAAAAAAATTATAATAAAGTGTAAAAACAGACAAAATAATAATGAAGTGTAAAAACAAAAAAAATAATAAAGTGTAAAAACAGACAAAATAATAATGAAGTGTAAAAACAAAAAAAAATAATAAAGTGTAAAAACAGACAAAATAATAATGAACAATATAGGGTTAAATTAATGTTTGGTTGGTTATTGCTGATCGTGCGGTCCATGGGCTCATGCCCGTTGACCGAATGCCATTGTGTGATATATGCATGTGTTTGTGAGCTGTTGTTTTGTTCCATATAGTGTGTTCCATTTATCTGGCCTTGACCGGAGAAGCATTTCCATAACATCATCCAGCGCTGGACATTGAAAAAGGTGGTGGTCAACAGCTTCTTAGGGATGAGTGCACAGCCGGCACCCTGGAGTGTGTTGTTGTTATATTATGTTCAGGTGATTGTTAAGCTGTACATGTTGTGTGCAAAGTTGGAAATTGATACTTTTGTTTTTACTTCCCAGGAGGTTGGTGTCGTCTTTCGGATTTGGGCTGGTCATATATTTATAGATTTCCCATGTGTTTCCCATAGCACGTCTGTTCATCCAATTAGCTTTGTTCCCATATTTCACCATCATTTCAACTGTGTGCATGGTCGTTTGTGTATATGGCTATTCTTGCTGTGCTCCCATCTTTGCTAGTCTGTCTGCCTTGTCATCCCCATGCGTTTTTGAGTGGCCAGGAATCCACTGCATAACAATGCTGACTTCATAAGATGTACGAAGCTGGTTTGTATGTTGATATATTTCAACCAGCTAAGGTTTACAATGCCCATCACATTCTAGTGATTGAAGAGGGGACGTATAGTCTGTAAAAATCACAATGTTTTGGAGCGTTGATGGAAAAGCATCAAATATGGTCTTCGGGGAGGGGGGGGGTACAAGGCAACTTCTAGTGCTGTTGAACTTCATAGTTAGAAAATATCTCCTCACAAACAGCATACAACTCATCAGATGTTTTGTCCTGCTGTGATGGTGGCTTTGAAAGCAGACCCATCAGTGTAGATATGAATAATTTGTTCTGGGTAGGTGTCTTATTGTTTTCTGTGTTGCTTTCATAAGACTTACTGGGTCTGAACTTTCCGGTGCATTATCTCTTAATTGTGTCTTGATTTCCGGTAATTTAAAATCTGAGTGTGGTAGCATGGTAATCATTTTTCTACTCTTTGCAGTTCTTGTCTCTTGTCTGAGAGGTGATAACTGATTTTTATTTCATTGACATAGCCGAGGCCTGCCTTTTGTTTTATTCTGTGGTTTATGTGCCAGTTTTCTACAAGTTGTTTATTTGGGTGGTCTTTGTTTATTCTTTCGCTTCTTTCATAAGCCTTAATTGTAGTCATATCTCTCCGTATCTCAAGAGGTTCTATATGATTAGTTTAATTTTACGGTTAAAAATATGAGCGCTTCGGATATTCTCATAAAATTTCTTTTAGTGTAAATTTATGTATGCTTATAGATCATTTATCCAGATAACTGTACATATTCCTTACTCTACCCGTCAGTCGTTCTCTCCTACATTCCTCCTGATGAATTTCATACATTTCCAATCTCATGTCGAGACTACAAGTGTAATCTTTTTCAAGCGGTGCAGGAAGAAGGAATTTAATAGTCCTTCCTTCCTCTGTCACAGTTAATTTTGAATCTAGTCTATCAGTTTTTCAATTAAAATTTTTTTTTTTAGCACAACCAGGCTACACTATTCGTATAAGTCTTTGCAGCGGAGAATGCACAATCGATTACATTCTACTCATGGTCCATTTGTTCATTCCCAATGTCGCCAATCATCGATCAAGAGTCAGATAATCACATACTACAAAAAGCAATAGCAAAATATAGAAAGAAGACTGCCAAGCTCAACTCCATCTGCGTTCGTTCTCAAACTCCTGCAGCTTAGCAGAATGTATTTCGGAGAAAGGAATGTAGTGTTATGGTTTACAGTTTAGCTTCCATATCGTCGCCATTTGGCCTGAAACTTGATTTCAGCATGAATTCTGGGTCACTTCAATCAGCTATGTCATGGGACAGCGAACGTCACCAAACAACCGCATTATTCGCCATTTACGAAATATGTGATTTTACGACATGTGTGGTTTTACGACATGTGTGGTTTTACGACACGTGTGGTTTTACGACATGTGTGGCAGACACACGCCTTGCTTATCAATTATAACATGATTTCGAGGGAAACACTGTATTAAAAAGTCACAATGAAGCCGAATTAATGGCATGGTGAAAAGGGCAGACATAGCAACCAAGCTTTGAAGCAGAACACAACGCATTACGTTCATTGGACTATGCACATCCAACTAACAGGAATTTGAGAACGATCTTGTAGAAGACAAAAGCTTGGCTCGGTCACAACATCACGAATAGAATAATCGCCGGCATTGTCATCGTCTTTCATTACCGCCGCCGCAACCATCACCATAATCATTATCATCAATATTATCATCCTTACTACTACCGCCACCACCACCATTACATTTTACCACTTTTATCATCGTCGTGGTTATCATTATCATTATTATTATTATCATCATCATCTTGAACATTACCAGCTATATTCACCATCATCATCACCACCACCATTGCCCCAACCAACATCACTGTCATTACCACCATCCTCGATACGACCATCATCCTTACCCCCACCATCAGCGTCATTATCTCATGATTGCCACCATCTCTACCATCAGCATCATCATCCTCACCACCTCAATCACCATCGCCATGATTATCATCATCACCAAGTGCCGTGCCGATTAATAGTGTAGGCAGTCATGATTCTTCCCAACTTTGCCTCTAGTAACTTTACAAGAATCATACCCATGATAGTTTGTTGATCATGCCACGATGTTAAAATGTACATATTTAAATATTATGCAAATTATATATCATAATTTATTCCTACTACAAATAGCAAACTCTCCTAATCTTAATCATACTGTGTTATTGTTGTTCGTTCATCACAAGTGATAATGTCCAATTTTTTTTTCATCCACGTTAGAAAATATAGCGCCATTTTGGCGTGACGTGGAACACAATTTATAAACATACTAATTTACCTCAACATGTATCAATATCTTGGACGCATAATCATAAATGATGGCAGATGTGAAACAAGTTAAAAGGAGAATGGGAATGGCTAAAAGTATCTTCAATGGCATGAGAAAAATAGTAACATCTAAACAAATCACAAACAAGTTAAAAATGATAATTAGAAAATGCTACATCTATTCTATATTAATGTAAGGATCAGAAATATGGAAAATAAACAAACAATTTGAATACAGAATTGATGGCTTTGAGATGTGAATATATAGAAGAATAGGGAGAACATCATGGAAAGAGAAGAAATCAAACAAAGAGGTTCTAACACTTAATATGAACAAAGAATTATTAAGGGAAGTAAAGACCATGCAAATAAAATATTTTAGATACATTAAAAGATATGACACTTTGTTGAAGACCTTACTTGAGGGTAAAGTCAAAGGGAAGCGAGCAAGAGGTAGGCAGAGATACAATTGGAACAGTAACATCACGAGATGGACAGTTACAGTCTAGCAAAATGCACGACCAAAACCAGAGACAGGGGATGCTGGAGGTCTGTTCAGTCACCTTTCATTGCGGAGACGGCACTTAATGATTAATTTACCTCAAAGGACTGAAACTTGAGAGCTACAGTGAATTCCTCTCCAACAGTTATTTTCCAAACACACTTCTTCTGAGGACGATAGTCGTCTGGATAGTTAGGACTCGTGAGGAATCCTTCTTCTTTCATGATTTCACCTCCACACATCGCTGTGAAATAGAATACAAGATTCTAAACAATCGTAGATATAGCATGTGGGATATTTGCACAACAATTTCAAGATAAGTTTCTAATACAAATATGCTTCAAATGAAAACCTAAGAGGATAATATATACATATTTATAGTAGAATAACAATGACATTACCTTAAAAACTGACAATATTGTTGTCATTGAATGCTCGACCTATTGAGAAGAACTACTAATAGCTTAACCACTACACAAAAGAGATCCCAATAGTTAGCTTGCAATCTTGTTTCATGTACGTGGCAGTAGAAATACAGAGTGAGTATTGGCAATCTTCCCCAGCTTGTGCCCGAATGAATGCCAAAAATATTAATATCACTGACCAGCTATGTATGTCACATAAGGCGACTAAGAAAGTTTGTGGGTGGAATTGGCTGCCCATCACATACGTGAATTCTACCTATACCCATGCTGATATCAGATGTGTCATGCCGAAGATGCTGATATTGCTGCCAAGCTGTGAACAATCACACATTAATTCTCTTGGTTATATGCTGCTGACCAGAAGGAGTTTGAGAATAAAGGCAGAAAAATGATAAGAAGAAGAGAATCAGTTTATGCATTTTCAATTGTGTATGTACAATGATAAATGAACATTACAAAAATAATAATTTGTTTGTCTGCTCTTTGCACAATAAATACCTTTGGTCGAAACTTCTGCTTTTGTCCCTCGTGAAACTAACTTCATATTTTGAGATACATAGAAATATGTATGTGTGTTATCAATATTTATAAACAAAACATACTAACAATGAAAGACACAGCAATAGACAACGTGTCTACTAAAAAGCCCTTATTAGGACAAAAGAGAACAGATAAAGAATATACATTACATAAGAAAGCATATATGGTATGACAATGGTATGAGGAGATTAAAGCATGGTATGAAATAAGAATCTAACACAGATACTATGAAGTTAGGTAGAATACTAACAAAGTTTAATGTATCTGTCAATGGTACAAAACTAAAGCAGGTCTCAGAGTTTGAATATTTATGAAGTGTCTTTACAGAGAAAAGCGAACTCAATAGAGAGTCTGAAACAAGATGCCAGAAAGCTAACGCTGTGATTACCATCTGTTGTCAATATTCAAACACCAAACAATCTGCAGGTTGGCAAAACGATTTTTGTTAAACAGTATTTTTATACCAACTCAGTGTTACCAAAGTAAAACATGATCCCTAACAAAGACACCAGTGAAAAAGATAATAGCCAGTGGAATGAAATATTTGAGGAAAGTTATAAATATGAACAATAGAGACTGACCAAAAAATGAAAATATCAGAAAATAAATAAAGAACATCTCATGTCAGGGATACATCGAGAGACAGCAAACCAAGTGGTTGGTCATCTTTTGAGAATATAATCAACGCATACAGCAGAATATCTGATTACGAAGCATGAGGAAGACCAAGAACTAGATTGGTGAAAACAATTAAAAAAAACGTTAAAGAGACACTGTGGTGATGCGGTACAATGCACGTCTGTGTCGGCCAAGGTACCAGGTTCGAATCCCACAGCAGGAAATTGAACATGTGGACCGTTTCGAAAGCAATGACACACTACTGAACGTATTTATATTAGAAAATCCCTACAGTCAAATATGCTGGGTGATGGCCACTTCCTGAGTAAGATATGACACCAATTTTTTAAAAAGAAGTAAAGGCTGACCCTGGGAAATGTGACACAAATTATCACAGGCTGACTCTGGTCAATGAGACACAAATGATCACATACACAGGCTGTCTCTGGCTAATGCGACACAAATTATCACAGGCTGACTCTGGCCAATGCGACACAGGCTGACTCTGGCCAATGTGGCACAGGCTGACTCTGGCCAATGCGAAACAGGCTGACTTTGGCCAATGCGACACAAATAATCACATGTTGACTTTGGCCAATGCGACACAAATGATCACATGTTGACTCTGGCCAATGCGACACAGGCTGACTTTGGCCAATGCAACACAAATTATCACAGGTTGACTCTGGCCAATCCGACACAAATGATATAAAACAGACAATTCCATCTTCTCTCCCCCCCCCCAACCACACTAAACGGTAAACGTGGCAATAAACAGATAGATGAAAAATGTCATGGACGATGAAAAAGAAAAAAAAAATTAAAAGCTGAAAAGGTCCAGAATAGATAAGAGAGAACAGATGTTGTATGACGAGCGGATAGAGTGGACAAGAGACGGATGGTGATGATAAGAATGACTTAGCAAGGGATGAGAATGACTTAGCAAGGGATGAGAACTACTTAGCAAGGGATAAGAATGAGTGAGACAATGAATTAAAATTTTCATAAGTCACTTATCTGTCTAAGGAACATTTCATTTCCGAAAGTAGCAGTAAATAGAATAGGCATTGAGTCTAAGCAGAAAGGGTTAGGGGTCGGATATCACGTGATGGACGTGAGAAGAACCAAAGTAGAAAATATACAACTTCATGGTTTAATATTTCTCATTTCTGTATATAGTGACAAGACATTCCTCCATGACAGAATATGCTCTTCAATGTACAGTACAGGGTAGAAGAAGATGAGGGGAACAGAAGAAAACATGGTTGGATAATATCAATGACTGAGCATGGCATGAAGTTTCCAAACTCATCAGGATAGTAGAGGATAGAGATGCGTGGAGATCTTTCTGCACCAAATGTCTCAATGTGACACCCCTACGACCCTGACGGGATATGAATTTATTATTGTTATTGTTATTATAATTATGTAGTTTGTCTAAAGCTTTACTAGTTACTAATAATTACCTTCATACGCTGCAGTGAATCCGTTACCTCCACCACTCCTGGTTCTATACTCTATCCACATTCTAGTTCCAGTAGAGGTCAATGTGTCTGGGAGCTGATCTCCACAGAAGCGTCCTGAAAGTAACAAAAAGTTACATAATTACACACACGCAAATATTCAATGACACGCACTACATGAGAATTGCAGAAAACGTGCTGCGATAAACGCGCAAATTCGCTGCATTTCTCTAATATCACAATAGGGCATATATGTAAAGAAACAAATACAATTGCGTCAAAGTTCAGGAGTTACTGAATCGCTGAAGAAATGACTAAAATCACATTAAAAAAAACAACCCACAATGAGTCTATCAATTTTGAGTTAGGTGACCAGATAATGATAGCTTTCATAGCACAGCCGAGGCCACGCATCTGGCTTCATAACGCAAGCTCTAGCTCAAATCACTCCTACGTTTAACAGCAAGAGTGGATCACAAACCACCTGGGTAAAGACAATAGACAATATACCAGATAGTCGGATTTGAACGTCATCTACTCGTGCGCAAATTTATGATTCGTAGTTGGTATTGTAAGGGATAATAGCAGTAGCACCAAATAACACTATCGGATGCTGCCAGAAAAGCGAGAACAAGAACATTGTA
The DNA here is from genome assembly GCA_034231615.1 of Meghimatium bilineatum. Taxonomy (NCBI): domain Eukaryota; kingdom Metazoa; phylum Mollusca; class Gastropoda; order Stylommatophora; family Philomycidae; genus Meghimatium; species Meghimatium bilineatum. The sequence goes on from CM067321.1 coordinate 67,845,686, forward strand.
TATCACTTACCTCCGAAGGCGGATGTGTCGGGCCATTGGCGTAAATAAAACAGCGACACAACGCATTTCCATTCTCTGGACTACATTCTGCTGGAAATTTAGAGGACATGTCCTGCTACAAGAGAATTCAGCAGGAGTTTGAGAATGTACGCTGAAGAAGAAGAAGAAGTATCTCAATCGACACCCATAAAGGGTAAAAGAGGAAGGAAAGAAGAAGAAGAAGAAGTTTGTATTGCATGTAAGCAGAGATGAAATTACACCTAAAATAGTCATTGACAAAGAGCAACTAGAAAATGTAAACGACTTTGAATATCTAGGGACAACCATCAACACCACAGGCAGAGATAAGAAAGAGATTATCAATGGCACTACAAAAATATCACAGATGCAAAATCTATGGCAAGGAACAAACAGAACAACAAAGCTACAACTACTTTGAAGCTACATCTTTCCAGTGGCAACATACGGTTTTGAGACGTGGGCAATAACATCGACAACGGAAAAAAGTTATGTGCATTCGAAATAAAATGTTATATAAAGGTCATAATATCATGGACAGAAAAAAAAGAACTATCGCAGATGTTCGCAAAGATTTTAACTTAGAAGAAGACTGGATCCTCAAAACTTAAAAAAACAAACAACAAACGGAACCTAACATATTTTGGACATATAAAAAGACAAAATGGTTTGGAAAGATTAATCATGGAGAGGAAAATTCCAGGAAAGAGAACAAGAGGCAGCCCAAGACTATGATGGACACAGGATGTTGAAGACATTAGGAACAGGACACTGGAAGAAGCTGGGCAACTCGCACATAACCGTGAGGCTTACAGTGTGGCAGTGAGGGCAAAGTTCTGTAAAAAAAACACGTCACATAGAGAGATAGACAGATAGATAGAGAGAGAGAGTGAGAAAGTGTGAGAGTGTGGTTAAGCACTTTATGAGGCAGCAAATCGAGCCCGATTCACGAAGCCGAAGATTCTATACAGGGCCGTAACGTCTTGTTTATCAGTGCATTTTTGAGGTTTCTTTAGTTATCGTATGGATATTCAGAATGTCGTGCTCTAAATAATTCTTCTACAATTGACGTGCTTCTTGGTGATAGGGACTAACAAAACAGGAAGAAACCTGAGTACGTTGAAGTCAATCCCCTATATATTTTCATATTTTTGTTTAGTTCAATAACATTAATCATCCTGGTTATTGACATAGTGTTAGAGCTTTGGTCTCACACACGTGAGGCACAGAGTTTTTTTCTGTCAAAACCCAGTCTTAATAAGTCCTCGGTAAGGGTTTGTATTCTGTTGGAGTGTAAATTTAAAAAAACCAAACCCACCGTGGACATGACGTTGCGGTGGCAAGGGTATATGGCCTTTATCACACACATCCACTCAAAACCTCCCCGTAACTTCCTAACGTGAAAATGTGTTATTGACAGTTTATCTCGGCTAATAGTAACTATATAAAATATGAAAGTTATATGCATGAAATATGCAACCCCCCAAAAAACAACATAATTAACTATCATCAGAGTATGCATATTCCCAGTTGCTATATATGGATATGAGTCGTGGACAAACACCAACAAAAAAAATGGCGTGAAGCAAAACGTTATAGAGAAATCCTCAGAATACCATGGACCAAAAAAGATCATCAATAGGTGCATGAAGTTTCCGAATGCGCGTTTATCGCAGCACAATAGTTTCCTGCAGTTGTCATGTAGTGAGTGTCACTAAATATTTGCGTGTGTGTAAATCTGAAAGAATTAAAATAAAAGAGAACTGGCTAAACAACAAGGTTCTATCTAGAAAATTACAATATTTTGGCCATATCAAACGGCAGGACAGTCTAAAAAAGACCATAAAAGGGATGTTGCTAGGGAAAAGAAAAAGTGGTAGGCCACGAAGAAAATGGAAGTAAGATATCAAAGCCCACCAGGATATGGCAATCACAGAAGCAGGAAGATTCGATAAGGATTAACAGTGGTTTCTGAAGACAGGAAGATTGGATCAGTATTGGCAGGGGTTTCCAAAGACAGGAAGATTGGATCAGTATTGGCAGGGGTTTCCAAAGACAGGAAGATTGGATCAGCATTGGCAGGGGTTTCCAAAGACAGGAAGATTGGATCAGTATTGGCAGGGGTTTCCAAAGACAGGAAGATTGGATCAGTATTGGCAGGGGTTTCCAAAGACAGGAAGATTGGATCAGTATTGGCAGGGGTTTCCAAAGACTGCAATCACTGCTAAATTCTATCCAGGAAATGCAGCCTGTTTATGATAACATGAGCTATAACTTAGAGACTTGAATCCTTGATTGTTGCAAGAGGTTTAACAGAGGTTTACGAATAACAGAAGACTATTTGTCGCTAGTAAGAGAGTTCTTGATATGAAAACCTTAAAAGTGTAATATAAATTAGAATGATCATTACATTGTTTTGTATCTATCCATATTGTGCTGAATATCGATATTGATATCAAATGTGCTGAAGTCATGACATTTTGGTGAGGACGAACAATGTCGATTCATAAATGAAGTTCAAAGATTGCCACCTAACTATTGACATGTAACGAAGATCGTTCTGTGTATCGTTCTGTTATCCCTATTTTTTGATCGAAAAATTAAGTCCTCTGCGAATGAAGGTTCAGAGTGGTGAAACATGAGGTCAGAGTGAAGGTTCAGTGTGCTGAAGCAAGCGGTCCGAGTGAAGGTTCAGTGCATGCGGTCCGAGTGAAGTTTCAGTGTGGTGAAACATGAGGTCCGAGTGAAGGTTCAGTGTGGTGAAGCATGAGGTCTGAGTGAAGGTTCAGTGGGGAGAAAATGAGGTTCGAGTGAAGGTTCAGTGTGGTGAAGCAAGCGGTTCGAGTGAAGGTTCAGTTTGGTGAAGCATGCGGTCCGAGTGAAGGTTCAGTGTGGTGAAGCATGCGGTCCGAGTGACGGTTCAGTGTTGTGAAACATGCGGTCCGAATGAAGGTTCAGTATGGTGAAGAATGACTGTCGAATGAGGGCCCATTGTGGTGAAGTACGTCTGTAGAATGAAGGTCCAGTATTGTGAAGCACGTCTATTGAATGAAGGTACAGTAATGTGAAGCAATGCCTTCCTAATGAAGGTACAATATTGTGAAGTATCTCTCTGGGGATCTCTCAAAGATGTTCGCCTTGTGTTCAAGAGGTCATGTGTTCGAATCCAGCTCGTGTCGTCTTGTTTATAAGGTGTTTTTTTTCGGAGATCCCTGTGGATTATCACTTGAAGCTACGGAGTTACGTGCTATGAGTGGAGACCCAGTATTGTGAAGTATTCTTCCGAATGAAAGCCAAGTATTGTGAAGTATTCTTCCGAATGAAAGCCAAGTATTGTGAAGTATTCTTCCGAATAAAGGCATAGTATTGTGAAGTATTCCTTCCGAATGAAGGCCAATTATGGTGAATTATTCTGTCCGAATGAAGGCCCAGTATGCTGAAGTGTTCCTTCCGAATAAAGGCCAAGTATACTGAAGTGTTCCTTCCGAATGAAAATTTAGTATGGTGAAGCATCTATCTATCTATTCGCTGAAACCTTTCAACGTCAGGGGTAGAAGAGTTTTCTGGAGACGGCCCTTTTGTGTGCTGAGTATATTGTGGAATTTGTCGCCTCTTTTATTTCAGTGGTCCATCGTTTTCGTGGTCGGCCTCTAGGTCTGCCTTCGATCTACCCGTGTAGCATAGCTGGTTGTGGTATGCTGTCTGATGGTAGTCTGCTGATGTGTGCAAACCAATTGATCTGTTGTCTCTTGATGTATTCTTAGAATATGGTGTTGTCGGTTTTTGTTGGATGTCCTCATTCCTCACCCTGTCTCAATTGATATTCCTAAGATTCTAGGTGAAGCATGCCTGCCAATACAGCAAGTGTACGTATGGAGTGGAAATTTTCAAAACAGTCGTGACCAGCCTGTCAGAGTAGTCACGCTGCTACGAAACGGTCGTGAACAGCCTGTCATAAAAGTACCACCGTTACAAAACAACGTTATGGATATTTCAATTTCTATTACTTTGTTAATGTTTTCATGTCAATCCCCTTCGTATGTTTTAGACCACCTCACAAACAGTGAAGTCTTTTTTCTTTTTTAATTTGTTCTCAATCTTCTGCTGCTCATGAGGATGTAGCCCAGAGATAGTGAAGCGTTGAGTCAGAGTTTACAGCGTCGTTGCTATATTTGATTCTTTCAGCCTGGTACATCTGACTTGACCATAGCTTCTGGGTCATTTTAACATTTTATGAGATGTTACAGCAAACCCCACACCGAAAAACCTACTAGTCGTCTCTTACATGTTGCATGACAGGTAACAGTTTTGCAACTCCTTGTTTCCCTTTCGGACCCTGGCAGCTTGCGGGCACACCACGGATTGTCCACTTTCGGGGCCTGTCAACATATGGGCATACCATGGATTGATCACTTTCGGGGCCTGTCAACATATGGGCATACCATGGATTGATCACTTTCGGGCCCTGTCAGCATATGGGCATACCATGGATTGATCACTTTCGGGGCCTGTCAGCATATGGGCATACCATGGATTGATCACTAACGGGCCCGGCAGCATGCGGACATACCACGGATTGATCACTTTCCCTTTCGGGATCTGTCAGAATATGGACATACCACGGATTGATCACTTTCGGGCTCTGTCAGAATATGGACATACCACGGATTGATGACTTCAATGTATTACTAGTATTTTTGAGTAACAATTAACAAATATTCGGTCTACAAATAGATAATATTACAAAAAATGAATACAGAAATTTACCAAGAAGAGGTGACTTGATGTAGTGTCCATCCCTGACTTCCAAGTAATCATTTTCACAATTGTAGGATTTTGGTATCTCAAGGTAGGTGATGTTGAGTACAATCTTCTCTCCATGGGTGGCAGAGATACGCCACTGACACAACTCTGGCATAACCGACTTAGGCGTGTGACTGAACTTGTCAATAGATTCTTGCAGTGTACGCCCACAGCCTGAAATATTCATAATCTGAGTTAATTAAGGAAATCACATTAAACATAACCTGGATTTATTAAGGAAATCACATTAAACATAACCTGAGTTAATTAAGGAAATCACATTAAACATAACCTGAGTTAATTAAGGAAATCACATTAAACATAACCTGAGTTAATTAAGGAAATCACATTAAACATAACCTGAGTTAATTAAGGAAATCACATTAAACATAACCTGGATTTATTAAGGAAATCACATTAAACATAACCTGAGTTAATTAAGGAAATCACATTAAACATAACCTGGATTTATTAAGGAAATCACATTAAACATAACCTGAGTTAATTAAGGAAATCACATTAAACATAACCTGGGTTTATTAAGGAAATCACATTAAACATAACCTGGATTTATTAAGGAAATCACATTAAACATAACCTGAGTTAATTAAGGAAATCACATTAAACATTGAGAACAGTCATTCACAAGAAAACATTTATGTCCTTTCAGAAAGCAATGGAAAGCTACTGAATGTAAACGCTGATAAAGAAAATCAATACAGCCAAACATTTGTAGGTTGTTGGCTAAACCTTGAATAGGGTATGCTACCAATTGTTTTTTACAGTGTCATCACCATCATCATCATCACCACCACCATCAACGTCATCATTACCATCAACGTCATCATTACCATCACCACGACCACCAACATCATCATCATCATCATCACCATCAACGTCATCATTACCATCACCACGACCACCAACATCATCACCATTTTCAACACCATCATCACCATCATGACCAACATGACCAACACCATCATCAACACCATCATCAACAACATCATCCTCATCATCATCATCATCATCGTCAACATCATCATCAAACCCATAACACCTCATGGTCGAAGGGTTTCACTCTAGAGTTGACTCTGTACAGTCTAGTCAACGCTGGGTACAGTAGAGTGTCATTGATTGTTAGTGACGAAATTCAAACAAAATATCATGTATAGTTTATATGTTTGGTTGCTGATCCAGCAGTCCTGTATAGTTTATATGGATGGTTGCTGATCCAGCAATCCTGTATAGTTTATATCAGAGATGTAAACCCATATTTTAGTTACTTAATCGGTATATCATCGTCTATAAGTGCTCCGATCTCATATTCAGTATATTCTTTAGCACGTGGTAACTGTTTCTGTTCTTTGTCAGTTGATAACTCTTTGATTCCCATATACTGCTGGTTCCTTGCAACACTATTCTTCATTCACAGATCCTGTATATAACCATAGACATGGTAGAAGACATACACCTTTCATCTTAAACTGGTCTAACTCCTTGATTGCATTCAAAATATCAGCACGGTTCATTGAACAGCCACTAGTCACCGTGGAGACGCTGGCAATTTTGTCTACTCTTTTATTTCTCCTAACACCCACGTGTCCAGGTCAGGTACACAAATGAAGGTAGTAACTTCAGTACAAACGTCGTCAATGACTCCATCACTGACGGCGTAGATAAACAGAATCAATCTTTTGAACCATACTCATAGAATCAGAAAAGAAATACAGAAAATATATATTCCAGCCATATCATTTCCATGTTATCGCCAACACCTTCACTGTCATAATACATGGGGTTGTACAGAAGGCACTAGCTCTAATGTTTTTTTAAAATCTATGGTTAAGATGGTTATAAGGGTTTCCATACATATATGGATAAATGTGCAATGACGATTAACTTGAAACACGCGTACAGTAGGATCCCTTTGCATCACATACTGGCTCGGTTGTTGGAACTTAAAACTTTTTCTTGTCAACGGGATTTCCTCAGTCATGTTTCTGAGAAAGGTAATACTGGAATGTGGCAATTGGTGTCTGACTCGGCAGCAATAAGATCAGGTATTCTACAGGATTCACATTTGTGACTGTACTTTTTAATATTTACAATATGTTGAGTGGAAACGCTGACGTAGTAAACATAATCTGAAGATAGTTTTAAAAACAATGGCAACTGCAGATACTCACTAGGGCATCGGTATAACTTCATAGCCTGTCTGATATCTCCTGGACTTAGCCTGATTCTTTGACCAATCTCTGGTCTCACAACGATGCCAGGTTTTCTTTGGGGTAGTATTGTGTCCAGATACGTGTTCCTGGCAAATGTGTTTCTAGAATAGTGCATGATGCTGTGGAGTGAAGGGGTCAAGAACATGTTTAAGTGTGCCGCTAGAGAAATGTGAAACTGTAAAGAACATGTTTAAGTGTGCCGCTAGAGAAATGTGAAACTGTAAACATGCTATGTTAGAGTAGCTACACTTAGCAATGCCATGTAGTAGTAACTTGTAGTGGCTGTAGTAGCAGCAACAACAGCAGTAGTAGTAGCAACATTAGTAGTGGTAGTTGTGATTGTAGCAGTAGCAGCAGCATTAGTAGTAGTTGTGATTGTAGGAGTAGTAGTATTTGTAGCAGCAGCATCAATAGTAGTGGTAGCTGTAGTTGTAGGAGTAGCAGCAGCAATAGTAGTAGTAGTTGTGATTGTAGGAGTAGTAGTATTTGTAGCAGTAGCAGCAATAGTAGTGGTAGTTGTGATTGTAGGAGTAGTAGTATTTGTAGCAGTAGCAGCAATAGTAGTAGTAGTTGTGATTGTAGGAGTAGTAGTATTTGTAGCAGTAGCAGCAATAGTAGTAGTAGTTGTGATTGTAGGAGTAGTAGTATTTGTAGCAGTAGCAGCAATAGTAGTAGTAGTTGTGATTGTAGGAGTAGTAGTATTTGTAGCAGTAGCAGCAATAGTAGTAGTAGTTGTGATTGTAGGAGTAGTAGTATTTGTAGCAGTAGCAGCAATAGTAGTGGTAGCTGTAGTTGTAGCAGTAACATCAGCAACATCAGTAGTTGCAATAGTAGTAGTAGTAGTAGTAGTAGTAGTAATCGTAGTAGTAGTAGTAGTACTCGTAGTAGTAGTCGTAGTAGTAGTCGTAGTAGTAGTAGTAGTAGTATTAGTAGTAGTAATCGTAGTAGTAGTAATAATAGACTTAAGTTTGGTTTGGCGAGACTTATGAAGGTCATGACATACCTGTTACAGAATCATCAACTTTATCAACAATTTTAACCCCGCTATTCAGTTCACATCTAACATCTCTAAGACTTCTGTCAACGTTCTTGACATTATTGTCACTATTCATCCCCCTTACCTCAGCACATCTGTTTACTACAAACCTACTGATGCATATAGTTTTCTCATCTACATCCCTTATCCTCCTCCTACTTGTCGAAACTTTCTGTTATTCTCCCAACCTCTTCACCGTCGTCGTTTATGCAGTGAAGATATCGACTTTCTAGATAAATCCTATGAGATGATTGATTTCTTTTGTAGACGTTCTTTCCCTGGCAGTGTCCTTTCATCAGCATGACTTCGTGAGCGTGTTATCTCGACTTGTTACCTTGACTAATACTCAGGGTACTTCATCCTCCTCTGATAGAGTTAAACTTGTCCTTACTTTTCATCCCCATAACTCTGCTGTCCGTTGAATCTTGTTCAAGCATTATTCCCTTCTCCAGTCTGATTATGAAACTCGTGCCGCTTTCCAGGACTTTCCTTTGATTGCCTATAGGCGTGACAAAAATCTTAATGACATCTTGGTCTTATGTTCCCGCTCACTTTGGAACCTTTCGTTGCAAACACGGTCGTTGCTACACATGCCCCTATATAGTTCTGATCCACCCTATTTCATTTACAAAAGCCACTTTCACTATCGTTGAGGCCTTTTTTACATGTGAATCCCATGTCATTTACGTTATCATGTGTAAACGTTGTGAAAAGAATTATATATGTGAAACGGGTTTAAGATTGAGTGACCGCTTCTGTAGGCATCTCCATGCCAAAATACAAAGAGAACCTACCCCTGGTGTTATTCATGTCAAAGATGAAGGTCATCATGGTGCTCTCAACATCAAGGTTACTGCCCCCAGATCTTGTACCACGGATGACAGATTTAGGTACACTCTTGAAATTCGATTTATTTTTGAGTTTGGTACCGGCAAGCCTTTTGGACTAAACTCCGAACATTCATTTATTTAAATTTGTGTTAGTGTGGCCCGCATTGTATTGCTATCCATATTGTATTGGATAATAATTTGTTATATCTGTTATCATATCCCGTTCAATTTTTAACAAAACCCGCTTCCATGACTACATGGAAGTCGGATGTGTCAAACCGAAAGTAGAAGGTATCATAATTAAGCTGTAAACTACGATACACCACATTCCCTTCACGAAATACACCCTGATAGTCTGCAGGAGAGTGAGAACTAACGCAGAAGACGAAGAACTGCAGTGAACTTTGTTTCACTATAATACACGCTTTTATAAATTCACATTTTCAAATCATATTTAAAAAATCAAAGTCTGGCATAGAAACACAGTGCGAACTACTTCTATTCTTTCAATCAATCAATTATCGATCTATGTGCTTGTCTCACCTGCCAAAATCATATGTTTCTCCCAGAGAGTTGACGTCAGCAGGTGTTAGTTTATTAAAGTTGTATTCTTGACCTGCCAGACAGAGTACATGCTAAATCAAAGTCATCAATAGTAATTTGTTAGGATGTGGTGAGGGTGAAGGTCAGAGAGTGTAGCCTTTTTTTCTCCACACTGTTGAGTCATGACAGTCTACGATATAAGACCTACTGGATAGAAGGAAAACAATCCTTTTTAATAACTCGTTTGACTATTCCAGTGATTTTAATTCGCTATTAAGATTATACTTTGTGTGAAAGCCAATGAAAATCGAGAGAATTATCAAATTAGTTATTTTAGAAGGCTGGATTTCACATAAGCCAGTAGGTCTTATATCGCAGAAGATCATATTTGAGGGTGGCAGGTCCTTCTCTTTTTAAATGTAACCTGCTCGATGATAACATATAGAGTCACGTATTTTGGCTGATTCAATCAAAATGTTTTCCAGTGGTTTTTAATTGGCTAACAATTCTCCAATGGTCATTTGCAGCATCCATGATGAGAGACATCATCAGCACTTAGGACCTATATTCTGGATAAGGGCTTGGGATAAATATCCTTTTTCGAAGTCTTATATGCGTTTTGATTATTTTGTTGGATGTACCACTAGTGTTTTCTATTGTGCTGTATGATTGTGAGAGTTGGACACTCACTGCGGATATGGAGAAACGATTACGGGCTTTCGAGTACAAATGTTACAGGTGAATTCTACGAATATTCTATATAGAGCATTGGATAAATGTGTACGTAAGAAACAAACTAGATTTGTATGCAGGTGTACAAGAACCATTGCTTTCATTAGTGAGACGACGAAGCTATGCATGGTTTGGACATGTATGCAGACATGATTCCTTGTCAAAAACAATACTGCAGGGAATGGTCGAAGGTTAGAGAAGCAGAGGAGGAAAAAATAAAGACATGGACAGACAGAAAACATCAAGGAATGGATAGAACAACATTTTTCTTCACTCATCCACATCGTTGAAGATAGAAATCACTGGAGGAATCTGTATGTTGAAGCTTCCAATGTTGTACTCTTACGACACCGACGGATTACGTGTTATAGAAAGAAAGAAAAGATAGTGTTAAGGAATTCGGTATAATTTTCATACTTTTCAAGAAAAATGAAATACTAGGGATGAGATGATCAACAAACCAGTATCTTTGGAGGAAAGGGGTGAAGTTTTATTCAAATCCCCCTCCTCTAGGACAATAGAGAATGCACGTTATCACTAAGAAACAAGTAAAAAGTAGGGGGAAACAAGTTAAAAAGTAAGGGGAAACACGTTTCAAAACATACCCCTTCCCTAATCAGTAGTGCCTGTCATTATGAATTATTGGTGTAGCTTTACTATAATGGACTGACACAAGTGAAATCTCTGGCAATTTCTATGGTCGCTATTCCACTGATAAGCACACCAGCAGCTTTCCATCGCTCCTGCAACATCAGTAGAGGCATAAAACAGTAACAGACCCTTCGATAAAAACCAGATAATGCCCTTTACTAGCCTAAAGCTGTATTAATGTGCGTGATACATTTCAACATGTTTCGACTTTTAATAAAATCAGAATGTACTTATTTTATATTTTGCTGGTAAGCACGAAAAGTGCGAAAGAAACATCACATCAACAAAACAACGGGACAGCACGAATTTGCACGCGTTCTGGGTGAACAAATCTCCCCCGTACATAAACATTCATATGTTAAATAAATCAAGTTTTCGATGCGTTTCTAATGATTACTAGTATATAAAGTTTAAGCCTATGTTAGTCTTACCTGGCATGATATTTTTATATATTATTTGTACATGGAAGTCTCTATCTGGTCTGGTATGTTCGTGCCAAAATCCAATGACATGACCCAGCTCATGTACAACAATTCCAAACTTATCACAATTCTTTCCTATAGAGATTGCTTGAGCACCATTGCCTCGCTTGCCAACAAAAGAACAGCATCTATAAATGAAAGCAATAATATCAATATTAATACAACTCTTTGATTGTAGCTACAACGTTTTAAATCACCATTTTGAATATTAATTGAAAGTTTTGAATATTAGCGCACCATTTTGAATATTAATTGAAAGTTTTGAATATTAGCGCACCATTTTGAATATTAATTGAAAGTTTTGAATATTAGCGCACCATTTTGAATATTAATTGAAAGTTTTGAATATTAGCGCACCATTTTGAATATTAATTGAAAGTTTTGAATATTAGCGCACCATTTTGAATATTAATTGAAAGTTTTGAATATTAGCGCACCATTTTGAATATTAATTGAAAGTTTTGAATATTAGCGCACCATTTTGAATATTAGCGCTTCTTTTTCCTATTAATGTAACGTTTGAATGTTAATGAAGTTTTTTGAATGTTAGCAACGTCTCTAATATTAATGAGACGTTTAGAATATTAATAAAATGTTTTGAATATCAATGCAAGAACTAATATATGTAATAAAATTGTCTTAGAGCGCATACATTAATCCCTTACATATACGATAACATAGTCTTGAGATCATTAATTAAAAACTAACGTCTGCGATAACTTGATCTTAGGCGATAACTTAGCCTTGAGATCATTAATTAAAAAAGTAACATTTACGATAATTTAGTCTTGAGATTATTAGTTAAAAAAGTAACGTCTGTGATAACTTGATCTTAGGCGATAACTTAACCGTGAGATAAATAATTAAGAAAGTAACAAGTAACATCTACGATAAGTTAGACGTGAAATCATTAATTAAAAAAGTAACATCTACGTTAAGTTAGACGTGAAATCATTAATTAAAAAAGTAACATCTACGTTAACGTAACCTTTAGATCACTAATTAAAAAAGTAACATTACAAAAATTTAAAATTAACGTCTGTGATAACTTACTCTTAGATCTCGTTAACTAAAACCTAACGTCTGTCATAACTTGATCTTAGATCTCGTTAACTAAAACCTAACGTCTGTGATAACTTACTCTTAGATCTCGTTAACTAAAACCTAACGTCTGTGATAACTTACTCTTAGATCTCGTTAACTAAAACCTAACGTCTGTGATAACTTACTCTTAGATCTCGTTAACTAAAAAAAACCTAACGTCTGTCATAACTTACTCTTAGATCTCGTTAACTAAAACCTAACGTCTGTGATAACTTACTCTTAGATCTCGTTAACTAAAAAAAACCTAACGTCTGTCATAACTTACTCTTAGATCTCGTTAACTAAAACCTAACGTCTGTGATAACTTACCCACAAGACCTTTCTGTAAAGAGAATGTAGTGTTGATCCTCTGGTTCTTTCTCCTTGAAAGTAATACAAGTATAGTTTTCCCAATGTCTCATGGCTAATTTAAATAATGCTTTATTGGCACCTGAAATGATACATATAGTTCAGCAATAAGCAATATCTCATGCTAACAAATTTAGACTGGGTCACAATAGATTCAAACAATATATCTCCGCCGAAGATAGATGTGTCGGGCCATTGGCGGAAATAAAATGCATTTTATTCAATGCGTTTACATTCTCTGGACAACATCCTGCTGGAAATCTAGTAGAACGATGGTCCTACAACATGGGAGATCCAGCGGGAGTTTGAGTGAGAATGAATGCCGAAGAAGAAGAAGACATATATGCATAGGCCTATGAGATTTATTGTTCATGTCACCATATCCATACATCCATCCATCTATAAGCCCATAACAGAACACGCCAGGGCCGTAGAGTATAATTTAAGAGCTACAAACCTGAGAAATTAGCCTCAATCATATATGGTATAACACCATAATCCCAGAGCCTATCTTTGCGTGCAGTTGCTGCTCTTTTTTCTCTGGAATACGTCTTTGTGGATTCTGCTTTCTTTTTCTGGACCCAGTAGAGATGAGTACTGTTCATACTTTTGCTGATTTTGTTCAAGTCTTTCTGTAACATACACAATTATTGTATTAAAGTCTTTGAGAAAAGTACTCAATTATCTTGTTCAATTCTTGTTTGTAACATACACAATTATCGTGTTCAAGTCTTTCTGTAGCATACACAATTATCGTGTTCAAATCTTTCTGTAACATACACAATTGTCGAATCACAAGTCTTTCGGTAACATACATGATTTGAAGTTGTTCATGTTGAAGTCCTTCTGTAATATACACAATTATTGTGTTCTTTTTCCTGTAACATTCGGAACTGCTTTTTCAAACTTTCTACAATATTTTTAATTGCTTTTCAATAAATGTTTCTTCAACATTCCTAAACTTTTGTTTTCAAGTCTTTTTTTTTTTTTTACAACATTTTAAATTATTTTGTTCCCGAAGTCTTTCTGTGACAGAAAAGGAAAGATAGCTTGTCAGTCCATCCCAATAGTATTCTACTTTCAACAAATACTGAAGGGAAAAGTTATAATATTTATATAAATATTTTATATATATTCAAGAGAATCGGAGTTTCCAATAAATATTGAATCGAGAACAACTTGATATAAGAAGTTGGTTTACAACTTTTGTTGAATGAAATTGTAGCCACAAATAACTCACTCAATCAGTGAAAATGTTGATTTTCAGCTTTGGAATCGTGAAAAAGTTCTACTGAGCTGTGTTTGTGATGTGGGCCCATTGACGACTGGATCACCGAGTCGACTAATGGACTAGACTGTGCACGTGATTATAGTAAGGCCGCAGAAGGAAGGGGGTGTTAAGTTAGAAACTGGTAAATACGACAATGATGAAATAAAATCTCTTTAGATGTGAACAGTTAGCTCTTGACAACCCGATCGAATTTCTGACAAAAGCACAGGTTCTTCTCGGTTGAGTAACGGTAAAGGTATGTCCATGGCAGCAATCTGCCATCGGGGATGAAGATAACTCTTCATGTACTAAGCCGCAGCAACTATTAGGTGGGGTGGATAGTTCCCTTCCTTGCTGTCTTTACCTCCCCTAACTCATGCGCCAGGTACTCATTAACAGCTGAGTCGACTGGAGGAGTGGTCGTGTCAAGCGAGAAATCACAGCCCGGATTTTGTTTGTTTGTCTCGACGTGGTTTCGAACCTGGCACGCTGTAATCCGGTGATAGCCTAGCAAGCTCACTATGAACTAGGCTACTGCACTCCGTCTCGGATGAGTAAGCGAGGTGATAGCCGGATTCGTATATGGTTGTCTCAAAGGCATGATTGTGTTAGAAGGGTTTATGCGCGACCTTCTCCAGGGACCTATTATCTAGAATTGTCACATGACCTGACCTGGATACTTGTTGGACTTTCGGTTGGTCTTTTCTTGTTTTGTCTTGTCCTATTCATGTGTACCGCTGGGCGTCATGGGGAGCCGAATTCTTCTTACGTTTGCTAAATGTAATGCCACTGCCATAGTCCATCCCTGGTGTTCTAGTATTTCTCTGATGTCATCTATCCATATTCGTCTGGGTCTTCTCTTGTTTCTCTTTTCAGATAATATTTTATTTCGATGGAAAGCGATATTGTTGCATTCTGATTAGGTGACCGAACCATATGATTTTGTGTGTCTATGTATTCTTTGCAGAATATTGTTTTTACCGGTTTTCTTATAGTGTCATTGTTTATTCTATCTCTTTTTGTTACTCCAAGTTTGATTTTCAGGAACTTCATTTCGCATATAGCGAGTTTTTGTTTTAGTTTCTATGTCAGGGTACGGTTGACCACTATTTAGAGTCGCCTTGCTTATTTGAGGCATGGGATTCCAAATATATAAATAGTGATCAAACGGACGTCCAACAATAATAAAAAAACGTAACGAACGGGGGTACTAATTAATTCAGTTGAAAGGTCTTTACTGGAGACGGTCATGGTTTATGGATGCATGTTTAATTTCCGAAGGAAAGTATTCCAGTGTGTGGCAGTATTTGAGAATCATAAGGTCCTGCCGGCAGCGCAGTACACACTTGTGGCCCCACTTGCTTATCAAAGAAATCACACTATTTGTAGGGATAAAGATTAGGCTTATAGACACAATAGCTATACTAGTTTGTTCTTGTATATTTAGGGAGTCAGTGCTGTCAGTTTCACTTTCGGCAGGCGACGTAACTGTCTCTTGAGAGAGACGGACGTGCATAAGGAAACCCAAGTACAGTAAATCAATTCTCTACGCTATTTCAACGTTTCAATTTTTTTTGGTAGGATCATCAACTCAGTCTATTTTGTGAGATATAAAACTCAAGATTTTGTTCTCTCTGCTATCAGTAAAATTTAGTTTATTTCTGTTCATCATTCATTCTTGTACTCTTGGAGATTAGTAGGATATAGTGCAGATAACGGAATAAGTTGTGTCATGGTTTACAGCTTGGCTGCGATACCCGCGTCCTTCTTCCTGACACATCCGACTTCAGCACAGCTTCTGGATCACTTTGATCGCCTATTTAATCAACCATACGCTCTGAACCTCCTTACCCACCTTTTACGACTAGTGGTTGATAAAAGTGTTACTGTTCTTTGCTCCCCTTTCGGACCCCTACAACATACGGTCGGTTTTACTTCAATTCCAAATATTACAAATGTTATGAAAATTCACATTTTTTCGTAGATCGCAAGTACACAAGTAGTGAGCTGGAATTATGAAGTTCGTGAGATACTATCACAAGCAGTTTGCATCTTCATTGAGACTGTATATTTGGAATATCAGAGAATAATAGTCAATCCTTTACAGT
This sequence comes from Meghimatium bilineatum, assembly GCA_034231615.1. Classification (NCBI taxonomy): domain Eukaryota; kingdom Metazoa; phylum Mollusca; class Gastropoda; order Stylommatophora; family Philomycidae; genus Meghimatium; species Meghimatium bilineatum. Next base: position 67,861,842 of record CM067321.1, read on the forward strand.
GGCAAAGGATTCTGCATTGCTGCCGTGGAAACCTAGCGGATAATCAAGATTCTAAAAGCATCTTCCCGTAGTGCAACATGGAAACGGACTGCTTTGAAGCTCTTGAGAATCCGTCAAAAGACATTCAGGAATGCCTCCACATGTCACTAGAAGAGGCAGGACAATTTGCTCAAAAACGCGGAGAATTCAAGAGATCCATAGGAAAGACTACGCTCTGGAAAGAATATGTCACCTGATGATGGTGATTAGAATCCATCTGGATAACGCATTATGGATCGTGGATAATGTCCGGGCAGTGTTGATGGAGAAGAAATGAAATTTGATTGCACAGGGCAAACAATATATCTGAATGAAAATAAACTCGTACTAACTTTATGACAGTAGTCGGTGTTTCTTCGCCCAGCGTAGATCTAGCTTTTTCACTTAGTTCTGGCAAGATTATTGAAATGTATAAGTTATGCCTTGAAATTCAACAGTTGACAAGCTATGCAGTGTGCAATGTCCTATATAATTTCCTATATAATTTCCTATACGATTTATATATATAGTGTCCCAAGTTATGTAATGCTTGAGTTCGGTTCTATGAATTAAAGCCTCTCACGATGAAGCCTCACCATGTGCTGAACAGACCAACCACGATAAAAACGGAAATACTTATATATTCACTATTTAGATACAAAAGACACGTCAAGATAATGAGGCTCTTGTCTGTGAGTTGCCCATGAAACGTCTAGAATGTGAGGCTCTTGTCTGTGAGTTGCCCATGAAATATCTAGAATGTGAGGCTCTTGTCTGTGAGTTGCCCATGAAATGTCTAGAATGTGAGGCTCTTGTCTGTGAGTTGCCCATGAAATGTCTAGAATGTGAGGCTCTTGTCTGTGAGTTGCCCATGAAATGTCTAGAATGTGAGGCTCTTGTCTGTGAGTTGCCCATGAAATGTCTAGAATGTGAGACTCTTGTCTGTCAGTTGTACATGAAACGCCTGGATAGTGAGACTTGTGTGTGAATTGTCCATGAAATGCCCAGAATGTAAAGTTAGCCTCCTTCCCGCTTGTGTTAGGCCACACTGCATCTGATCTATTGAATTATGTGTTTTATCACTCTGAATAGTAACCTTCCTTCTTCACACACCATTACACGGTGTGAATAGTTAAATAGTAGTCTTCCTTCTTCACACATCATTACACGGTGTGGAAAGTTGGAGATTGATATTCACTAGTATGAAATAATTGGATTTGGTGCCGTTGAACGGACTGGTTCAATTCCCGTTAGTCTCAAGAATTTTTAAATTGTCCTCTGGCTTCCTACTTAAATTTACTTGTATAAACAATTATTTGAAGCAAAATTGTGTTGTCTATATATGTTATCCATGTTTACAAGAAGACCTATCGGCCCTTGTATAACTAATACAGATATTATGTTATATGTTTGTTGTTATTGAGGATATTTCAATACCTGTACGGAATGTTTGTTGTTGTTGTAATAGTCCTTGTCTCGATTGGTCCTTTCTGGTGACTTTGAGTGCACTGTTTGAATGTCTTGACAAAATCGCATCTTTTTTTTTGAGATGCGGTTAGTCAAGTACGGAAGAACGCGTGTGCAATAGTTGCTAGGCGATTTGGTGCCATTGAACGGACTGGTTCAATTCCCGTTAGTCTCAAGAATTATGAAATAATGCTCTGGAGAGAAACCTTCATTGTACAAACATTTACAAGAGATTCATTTCTCTTAACTTAGGGAGATTGAAACCAAACCCCCAATCCACCTCCCCCATCAACACGAACGGAGGATTGACTTATTTGTATGATGGAAGTAGCCAATTTACTGATTTTCCTCTTCTTTTCTGCGTTCGCTCTCAAATTCCAGCAGATTAACAGGATTTATTCCGGAGAACGGAAACCTTTGTGTCATGGTTTACAGCTTAGATGAGATATCTGCTAAAACTTGTATCTTACCTTTTTGGAATGGCTGCTCTCTTTCACTTTTGTCGTATTGTTCCTGGATGATTGCTTGTCTGCAAGCTGAAATTTTCTCATAATGTTTTTGCGATCGAAATCTTGTTCCTTCAGACGCTTTAGCTGTGTCTTCAAACGTCTCCACTTTTCTCTGACTCTCTTAATTTCTTCTCTTAACTCTGATTTATCCAATCGACACTGTTTCTTGTTCCTGTACAGAAATAATAAAAGATTATTATTAATTTGTTTGAAATGCACAGCGAAATATATATATTCGCTTGAAGTTGTCGCTGACACAGAGTAGCAATTTTCCATAATGTCCTGTTTGCAGGACAGTAGAGTTTTCTTACTTTTCTTCTGCGTTAGTTCTCAAAATCCTGCATATGATGTAGGATGCAGTCAAGAAAACGGAATGAGCTGCGACATGGTTTAAAGTTTGGATGCAATATCTGCACCATTCGGAATTACATATCCGATAAAAACATGAATTCTGAGTAATTTTTACAATATATGAGATGAGACAGCAAAATCTCCCCTAAGCCACCTTAGTCACCTCTTACGACATACATGTCATGTTACAGTGTCACTATTCTCTGCTTCCCTATCGAGTTCTCGGTAACATACATACGAATAGAGTTTTACTATTTACGAAACTAGTGTTGATCTTAGCAATTCTTGAGTCTAACGGGAATTGAACCAGTCCGTTGAACGGCACCAAATCGCCTAGAAATATAGTTGCTAGGCGATTTGGTGCCCTTGAACGGACTGGTTCATTTCCCTTTAGTCTCAAGAATTTTTAAAAATTGTCCTCTGGCTTCCTACATAAATTTACTTGTTGATCCTATCAATGTTTCTGATGATGATGTTTTTTTGAGAATCCGTTTACATGCAAGAGGTATTGTGTCTTCAGTGTTGCTGCACATTATAATGCAATGCACCTTTCTGAATTTTACATGCTGTGTCCTGACTCTTCTTCTTTTGCGATCTATCATTATGCATCCAGTGCGATGTTGGTCATGTATGTGAGATCTTGTATAAAGAGATATGACATCTCTTTATGTTTCCACAAGTTGGAGGAAACTGCTGTGGACCAGACTGTTGCTCTGTGAGCAGCGAACCTAGACCGATCATATAGCATGTACTCTAATGTTTGCTCTAACATTTTTTCTCCACTGATGCAGATTACAGAGACGCTGATGCCATAAATCTTACAACTTTGAAAGCAAATTTCCACAGAAGACGGATGTGTCGGGCCATTGGTGCAAAAACAGTGACACAACGAATTTTCATTCTCTGGACTACATCCTGCTGGAAATCTAATAGGACAATGACCCTGTTACAAGAGAGATCCAGCGGGAATTTGAGAATGAACGCTGAAAAAGATGAAGAAACATTGTAACAGATAACATGGCTGATCCTATCCAATATGGATCTCTAGAGGGTCCATCACAGCAATTAGATGATTTATCTTCACGCTCCCCGGCGAAAATCACACGATATATTTGTTGTGGTTATATGAGAACGAACACAGAAGAAGAAGAAGAAGATGATGATTTATCCACCGTGTTCTTCCTGAGCCAAACATGTCTTTCTGCTAAGCTTACAATGCGGAGATGATTTCTGTTGAACTGATGAAAACCATCATTATCATAATTAGTCGTTCAGTATATGAACACTATAGGTTGTCATTACCTTAGATATCTCATCAAGGCCTGCTCCTAGAATAGGAAATAGGGCTAGTCCAGCCAACAGAAGCTGGGAACTAGGATTGGTCGGACCATCAATACCATCGAGCATGACATCGAGCAAGATCACAGGCCTGCTCAAACAATCACTGGTGCTGAAGTCGGAGATACTAGACCAAGTGATGCACTAGCAACTATTAGCAACTATGGTATCCCGCAATACGAATTGATAACATGTCTTCACAACAACATAATTCCCTTAGGTAATAAATGTAATACACCGGGTCTCAGATATGATTATGACTTATGGAAATGAGAAGAGTCTTTGCAAAGAATCTAAGATGGGTCTATCATATTGTTATATTAATAACTTTAAAATGCGAACTAAATTGGCTCTTGTTCTGGATAGGTTATCATTTTTCCATTGGATTCAAAAAGATGAGATCATGTCAAGCAAGGAAGAAAAATGGAAGTTGACGACTTTGCCACAGATTTCATAAGACGGGAAATATTGAAAATGTTTGATAAAAATGCACTTGTTTCCCGTCGGAAATTAAAAGTAAAATTGCAGATCGATTGTGATAATGTAATATCTAAAAGGTTTCAGTGGAAAATTATAAGAACCGTCGACTTCACCTTCAGAAAAACCATAGGCGGCAGGAATATTATTTGTGAAAATCCACAGTTGATTGTTATCCGAAGAAAATACTTGAGATAGATCTGGGAGCGGATATGCCAAAGTTATGATATTGTATATTTGGACTAATCCTAGGTCAATGCTCACCACACAAATACTAAAGAGGGCAATCAGTGGACTGTGAACATAAAAGAAATATCCCCAGCAGCAAGGGTCAGCGAATTATACTAACTCAGCTTGGATGTAGTAACATGATTATTATAATATCTAAAATTTGACCCCACTTATTTGCAATGGACCAAAAACTTGAAATGATTTTACCAATATGCTCAACACAAAACAGTTATGGATTAAATGATAACATTATTTTTGTGTGATATAATCTAACATTGCATGCCAGAGATCTCCGCGATCTAACAGACAGTTTCTGAGATAATCGCTTGAAAGTGTGATTACGAATTTATAAATGGACCACTAAATAACAGTTTCCTACACCAAGAAAATACACACGCAACGTTTCGCGATGACGTCACATTATAACAGAATTTCCAGTTCTTAGATACTAATCATAATAAATTATTTCTGAGTGCATGATTGGCCTGAAGCCAGTGTCTGAATGAACAAGTGAATCATTATTAAAAATCAAAGATCAGAGTCTCGGCCCATAGACAACAGATGTGTCTGGCTATTGGTGCGAATAAAATAGCGAGACAACACATTTCCATTCTCTGGACTACATCCTGTTTGAAATATTGTTCGACCATTTTCCTGCTACAAAAGACATCCAACGGAAGTTTGAAAATGAACGTTGAAGAAGAGGAAGAAGAAGATCATCGGCAGCGAATGAACGTTGCTGATGTAAAAGTAATCCTACGCTGAATATTTTTGGCGCCAAGGGCATATACATTTTAAAACAAGAATGAACATGTAATTATCTTTCTGTAATATTTATTGTAAATAACTAAATTTATGAGCACTATTTAGGTTGTTTAATCATGGGAATGGACGCCGATAATGTTGGTGTCTGTCGACGCTACACCACTGGTAGAATTTTCATTCTGAATGAACGATCTATAATCTTCTGTGTTGTTATAACGAAACAACGATTGCTAGCCTTATGTGCCGAATTCACTATCTATAATAGTCTATGTTATAACGAAACATAATAACTCTATAGTCTGTGACGATTCTCTATAGTCTGTGACGATTCTCTATAGTCTGTGACGATTCTCTATAGTCTGTGACGATTCTAAAATCCGTGTACCTCTATTTTGTAAAGACAAAAATATCTCCTCTTTCTTTAAGTAATCGTAAATAATCATTCTCTGTTATCAAAATTTTCAATAAATAACAATCTTACGAATAAAATAACAAGCTAGGGTATTCTGATTATTTTTATAGGACTTCAAAACTTTAAAAAAAATTCTGAATTTAAAACAGCGATCTATAACCTTCTATTGGGTAAATAATAAAATTCCTAATCTCCGTTTCTCCGAAGAAATAAACTTGAATCTATTAGGGAAGATAATACATGTTCAGAACGGACATAGTAATTGCACGTTTGCTGGCGTAGATATAAACTAAAAATTATAACAAGTTATTATGCGATATGCTAGAACTACGAATACACGGAAGAATAAATAAGCGGGAATTATTATTGTTTGCTGAGGAAATAGAATGTTAGAGTGCCAAAGAGGTAAAAAGTACTCGAAAGTAGCAAGTTAAGAGATGAATTATAGGGTTTTTTAGGAGAAACGTACTTTCAATTCCCTTAGACAAAATATATATAATTAGGAGATATTAAGCCGCCGCAGAAAGCCGATATGGGTTTAAGAGAAATGACGAGCGTCAGAAAAAAAAATAAGAGCATATTTTTATAGTATCCTTGATTCACTACAATTGGGATAGATCATTGTGTGTTTTTCTTTGATGGCATTGTTTATTTTTCGTTGATGGAATTTTGCAAGTGTTGTTTTTAACTTTTATAAATTATCTTTAACGTTTATGTATTTGCCTTCTCTTTACGCTTTAGTTGAAGATTTATCTCTGTTAAATCGAAGATTAAAGCTCCCATTTGACGAGGCACAATTTCTTTTTAACCTAAGATGGGGGTCTAATAGGTTTTATCAGGCTGTGTTGACTTTTATATTTTTAACTTTAGATGGGGTCTATTTTGTTTTTATCAGTCTGTGTTGGCTTTTTATTTTTGCAACCGTATGTTCTCATCATCATCATCAAGTGCCGTCTCCGCAACGAAGGTTGGCTGCAACGTATCTCCAACATCTCCTGTCTCTTGTCTTGGTGGTGCACTCTGCTAGACTGTAACCTGTCCATCGTGTAATGTTACTCTCCCACTTGTATCTCTGCCTACCTCTTGCTCGCTTCCCTTTGACTTTACCCTCAAGTAAGGTCTTCAATAGGGTGTCATGTCTTTTAATGTGTCCAAAGTATTTTATTTGCTTGATCTTTATTTCTCTTAGTAGTTCTTTCTTCATATTAAGTGTCTTTATCACCTCTTTATTTGTTTTCTTCTCTTTCCATGATGTTCTCCCTATTCTTCTATATACCCACATCTCAAAGGCATCAATTTTGTCTTCTAATTGTTTATTTAGTGTCCATGTTTCTGAGCCATACATTAATATGGAATAGATGTAGCATTTTATAATTCTCATTTTTAACTTGTTTGTAATTTGTTTAGATATTAATAATTTCCTCATGTCATTGAAGGTACTTTTAGCCATTCCTATTCTCCTTTTAACTTCTGTTTCACATCTGCCATCATTTGTGACTATGTATTTTCTAAGGCGTTATTAATCTATCATGAGAGCAATTATTGTTCAAGGATATGCATTGTGCCAGATATCCTCGGTCGTGAGCGAGCATCTGTTCAAGTGTCTGGAAAGAGTGGAAGATCTGAGAAGGACTTAAAGTCATGACAGTGAGAGGTAATCATAACAGTTACTGCACGAAGACTTGCCTCTTAAGGATTTGGTCATAAATTTGGTCACACGCACACACGCTCACACGCAAGCAAGCACGCACACAAATATATATACAATAGAGGTACACTCAAGTGGTCCGTAACTTACGTTAGCATTTTTTCCCCTGCAATATTGAGCCACCTTTCCTGGTCAAGAATAGATTTACCACCAGCCTATTTACCGGTATATCAAAATTATTGTGCCTCACCCTATGTTTTTTTAGCAGCATTAGTACGGAAAAACAACACATTTTTTCTATTTTTTACAGTTTAAAAAAATAAATAAATTAAAACGGTTTAATTGATGTATAAAAAGTATTGTTGGTTTAAACTCTTTGTCAACCCCCCTATCATCAACAACTGTCATATTTGTCAGACCCCCCACTCCCTCACTATATTGTTGAAATAATTGATGAACATCCCATAACTAATACAAGTTCTGACTTCATACAAACAACACATTACATAACAGGTAATCAAGGAGAATATGTCTGAATAAACAATGTCAATATGACCGGATAAACAAGGTAAATATGTCAGAATAAACAATGTCAATATTACCGGATAAACAAGGTAAATATGTCAGAATACACAATGTCAATATTACCGGATAAATAAGGTAAATATGTCAGAATAAACAATGTCAATGTGACCGGATAAACAAGGTAAATATGACAAGATAAACAATGTCAATATGACAAGATAAACAATGTAAATATGACGGGATAAATAATGTAAATATGACAAGATAAACAATGTAAATATGACAAGATAAACAATGTAAATATGACAAGATAAACAATGTAAATATGACAAAAAACAATGTAAATATGACAAGATAAACAATGTAAATATGACAAGATAAAAATGTAAATATGACAAGATAAATACTGTCAATATGATAAGATAAGCAATGTAAATATGACATGATAAACAATGTAAATATGACAAGATAAACAATGTAAATATGACAAAAACAATGTAAATATGACAAGATAAAAATGTAAATTTGACTAGATAAACACTGTCAATATGATAAGATAAGCAATATCAATATGACATGATAAACAATGTAAATATGACAAAAACAATGTAAATATGAGAAGATAAACAATGCAAATATGACACGATAAACAATGTAAATATGACAAGATAAACAATGTAAATATGAGAAGATAAATAATGTAAATATGACAAGATAAACAATGTAAATATGAGAAGATTAATAATGTAAATATGACAAGATAAACAATGTAAATATGACAAGATAAACAATGTAAATATGACAGGATAAATAATGTAAATATGACAGGATAAATAATCTATATAATGAATGCAATAATGTTTGCGAGAGAGATGGAGAAAAGGAAAGTTTGTACATTTGATTCCTTTGTATGCAATAAATTTCCAGTATAAAAGCTAGAATATGCCATTGAATCCTGGTGGACATTTTTAACTGAAATTTTTATGTAACTTGTCGAAGTTTTATCGCGGATATAAAATATCAGATCACAAGTTCTGAAACTGAATTCTTTGGCAGCGCTGCTGGGCAATGGCATACATACAAATATAGGTAAACATCTTCTATTGTGAAAAATACAAAGGAAAGACAAAACAAATACATTAATAACTTTCTATTAGTCTCGCGTTCCTGCTAGCTTTTGTGAATGTTAACAGAAAACAATTTATACATTTTAGCTTTCAAGATATTTTCTTATCTCTAATAAGATTTTACTGTGAACTTTCTCTCACTCCATGCTATCTATACAGGTTATGTATCTATACACTTGTCTATCTGTGTTATTATTTGCATAATTAATATTTTAGATACTTGTTTCCAGTTAGTGCCTATAGACGTATTTTATGGTTAATTAATTTAAATATCAAACCCATAAATTATTGATTAATTTGTAGGGTTAGCGTTAGGGTTAGTTATGTTTTATGATGGAGTTGGCTGTCTCATCCCTTTTAGGGTCAAAGTGATTTAGAAGCCATGCTGATTCTGGATGTGTCAGGTCGAAACTCGCAGATATCTCATCTAAGCTGTAAACCATGACACAAAGGTTTCCGTTCTCCGGAATAAATCCTGTTAATCTGCTGGAATATGAGAGCGAACGCAGAAAAGAAAAGGAAAATCAGTAAATTAGCTACTTCCAGCATACAAATAAGTCAATCCTCCGTTCGTGTTGAAATAGGTAAATTTGAATAGAAGAATTTAAATTTATAAATAATTTTGTTTTTAATATAAATTTTGCAGGTTTGAAACAGACTGGTGAAATTACCTCAAGACGAAAACTTGAAAGTACATACAAAATATGAAACATCTGAAATTATTTTAGGAGAATCATGAAAACGGTAGTTGAGTGTAAATACATGGAACATGATACAAAGGAGGACATAAGACAAAGACAAATTTAAAGCTTCTGTTGTTCTATACATTAAGGATACATCAAACCAGAAGTGAATAGAATGATTTATAAGAGAATTCAACAGGTTCACCTCAGTTTAATGGCTTCATAGTTTCGTGTTCAAAGGTTCGATTTTCTGTTCAAATTGAAATATATTTAGGTCACCTACATAAGAAGACGGATGTGTTGGACCATTGGCACAAGTGAAACGGCGACACAACACATTTCCATTGTCTAGACTACATCTAGTTGGAAATCTATCAGGAATCATTGTCATGTTGTAAGAGAGATTCAACGGAAGTTTGAGAATGAACGATGAAGAAGAAGAAGATCACACGCGACTACCTATTATTGACACAGAATAAGCAAATGTGTAAATGATAAATTTGGGGGAAAATAAAGGTGGCCGGTGTGATGCTGACTCATCCGTAGGTATGTGCCATCACTGAAAAAATACGGCCTTTATAATGTATTCTACAATAGATTTCAATGTTGGGAAAAAGGTAATGTTACTACTATCACTGTCAGTACTACTATAACTATTGTTACTATTACTACGGCTACAAATATTGCTATTACTACTACTACTATTGCTACTATTACTACTACTAATGTAGCACCGACTACTACTAGTGTGAATATTACTACTGTTACTACTACTACTGTAACTACTATTAGTAATGTTAGTACTACTACTATTGGTACTACTACTACCGTTACTACTACTACTATTGCTACTATTACTACTGTTACTACAGCTACTACTACTATTGTTAACACTGCTATTGTTATTACTGTTGCTAGTACTATTATTAATACTACTATTGTTAAAATTACTACTACTGCTACTACTACTACTACTACTACTACTACTACCACTACCACTACCGTTACTACTACTATTACTAGTACTAATGTTACTACTACTACTACTACTACTGTTATAAGTACTACTGTTACTACTACTACTACTGCTACTAGTACTACTACTACTACTACTGTTACTAGTACTACTATTACTACTGTTACAAGTACTACTATTACTACTACTACTGTTACTAGTACTACTATTACTACTGTTACAAGTACTACTATTACTACTACTACTGTTACTAGTACTACTATTACTACTGTTACAAGTACTACTATTACTACTACTACTACTACTACTACTGTTACTATTACTACTACTACTACTACTGTTACTTTTAATATTGTTAATGCAACTACTGTTACTACTATTTTGGGGTGCAAAGGGAACGCATTGCTCTAGGCGGGCCCAGGGTTAGCAGATAACCAAGATCCCAAATGTACCTCCACGCGGTGCACCCTGGAAACAGAAATACAGCAGCTCGAGCTGATTCTGCCCAAATCATTTGGGGATCGTGTCCGAGAATGTGGAGGTAGCAGATGGAAAGAGATGTGACTGCACAATAGACAGGCAATATCTCCGTCACCACCAGCATCACCACATATAGTGACACTGTCGACATACAGTGAAGCAAGTCAGTCCAGTCCGAACATCGGAGGGGCGGCCAATGTAAAATGCACGTAAAGGTAGATGCATGACGGGAGACATATAGATTTCATACCGAGTACAATGAAACAATGAAAGGGCAGAACAGCGCTAGAGGGCAGCGCGAACAGCAAATAGAAAGTGAAAAGTCCCTAGGAAAGGGGAACTACAAGCTCCGTCAGCTCGAGACGGAAACCGAACCGGAAATATGCTCGCGAAGAGAAAGGGTCCCGTACCCGATGGGCTTAGGCAAGAAAGGTACAACGATGTAGTCCTGGCCCAACTCTACTTTCAGGTTTTCCTACACCGGAAATACACTTGAAAAGAGAAAGGGTTCAGTACCTGATGGGCTCAGGCACAAAAGGGACAACGATTTAGCCCTGGCCAAACTCTACTGTCAGGTTTTCCTACACCGGAAATACACTTGAAGAGAGAAAGGGTTCAGTACCTGATGGGCTCAGGCGCTATTGGGACAAGGACGCTCAGCTCGAGAACGCCTTGCTCTCAAACGCGTGGTGTGAGACTCGAACTTGGACAAGGGGTACACGATGTCGGTGAACGACACCTCGGCTAAGAGGGCGAAACAACCAGGGTCCAACTCCTCTGTTGAGTTCTTCCCCTTAAGGAACCAGGCTCACGGATGAGAAACGGTTCAGTACCCAATGGGCACAGGCACAGCACGTCCAATTACACGAGGCAAGTTCATAGACAGTGGAACACCTCGTGCGAGTCAGACGAGAGCAAAAATCGTCTGGGCGAAGCCACTACGCGTGCCTGGAGACAGATATAGAGGCTGTCACAGGCTAAGGGTAGCCCACCCGAATTGTCAAGGCATGCCGAAATCGGATGTGCTAGGCCTACAAGGCGCATAACATTGGCACAACGTAATCACGCTCCCGGCGGAAATCGCACGGATATCCGTGATGGTTACAATGGAGCGAACGCAAAACAAACAAACAAACTACTATTTTATTAATACTATTATTATAATAGTAGGTTAGTAATGTATATTTGCTTCTTCTACTACCTTTGTTACTATTACTATTACTACTAATATTGTTACTATTACTATTACTACTAATATTGTTACTATTACTGAAGCTGTTGCTATTACTATTAGTACTATTACTGTTACTACTATTAATGTTTTACTAATACTGTTACTACTACTACTACTAATATTGTTACTACTACTATTACTATTGTTACTACTACTATAGTTGTTACAAGTACTGTTTTAACTACAACTACTGCTGGTACTTTATATATGACTCGAGGTGTGTGTGTTTGTGTGTGTGTGTTCGTCCGTCACAAGTGATAATAACCATTTTTGTACATCCACTTTTGAAAATTCACGTAGAATTATGACCATGCATAATAGTTCGTAGATGGCTAACGAACCATATTCGAGCTGTAAATGTCCTTGGACAGTTCGAACATGGAATGAATATTGTAGATTGATTTGGGTATATCCGTAACTTTCTAGCTACTCTCCACAAAGACTCGAGGTACTGTAATAACTAAAGCATTTGCTCTAGAAGCTAGTATCCATTACTACGAGTAATAACCTAAGCTAGCTTTATACTTACAATAACTCTTGATCTCTGCAATATTTTCCTGCCTTGTCGAAATGTATTTAGACATTACTATAGAAATAATATCGGTATGTTTACAAAAGAGGTCTGCTTAACTGACTGTTTTATCGGTTCGACGGATACAGGGAGTTAATATGATAAAAGGAGAGCTAAAATCTTAACTGAAAAAAAAACCACCAGAAAAATAGAAATGCGAGTT